>CANSGD010000972.1:5830000-7060028 GCA_947645195.1 Patellifolia procumbens
TACCAGACGGAGCCTAAAAACAAACGGAGGGACTACTAGATAATGGGTGTGGGGGCCTATTAAAGCAATTAGGACTCCGTTTGTTTTGGTGGAAAACCATTTTCTTGGAAAATGATTTTCCTCCCTCTTTCATTTTCCTTTGTTTGTTTTGGTAAGGGGTGGAAAACAATTTTCCTAAAGGTGGAAAATGCTCTTAGGAGAGGAAAACCAATTTCATTTTGTAAACAAGGTATGCCACATTTTCCTCTCCAATCCTTACTCCTCTTGATTCTCTCCTTCTCATCTTTCCTTCTCTTTTGCTTCATTTACTTTTCCCCCCTAAGTTTTCCTCTATTCAAACAAACAAAGGAAAACTTTTTCTAAAATCATATTTTTCATTAAATATTGTTTTCCTTGAAAAGTGATTTTCCATAAAAATTGTTTTTCATTAAAACAAACGGACCGTGGATCACAAACTCTGTCAATCAATAATGCCAAAAGACTCTCTTGAGTATCATGGAATTGTTTTCAGAATATGACTACTCATACCCTCATAGGTAGGGGTGTAACTGAGCCGAGCCGGCTCGTAGAGCCCTCGAGCTCGGCTCGGTCAAAGCTCGGCTCGAGCTCGGTCAACTTCGAGCTCGAGCCGAGCCCGAGCTATACTTTAGTCATTCGAGCTCGAGCCCGAGCCCAGCAAAGCTCGGCTCGTTTGAGCTCGGCTCGGGCTCGTTTTGGAGTTATTTAGTGGACTACTTTGTTATTCCTATATTTTGAACCTTAACTAGTCTATGTATTAAGTTGTTTGTTATCTTATGAAAGACCTTGATTGCATTAAATTTGTGTCTGGTGAAATTTTGCATATTTTACTTTATTTAAGGAAGAGTCGTAACCATTAGACGGGTAAAAAGAAAAACGAGCCGAGCCCGAGCCGAGCTCGAGCTCGAACATTTGGAAAAGAGCCGAGCTCGAGCCTCATGTAGGTGAGCTCGTCGAGCTTCGAGCCGAGCTCGTCGAGCTTCGAGCCGAGCTCGAGCTCGATCAAAGTGAGTTCGAGCCGAGCCGAGCTTGGTCGAGCTCGAGCTCAGCTCGGCTCGTTTACACCCCTACTCATAGGTGAATAGGTGGTTGTTTACAAAATTAGTTGTACGTGCTTTTGGCGGGTTGTGGGCGAGAGTTACTAAGAAATTTGACAAGGACAACCGATGTGCATCTTCGAGCAACCACAAAAAAACAGTGACATCCCAATTCGTCCAACATGTGCAGAAACTCCAAAACTGAAACACCAAACGCAAATGTACCATAAAGGGTCCAGTTTTTTTTTCTGTTCAAAAGAATTCAGATAAGGTATAATAATGTCGAATAAAGTTTAATAGAGTTTTATATAATAAAGTTTAATAAGTTTAATAAGCTCCAATAAAAATGGATAAAGTCTAATAAATTCAGATAAGTTTAGATAAATTGAAAAAAATGAACTTAAAGTGCAAGATCACCCTTAAGGCCTTAAGATGTGAAATCATGGAGGTTGCACAGAGAGTACTCTATTTGTCTTCCTGAGAAACAACTAACCTGTATATATATATATATATTTTTAGTAAGAAGAAGTGGCCCGGACCCCGCTCGGATCCTAATGGGTCAGGCACTTTTAATAGGGGGAATGATAAGGGAAATCTTCTCAAAGTGCCCTTAATGGAGATTGAACCCCTAACCTCAAAGTTGGAAGGTTCACTCCTTTCTACTAGACCAAGCCTTGCTTGATAACTAATCCGTATATGCTTGAATGTACTAACGGTCAATATTGTTTTTAGTAGTCGGTTGAGACTCAGTTACCAGTTTACTACTACTTTTTAATTATTCATTTTTTGATATATTTCAAAAGTTGCACTTCTTTCATGAATGAACTTTGTGTTTGGCTGGGAAATGCATATTTTAAATTCTTCTACGAGTGGGGCCGAACATCACATTAGGTCAAGAGGGTAGGACAGGAAGCTTAATGGAAGGATGCACATCAATACCTTAATGGGTTGGGTGGGAAAGTCTACCTATTAATTGAAAAAATAATAGTACTACTTCCTTTTTTCTTCCTCCATGTGAGATACTGCTAATAATTAGATCAAGCTTAGCCTTCATTCATTAATCATGAGGAGTATATATACATGAGATATTAAGAAAAACCAATAAACTAGGAAACAATTATATCTCCTAAATAAGATAATATCTCCTAAAAGATAATCACCAATATATAAAAGATATATTAAGATAATAGTACTCTAACACCCCTCCCCCCTCAAGTTGGAGCATGCAAGTCCGAAATGCCCAACTTAGAAAGTAAAAACTCGAATTGCTTCTTCCCAAGCGCCTTGTTGAACACATCAGCAAGTTGATTGGTGGTAGAAACATGTGAGGGAGCTATGAGACCCTCTTGAATGGCATCACGAACAAAATGGCAATCAATCTCAATGTGCTTGGTAAGTTCATGGAAAACAGGATTTTGTGCTATATGCAAAGCAGACAGACTGTCACATAAAAGAGGTATAGCCGTAGGGAGATGAACCCCTAAACTCAAAAGGAGACCTTTGAGCCATTGGAGCTCACAAGTAATCGATGCCATAGATCGATATTCAGCTTCAGCAGAAAAACGAGAAACCGTATGCTGTTTCTTAGTCTTCCATGAGATAGGAGAAGCACCAAGAAACACTAACCAGCCGGTAAGAGATCTACGAGTCTAGACATGCGGCCCAGTCAGAATCGCACCAACCTTGGAGAGACAAATCACTAGAGGAGCTGAGAAGAATACCTGACCTGGACATCTTTTCAAATAACGAACAATACGATGAGCACCATCCAAATGTGTCTGTGTAGGAGCATGCATAAATTGTGACATAACGTGTACCGCATAAGTCAAATCAGGTCTTGTGACATCAAGATATATCAAACGACCCATAAGTCGTCGATACGGCTCGGGATCATCGAGAAGAGGACCGTCATCACGGCCAAAATGGTGATTCTGTTCAATGGGTGTGACTGCAGGTTTGGAACCAAGCAATCCTGTTTCAGAAATAATATCTAGAGCATACTTTCGTTGACAGAGAAAAATCCCGTAAGAGCTCCTGGCAACTTCGAGCCCCAAAAAATACTTCAGGACACCGAGGTCCTTCATATGAAAACAACTCCCCAAATAGTTTTTAAAATCTTTCAGTGCAGCGGAATCATTGCCAGAGAGAATGAGATCATCTACATACACTAAGACATTAATCTGTATGCCACGCTTAGTGTATGTAAACAATGAATAATCTGAGTAAGACTGGAAAAACCCATACTCTTTAAGTGCCGAAATCAACTTTGCAAACAACAACGGGGTGCTTGTTTCAAACCATAGAGCGATTTTCGCAGACAGCATACCTGATTGGAAGAAGATGACCCAAAACCAGGAGGAAGTTTCATGTAAACCTCCTCATTCAAATCTCCATGAAGGAAAGCATTGTGAACGTCCATCTGATGTAACTCCCAATTTTTAGAAGCAGCAACGGCCAAGAAAGCTCTAACAGTAACCATCTTTGCCACGGGAGCGAATGTATGTCTCGTTGTAGTCAAGACCTTCTGTTTGATGATTCCCAAAGACCACGAGACGGGCTTTCAGCCTCTCAATACTCCCATCGGAGTTGTACTTTATTTTATACACCCATTTGCTTCCCAAAGCTTTCTTCCCTGCGGGAAGCGATTCCATTGACCACGTTCCATTTTTCTCAAGTGCTCGAATTTCAGCTTGCATGGCGTCCTACCATTCAGGATATTTCATGGCTTCTTTAAATGATTGCGACTCACAACCTGCGGTAATAGCTGCCAAGAAGTGGCGATGTTTCACAGAAAACTTATCACAATTAACATAATGTGCTATAGGAAAAGGCGTACCTGAGGGAGCCAATGGATGAGATGTAGAGAGAGATGGACTTGTTGAGCACGTTATGGAATGAGGATTCATAGTTGTATAAGTGACAAAGTCTCTAAGCCGAGTCGAGGAGAATTTTTCTCTCATGCCTTGCCCCATATCATCATTATTTACCAAGGTTGTGGTGCTAACAGCCCCATCCGAAGCATGCAGGCTCGAGGGCTGCTGCTCGCAGGCCGCGACTGGAACCTGCGCCCGCGGGTCGGGGTGCTGCTGAGTCAAAAAATCATGCCCGCCCGCAGGGTCCTCCTGCGCCCGTGGGTTAACGATCTCATGTGCAGGGACCGCTGGCTGCGCCCGCGTGAGAGTAGGGAAGACGACAAAAAATCCTGCCCGCCCCCGCGATACCTCATCCAGACAAACATCCCAATCTATGCACGGAGGATGTTCAACCATGGAATTCGGAGGAGAGAAATTCACGGCCTCACTATCTAAGTATAGAAACACATCCTCAAAGAACCTCACATCACGAGACACAAAATACTCATGTAGATCGAGATCATAAAGTAACCATCCTTTTTTAGCAAATGGGTAGCCGACAAACACGCATTTGCGACTATGACTCGCAAACTTATCTCCCTTTGACCGCTAATTATGAGCGAAACATAAACAACCAAACACCTTCAACTCATCAAAATGGAGAGGGACATCAAACAACATTTCATACGGAGTTTTCTTATGAAGCAATAGAGAGGGAGTTCGATTAATCACATGAACAGCTGCTAGGACACATTCACCCCAAAAGGAGATGGGAAGATGTGTTTGGAACTGTAGAGCACGAGCAACATTTAAAAGATGTTGGTGCTTGCATTCTACCCTCCCATTTTGTTATGGAGTACCCACACACAACTTTTGGAAAATAATTCCCATAGCAGCAAAGTTACCCTCCAGACATTTAAATTCCGTCCCATTATCACTACGTACAATTTTAATCTCTCGAGAAAAACGTTTAATCATAGCAATAAATGTCATGAATAAACCAAACACTTCTGTTTTATCAATCATTTAATAAATCCAAACCGCACGTGAATAATCATCAACCAATGTCAAAAAATATCTAGAACCACAAGAGGAAGGTGTCGCATAAGGACCCCATAAATCACAATGAACCATCTCAAATATCCAAGAGGCTTTATTATCACTCTAAGAAAAACTACACCTAGACTGTTTGGCTTGATGACATACGATGCAAGCTTTATTTAACTGAGGAGTAGTAGGAACAAAAGGAAGCAACTTCACCACGGCTTCGGAAGGATGTCCTAATCTCTTATGCCAGAGTGCCAAGTCAGATGAAGCAGAACTGTCAACAGAGACCGCAAGTGCCTTGGATTGCTGCCGAAGGTAGTAAAGTCCATCCCTTCTCTCACCCGTTCCAATCAGCACCCTCGAATGAAGGTCCTAAATAGCACAAATGTTAGTAGTGAAAGTAACGAAACAAGACAACGCATCGCTCAACTGAGTGATAGAAATCAGATTACAATGCAAATGAGGAACATAGAGAACATGATGCAATACAAGAAAGTCACTCAAATAAACCGATCCTTCTTCGGTTGCAACAACGGAGTCCCCATTAGGAAGTCCGACGGGACACTCAACAATAGAACGAATATCACATAAATGAATACGATCACCCGTCACATGATGAATACAACCCGTATCAATAATCCAAGAAGTAACTTCGAACTTACCATTCAAACGGCTCGAAGGGGAGGAAGTAGAGTTACCAAATGCGGCAAAGAAAGCTTGCCATTGTTCCGGTGAAATAGCAGGAGCCATAGTCCGGGAAGGACTTCCGACCACAGCCTCAGTGGTAGAGTTGGCACGTGCGATGCCTCTGCCACGCCCAACAGAAGGGGGCTGCTGTCCAGTGCGAGCACGAGGGGGTCCACGCGATGATGTTGAGCCACCATCATCCGATTTGTGCCCGTATTTTTCGTACCACCAATCCGGGGTACCATGGATAGAGAAGCATGTGGTGTCATCATGGCCCGATTTATGGCAATGTGAACAAACAAGGACACCTTTGGAAGGACGAGTAGGTGTAGTGCCGCGTCCACGACCATCCGTGTGAAGAGCAAAACCTACTGCTTCGGGCTTTCCTTTCCTTGGTTCGAGTGAAGCCGCACACTCGTTCTTCTTGAGATACTTGTTGAAAGGCTTTATTGAGAGTGGGAAAGGGATCTTGAGAGAGCAAGGAGGAACGTAGGGTGCCGTAGTACTCTGGATAAAGACCGAATAGAAATTGGTGAAGATGTGCATTGTCTCGCTGTTTTTGTAAGGCCGGACCTTTAATTTGCCAAAATAGGTTGCAACGGGCATTGTTTTGGTTTGTTCACACCTAATATATCGGATTTGATTTGATGTATGCGGGTGCCATTGACAACCGAGTATCGTTCATGGAGATCATCCCACAAAGCTTTAGCGTTGTCATAATACGAAAGGGTACTACTAACCTCATGATCTATAGTATTGGTAATCCACGAGACAAGCATATAGTGAATGGTGTTCCAATCATCCACCGAACAAGGTGGCGTAGGAGCCACGATCGAGCCGTCGAGAAAACC
Source organism: Patellifolia procumbens (assembly GCA_947645195.1). Lineage (NCBI taxonomy): Eukaryota > Viridiplantae > Streptophyta > Magnoliopsida > Caryophyllales > Amaranthaceae > Patellifolia > Patellifolia procumbens. The sequence goes on from CANSGD010000972.1 coordinate 5,836,493, forward strand.
AAATTTCCGGCGCGAACATAGTGCAACGCGGATGGCTCGTGCCCATATGTTAAAATTATTTGCTTTGAGTCTTGCCAGAGTGATAAAATCACCGGGTCGGTCTTGAGGACCAAGAAAAAAGGTGAATTTGGTGCAATCATTTGAGAAGAGGGGGGCGGCGTTGCTTCATTATCGCCGGCCATGGCTGCCTTTGTAGCCGTCGGTTTTTATTGTGGTGGTTGGTAGGGTTTTTATTGGCTCTTGATACCATGCTAATAATTAGATCAAGCTTAGCCTTCATTCATTAATCATGAGCAGTATATATATATACATGAGATATTAAGAAACCCCAATAAACTAGGAAACAATAATATCTCCTAAATAAGATAACATCTCCTAAAAGATAATCACCAATATATAAAAGATATATTAAGATAATAGTACTCTAACAAAGTTATTCCGATATAAACATTTTAACACTCTTCAAATTTACAAATAATTTATAAGAAAAAATTTAGTCCCGTGAGATTTTATTTGATTGTGTTTATATGTATTTTCTAAATACATAATAATTATCATTTTTCTCAAGTGTAATTTACAAGATTAATATTGAAAAAATTATTTTTAATAAGTCAACATTTATGCCATCTTCTAAAATTAAATTCACCTTTGAATTATTCCGGAATAAGTTAATCTTGTATGAGTATTAACATTCAATAAGACAAAATTCTATTCATCAATCAATTCATCTTTTTATTGCAAATATCCTTTACTCTTTGTCTCTTTATATATACTTTCATAATTCCAAAATTAGCCTAGGAAAGAATATACAAAGAGACAAAATTCTCGTTTTCATGTATCAAATTTTAGTAGATGAAATACTTCTCCAATTAGTAAAAGATCGATTTTCACATAATATGTTTTATTATAGGAAGACACTAAACGAAATAGTTCTCCAACTAGTAAAAACTATCCATATCCTTTACTAATTGGAGAAGTATTTAATTTAATATATATGAAAAAATCCAAAATTTAGCCTAGGAAAGAATATACAAAGACACTAATTGGAACTAGGAAAAAATATCCATATCCATTACTATTGGATAAGTATTTCATTTAATGTCTTCCTATAATACTACTTATAAAATCAATCTTTTTTAACAAATAAATTTAAAAACTGAACATGGGAAATATGTTACCCGAATTAATATGAGAATATACTAATAAAACATATTAAATGACTATTAATTTTATTTTTCTTTCCATTTGAAAAATCTAATACGGGAAAGAACGCGTGAATGTACCAATAAAATGCCTCCCTCTGTTCAATAAAAATTTCGCATTTCTCCAATTCACACATTTAATAAATTATTTGGTTTATATGAAATACTATCATTTATCTTGACTTTTGAGAGTATTTTGTGAACCCAAAATTAAAAATGATATGATTTTATTGTAGGAACCTCGCCTAATTAGAGAAATAAAATATTCTATTTTGAACAACCATTTAAGAAGAAATTAGATTTTTATTATAGAATGGAGGGAGTATATTATATGAAATTCAACTTTTTTAAAGCAAATTTTTGAAAATCAGGTTATGGAAAGACATCAATAATATATATTAGAAAAAATTAGTTTTTTTAAAGCCAAATTTCAAAAAAATAGAGTATGACCAGAGAATATGAAAAAAATCATATAAAATTAAATTTATATGCAAATTTTATGAAAATTGGAATATGAGAGAATCTAATAAAATACAATAAATTATATTTATACTTCTTATTTAAGCAAAATTTTGAAAAAAAATACAGTATGAAAAAGAATATGAGAAGCCACTAATAAATTTCGATACATGAAAATGAATGTTTTTTACAAAGCATAATTTTGAATAACTGAAAAAATCAATTTTTTTGTATAATTTGAGAATTAGGATATGGGAAAAATTACAGGAAGACACTAAATGAAATACTTCTCCAATTTTCAATAGCAGCGCTCGCTTTGTCAAGTGGACGAAGAAAATAGTGAAAATGGTAAAAAGAAAGAGTGTAAAACTAAGAAAAAAATAAATAAAAAAAGGTATAGAGAAAGGGACCAAAAGTAAGAGAAATGAGTGATAATTAGGCAGGTCAACGTACTATGTAAGAAAAGAAGGAGAAGTGTCTTTATTTAAAAAATACGATAAATGGCAAAATGTCCCTATTAATAAAACAAACAAACGAGTAAGTGATATGGAAATCATATTTATTTCAAAAAAAAATTAAAATCGAATATGGGAAATAGTTTAGGAGGATTCTACTATGACAGAATATTATATGAAAATTATATTTTCAAAAAATATAAAAGAAGAACACGGTCAAATGCTAATAAGAATAATTTTAAGAAAATAATTCCTTTAATGATTATCAAGATGAATATCAACCTAGGGCCAAAAAATTTTCTATCAATGTTTATATTTTTTTTTATAAAACTCTATGGAGTAATTGCATGTACAATATATTAGTATAAATGATTGACTATTTAATATGATGTGTGAACTTTTTCTTCTTTTATATAAATATACTATACAATATATATGCTCTTTTATTATATGAGATTGCATTAGTGAGTATTCTTGAGTATTGAGTAACAATTTTTACATAAAATAATATTTTATCTATTTGTACACCATAATTATAGGAAAAATAACGTGAAATGTACATATAATCTTAAACATTTTTAACTTTTTACAGAACCATTATCCATTAATATATAGATATTAATACACTAAATAAAAAGAAATTCTCGTGCATTTTGCACGGATCTAAAACCTAATTGTCTCAAATTGTACATACTTCATATCATCATATATGTATGACTTTTTACAGTTTAGTATTGTTGGAGAAACAATTGTGTTACTTTTTACAGTTTACTATTGTTAGAGACACAATTGTTATTTTTTAAATTAATATTAAAAAATGTCAATTATTCAAAATTTTATTACTTTTTTTTCACCAAACTTGTGAAAAAGCTAGCCAAATCATACAACGTATAATTTCTTGAATTTATGCTTTTAATTTTAAAAATTGTAAATTCTAGTATATTAATAATTACCTCGATATTATTGCTTTAATGTATAATTTCTATGTTTTACATAAGACCTATTGTACCCAAAAAATTTGAACAGGGCCTCTCATTTTGTTAATACTACCTTACAATATAGTCCTACTCCATCCCCAGTGTGACTTGTTCCAAAGGAAATAGTCTAATGAAGTTCGCCCTGTATTTTTTTTAATAAAAGTCCAAACGAAATTATACATGAGTCGATCCTTAGGTAATATCTCTTCCGAATCCGGTTATAATCAATTAATAGATTGAAGCCACTATGATAGGATTTTAAAATAGACTCTTTGAAAGTAAGTAAAATGTTATAATTTTCATACTAAAAAATATTTTTTGGTTACTTTAATTGGTGATTTAATTTGAATTTGACATGATTCCGAAACAATACCAAGAAAAAATCAATCTGAATCCAAAAATATATCTTTTGTATCTAATGAAAGAATGAAAGTCTTAATTTGATTGAGGTAAAGCGGACTTGGAGATAGTTCCTCTTTTCTTATTAGTTGCAACATAGGGAAGGATATTTTTACGGAGAGAATAATCCACTACCAAATAAAGTAATATTGCAAATAATTTGAAAGCTATATAAAAAAGAAGTATTACAACTAATATAAGATGGATACCCTACATATAGATGTAATTGTTAAGTGACTAGTGTGCACGAGTTTCAAATAAACCGACTATTCATCCAACTTTTGCGTGCTTCTCTTTATTCTCATTTATTTACGTATTCAATGCAAATAGAGTGGTGGCACCGGGTCTCTATGTGGGGGCCTTGTGTGAGGGCAGTTGAAAGGATTATTCTTCGTACCATAATATAATCTCATATTGATAAATGATATTATATTTTTTTTATTAAAAAAAGATTTAGAGTGGTGGACCACCTATCTAATCTAGGGTGTCGTAATCCACACAAAAAAAGATCTCAACATCGATGTCCAGTTTGAGCTCGATCTTCTTAAACTATTACTTTAGATGATTTAAGGTACACCGTTAAGAATATAGTCCCTTAAGATTTCCTTGCAACTTATAGAGAAAAGGATGAGGAAAATTCTACGTGGTAACCTACTAATTTGTAAAATTCTATATGGTGGAAAGAATAAAAACATCATATTAGATGACTTTGTGGATTGTTTACATCATCTAATACTCCCTCCGTCTTTTTTAATATGTACATTTTTCTATTTTGGGGTGTTTTTTTAAAAATTGGTACACTTCTACTTTTTCCCATAATGGGAAGGTTGGTCCACCTAATTATTACACTTCTCTCCTACTTTTTCTTTCCTTCTCTCTAACTTTTTCATTTTTTCCTTACTTTTACTATCATTTTCTCTTACTTTTATACTTTTTCCTTGGTCCACACGCAAAAAAAAAATGTACATATTAAAAAAAATGGAGTGAGTATTACGTTAGTGATAATCTATCATTAGAATTTCCCAAATAGTAGTAGAACGTTTCTTGTATGTTTCGATGTTGTTTTATGTCAATTGGCTAGTATAATATATCCAATTTTAGGAAAGATAATGGTCCTTAAAAAGTTAATTTAATATGAAATCCTAAGTTCTAAGTAGATGTTTATGTATAATGTAAGAGTTTTTTAGAGAGAAGAGCACTCCTATATAATTTAGACTAGATATTAGGTTCACATTGTATAATGAACTTAGGTTATAATTTTCTTACTCCTATTTGTTATGTTTTCGTGTTTTTGATGAGCTTGGGTATTAAAAGCATATTTGGAGTGGGATTCGACAAGTTTTGCTAGATATATTGGATATGAACGTAGTATATAGAGACGATATCCACGTATTAGATATGTTTTCCTTAACGTAATTTACCAACCCGATATGAACAAAAGAGTATCACGGTAATACTTTTGAGATACCAAGAAGATTACAATTGAATCTTGGTTGTCAACGAGAAACAATCAACAAAAGTTTGTGTGTTTTTGTTTTGTTTAAATTAAAGACCAAGAGAGAATTCTACATAAATTGCTCTAGGAAATGATTCTCATATCATTTCATTATCATCATGTAATCATCACATAATACTTAAATGATCCTAACATCATACATCTATCATCTCTATTTTTATAGAGAAAATCATGAAAGGTTGTGTATTATCATATAAAAAGATATGTCCTTTCCCTATTAGACACAACTTTTGATTAATTACATAATTAATTAAACAAGTTTTACACAATGTTGGTTCCTTTTCGATTGTTCGTAAAGCACGCTCTTTCTTCTATTTTTTTTACCAAAAAGGGAATCATAATTAAAGACACTCGTGCCTTTTTGAAAGTAGTGATAAAGCCTTCTCAATGGACGGATTTCAAGATGGATGGTCATACTCGTCGAATTCAACCATACTAACTATATTTAATTAGTATAACTATATTGTATAAATTTAATCTAGCAAAGTCATATTTTAACTATGAATACGTGTACACTATCATTGTACCAACTAACTTTGAGCTTTAGGATCATATGGAAGGGATCTACTTTCCATATGTATTGTCTTGGGCATCATTCGATTCATATTTTAGCTAAACAAAATGGAACTCATAGAGAAGTGTGAAGAAGGAGTGATGCCTGATGCCTATCCTTTTTATCATATAGCCTGATTTACTTATAATATTAATGTGATACCAATTGGACTAGACACTAGAATTTAAATGATTTCCAACGTATATGGAACGGCTCGAGGTAACTTTTGATTTGAGATCTATGACCTTTCAAAGTCGGTCTAGTTTTGATGAAATCTGTTACGGGCCCGTGCACCCACAATTGTGTGCACAAATTGCTCTTTTGTCCCATTTGATGCGGAGTTTGACTTTTCTAACATTTGTAACTTGTTTCCTATTAAAATTTGAAAAACTTTATTAGAAAATTTGATCAGGGATAATATTTATAGATTAGTCTGATTTATATTAGAATATGTTTCCCTATTCTTTCTTAAATTTATTTTTATCCTAGTTTTCTCTCGAGTTTTTTCCATACTAAAACTTTTGGAGATTTATTTCAAGTTCAGTTCAAGTTTTCATCTTTTAGTCTGCAATTGATAATTTATTCCTTTTATTTTTTTCAATTGCTTTCAATCTTATTCCATATTACCTTCAATCATGAATTCTTTTGTTGAATTTTTGTTATTGTTACTTCAATCCTGAGTGAGTAGCTCCATTCTAGAGTTGTGGTGATCTATGTATACAACGTCACAGTGACATAATTAGTTTAATTGCCTTTTAATTCAATTGTTTCATGCTAGATCTAGGAAATAAGGTTGAATTATATTTCTACTATCAATCTACTTCGAGAGGAGAGATATCGTATAGTCTTTTAATCGGAAGAGTGACTCTTGACCATGCGAGATAAGCTAGGTAATCTTTAAGAAGGGAGGCAATTTTCGAGAGAAATTGCAAATGTCTTAGGTAATTGAGTAATTAGGTAGTTATAATTTGTACCCGAAATTCCTAATTGTCTGCATAGTGATCCATGATCTTAGGTTTTTATTTATCAATTAATTCTTTGATTATTATTTTGTTTTAAGTTTAGTGTAACTAATTAAATATCTCATCCTTAATCGTTAATATAATAAAGTAATTTGGTCGAACTAGTAACCGCTTTTAGGAAGTGTGCAAAGCTTACAACAACACTGACTACGAATATGCTCTCTAAATAAGTTGAGTGAAATAAGTGAAGAAGCTGCAAATGCTTTCACATCATACAATTCACAACTATTTTACAGAGATTTCTTGGACCCTAGAACGAAGATTGATGCAATCGCAAACAATATGGCCGAGACGTTTAACGGACACATTATCAACGTCGAGAAAAAAACACTTGCACCACAGGATGGAGCATATCATTAGGAAAGCAATGTAGTAATCAACATCTGTGTTGTGTCGTACGATTCAACCGGCATTGTAAAAGGAAAAGACCAAAGCTGCCGCCTGTGAAGTCATGCCCTCAAGTGGCACTTTGTTCAATGTCAGCTATTGGTTGGATTAATTCGTGGTTGATCATGAGGCAATGACTTGCACCTGCAGGAAGTGGGATATGACTGGTGGTCCCTGTTGTCATGTCATTGCATGCATTTACTTCGTGAATAAGGAAGAAGAAGACTATGTGCACATCTATTAGGGATGTATATCTACAAGCATATGCATCTCATATCAATCCCACCTGATCCTTGACTGTGGTACAAGATCAATCCACCTTGCATGGGAGAGATTAAATAGCTTGGCTAAATGTGGATAATGATATAGTCCCTCCTCCAATGAAGATAGGTATGAGAAGACCTGGGAGAAATAGGAGGATGGATCCACATGAAAATCCAAAAAAAACCAGGAAAATTAAGTAGAGTATGAAAATGACATGTAGTATATGTCAAGTGAAGGGTCATAATAAAAAGAAGTGCCCACAACATTGTGTTCCTCTGGTACTAGCACCTAAAAGGCCAAGGGGGAGACCTAGAATTGATGACCATCCACCACAACCTAGAAATGATGCACCATCAACATCTATACTTCACCATTCGACGACAGCTCAACCAAGTCAATTAGGGAGGAAGGATTAGAAGAGGTGGCATTGGGTAAAGGGGTGGAAGGGGAAGAGCACCTACTGTTGAAGGGATGGAAAGAGCAGTGAGCACTAGTGGTGGAAGGGGAAATATCAGTGGTGGATCTGGTGGTAGGGGAGGTTTTCAAAAAGGGGGAGGGAGGGGAAGAAATCAAATAATCAGTGGAGTTGGTGCTTTACAACACTTGATGGTTCTAACCAAGTTAATGTAAGTTGAAAAACAACCATTTTTTTTTTGTGTGTGTATATGAATTTAAATGAAGTTGTTATAGTAACTTGTTGTATTTTTCTGTGTGGTGGCAGCATACAAGATATACTAGGCAAAGAACAAGAGATGAGCTAAGGTTAACAATGCCACTAGGCTCACTATCAAGCCAACAGTCCAGTGCCCTTCACACAAGTGGTTGATATTGATGCTCCACCTTCACCATATGTTGTTGTTGATGTGGTTTGTTGTTGTTGTTGTTGATTTATTTCTGTTGTTGCAGTTGTTGTTTCTAGTTGTTGCTAGTGATGTCGTCAATGATCAGATTTATTTAACATTTAGACATAGCACAAACTTGGAATTGCAAAAAATTGGCAGTGGTGCATATGATGTTTATTAGAAAAGTGTATTGAATGATTACCAATGCAACATGTTCAATTAGTGCAGTACTACTTAATTATAATCCATAACAACAAAAACACCCATTACAATTTACACATACTAACTCATAGATTACATCAACAACAATATTACAGTCAAAAGAGACAAATTCAATCGACTAATTCAACCCAAAGTGAGCCACCAACAATAAAACCATATCAGCAAAAAATCCATGACAAATAGAGACCCAACATCAAAATTTTCTCATTCCTTGAAGATATCATCACCATGATTTGTGTTTGGCTAAGTTCCATCTTAATGTCCTCATATTTTTGGGGAAAAATTGTGAATAACCACCTGCTTAATACACTTATTTAAAAATAACCACCTACTCGATACACTTATTTAAAAATAACCACCCTATTTTCAGCTATGTTTACATAAACACCTCTCTTTTCCTTAACTTTTTCAAATACCCATCTGACTTCCTGTTAACAGACTTTTCTAATAGCGTTAAGTGTGAGACAAATTTTTTTACAAAATCACCTTAACTCCCTCCAAATTTTCACTAATTACCTTACTAATTTATAATTTGAGCGGTCAAATTCAGATTAACATTTTAAAATTCTTTTTTTTTTTTCCAATTTTGCATTTATTTAAAACTATATATATTTGATATATGACATGGTACTTGACACAAATTTCCAGACAACATTTAATCAAGTTTTCAATACTAAAGACGACGTTTTTTCAAAAAAAAAACATACACCGTCGTACACCCTTTATGGGGATGGATTTCGAAAATCCCTACGAAACAAGTACCTACGTGCCGATTTTTCGAGTACGCACTTCAAAACGACTTTTTCAGACAGAACATGACATTTTTTCGACAAACGGACACCGCCAAATGCCCTTCATGGACACGAATTTTGAGAATCCCTATGAAACGAGTACGTACAAGCCGGATTTCACGCACGTACTTTGAGATGACTATTTTGGACGGAACACGACGTTTTTCAAAAAACGAACACTGCTGTATGCCCTTTATAGGCGCGAATTTCGATAATCCCTAGGAAACGAGTACCTATAAGCCAAGTTTTCCGGCATGTATTTCGAGACGTTTTTTTGGAGGGAATATGACTTTTTTCGAAAAACGGACTTCGAGACATACATGCCCGAAAACCGTGCTTATAGGTACTCGTTTCGTAGGGATTCTCGAAATTCGTGTCCATAAAGAGCGTAAGACGGTGTCAATCTTTCGAAAAAACGTCATTTTTGATATTAAAAGAACGATTAAATATTGTCTCAAAATTTTTGTCCATTACGATGTCATACATCAAAAATATATAGTTTTAAAAAATTGAAAATTTGATTAAAAAAATTTAAAATGTTAATCATAATTTGGTAGGTCAAACTATAAATTAGTAAGGTAATTAGTCAAAATTTGGAGGAATTTAGTTTAATTTAGTAAGAATTTGGGCCTCACACTTATTGTCGTTATAAAATTCCATTAACAGGTGGATATTTGAAAAGTTGGAAAAGAGATGTGATTTTTTTTTTTTTGAGGGGAGAGATGTGGTTATTTAAACGTAAATGAAAAGGGTGGTCATCTTGAAATAAATGTATCGTGCAGATAGTTATTCACAATTTTTCTTATTTTTGGCTAAGCTCCATCCTCATGTTTTCATATTCACAATGAAAAGGGTAGTATTTAGCATTTTTAACTACCAATTTATTGATTTTGTCTTTTGTTACTTTTTGTTGGGAAATGCTTAGTACCTATCTGATATATGTAAAAATTACATCTATCAGATAGGGATATACTACGATTTCTAAAACATATACTACGATTTTTATAAATATACTACAATTTTAGTAAATCCTAAATTCATGAAGAAAATATACTAACTAAAATTTTATAAAAATGTACTACATTTTTCATAATATATACTACATATATCTATGATATAAGTATACTACGTATAATTTGATAGATGCCCAGCCCCCTATCTATCTGATAGGAACTGGGCAGCTCTCTTGTTGGGAATGCTCCATCTGAGATATCGTTGTATCTTTCTCTAACAATGGAAAACGAAGATCCTCCATTTCACTCCCCACAAAGTTTCTATCGTCTATTAACTTCATGAAGTCACACTTTGTATCCTGGAAAAGAAAATTCAACACTTAACTGGCCCCTTCAAGTGGACGAAAAAGCCATAATTAAAGAATTCGAATTAAAAAAATTTCCCACAAAAAAACACAAATATTTACAGGCCATATAGGACAACTGTGGAGCTTTCTTCCAACATTTGATCCATTCTTCACTGTACGCACAACTGGCGCACCACCGCAAGTACATTAGAGCCGAAGGAAGTTTGTCTACTGCTAGTCACCTTCTTTACAGAGAAAGTAAAAATATAAAAAAGGGAGGAATTTGAGTGTACAAACAAGAGTTATGGCAATGGAGAAGTGAAAATAGAAAAAGCAGGAGAGTGGAGTCAGAGGAGGAACAGAGTAGTGATGATACTGGTGAACAAGAAAGAAAAAGGGGCAAATGGCACTTGATAAGCAACGGTAAAAAGGTGAGCAATAAACAACACTGTATTATGCCACGTAACCGCCTTTACCAAATAAAACAAGTTATTTACCTCTTTAGCTCATTTAAAATAAATGGGATATGAAGATTGTCTTATTCTTCAATAATCAAAAGATTGTTTTGTTATTTGTGAATCGTCAAAAGATTGCATTATTACAGGCAAATAACCCTAAGAAGTTTGATTGATAAAACAATTTTTCGTTTTTTGTTGGTAACTAGCGAGTTTTATTAGTATATTGCACAAAATAAGCTAAATTTGAAAAGAAAAAAAAAACACATATATGAGCATCTTGCAAGAGAGGGTTGGAGATCAACCCTAAATGGTATTTCTTGTTCAAAAAAAGCAAACAACTAGTATCAATTTTTAATGGATTTATCAAATATTATAATCTCTCCGTCCTTCGAAGATTTCTCATTTCTTTTGGCCACAAAGTTTAATTAAGGAACGAAGTTAGTATGGGCCTAGATCTTCATTTTATAAATGAAAAGTAAAGTGTATGGGGTTAAGTGTTTTTGTAAGAAAAATAATACTATAATAAGTGAACCATATCCAAATAAGAAAATGAAAAATGTAAATGAGACAAACAAAAATAGGAAAATGGGAAATTCTTTGGGCCTTTGGGGGACGGAGGGAGCAATACAACCAGTTAATGTACAAAGAAACTGATACAATCAACTAGTCAAATCAGTTCATACAATCAACTACTTGTTAGGAGCTATCCACTTGTTACCAAATATCTTCACCACTAGTGAAACTTTGACTTCGATGAAGGGTTTCAACGTCTCAGATTTGGTTTTCATGGTGAAAACGTTTTCATATATATGACCCATTCCCTATACATACATACATAAATATAGAAAGTCATGATCCATTGAAACCACAAATTTGGTGAAAACTTGAAAAAAAGGGTACAGGCTTATGGGGGTACTTATATTATGATTAAAGGGGTACACGTGTTTTTAACATCAAAATCGTCAGTATTTACAAAAAAGTCATTGATGAAATACCTGTACTACTTTATGCCTCCTATGTGCCTCGTTTACATTGTTTTCATGGTAAAAATAATTTTCACAGATCTTATTCCTATATATATAATGTGCCGAAGAATTTCAATCTAACAGGTGTTACCATTCCTTTTTACCCATAACACTCTATCTACGTTAATGTGAACATTTGATCTCACAACCTTGAGTATAGAAGAAAGGGATCTTTGTTACTTCCATAACACTATTATTATAGTACTATTATTTCTTTCATCAAAAATAATGGTGATAAATGGGTTTCCATTGGAAATTGCAAACCAAGTGTTACACTAAATAAAATTTTTAAAATCTATATTGTTATTAAAAGGGTTACGATATACATGGCCCTTAGGGATATATATATTGGATATACTACTTAAAATTGTACTCCACCGGTCCCAGAATATATGTTTCCTTTCCTTTTTGAGTCAAACTTTTGAATCTTTGACCATATATACTTATTAATATATACAAACAAACGTACGCATGAGGCATCTTGTTAGAATCGACTTTATATTTATTTTCATAATATTTATTTTTTATATTATTTACTAATACGAAATTGAAGATTTAGAAACATAGCCCTAAGGGCTATATGTGGAGACCTTAGTGCTTGTTGCACTTAAATTTGTTATTGTCGTTTATAAATACGATGTGTTCTCAATCACCCTTTTTCACCTCATAAGTCATAACTTATCTTCCATAGTTCTTTTAGCCCTTTTGCTTTCCATATTTGCAATATTAACATTCCTCTCAGTCATCAACATATTCAGCAATGCTTTACCTACCATTTCTAACTCTTGTCAAGTGATTGCCAAAGTAGCCATATTAAGGAAAACTAAGTAGCTTATTTTTCTTTTCTACTTAATTGTTCTATCACTTTCTATTTTTATAAATTCTGATATTCTTTTGATTTACTCCATTGTTGAAGCATTAGAAAGACAAAATATGAATTTGTCAGTGAATGGACACTCAAAAATACCTCCAGGTTTTAGATTTCATCCTACAGAGAACAAGAGCTTCTCCAGTATTACTTGAAGAAGAAAGTTGCTCTTGACAACATCGACCTTGATGTCATTCAAGATATTGATGACCTTAACAACCTTGAACCCTGGGAGATTCAAGGTAATTTTATGTCAAATTTCCTTTATAAACATAACTAAGACATGTATTGATGTTCTGGTTTTCTTCTGTGTAAAACTCGTGGTGATCCGTTATCTAAGTGATTGTAGTTTCCTTGTGAATTAAAGCTTTGTTTTGTTGAACTAAAAAGATTTTCAATGCAGAAGAATTTTTAAATCTACAAATGTTTATATAAATACGTTATAGAATTGTCTCAAATTATATTTTTATTTTACGATTTGTCTCAAAAAACATAATATCAACTTTTATAGTTTTGTTTATAAAAAAATTAGAAATATTAATAATTTTAAGTTGTATGTTGACAACTTGAAAGTTAAATTGTTGCATTTATATACAAATTAAATGGAGGAAGTATAATTTTACCTTGATTAAATATTTGTGGAATACACGAGCTACTATACCTATAAAACTTGCACTTCTTGAAATTTTGCTTCCCATATTAAATTATTTGTACTTCCTCCATTTCTTTTTAATTGCAACAAAGGAATTTTTTATATCTCAAAAATAATACCCCTTTGTTGCAATTAAAAAGAAATGGAGGAAGTATATGAAAATTGCAATATACGACGTTTTCACTGTTATTTTGTTAACAATAATGAATATCCATGTTTGTTAATTTGCTCTAAAAACAACCATTGAATTTGATGATCATAAAAAAGGTTTCAATAGATACAAGGAGTTGTTAGGAAGAGTATTGGTTAGAGGAGTTCTTTAGACATCAACATCCTCAATATATTTCACATAAAACAAGTCTTATTCATATAAAAAAAAAGGCAATTAAGATTCCCAGAAAATATATACAAACCACAATTATGGAGAAACAACTGGCCCGATGAAAATGTAAGTACATTTAAATTATTGAAATGTACAGTTTTAAGATTCAAATACAACCATGTGATGTGATTTGATTTACTATTCGATTTTAGAGATTACTCTAACTAGCAAAAACTCTATAAGTTTGAATCAACCTTAAATCACGTCGACATAGCTCTTAATAAATATATATTGTCAATTATCATCTGCTTAATAGGTAAAAAGAGCTACCTAGCTTAGATCATTATCATCCTATTAAACTTGTAAGTAAGTGTAATATCTTGAATATGCATGTTCGTAGAATCTTACGAACCTAAGATTCGATTTTAGGATCCGATTGTGAGATTCCCTTATCATTCAAAACAGAATCCCAATTTTAACACCCTCGATAGTAAGTACTTTTATGTGCTGAGAAAAATTACAGTTCCTCTCATGTCATGTCTTCTCAAGTCATGAACTTCTTCTTTAGTCTTATGATAAAAAAAAAAGGGTAGTTGATTTACTTAGTTAGAGCATTAAAGGGCATAGTGTGTAGGGCGTAGCGCTTGCTAAACGGAAGTAGAAGGGATGATATGGTATCATGTCATCTGTGGGTATAGGTTTGTCCGCCTTGTGGCTCTCCTTTCTCATGCAAAAAAATCTTTAACTTATATTAAAATACAACTTTCATTGTAATAGAATTTGAATTCACAACTTTGAATAAAAGATAAGAAACTCCTACCACTGAGGCATCACATTGATGATGCCCATTTACTCTAATGAAAAATTTATTAATGAATTCATTGCAAACTCTTATTTTATAAGATAAAAATGAGCAAAAAAAAAACTTAGCAACAAGATTGGAATTCGATCTGCTAAGACACAGATAAATTAACAATTATAGTCACAACTACTCGAAAAATGCACGCGTAAGAATTTTAACATGCAATAGTATTGAAGAGTAGGATTATTTATTCACCGCTCCATTTTATTGCTCACTTAGCAAGTAAAAATAATATTATGGGCTTTTAGTAGAATTTAAGAGTTCGGCCATGATGTTTTTATATGCATATCAATACTAGTTTCGAATCCAAGTAATGTTTGCGAAAGTATATGAAGTTCTCCATAAAATATAATAGTTATTGAAAATGAGAAGATAAAGAAGATTGTGGAAAGCAAAAGAGAAGAAGATAGCTTGTTTAGAGCATTTTTTCAAAAATAAAAAAAATGTAGAAACAATTGAGTATTGAGAGGTAGTTATGCCATTTGAGAATTAAAAATAATAATTTAGATTTTTGGTATCCTCCCTTCTATTCCCTTATTTAATAGAGATAAACTGAATAAAATGTTTTATTCATTTTCGCTAACACTAATTGGAAAATCCAAGGCATCACCATTTGTCATCCTCACTCCCTCTGAAATGTTTATAGTGTGTCATTTCAACATATGACATTTCATATCTTTGAGAACTCTTCTATTACTTATAAAAGTAAGAAATTTTTTATAAAAGATCTCGAACTCTTAATTCCTTAATGTGCAAGTCATTATCCAACCACTAACAATATTTTCTTTAATTTTATCAAATGACTAGGGGTATAACCCGGGCCAAACAACTAGTTTTCTCTTCAACTCTATACTATGAGATTTCTATGCACGCGATGCGTGCGACAATAACTTTGTTATGAAATTTCATAATTTATAGTAGATAATTTTAGGATAGTCGCATCTTACTATAACTTTTCATGTTGTTAGAAACTTCCACCTTAATGATTTTTTTAAAAAAATTCCACCTACCATTTACAATTTTATTAAAAACTCCCACCACTTAACAATTTTTGTCAATTTTTTAACAAAATTGTTAAGTGGGTCCCACATATACATTTTGTTAACAAAATGGAACTTTGAAATAGTTGTAACTCTTTCCAAATAGTTGTAATTCGTTCCAAATTTGTTGAGAATTTGCCCTTAAATTGATGAAATTGACTTCAATTTCAGCGTAAACTAATAATAAAATGCATATGTGGGGCCCACTTCAGTTTTATTAACGAAATTTAACAAAAATCATTAAATGGTGGGAGTTTCTAATAAAATTGGGAATGATAGGTGGAAATTTAAAAGAAAAATTCATTAAGGTTGGAGTTTCTAAAAACGTGAAAATTTTAGGTGGCTATGAACAAAAAAATCATAATTTTATTTGCATACGATTTGCTACTGTAACATGATAAAATGTGAAGGTACACAACATATTTTGTTTGCAAGCTAAATTCATTTTGGCTCATTTTTCTTTGAAAACATCCCTTACTCCCCACCATCAACTACAACTTTTGTTATACAGTACCCGATAAGGTATTTTTGCTCATTGTCCAAATGAGAAAAAATTCAAAAGTACTTGAAAATATTTTATCATCTTTCTCACTCATGCTAAAATACTTTATCATGATTAATCTGATCAAATGTGCCTTCACCCATGAATTCAAAATAAAAAAAAAATCAAAAGTATATAAAAGTATAGCAAAGTGGATGTCTATCTATAGATCTCAAGAAAATATAATTTTTAATATTTTTTTAATTGTTTTTACTTTGTAGGTTTTTAGATATTTTAGTTAGAAGTTTTGAACATCTTTTATTAAAAATCTGAGGGCTAAATTTGGAAATAAAACTAAATTACTTAATAAACTCATTGATTTATTTTTTTTATTTTTCTTTTTTTCTTTTTGGTGTCCACCCCACCTCTTCACTTAAGAAAAGATAAGAAAAGATAAAACAAATAAAATAAATCATTCTCAAATCCAATAATTAAAGAATTAAGTTTTATTTCCAATCTTAGACATAAGTTTTTTAGCAAATAGTATTTTAAACTTCAAACAAAAATATCTGAAAATCTACAAAGTAAAAAAAATTTAAAAAATATCAATGCTTATATTTTCTTGAGATGTATAAACAGACACCCACTTTGCTATATTTTTATATATCTTTGGATTTATTTAAGGATGAACGAGAAAGTGGTAGAGAGAGGGGGATGATGTATTTTTTTTAATTATGATTGATAATGCTCTAAATGACATCTTACATTAATCTTTGGTAAGGTTTTTTGTCTTTTTGGGCGTTTTATTTCATATTACTATCGCTAATCTACTCTTTAATATTCATTACTCTTTTTTTATACATTTATATTGTTTCGTTGTTTAAACTCTTTTGAAATTACAACTACACCCTCTAAAACACAAAATAACTAAAAGTTACGATTATTTTTAAAAGTATGAAAAACACGTATACGCTTCACTGTAGTCTCCTAAATCGTTACATATTACCTATTCGCACGAGGCACGCATCGCGTGCATAAAAGGCTAGTATATTGTATGCTAAGAGTCCATCCACCAACCTTTCCACTCAATGAATTATTTTATTTCACTTTTTGCACTAGGTACTAAAAAATGTAACTTCTTCTCAGAAAATAATTAAAATGCATCATAAGCATGGAAATATTTTATGAGGACGAGGAAATATAAGTATTTTAGGAAGTTCAATACGTTACCTAGTGCGAACTTAAAAGTTCAGTACAGTTTATTTAGTTTGTCCCTTAAAAATTGTTCAAATGACATGGTCCTCACGATCTCTCAATCTTTTCTAGGGGTATTCATAAACATCCGATCCGATTCGCGATCCGGTCGATCCGATCCGAAATTTAGTGTTTCGGATAATTCGAATCGGATTCGGATCACTCTTTTGGCTTTTTCGGATATCCGAAAAATCGGATATTTTTCGGATAATTATCCGATCCGAAATATCCGTAATTTTTTCCATTAAATAAATTTGATTTTAAACTTTTTTTTCACATACAAATCGGATCGGATAATCCGGGTATCCGAAATTTCCGGATCGGATTCGGATCGCACTTCTTCCGATCCGAAATTTCGGATCGGATCGGATAATCCGAAATGAACACCCCTAATCTTTTCTCCATCTCCCACTCAGAATGACAAAACTACCTACACATTCAATACAACTTTTTTTTACTGAAAGAAAGATAATTTTATTAAATGAACGCCAAGCATCAGCTATTACAATATATACAAACTAGATTTCTATGCACGCGATGCGTGCGATAACAATTTTATTATGAAATTTAATAATCTATAGTAGATAATTTTATGGATAGTCGCATCTTACCACCTAAAATTTTCATGTTTTTAGAAACTCCCACCTTAATGATTTTTTATTTATATTCCACCTACCATTTACGATTTTATTAAAAACTCCCACCACTTAACGGTTTTTGTCAAATTTCATTAACAAAACCGTTAAGTGGTTCCCACATATACATTTTGTTAACAAAATGGAACTTGAAATAGTTGCAATTCTTTCCAAATAGTTATAATTTGTTCCAAATTTGCTCTATATTTGTTGAGGATTTGACCTTAAATTGATAAAATTGACTTCAATTTCAACGTAAACTAATGATAAAAGGCATATGTGGGGCCCACTTTACGGTTTTGTTAACGAAATTTAACAAAAATCATTAAGTGGTGGGAGTTTCTAATAAAATTGGGAATAATAGGTGAAAATTTAAAAGAAAAATTCATTAAGGTAGGAGTTTCTAAAAACGTGAAAAATTTAGGTGGTTTTGAACAAAAAATCCAAATTTTATTTACATACGATGTGTGTTTTGCCTATTGTAACATGATAAAATGTGAAGGTACACAACATATTTTATTTTCAAGCTAAATTCATTTTGGCTCATTTTTCTTTGAAAACCTCCCTTACTCCCCACGATTAACTACAACTTTTGTTATATAGTACCCCGTAAGATATTTTTTGCTCATTGTCCAGATGAGAAAAAATTCAAAATTACTTGAAAAAACTTTATCATATTTCTCACTCATGCTAAAATACTTTATCATGATCAATTTAATTAAATGTGCCTTCACTCATGAACAATCAATTACTCATGTATTTTAAAATAAAAAATTTCAAAAGTATATAAAAGTATAGCAAAGTGGGTGTCTATTTATAGATCTCAAGAAAATATAATCGTTGAAATTTTTTTAATTGTTTTTACTTTGTAGTTTTTTAGATATTTTAGTTAGAAGTTTTGAACATCTTTTATTAAAAATCTGATGGCTAAATTTGGAAATAAAACTTAACTACTTAATAAGCTCATTGATTTATTTTATTTATTTTTCCTTTTTTTTCTTTTTGGTGTCCACCCCCACCTCTTCACTTATATAATAGAGATAATAAACGAAAGCAATCTAGTAAACCAAACAATAATGTTTTTCTTCAGAACTAATGATCCTAAACCAAGGTATGTTCTTTTCAACTTATTTAAGCACTCTAGTGCTTATTTCAGAAATGATTAGATCAGATCAGAAAAACTCAGATTAGAACTGATCAGAAAAGTTCAGATCAGATCAGATAATAATAAGAACAAAAAATAATTATAATAAGTTCAGATCAAATCAGATTAGAAAAATTCAGATCAGATCAGAAAATTTCCGAACATATTAGAAAAATTCAGACGAAGAGAACGAACCCCAAAGATATAATAATTTGGCACATATTACTCTCGCTATCTCAATACAGCTTTTGAGCGGATCTGTTGTTTGATAACGACTTGAAGAAGATCCATCTTGATTTGGCTATGAAGAAAGCACGCAATCCATTGTAGTAACGCATGATAAACCTTTAGCAAAAAATACAAATTTGACTAAAATTACAATAATAATTAAAGTGGAAAACCCTACAAGAGGGGATTAAAACTGCACAAAATAAAAGTATACTGCAAAACCGTGCAAGAGGGAACTGAAAACGCACATCATAAAGGTGGACTTTATTGACTATAATACTAGATTTGGAAAAGAGATTAGAATTGGGCCTTATCATCAATAAATTTTTATTGATAATGGCTCCCTAAATTTTTCGTAATAAAGGCTAGGTTTTTTTTAGAGAGAAAAGGAGGACACGACTTTGTTCAACAATATAACTAGTCATATATGCACGCGATGCGTACGAAATAATGTAAAATTCTGCATGAATATGTAACAGTAAGTTTGTTTAGGGTGTTTTGTATTTCTTTTTCAAAATTTAAAAATGTGAAAACAATTAATTATAGAGAAAGTTGTTCCATTTAATTAGAAATTAAAAACAATATTGATTTTTTGTCGCCCTACAGGCCTACCCTTCACTTATATAATAGAGATATTCAATACAACTTTTAATCAAGTAATAAAAATGATAACTGATAGGAACAACAAGAGGCCTGGTCAAATTTTCTCTAAATTTCACATCCAACCCACCTTTATTTATACACAGAATTTCCGAATTGTATTTAGTCATAAATATTTCTCCTACTATATTTCTCAAATTCAAATGAGATTTTTTTAACTCGGATCTGGTCAGTCTTGAGTCAGACTAAGATTGCATTATCAAATAAAATCAGAAAAATCATACTTAAGTTTGAGAAAGGGATTATACCATATTAACTTGATTCAGTGTAATGAAAATATAATTAACTTAATGTAATGTGATTTAGAGTTGGTATTATAAGAGATCGCCTGATTTTAATTTAAAAATAGGTAACAGTTTATGCCTAATAGAAAGAAGAGAATAAAACACCTTTTAGAATAAAGTGATGGCTTTTTTAATAAAATAACGAAATTATATTAATCTAATTTTAATACTCCCTCCGTTCTCTTTTGTTCTTCCTATTTGGAATCTTTTTGAGAGAGGAAAAAAGTCAAAATAGGAAGAACAAAAGGGAACGATGGAGTATAAAATTAGACTGCATTTTTTAATAACTTTTGTGGAATTGTAATCTCTCAATTGATAGTGCGAGCTGAGAGCAGTGTTTAAATTCGGACTGGATTCGCCTGATCTAATATAAACTCCATATTATATAGAAATGGGAACGGAATTTCAATTTTCAATTTCGGATAAGTCTTTACTTGAAATCAAATCCAACACAGATCAGATTCAATGAATCAAGTACAATCCTTAATTGCTAGTAAAATTATTGATATTGAATCAAGTACAAATGTGTGTAGGATACAGGATTAAAGAATATACATGGGCCAATATAGGTATGTCATGACCCCTTTGATGCTCATGATTATGTTGTTTGTGGACTACGTAGTTGTCATGCTTGCTCACCTTTCACCATCATGCTATTATTGGAGTAATATCGTACTCTTAAACCTATAACAAGTTAGCGATGATGTGAACTTCCTTTTTTAAAAAAAGATTATGTGAACTTACTGCCGAGCTAGGGCTCATATAAGAATAAGATTTCACTTTGCCTTTAGTCAGTCGCGATGTCCGGATTATTACTTAATGATAACTACTACCTCTATATCACAAAAATTGCAACGATTTGACATTTTCTACTCACACTTTATGTCAAATCGTTGCAATTTTTACGATACGGAGGAAGTACTTTAATTGAACATGAAAACTATCATAAGAAAAAGAAAATAAATCATATCATTTATACAATTTAACTCTTGGTTTATTATTTTTGATAGAAGCATCAATAATAGTATGATGGAGTGATAGTTGGAACTCTTCATTCCATACTTGTTGAGGTTGGGGTTTCGAATCTTCATATTGACAATCTTTTAATATATGAGAATGATGATAGATAGAGTGCTATCAAAAGAGGGATGATGACACGTGACAAATAGCAACTCTTACCTACGCTTTTCAATATAGTATATAGATGTGGATATGCACCGGATCGGTTGGTGATATAGTACAATAGAGTTTTAAAAAGGGTTGTTCACGGGTCCACTTGGTTATAGTTTGGATTTGGACCGAAAAAACCCCAGACTGGACCGAGCGAACCGGTAAAACAAAAAATATATATGAAATATAATAGTTTGTTTGTTGTGTAAATAAGGAAAAAATTTAAGGAAAAAATTGTTTTCTAGCCAACAACATTAATTCCTGGTCATTTCGCCTAATCATTAGCACGTATCCGAACATATTAGGAAAGAAAATATATTTTTGTGCCATAAAATTCGCAATTTACAAGTAAAAGGCAAAACTAGTCAGGTTCGATACAAAACCGGCGAATGGTCAGGACCAGATCGGAAAATAGAAATTGGCAATGCGAAGACCGAATTGGTTAGCCAAGGTCCGATCCAGTCTCATACCGGTCTAATCTGGATTTTTTCATGTGGAGACCAATTTTTGAACAACTCTAGTTCTAACCATTCACTAAAAATTTTGGTTTCTAACATGATACTCCTTCGTTCTAATTTGATTGCAACACTAGTTTGGACACCAAAGTATAAAAGTGGATAAAGTAGATATAAGTTGTATTAATTTTTTATGTGATAGAAGGTAATGTACTATTCTTTTATTAATATATTAATCATGTCGGTCTTTAAAAGGCGGGAGAAGGGTGGAGTAGGTGTTATTTTAATATACTCCACAAATATCAAAAAAGGAGTGGGGGTATGGTTGTTGAGCGCACCGTGGTCGTTTTTTAGCTTCCTTTTGCTCTCTTCTCTTCAATTACTACAATCTCCCCATTAGTGTAGGAGGTTCTCCTTTTGAAGGAATTCCCCCTTTTAGAAGGAACCCTCTGAATTTAAACGTCAATAGTTTGTTGACATGTGGCATATAAAAAAGTGAGAGATAGAAGGTGGTAGGGTATGGAAAAGTAGAAGAAAGAAGGTAATTGGGGAACCCCTACCATGAGTAGAGGTACTTAATTAATTGTGAAATACTACTAGCAATGATAGAAGGAAAAAATAGTGGACAGTAATATGGAAGAATGACGTGAAAAGAGAGAAATTATGGGGAATCCCATGAGTGTGGATGCTCTGAGTGATAACTAATTTAAAAAATTAGTAGAACATACACATATTAGAAGTGTTGTAACTAAATTTGGCTGATCTTATATGGAAAATATTGTAATTAAATTGTGATGGGTAGCATTCCGAAAGTCAATATAGCAAGAAGGTCTCGGGTTCAAAAAATGTCCACACCTCCTTTTTCAAGTAGAATATATAGCAATTGATATATGGATGTTTGTGTTGTACCAACTTTAAGCCTAGGTGAGGGCGCGTGATAGATTATGAAACCAATCTAATAGCTTCAATTATTTAGAGTCAGGGTTCGACTGGGAGAACGTGCATACAATAGTGGAGCTCTTTGTTAAGGATATCTTTGTCTAAGTATAGAAACTATAGACTAATAGACTTCTTAGCACCACATAAAACATTGAATTCAAATCAACAGAGAAACAACATTTCTCAATTGTATATAAATGAAAACCCTTCATCATGCAAAATAGGAATAGAAATAATATTTGGTAATAGCTGGAAAACAATAACAATTATTAAGCTCTAATATTAATCCAGAAGAAAAAGGTAGACTATAAGTCCAACGGCAACAACTCTTGCACCATTCCAGCACCCTGCTCTACCTTTCCCTTAGTCAAAGTTCTACTCCTTATTCCATGCACATTTGAAACAATGTGAGAAACACAATCGGTATCAAATACCCAAGAAGCAGTTGTTGCTAAATTAATGTCAATGACATAGATGCTTGAAGAAGAATCTCTTCTCCTTCAGGTACTTCGGACAGTTACGCTTTTAATAACCTATTTGATCACATTAGAAGCACTTGGCATTTACAGCCACTTTTGGCTTTGGCTTTTCTTTTGGTTTATCAGCATTCTTAGTAGCAACTTGCTTTCCCTTGTATTCTTTTTTCTTACCTGCTCATTCCTTCTTAAAACTCTTTCCATTTAGGATCATAAAAGTTTCCTTCTTGATCGGCAGTTACGAGCATCCCATGTAGTTCAGTGAGGGTTTTTGACACCCCCATTCATATTGAAGTTCAACCTAAACTGGTTGAACCCATATAAAGTTAGTGTATAGTATGATGTCAGTAGCCAACTCTTGACTATAAGGAAAGCCCAACCTCTCCATTCCTCGAAATAAACAATGATTTGGAAGACATGTGTGCGACTAGCTTGCCTTCCGCTAACACTCTAGATAATCTTGTGAGTCTCATACCTCTCAATCCGAGCTTGTTCTTAAAACATAGTTTTCAGCTGTTGAATAATATTGTAGGCATCCAAGATTTTAAACCTCTTTTGAATTCTAAGTTCCATAGCCGCTAGCATAAGGAAAGTAACAATTACCAACCTTTTCTCAATGGCCTTATGGACCGCCTTTTCGGCTTCAGCAAAGGTAGCGATTAAAATTGGGATCGGGATTTCAAGAAAATCCTCTCGATCTTTGGACTAAGAGCCATTCTTGAGTTCCTTTCCCAATCAAGGAAGTTGTTTCCATTCAACTTATCCTTCGCAAAGATTGAACTTAAGTTAAAAGGCGAATTCTTGTTGTCACCGGACATGATATCTACATATAGAAGATTGCAAAAAGTTATAAGTACCTTTATCATAATAGTTTTGAAAATAATTAAAAACACTTTAAAATACAAGCCATTCATTTGTTCAATTATAAATGTCCCTTTTGAATCAAGTGATTCGAAGATCCTACCAAACATGATTTGTGAGTGAACTTTACCTCTCCTTAAAATCAAGTTGAAAGGTAAGTAAACGCTTTTACTAATTTGTAACTCCCCGAATTCTAATCATTATTATTAAGTTAATTAATCTGGCATTAGCAGCGGAAGTCCTAGGTAGTCGGCGCGTTATCGCCGTACTTTCCTTTAGAAAATACAAGGCGACAGAAAACATAACATTAATGATAAATTAACAACTTAAGTGATGGACAACAATAATATATTAAAACTCCTAATAATGGTGATTAGAAGTCGGGGCGTTACATAATTATAATAATTTCAGTTCTTAGTTGATAGGTGATGACTCTTATCTAAACCCATCCCTTTGTTTCCAAACTCAAAACTGTTTTGATGATTTTGTTGGGCCCAACGAAACTAAACATGCAAATTTCAGAAATATACCCTACTTAGTACTTAGCCCCAGATTGGAAGTAACACCCTGTTTAGGAAGAACCTATTACTAGCGATCAAGTTCTAGTAGGCATTTTTTATTTTGGAAAAGCAATGACCCAATATTTGATTTTAAGGACCTAAGAGAATTACTACGTCGATTTAATTACCGGCGAACTCATTATCATAATTAAATCACAAGCATAACAAACTTAGAAACCATTTAAAAGCAATATTTAAATACAGAAAATAAAATGTGATCCTAGCATGACCTCTATCCCTAAAGACTACTCTTTAATTCCTCCAATCTTGAACCACCATAGATCTTATCCTTGTGCTTCATGGAATAAATAAGGTCAGATCACCACCCTTCGTTCTTACTACTTAAATAATTTTTTGAATTCAAAAATATTACCAAAATATAACAATTCGTAGATCTTATTTAGATTTAAAAAATATAGGAACAATGTGTAGATAATATTTTAGCCAAGTTTGGGCCATGTTAGTCACTGCATGCATTTATCAAATATATTAATACATGCATTTTCATCAAATATTCAAATAAAATTATCATGTTTTCAACTTTGAAACATATAAAGCTATTAAGATTTAATCACATATTAAATCATATAGTTAGTACCTTAGTTAAATGTTAATCATATTAGTTAGATTTTATCTATTAAAGACTTAAATTATTAATTCTAACAAATTAATCAAAAATTAAATTTAATGAGATAATATTAAGGAAAGATTGATTGGAATAATCCAAACTATGGCCATTCCGTCAAGAATAATCTCAACTATGGGTTATTCCTGTCTAATCCTAACTATTAGGGAGGTCCGCCACAAATGCACCGTGACCTGAAGGAAACCTGTTTAACCGGTTAATAGGCTACGTGTCATGATTTCTTTGGTTTATCATCAATAATTTTATTTTTCAATTTTTTTTATCCCCACTCTTCCCCACCAGTTTGCCACCCTTAGTAGTAACCACCCACCTCCCTCACCCCACTACCACCCCTAGCCACCTGTTTCCCCACTTAGACCACCCCTATCGTCCCTAACAACCCCTTCACCACCAATTTCCCCATTTCAAACCTAAAACCACCCACTGCCATCCCTAACCACCCATCCACCACTATTTTCCTAAATCAAACCTAGAACCACCTACTGTCATCTCTAACCACCCTTCCCCACCACCCTCATTTCAAATCCATTTACCACCCTCCACCAACAACACCACAAAGGGACTGACTTTCGAATCGAAAACCCACGTCCACCAACCACTTACGTCACTTGGCTCGCGCGCAACCTCGCCCCCTTATGTTATGGAAGAATTGAGCTTATTGCTGGGCTGGTTATTCAACCATTTTGAATTCGAACAATCTGGAGGTTGTTTTAAAAAATGAGTTGAGGGTCGAAGGTTGGTGTTGGGATCTACGTTTTATGCCCATTGAGTCCACCAAGTTGAGGGTTGGAGTTCGAGAATAATTAATAGGAGGAATTGGTTGGAGTTGGTGGAAACAGTCCAACTTGCTCACGGCTCAGATGAAGCGGAGGGGTGAGGCAGGGGATGACAAATGTTTTTTTCCTAGCAAGATGAAGGGGAGGGGGAGGCGGCTGAAGTGGGGTGTGTAGGATTTGTGGGATTTTCGGCTGAAAGGGAAGGTGCGGTCAGGAGGATTACGGGAATGGGGGAGGAAGAGGAAGGGGGAGGGTGGCTGAAGTGGTGGTGTGTGTGATTTGTGGTGGTGAGGAGGGGGTGCGGGAATGAGGGTGGAAGAGGAAAGGGAAAGGGTGGCTGAAATGGTGGTGGGTGGGATTAGTGGTGGTGGGAGTAGAAATCGAAAAGAAAAATGAAAGAGAAATAAAAAATAAAAAAATACCTTGCTTACAAGTTACAAGTCATCTGGGTGCATTTGTGGCAGAACTCTGGCCCCAATAGTTGGGATTATATAAGAATAGCCCATAGTTAGGATTATTCTTAGCGAAACGGCTATAATTTGGATTATTCCAGTCAATTTTTTCTAATATTAAAAGAAATTTACACACCCATATATTTTAATCATATTAAAAATGTATCTAGCATGAAATTTACTCACATATATTAAGATGAAAGATTTAATCAACTATTAAAACTTTGAAAATAATGCAAAATATATTTTAATTTCATGAACCACCATCATAATTTTAATTCTATATATTAAGATAAAAGATTTAATCAATTTTTTAACATAGGATTCAATACATTATTGAAACATAATTTGCATTATGAAAAAACTGATTAAAACAATTTTAATCCATTGAAAAAAAATCGAATTGTTGCGACCGGAAACTGTTCTCTCCCTGCAAGCTGAGTCATGGTCCGCGAGTAACCTTTTGCGAGCCACGATCTCTATCGTGGTCCGCGAAAATTTCATGCCTATGTTTTTTCAATTTAATTCAGGTAACTAAAAACGAAAAACCTTATGACTTTCTTATAGCATAAAACGTCTTTATGCTTACTCATCAATATTAGGCATCTTAATAATGAATTCATATAACAAATAAAATTTAGCATTTTAATTGTTGAAGATTTTATACTTATATAAAAACATAAACATGCATATAGTCATGAAAGGTACATGTATTTTTCAATTTTTTAATCTTATATAACCAATATAATAATTATATAAATAAATATATGAAAAATTGTTTAAACTACTTATACTCCCACTAAATTAAAATTCTTATTGTAATCATATAAATTATCCCCGATGCTAAATCCCTTCCCTAATTGAATTAAAATTTGAAGGAAAAGATGCATCAACAATATGATTATATCAATCTATGCAAGAGGCTAATTTGATTCCACCGTAGGAATACAGATGTACATAGCGGAACTTCAAGTATCAAATACTTAACATCTATCCGGAAACCAAATTGCATACTACATGAATCAATGAAATTTATAGAATTATACCATTTAACGCACGAGTTCCTCGTCTTAAAGTCCATCTAATGGAGATCCTTTTGAGAACGTCAAATGTAGGTCCTCTAGTGTTGGTCCATGAACAACGGTTGGATCACCAAATTTGCTAGTACAGAAGAGGTGAACAAGATTCACTCTCTTGCTTTGCTCGTGAAAGGGGGCTAAAATAAGGAGGAGATGGAGAAGATGAGAAGCTCTCGAAAATCACATTCTAGGATATAAAAGATTATCAACTCCAAGTGTGTGCATCATTTGCCATCTCTACATCACTTATATAGTGAAGTTACCAAGGAAATTACTTGTGCCTTCATTAGAGTCATTACGTCTTACATAATGAAGCCTTATTAGTCACATAATAATATACATTAATAAGCACAAGAGTTACAACTCCTCTCCACCCATTCACTTGACCGGCCAAACCGTTTCTAAAATGGGTTTGGGTAATATCCAACATTTGTTACAATGTGTGACCTCATAGAATCCAAAATATTAATAGTTGGCCCAAACTTATTAGTTCAACAAACCGTAATTTAACTTCAACCAAAACGTTACAGTCACCTAATATGATTGAATATACTATCTCTATAAAATTGTGCTTTTATATTTTGATCATTACACTTGATCGGTAGACTAAATCCTTCAACAATATTGCACGGTGCGACAACCGTCACGAGTTGCGATCGGGTCCTACACAGTTTCTGAAAAATAATTAAATCCTTGATTAATTATGATGTACATCCTAAGTATATATACTAGGGTTACAAAAGATAATAACCTAATAATTAGGAAGCTAAAAGATATACATTAATCCTAAAGGATATACATTAATTATTTACATATTAAATGAGAATAATAAAAATACAAAGATATATTTTCATATATTCTAACACACCCCCTCAGTCGAAGCGGGAGGAGGTCGAACGCTGAGACTGTCCCGAAAGTCTTCAAATAGGATCAATGGAAGACCTTTGGTGAAAATGTCAGCAATCTGATGTCGAGAAGGTACATGTAAGACACGAACCTCACCACGTGCCACCTTCTCACGAACAAAATGAATGTCCATCTCAATTTGCTTGGTTCTTTGATGCTGAACCGGATTTCCAGGTAAATAGATGGCACTCACATTATCACAATAGACTAACGTAGCTTTCTGAATAGGACAATGAAGCTCAACCAATAAATTTCGTAACCAAGAAGATTCAGAAACCACGTTAGCAACCCCCCTATATTCTGATTCAGCACTGGAACGAGACAAGGTAGCCTGTCGTTTGGAGGACCAGGAGAGTAAATTATCACTAAGAAACACACAATAACCAGACATAGACCGTCTAGTGTCCGAGCACCCACCCTAGTCATCATTAGTGTAAGAAATGAGGGTGGATGTAGCAGAAGGATATAGATGCAAACCATGCTGAAGTGTGCCCTTAACGTATTCGGATAATACGTTTAAGAGCCTGCATGTGGTCGTCCATAGGCTGATGCATAAATAAGCATATCTGCTGAACAACATAAGTAATATCAGGCTTAGTAAATGTCAGGTACTGGAGAGCACCTGCAAGACTCCGATAAAGAGTAGGATCGGAGCAAGGAGTGGCAGACTTGGCACTAAGTTTGGACTTAGTGTCAACAGGAGTAGCCGAGGATTTACATGCAGACATGCCTGCACGTTCAATAATTTCCTCAGCATATTTGCGCTGAGATAAGAAGATACCACATGCATGACGAGTAACAGCAATACCAAGAAAATAACTCAAAGGCCCCAAGTCTTTTATGGCAAACTCAGAACTCATATGAGACATGATAGACTTGCGGAGAGCAGCAGAGGAGGCAGTCAAAATGATATCATCTACATACAACAACAAATATGCAGTATCGTCACCATGACGATAAATAAACAATGAGTGATCTGACTTACTGTTATCAAAACCAATTCAAGTCACATAATCAGCAAACCTGCGATACCAAGCCCGAGGAGCCTGTTTAAGCCCATATAGCGACTTTCTCAATAAGCACACATGATTCGGGAACTGAGGATCCCGATAGCCCACTGGCTGATGCATATACACTGTTTCCTTCAATTCACCATGGAGAAAAGCATTTTTGACGTCGAGTTGGTGAAGAGACCAACCCTTAGAAAGGGCGAGGCTGAGAACCGTGCGAATAGTAGCTGGTTTGACCACAGGACTAAAAGTCTCACCACAATCAATGCCAACCTGCTGAGTTTTACCATCATCTACAAGACGAGCTTTATACCTCTCAAAGGAACCATCAGATTTCATTTTAAGAGCAAAAATCCACATAAAACGAATAACATTAGCATCACGGGGGCGGGGAACCAATTCCCAAGTCTTATTTTTAATAAGAGCAGCATATTCATCATCCATAGCCATTTTCCAATTTGGGTCACGAAGAGCCAAGACAGGATTACGAGGAATAGGGGAGGGAACGACATTAGTGTGTATTGAAACAATTTTCTTAGGCTTAAAAATGCCATTCTGGGCTCGAGTGACAGATTTGGAGTGGGAAGGAGTGATGTGGGCTGGCAGTGAACTAGGGGGAGAGAAAGGAGCTGGGCTGGATGAGTAACGCGGCCCAGTGTCACCGCAAGCTGGGCTGGATGGGAGTGGGAGTTGCGTCCCTGGTGAAGGAGGGCCAGGGAGAGAGAGAGGAGCAGGCCCAGGCGAAGGACCAGACCTGGGAGTAATATTGGGCCCAGGCGTGGGGATAGGTGGACTGGGCATGTCTGAAATGAGAGGAGGAATGTTGGGCTCATCATTATGGATTGATTGGAATTGGGCAACGAAGGTAAACCCAAAGGAGAGTGGGAATCCAGAAAATGGTAAGTGTTTGGATTTGTGGGATGAATAGAGTGGAACGGGAATTTATTTTCATCAAAAATAACATGACGACAAATCATGATTTTTCGGGATGAAAGATCATAGCACTTATAACCACGATGATTTTGTTGGTAGCCCAAAAACACACAAGGAGTGGATCGTGCTTGAAGTTTGTGAATAGTGGTAGAGGGATAAAGAGGAAAACACAAACACCCGAAAACCCGTAAATGAGAATACGAAGGCTCTTTGTGGAAAAGAACGCTAAGAGGGGAAGAGTACGAGAGACCCTTATTGGGAAGAATATTAAGAAGGTAAGTGGCCATTTGTAAAGTATGATGCCAAAAGGTGGAGGGAATAGATGCATGAGATAGAAGAGTACGAATAATGTTATTAATGGATCGGATTTTACGTTCAGCTTTGCCATTTTGTGGAGAAGAGTAAGGGCATGACAAACGAAATTGAATGCCATGGAGTTTACAAAAATCCCAAAAAGGTACATTATCAAATTCACGACCATTATCACATTGAATATTCTTAATTTCTCTCTCAAAATGAGTGCGAATGAAAGCTCTAAAGTGTAGGAACGTAGCATAGACTTGTGACTTTTTAGCAAGGGGAAAAGTCCAAACAAATTTAGAGTAATCGTCCACCAAAACAAGATAATATCGATGACCCATAGAACTAAAAACAGGGGATGTCCAAAGATCACAATGAATAATATCAAAAGGCATCATAGTAATAGAATGAGATTCAACAAACGGCAGTTTCAGATGTTTACCAAGAGAACATGAGGAACAAACTGTAGAATGACGAAGTTTATTACATTCAATGTATTTATTCTTCCTAAGGGAATCTAGAATAGAAGCACCAAGATGACCTAATCGATCATGCCAAAGGGACGGTGAAAGAGCAGCAAAACCAGAGTGGGCCTGGACTGGAGGACTGATAGAAGAAATGGGATAAAGGGCACCCTGACTCTCACATCTCATGATTGGCTTCCCCGTCTAAAAATCTTTCACAGAAAATCCAAAAGGATCAAATTCAACAGTGACATTATTATCAGAGGTAAATTGTCGAACAAAAATAAGATTCTTAATTAATTTAGGAGCATGTAAGACATTTTCAGAGTTAAAGGAGGGTGAGGGAGAGGAAGATTAGCATCCCCATAACCACAAATTGGAATACTATGACCATTTCCAACAATTATGCCATTTTGTTTGCTCAAATTAAAATAAGACGACATGTTACCTTGAGAAGAAGTCATATGAGAAGTGGCTCTCGTGTCCATGTACCAGTTAGAGTCCGGTTGAGTAAGCCCAAGAGTGTGCATTGCGGCCTCAATATCAGTTGGAAGAGACGAAGATTCGGCAGTGAAGGCCTGAGGACGCGGCCTAAGAACTCTTGGCCCAGTTCCTGTGCGCTGAGGCTGCCCGCGTGGAACCCATTGCTTAGTCCATTGAGTGGGATATGGGCAGGGAGGGAAGGCCCAAGGTGGAGCCTGGCACCCCCTGCGTGTCCAGTTGCTGCTGTAGGCCCAAAGCCGCCGGCTGGGCTGTACCAGGGATGCTGCTGCGCTGACTGGTGGTACGGCTAACCACCGCCGCTGCCACCAGTCGGTCGTCCACCGCCGCCACCTTTACCGCCACCATGACCGCCGGAGCCCCCTTTTCCATTTTTATTTTTATTTCGATTGTGATTCTTTTTATGATTATTTGAACCACGATTTGGAGAAGGGGAATCCGACGATGAACCACCATCATAATTCGAAATGAGGGTAGACCCAATAGTAGCTTTCTTTGCCAACCCGGCCTCCTCAAGCACAAGCATCGAACGTGCTTGGTAAAAGGGCGGTAAAGGATCACTTTGACGAAGTAGAGTACCTACCCCATTATAAGCATCCGTGAGACCCGCAACCATCTGTAAAACTAAGCGGTTATTAGTAACGGGCGCACCAACATTCTTCAACTGATCAGCTAACATCTTAAGACGTTGACAATACGCCGAAGCGTTTGGAAAATCCTCCATTGATGTGTTGGAGAATTCCTGCTCAAGAGTTACGGCCCGAGACGACTTATTGTCCTGAAAGATGTCTCGAAGACGTTCCCAAGCCTCTTGAGTGGTGGAATCAGGCTCTAGAATGGTGTTTAGGAGATCCTCACTAATAGTACCATAGATCCATTTGAGAACCGTGGCATCAATGGTAGACCATTCATCCTTTTCCTCATCAGTTTTAGGGATTTTGGTCTTAGCCGACAGAATAATATGATCTATAACCCGATTCGAGCGTGCATGGATCTTGAACAACTCTGCTCACGTAGAGTATTGTACATTTTCCATGTCTAACGTAATGGGAATGATGTGTTTGATGTTTGTAGAAGAAAGAGAAGAAGAAAAGGAAGAAAAAGAGGAGGAAGAGGAGGACGATTTGTCCTTTGAGCCGCCGGTCATGGTGGCCGGAAAACGGCGAGTAGTGGGCGGTGGTGATGAGTAGGCGTCTAGGGAAGCGGAAGCAGAGAAAATGAGAAAACCCTATCTCTTGATACCATGAAAGATAATTAATTCCTTGATTAATTATGATGTACATCCTAAAGATATATACTAGGGTTACAAAAGATAATAACCTAATAATTAGGAAGTTAAAAGATATACATTAATCCTAAAGGATATACATTAATTATTTACATATTAAATGAGAATAATGAAAATACAAAGATATATTTTCATATATTCTAACAGTTTCCCTTTTTTCTTTTGTTCCAATTTTTTCCTCCATATACACTTGATGCTTACTTGAGAGCCCGTTCTGCGTTTCCGAGCATCCTTAACCCGTGTTAAACATGTTAGACTTGCAAATACATTACATGTTGTCTATGGAATTAAAAAACAATTTTCTTCTTATTCAAAGTCTATTTTCCTTTATTCGATGCCTCTTAACCCATAAGTTTTGATATTTTATTAAGAAAATATTATCAACGATTCAACCAGTCCGGTTTTGGACCAGTTTTAACTTTTAAGTAGTTGATCCCGTTCTAAGCTATAGCTGGTTCGATCTCTGGGCTTCGAATTTCATTTTACCAATTCATTTTGATCTGAAACAGTCCGGTCTTGGAACGGTTAAATTTCGAAAAATTACATGCAAATTAAATGAGATACTTCACCAATTATACATAACTAATTTTCACCTTCACTAATAATGAAAATGATTACGACAAAGATTTAGTAACTACTAGCTAGTCAGCTTTCATTATATAGTACTTGTAACTACTATTGGTTCCCACAATGTGCATAGCTTGTTGAAAATGTAGCTCAAGTTGAGAAGGCGATGAGCGCAATCATGTGCAGAAAAGGGCATTCATGTCACCTTCTTCTTCTTCATCATTATACTATAACATGACTTTCTTTGTGTGATGGTGATAGTATAACATGATTAACAAGACTCTCTTTCTTTAAAGACAAGAACTAATCAATTTAAATGTAATTTTTTAGCTCTGAAACATAAGTAAGTTTGAACACATCAGTAACTCTTCATCTTGACCGTTGAGCTGAGAAGCAATAAGTTGATCAAGTGTCATCCAATCACTAATCCTTGATTTAGCATTACCTGATCTCTGCTTATCATAACACAGATCAATGGTAGGTTCATCGTCGGCGTGATGATAATCAAACGCTGATGGACTGCCGCTGGTAAGCATAGGAAGACTATACTGATCAATGTGATCATCATCAGCTGATAGTATTTGACTATTTGAAGGCTCAATGATATAATTATCATGAATAATTAATCTTCCCTGAGGTGTGTTTGTGTTGTTTTCAGTATAGAAGCTGTGGGTAGGGAGGCTGTTGGTAGTAGAAGTAGTAGGACTAGGACTACTTGTTGGATGTTCATGATTGTTTTGATCTTGATATGCATTCCCCATGCAAGAAAACAGATGATCAAACGCCTTTTTACTGCTGAAGTTTAACAACTGGCTTTGTGATTCACTTGATATTGGTAAACTTCTAGGACTCCCATTTGTCTTTTGGTAGATTTTCTTCCGGAAAACTCGGCATATCACCCAGCCTTCTTCTGTTATGCCACTATCATCTCTTGCTACCTATGTTTATATAGTATCATCAATGATAAGGTTGTTAGTTTGAAGAATTCATTATAGAACTAAGGGTGCACTCTCACCCTAAAAAGAATCAGAGCAGACTCGATTCAACTAGATATAAACAAAAAGTAAAATCGGGGTTGATCACATCCAATCAAGTCTAAGTTCACTTCTGAGGAAGAGAGCACACCCTCATTGATAAACTTCGCTGGGCCTACACACACAGGCCTACACTAGAGGAGAGTTTGACCACACATAGGCTCAAAATGGGGTTTCATCCTAAAACCAATTAGTGATAGGTGGAGTAGTCCACCAGATTTATATATGTGTCACCTCCTTCTCCCTCTCCAATATGGAATCGCATGTGGGTCAGGATCATCAGCTCTGATACCATGATAAACTTCATTGGGCCTACACACCCCTACTTTCTAAGTGAAATGCTTAGCGCCAAGTACACAGAGGCCAGTGCTACATCCATGTTAAGGAACCATCTCAACCAAAAGTTTAACCTGATGATTGAAGGCCTAGGAATAGTTTTATACTCTATCATGCCCCCTCACATAAGAGCCCATTGGGCTTGAAGTGTGAATGCACCATAGACCTTCGCATACCAGGGTTAAATATATTCCACTTAAAAAGGAGGATGGATGAGATTTGAACTCGTGAGCTTCTGGTCACATTAGCTCTTGATACCATGTTAAGGAACTAAGTCAACCAAAAGTTTAACCTGATGGTTGAAGTCCCAACAATAGTTTACTCTAGCACTAATAATACCCTACCATAAGTAACTAAATTTGTATCATGATTTGGGCTTTTGTTTTCTATCGGTACTCGTGACGAGACACTTATTCATAAATTTTTTTTGCCGAGTCTGACACTAGCACCACAGCTTGAGGTGCTGAAAATACAAGAGCTACCTACTTATACAAGTATTGTAACATGTAAAAATGTTCATACAAGATACCAACATAAGCCTTCATGAAATTAAATGTCTATTTAACAAGAGTACTTTTGATTATTATGTCTATTCACCAAGGGTACTTTTAATTATTATGTCTAACTAACAAGGGAACTTTTGATTATCTAAGCCTTTTTTGAAGCATAATTAGGCAAATCTTATACTAGAAGTTTGTAGATACTTGTCATATACACATATGTACCACTCAAAGCTGAAATGTCTATCAACAAACATGATGGCTGGATATAAAGATTATCATTTAGACTTTTGTATTTGAGTTATTTTTAAATAAAATAAAATAAATCCTCGGAAACGTTTCGAGCTTACATTGGAGTGATCATGATATACTGCGTGAGTAGCAACACAGTCTTGAAGCCTATACTCATGCATGATCCAATCAGATTTTTCACCATTTGGAGCTCGACCTTTGTAAAAAACCAAAGTCTTCCTCATACCAATGCGTTTGTTTTTGCTATAGATGATCTTGTCACGTCCCGTGGCCTTCCAAAACCCGGCCGCAGTGGCCCGATTTGTTCTAGTCCCTGTCGGGTATTTCTTGTCCTTATGACTGAAAAAATACCAGTCATTTTGCGGCCCTGATCCTATTTGGCATTTCTCTGCATAATAGTATTATTTGTACAAAGATTAATTTATTTCCCATAGTTTTGTGTACTAACTTTTTTTATATTCGAAATTTAAACACAGATGATGATACAGCACGAGGAGCTAACGGGACCTTAACTCACAAGGAAACTCTAATCATTTAGACCGACGGATTACGAGGAGTTTCTCACAGGAGAAAACCACCACAATAATGATGATATAGATATGCTGAGATGCGTTAAGAAATTCGACGTAAAATTACCTTGAATTTCCCAAGGTTCAAGCTTGTTAAGGTCAATATCTCGAATGACATCAAGGTCAATCTTCTCAAGAGCAACTTTTTTCTTCAAGTAATACTGGAGAAGCTCTTGTTCTGTAGGATGAAATCTAAAACCTGGAGGTACTTTTGAGTGTCCATTCACTGACAAATTCATGTTTTGACTTACTAATGCTTCAGCAATGGAGTAAATCAAGAGTATCAGAATATATATATACTGAACGAAAAGTAGCTAAAAGAATGAGGTAAATAAGGATGATTGAGAACTTATTATATATAAAGGCAATCAGGATAAAGGAATAAAAATTACAGTCCAAAAACTGCATGGATAGGTTTGGTGTCATGGCCATTCTAAGGTAGTGGCCTAGTGGGTCCATGTATTTGGGATTCCAGAAGGGTTTTACTACCCAAAGTAACGATTAATGGGTGAGTGAGTGTACAGAGGTGTAGGTTATAAGTGTGAATTAGTTTCAACTTTCAACTGGTTACTCCTATCTCATTAACAGCATGTACCAACCACTACTTAATGATAATTCTTTAGGTTCTTTTTTCTATTACATCATTTTTCATTTATGTAATACTCTTAATTTCTTATTATCTTGTAAGTATCAACTTCTTTGTACAGATACTTCTATGCTATTGGTTGGTATGTATAATCCAAGGTTGATGACTCTTCTGTATATATATATATATATAGATAGATAGATAGATATATCACATCACGTGTTGCATCCTCTTTCCAAATGATACAAGGCCATATTATCATACACACACAATTTTATAATTTTTTTCTCATAAAAGTGAAGTAAGCTAATATTTAAAGTTCAAGACTTGAACCCACATCCTTATTGTATGAGGTCTGCCCAACAGAACCCCGCGAGTAGAATGTCACGTCAGAGCAGACCAAGCAGAGTAAACAGAGCAAACTAGGAAGGGAAATAAAGCCAACACTGTTGAGCCTAAAAGGTGCAATGCTTAATGTCTGGGCCCATTTCAGTCCAAGAGTCCAATTACAAGCTTAGGTCAACATAAGTTCAAGTCCTCCATATAAATACGCATGTTCATGCATGGGAAAGATACGTTCACTATTACACTCCAAACTACATACACTTAGCACTTGATCTCTCTTGAGGCTTTCTTCTTGTGTTCATGGAGCTGACTTAGGCATCGGAAAGGCGTGTCAAACAAAGACCGATGCTTTTATTTGCTTTGTAGGTTGTCACCGCGAAGGAGTTTGGACGCCACATTTTCCATCCCACAACCACACTCAATTAGTGTTCTATACATAAACACTTATGTTTAGTAAGGTAGAACATTTACCACCATTCCAATGAAATAACTAATGTTATCAAAGTAACAAAATGAGCACAAATGTCATATTCATGATTGATGATAGATACTTCATTCACTACTCAACTTTTCATAGTTCAATATTTTATAACACTAAGCATCCATAACTCTCTTTATCTACTCATACATGGAGCCTTCTAAAAAAAGATTAAAGTTGAAGGAAAATAAATGTATATATTGATATTTTTTATTAAGAAAGACTTAATTTTCCTTTCGCAAAAATTTAGTCAACGAAATTATCAATTCGTATTCTACGCGTGTACAATTTATAATTTAATGAATTGTATAAAACTATAGAATAAACAATTTGATTCAACCTCTTCAAGTATAAAACTTTTACTGTAAAATACAATAATAATAATAATAATAATAATAATCATAATAATAATAATAATAATATATGTCAAAAGTTCCTCTTGTTTGTTTATATTCCCAAATTTTTATTACGTTTTATAATCCTTTTGGATGTCGTATTGACATATAAATTCATTGTTATTATAATTTGTAATTGTTTATCAAACACGTTGAAGAGGTATAATTTAAGATATAACTTTACACATCATGATTTCTCTAAGAAACTCTCTGCGTCCTCCAAAAGATTTCTCATATCTTTTGGGCACAAAGTTTAAGAAATGAGGTTGCTGTGGTCCTAGATAAATTTTCATTTTATAATTGAAAAGTAAGGCAGTGGGTGTTTTTTGAAATGTTTATTAAGAGAAAGTGTGGGGTCAAGTGCTTTTTTGTAAGGAAAATAATACTATAATTGGTGGACCATATCCAAATAAAGAAATGAGATATATAAGTGAGACAAACCAAATTGAAAAATGATAAATCTTTTGGAGGACGGAGGGAGTACACCTTGTATAAATAGAAGATTGCATGATTTTTTTAAAACAAATTTCATGTTATTTGGTTTAGAAAAAATCAAAACACATAGGACACTAATAATTTTCTCAAAATATTAATCATTAAAGTAATTTATCATTACTCCTCGAAGTAATGATCTATTTCTCACTTTAGGAGCTCACAAATGTGCAATTAAGAGTATAAAGCAACAAAACACGAGTTAGA
This sequence comes from Patellifolia procumbens, assembly GCA_947645195.1. Classification (NCBI taxonomy): domain Eukaryota; kingdom Viridiplantae; phylum Streptophyta; class Magnoliopsida; order Caryophyllales; family Amaranthaceae; genus Patellifolia; species Patellifolia procumbens. The sequence continues at coordinate 5,875,372 of CANSGD010000972.1, forward strand.
AAATAATTACAATAAGCAATGACAAACAGGAAATATTAGCAAGCAAACCCAAGATTCGGGCGAAAGAATACTTATTATGCACTAGAAATTTACAATGTACGTATGACATGACGACATCTCTCTAAGCGATTAATCTCTCTACAGGATTCTTTAAGCCTCTCAAGCTCAAAATCTATATATATGTTCTTTACATTATTTACGTAAACTGATTATCTAGTATGTATGGGGGTAAAGAAAAATCGAAGTCGAATAGAAGAAACGTCACAATACTTGCGTCAGATGCAAATTTCCTGTCCGAGAAGACTGCCCGTTCCGGCTCAGGAGGCACACTTGTCTTTGTCTTTAATTTTTGTCCGGGCATCAAGATGGCTTGCTCGAGCTAGTTGCTCGTTCGAGCAACTTCATATGCTCATCCAGACACAAGATTTTCTTCTGTTTTTTTCGTTGCTTCTACTTCTTCTTCATCTTAGTCACTCTCCACCTCAACTCGACAATCTCCCACTCAGAGATCGATATGAGTGAAGAACGCGCCCCAAATAAATATAGCAAACATCTTCTGTCATCGTCATACTTCATATATACACCTAATAAAACCTGCTTTCAACTCACAAGGAAAGCCAAACCAAGACCTTACTCGATCCCCAGTCTCCATCATCTTTACACGAACCACAAGAACTCTTCATAATTCATTGTGCATTCTAGTGATACTTCTACCCAAACAAAACATCTTTCTCTCTTGCACCACTCTTGTGAGCCTTCTTCCCTCTGTTCGTTGTACGACCCACACTTGCTGAAAAGACTGTTTATCTGCAAGAGGTAATTCACCCAAACACTTTTTGTCGGTGTCAATTCTGCAATACCTAATGCCTTCCAATATAACGAATTCCAACCTTTCTTTCCTTGCTTCATACTGTTTATTTGCAAGAGGTAGGAATAGATCATCCTGGTACTTATATAATCTTAAATCTTCATCTTCTAGAATGCAAGATATTTCCCATCGAACCTTTCTATTCTCACCTTCCATCATTCATTATATATGTTCAACACAAAGTAGTAGCATAACATAACATAGGCTTTTCTACCACTTCTAAGGATCTAATTCTCACTTTAGGCTCACTAATTGTGCAATTTTATACATATGTGAAAAACCAAGACATGTTATAATAAGAATAAGAAATTAAAACATGTAAGATTAGCAACAAAACTCGAAATTCCAATGAAAAACACTCACTATGTAGTAGCATATTACAATATATGAGATGACGATAAAACAAGTAATTCACGATCTCTTGAGGTGTTCTAATCTCTCTTTAGAACTCTTGTGACCATCCTAGATCTGAATTGCTCTATTAATATGTATTGTTTACATATAATGGTTGTCTGGTATCTATAGGAGTAAACAAAATCTAAGTTGAATAAAAGAAGAAAAATTGAAAAATCGTCAAATACAAAGTGCATGTCCTAGCACAAAGAATTGCTCGTCCGGGCAAGAGTGCTTAGCGCTTTGAGTAGCAAATTGCATGTTCAAGCTCAAGAAGCGGAATAAACGTTTTCTTTAATTTCTCGAACACACTTGTTTGGGTATCAAGATGGTTTGCTCAAGCACCTTGCTTATCCGAGCAACTTTTATGTTCTCGTCCGAGCACAAGCTTTTCTTCTCGTTTTTTCTCGCTGCGTCTACTCACTTCTTCTTCCTCCTCCTTGTCTGCAACTCAATCCAACACTCTATATAATCCTAGTTGCTTAATCCTTTTAAATGAAACCTCGTCGTTTTTTATATGGGTAAAAGGATTCTTTGCAGGGCCAACCATATCTCAAGTTAAGTTGTCCAGCTTGAATTGAACCTAGTACCTTGTGGTTGTGAGATAGGCATCTCTACCAATTATACTCCACCTAATTTGCATGGATTGCCCCCATAAACGTTATATGTGAGTGTCTTACATTTAAACAATAAGATAGAGGTCCTTAGTGTTACAATCCAACCTGCCTTTAGATATATTTTCCTTAGTTTATGCTTTCTTATGCTTTAGTTTATGTTTTAGCACTCTTGTAAAGGCTTAAGGTTCCATTATTGAGTTACTGTAAATCCAGAAATATGTACTATCTCAAACTTAAGCCTCTTTAGGAGGAGATGATGAATGAAAAGTTTGTTCACCATTAAGGCCTCCTATCAGTTGTATGCTTGCTTTATAATATTATGTTGTTGTTGTTGGCCAACTTAGAGCTTGTGCCGCCACTTATTATAAAGCGCCCACCCAAACTCAAAACAGGTACATCTCTCGTCGTCGGTCCCGCTCGTGCCCGCCTTGTGCACCCGAGTGCCCCGATCGACCCTCTTCTCGTGCTCTTGTCGCCAATAGGCAAGAGTATCCTTTCAGATACCGAGTGCTCGTGCCTCACGAGACTCAAAAGACTCTTTTCCGCATTAAGGCTAGCGTACTTGCCCACAGAAGGCAAGGGCATGCCGCACGTTCTGAGGTTAGAACTTTCGGACCGTGACAGTTGGTATCAGAGCCAAGTTCACGAAGGCATCGAGTGACCCAAGATGGAGTCAGTAATGGAAAGATTGGCAGTACTAGAGGGGACTGCCTAGACATGGAGTCAGCTCGAATAAATTGTGATCGGGCAAGCAAAGCAAATTGATTGGCTAGAGCAACCGTCGATGCTTTGTCGAGAGAAAAAGATGAGCTCCGCGAGCAATTGAATTGCACAAAAGGGCAAGCGGAAGAAGCACTAGAGAAGTGCGAGACCTTACTGCGCGCTGTTGGTAGATGCGATGTGGGTATGGGAGCTTCAAGGATAAAGCCTCCTAAACCTCGCGACTACAGTGGCACAAGAGATGCAAAAGAGGTGGAAAACTTCCTCTTCGACATGGAGCAGTTTTTCAAAATTGTCCAGCTGAAGGACGCCCAAAAGGTAGATATTGTTGTCATGCACTTGACGGATGATGCCAAGCTTTGGTGGCGAACCAAGCACGTCGAGATCGAAGCTGGAATTATCAAAATTGAAACCTGAGCAAAGTTCAAGATTGAACTCAAAGAACAGTTCTACCCTGAGAACACCGAGTTTACTGCTCGCCAGAGATTGAAGGAGATTCGTCACACGGGCACAATTATGTGAAGGAATACTCGGTATGCATGTTGGGCATTCAATCGATGCATGAAAAAGATCGGTTGTTTAACTTTGTTAATGAGTTGAAAGAATGGGCGCAACGTGAGATTATGAGGCAGATGGTTGATACACTGTCGGGCGCCATAACTGCTGCAGAGCGACTAGTAGACTACTCTTTCGCGATGGACGCCCGTAAAGACAAAGATTGTAATAGCCCAGTTACTCGCTCGGAGGTCCCGACTTCGAGCTCCCCAAAGAGCCCAAGAAATGGCTAGAGTGGGACGTCCAACTCTATCGGGGGATTCAAGAGAACAAGTAGGGGAGACGGCTCCCAAAAGCAAGGATCACCCTCTCCCCAAACCACAAGAGAATCCAGATCCAGCACACCATCGGTAAATACTATGACATTGAGCTGCATATTATATCGAGGCCCACATCGGTGGTGGGAGTGCGAGCACAAAGGGGAGCTCGACAAGATTCAGCGCAGAGTAGCCACTATGTGTGTCGATGAAGCACCAGATGAGACGGTTGAGTCCGACAATGAGGATAAGCCACCGAGACAGATGGAGGCCATCTATAGAATGGGTTCAATGAGATATGTACCCCCAAGAAGAAGTTCAACAGTGCTCGGCAATGCGAGTGATAAAACATCAAGTAAAGGCAACATCAAAGAGACAAGCTTGCATCCGAGACAACACTTTGCGAGATATGAGGCCACAAAGAAAGGCATCATCAAAGACACCCTCTTGCAGCAGAAACCAGAAACAAGGGTCTTGCTCAAGTCAGGTTATGTTGGGTAAGAAGCCAAGAACTGCTCCAAAGAGACACCTCCTGAATTGAGCGAGCCAGGATCGAGACAGAAATAGGGTGAAGCCTCAGCCAAAGAAGATGCCCAAGCAAGCTCCGCAGAGCTGGCATCAACCCAAATCGAGTGCTCCACACCACAACCTAAGGGAAGCAACTTTCAACAAGCCTTCCGATAAAGCTCGCCCAGCGTCAACAGAGACTCCAACAGAAACAAGAAGATTCCAATATCCGCCTGCAATCAACAGAGCGCCAGAGACAATCAAATTCAACATAGGAGAGTTTTCATTTTTACATTGTAATTCTTGTAAGTCGACGAGGTCGTCGGCAGCTTAAGTGAGGGAGGATGTTACAATCTAACCTGCCTTTACATGTAATTTCCTTAGTTTATGCTTTCTTATGCTTTAGTTTATGTTTTAGTACTCTTGTATAGGCTTAAGGTTCCATTATTGAGTTACTGTAAATCCAGTGTTAACTGGAAATATGTACTATCTTAAACTTAAGCCTCTTTAGGGGGAGATGATGAATGAAATGTTTGTTCACCACTAAGGCCTCCTATCAGTTGTATGCTTGCTTTATAATATTGTGTTGTTGTTGTTGGCCAACTTAGAGCTTGTGCCGTCACTTATTATAAAACGCCCACCCAAACTCAAAACAGGTACATCTCGTCGTCGGCCCCGCTCTTGCCCGCCTTGTGCACACGAGCGCCTCGATCGACCCTCTTCTCGTGCTCTTGTCACCAATAGGCAAAAGTATCCTTTCATATACCGAGTGCTCGTGCCTCACGAGTCTCAAAAGAACTTTTTCCGCATTAAGGCTAGCGCACTTGCCCACAGAAGGCAAGGGCGTGCCGCACGTTCCGAGGGCAGAACTTTCGGACCGTGACACTTAGATCAAAGGCTACTTCTTTTAGCGTCATATGGTTTCAAGATAGGACTTCCTTTGATCTTGTAAAACGGACTCCCTTTTTGCCTAATGGATGTGGATAAGGTCTATATTCAACGTATGAAATCTTATAAAGAGTCATATGAGTCATTTTTAAATCGTAAAATTGTACGATTCTACAATTCAAGTTGTAATATTAACAAAAATGAGTAGATCTTTGTAAATTCTTGCAGATCGTATTAACAACAATAATATGTAAGAACTACTCGGATATTGCAGCAACCCGATATTACTTCTGACTAATACCTACCTCAACTACTACTAGTTTGTAGAGTATATCTGATAATACTTGCCTTGATTATTAGTTTGGGCCTGTTTTCTTCGTCTAAACTGAACTAAACTGAAAGGACTAGTAAAATTTAAGAATAAAAGTATTGTTTAGAGATAAACCGAACTACACTGCACTCAACTGAAAAATATTAAACTAGATCGGACTGGACTGAAGTGAAGTGAAAAAATAGGCATAAAAGAATGAATCTACAAAGTCATTTTGGTGGCCCACGATCTTGCATATTTCCTCTTCCATTAACGGGTATGCATATGCATGTATATTAACGGGGTCCTACTTGTGACGGTAGGGGGCAGCCCTACATCTTAAATATGACCTTTCACCTTATATTCTTGGAGGATAGCACCAATTCATAAGAACCGTCAGACCAGATTCCTGAGAAGACGAGACATTGAACAAACTGTCCTGGTGTTCTTGACTCTTGAGGCATGGTCAGTTTGCTTTATGGGAAAAGTCGAAATTATAATGGAATTTCAATTTTCTTGATCAAATTCATGACACTTTTTAAAGAGTTTGGCGGATAATAGACATATTAAATTTTCATGGAAATTTTTCATGGAAATTTCTATTTATCGAGATACAAAAATTTCCTCTATTTGTGGGATGCCAAAATTTATAGGAATTTCTAATTTTTAAATTTTATTTTGTTGTTGTCAACCAAACAACTCACCAATTTTCAATTTCTAGGAATTTATATTTCCCATATTTTTTCATATCAACCGAACATCACTGAGAACTGTTTACTTTCTTTTTTTTCTTAGACTTAAATAAAATTATTTACTACTACTCTCTCCGTCCCACAATTATCTTCTCACTTCTTGAATACTCCCTCCATTTCCTAAAAATCGTTACACTTGCAAAAACACAAGAACCAAGGAAGTGGGTATAAAAGCATGACAGTGAAAGGAAAAAGTAACTTTAGGAGAGAGAATAAAAAATAAAAAATTAACTTTAGGAGAGTATAAAGAATAAAAAATTGGTAGGGCCATATCCCAAAATGGTAAAAGTAAAGTGTAACAATTTTTGTGAAACGTATTAAAAAGGAAAGCGTAACGATTATTGAGAAACGGAGGGAGTATATGTGAGGTATAAAATAATGAAGTGGGAAGAACATTGTGGGACGGAGGGAGTAATATTTATTGGAGTTTATCAGAGCCAACTAATGGGGGTACAAAAGGAGCGACGGCTCCGGTTCCCCTTTTTAAGGACTCGAATTACAATTTTGATTTTTAATAACTTAATTAGAAAAATCAAAGTTTTCTTTCGCGTTCTTATATGTTTTTCTCACATTAATTTGTTCATAATTTTCATGATCATGATACCCAAAAAATTTCACTTAATGTTAATAATTGTTTCCATTTATTCTTTCTAATTAAAACTCACAACCATTGTAACAGCCGCAATTTTAAGCAGGTTGAGTTTAAAGCTAATTATATTCAGTTATTTAAATAGGATTCTAAAGTATTTTAGGTGAAGAGAGTTACTTGGATTGTTAGATGAGTTAAGGTTTCAATTGGTTTTAGCCCTTTAAGTAGATTAGAATACTCTCCAACACCATATGAGGACAAAAGTGGGTAAGATCTATCATTCTTATCGGTTAAGAAGGTTTTGAAAACCAATAAATAAGTTAGAAGGTCCTTAAGAACCTTATTCATTAAGATTGTGAAAATCGCATAGTGATCGTTTTATCGGGTAGCAACAAACTTCCAATTAAAGAGCCTTTCGGGGTTGAATCCGTGCTTAGAACCGAACCAAACTAGATGTACACCATGCTTCGGATGTCTTAAGTTTAGAATGGTCATTTATTCCCAAGAATTACGTGGCTCAATAGGGTAAGTTCCTTACTTAGTAAGATCTGGTCAGCTAAAATTTCAGTACAGACCTATCCTCAATGAAAGCTTCTTAGAAGCTACTTGGGTGTCGATCTCCCATGGATTTTCTCATGCATGAAAGCCAACACATCAAGCTAACACCTCAAGCAAGAATCACCCAGAAACTCCATAAAACCGACCTTACCCAGAAGAGGTTTCCCTCTCCTATAGGTACCGCCATTTACCTGCTATAAATAGCAGTTTTGGTTTTCGGTTCTTTTCACCCAATTTTTCTTCTAAAATACCTACTTTTTATTACATAGATCTCTTGTAGACATCCATATTTAGTTGTTCAAGCCTTAAAGCCTTGGGAAGGTATAGAAAACTCCATAGAAACATCAAACAGGCTGCTGTAAGTAGAGCTTTGCATCCCTCTTGTGTTTAGCTTAGCTATTCATGTTCTAAACCTTGTTTAATCTAATCCTTAGCACCTTACTTATTCAGGGGAAGCTATAGGAGTAGTGAAACAATTGGATTTAGAAGTTTCATTGAATAAAGCCTCTTAAGTGAAGGTACACACCTAGTTTGGTTTTAACCTAGAAAATTCCATACTTATAGTTAGGTTATTGTTTCTTTCTAGTGTGGAGCATGTTTATAAAATGAATTTACTTATGATGTGTATCTTATTATGTGTATATTGAGTATATAACATGGACATAACATGCTAAGGTTCATTAGAATTGTACTAGATGATCTAAACAACGCTTATGCACCAAGTTATCATGATTATGCTTCTAAATGGAATATGTTAAGTACATGGACTTGTGTAGTGAACGATAATAGGTATACTCTTGATAGAATTATATGTCTAAGTGTTAATCAAGTATCTAAGGCATAACTGGTTAAGTTCAATCAAAGTTACTACTTTAAAAAGTAGTTTCAAGTATAAAAACTCTATGTTTCTTAACTACTATAGCGAGAGTAATTGAAGGGAGTTGATAAGGAATCTGTGAGTTAAGGATGAATCGATGAGGATTATGAGTATTGAGTATTAAAGTATAAATTATTAAATATTTTGAATTACATATAAGAAAGTAAGGCGTGAACATGCACCCGGGTTAGGGCGGGTAGTCCCTAGCTGTTACCCAATCAGGAGGGGCGAAATCCTGACGTTGAAGGACATGTCCATGTTAAGTCTTGCAAGCAGAACATAAAAGGTGGGGTGATGACCCTCAAAAGTTTGGAGACAGCCGGTACACAGTACCCCTCTCCATTCGCGTTCATGCCAAACGATTCGATTTTATGAAATTATAATAATTGAGTTGAATGTGACTACTTGCTATTATAACTATGTCTTATCTGTTAGCTTTCAAAATACACCTAAACTTGTATTTTCCATTATACATTGTGTACTCAGCCTTGCTGATTGTTTTGTCATTTCTGTGGCCTATCACTTGGTGGGTGGCAGAGTCTAACCTTGATGCAGGATTATGTTAGAAGCCGGAATCGAGTTGAGAGAAAAGTTATGATTCAGATGTATATTATGGTTTAAAGTCCTGAGATTTAAGTTTGGATACGAGGAGTCTGTTATAATGAGTTATGTTCTGATTTAATTCCTTTATTTTGGTATTGAGATCGAATGACTCTGTAATTGAAGTATTATATAAAGGAAATTGTTTTGTGGGCCCATAACCCACAGGTCCAAGATCGTGTATTTAAGGTTGTTTCCGCTGCATGTTTCATCTAAAGTATTATTTATTATTATGGATTCCATGATCATTGAAGTATGAGATTGCTAAGCATGTTAAGCTAGCAGCTCGGGAGGCCGGGCTGTTACAACCATGCCCTCTCCACTTTCCCTTATCTCAAAGCTTAGTGTCCAACATAACATCATTAATTAATTATAGTGGAAGGGGAAAAAATCGTACAATTCAAATTACTTATACAGCAACTTAAGTACAATATTCTGATCATATCAAGAGCACATGTGGACATAGTAAATTGATACTTAAATTTTACCGGTGAACTTTTTTGATATATGAAGTAAGAGTATAAAGATTTGCGGATTTTTTTTGTTTAATTTTAATTTTTCATAAATATTTCATCAATGAATTATATAAAATACTTTATTATTGTTTGGAAAGCCCTTTTTCAGTTTTCGATCTAGGCTCCAAATATGTCCGAGACAAAACTAGAGTATATCTTAACATATTAAACTTACTCAAATTTTGTGATAGTTAGTGAAACATATTTGAATTTATTAGAGCGGTAACAAAAAAATTTCACATGATTGAAATGCATCCTTAGCGGCAATTAGGCAAATCTATAGTATTTTTACAAGTGAGTGTATCATACTTAAACAAAAATATTGTTTAAATGCAATTAAAAATAAAGAAAAATTGAATATTGGTTGTTGTAATCAATAAATTTGGACTCATGACCTTTTTAACTTTCATATCTACTTTTTTAAAACTTATATAACAACTTATAGAGCATTTTTAGCAATAACGTTTTCGCCGAAGTTTTTTCTCCCTCCCAAATTCGTTCCACTTGTATTGTTTTCTTTGATAGAATTTTATGTATTTGTGATTTATTTTTTGTAACTGTCTTTTTCTTCGTATATCATGTGATTTGGATCTTGTCACCTGAAAAAAAAACTTTTAATTAATCTTTTTTCTCGAGATAAACAGAATACGAAAATGTTCTAAGTGTTCTAGTATACAAGGAGTATTATATATGCGATTAAATATAAAAGTAACAATAATATTGACCATTAGAAGAGTATAAAAATAAAATTGTAAATTAAAATATAAATTTACGATAACTATTATCCGGGTTTGGTCAATTTCGGATCGGGTTTTCTACGAATCAGTATGGTTTGGGTCGAGTCTGGTCATTTCTGGTCTCTAGTCACGTCAACTTTGATAGGTCTAGTTGGCGCTTCCTGGTTGGTTCATTGGGAGAGAGAAAATATAGCTTTATATAACTTTGTAAATAGCATAACTTCTAAAATAAAAATATGGGCAACTTTATTTTTATTTTCTACGAACTGACACCTATTTTACTATAATTTATCAATTAGAAAAACATAAAAATCTTATATATTGGTAGTATATTTGATAAAAGGAGAGATAAGGTAAGAGAGTAGATGTGATGAATTTCAAAAGGGTCATTGTTAATAAGGAAATGTTGAAAAAATGACATATTTGGAGAAAGAAAACAAATGAACAGTGGTGAATATTGAATTGTTATGAAGAGTGTTGCTAACAATGTTGGGCCCGCCCTTAGCCTCCCACAATATAACATAGATCCGCCACTTCAAAAAGCAATCTAATATATATTTTCGGGTGTTTGATAAATATCTTTTGAAAGGCGTTTTCAATTAAGTTATTATTTGGTCAAACAACGGCCAAAAATAGGTTTGATAAAAGGTCCTTTATGTAGCTAAAAAACCATCTTTTAAACCAAAAGTTTTTAATAAAAAACTACTTTTTCTAGCTTTTAGTAGTGTTGGCATCTTAAACTAATAGCTACCACCGACATTTTACATATAATACTTCCTCCGTTCTTTTTAAGTGTAACATTTCACTTTTCACACTATCGAGACATATTTGTGTCATTTTTGTCTTTAATTAAGCCTTTGTAAAAATTATGACAATTAGATACTAAAAATGTATAAATGGAGACAAATCAAACGAGATCAACATGACTATATTTTTCCTTATACATAAATCATAAAAGCTAGTTAAATTATAATGAATGAATCAATAGTGTCAAAGTCAAAGTGTTGCACTTAGAAAGAAACGGAGGAAGGCGTTCTTTTTAACTTATTTTCAGTCCTTATAAGTTCATTTAAGATAAGTTCAGATAAGGTCTAATAAGGTCGAATAAGCTCTAATAAGGTTTCATCAGATAATGTCGAATAAGGTCTAAAAAGTTCATATAAATTCTTATAAGTAAAATAATTTAAAAAATACAGAGCCGAAGTACTATAGTCAAACATCTAACATAGATAGCCAAAACAAATAGTTGTTCAAACCATTCAAGGAAAACAAGCAACATATCGTGCAAGCTTTATGTTCCCACTCTCTTGTCCGCAAAATCCATCTTGGACATGCACCTACATAGAGGTAGGTGCGCCCAAGTAAAACGCAGCCTCAAAAGAATGAAACGCAGCCTCAAAAGAATGAAACGCAACAAGAAAGAACAACCCAAATGTTGTCTGACACAGAATGAACATCAGGCCTAAAGAAATATACATTAGAAAAGACAAACAACATTAAATATAAACCACAAATCATCATCCTCCTTATGTTTGACACGGAATGAACACCAGTTGCCAATAAATATACATGTGAAAAAGACAATCAACATTTAATTTTGCTAAGAAATTGTTTTGTCCCTTGACTAATGTACATCAATGAGAAATAAATGAAATTTAGTTTTGTAAACAAACAACGAATGAACATCAATTATCCTATGAATAACTCATGAATACATTAAATGAATAAGTGACTATTCTTTACTTAATTTATGAAAATGGGCAATGGGATGTATTATTGTTAATGTTTAAGTAGTTATTGTAAAAATTCATTATGTATGATCTTTTGTTCATCTTATTAGTACACACGTTCATTGTGTCTACTCTAATGTTCATGTATTGTTATCAATGAACTTTTGTATTGATAATGTTTAAATTGTTATTATCAATGTTTATTATGTTTGTTCAAAAGTTCATTTACTCGGTACAAAAGTTCATTTTGTTTGATATGGATTGTATCAATGAAATTTTGTATTGTCAATTATTATCAATGAAATTTTATACTGTTAATGTTCAAGTACTTATTATAAAAGTTCATTATGTATGATGCATGATAGGATTTAGTCGTATCACCTAATCAAAGATAAACCTACAGTCCTCTAACTATGGTAGTCAATGGAAGCAGGGTCGAATCCACAGCGAGACAAAGTTTCTATATTAATATTCAATCAACTAACTACTTCAGATGAAATTAGGGAAAATAAACTAAACTAATGATTAAGCTAAAGAAGACGAATTAAACCGAGGATTTAACTATGGAATAAAAGCCTAGGGTATTAGGTCGGTCCACCATGCTTATACCAATCAAACAAGGTCAACTACTATCAAAACCTAAGTCAAGAGTCGAGGGATTAGAGCATGTGTTGGGCTATGGTTAAGACTCAACGCTCATAGTTCAACATACGTCGCATGTTCACTAACGTAATCAGAACTACTGATGTGTCCTAGGCCTCTAGTCGTAAGACGGATCTGTGCAAACAACTATTAACCACAAGCAATCAATGAAATCGGCCACTAACATTAATCACTAATTAAGAAAAAATCACACAACAACCACTCTAATCAAGCCCTAGGAATCAATAGGAGTCTAAATAACAATCATGGTATAAACATGGCTTCCCTATCTAACACCCTAGAAAGGGAACTACTCAGACATGATCGAATTGACAATAACAAAACTAATTGGAAACCCTAAGAATTGCATCATGAACTAATCGAGTAATAAACAATTAAACTAGAGCAATCAAGAGATAAAAATAGAGCAATAAGAAAGATGATTACCAAATTGACGGAAAGCGGGAACTTTAATTGAATTGAAATAGCATTCGAATCTCTTCTACAATGGAAAACTATGAAAACTAGACTAAGAGCTCTCTAATTGTTCAAATTAATAAAAGATACAAAATAAAATAACCTAAAAAGTATTTATAGTTTCTAAGAAAGCAATAAGATAGAGTGGGAAAAAACGCAAAATCGCATCCCCCGTGTCGTCCACCCGATCGGGCAAAGAGCCGCCCAATCGGGCCTTGGAACAATCATTCAGCATCAGAAAATATGTGAGCGCCCGATGATATCGGGCAACCTTCACCCAATCGGGGCCGCAACACTAGCACCCGACCGGACAGGACCGCCCGATGCGATCGGGTGTGTGTCTCCTTCTTCATTCCAGAAATTGCAGCAAATGGCTAAGTATAACTCCGCCCGACGGGATCTGGCAAGGTCGCCCGATCGGGCGGAAAATCTCAAGTTTTGGCCTAAATAACTCGTACCCGATCGGGCAGTGGTTGCCCGACCCGATCGGGCGAAGCTTCTTTCATTCTTGCCTCTTCTTGGCTTCAGACGCCAAGTCTTTTGCATATTTATTCTTCACAACGGGGTCTGAATACCATCTCGAGACCGCCAATATGCCTCATAACCTTCCGCTATAGCGTGGTGATCAAAACGCCAAGTAAATATGGAGTTTTTCCCTAAAGACCTGCAAAACGATATGGAACACACAAACCACAACTATATCGAAATAGTTAGCATAAATAGCTCCTAATAGCGTCAATATCGCACAATTTAGCTTGTAAAGAAAGGGAAAAACTCTATAAGAAATCAATATATCAATGCATTGTTCATTTTATCAGTACACACCTTCATTGTGGCTGATCTAATGTTCATGAATTGTTATCAATTAACTTTGGTATTGATAACTATCAAGTACTTATTGTCAATGTTCACTATGTTTGCTTAATGGTTCATCTACTTGGTACACAAGTTCATTTTATTTGATCTAATGTTCATGTATTGCGTACCATTTATTCAGTGTTGTCAATTGCTATCTAATGTTCATCTTATTAGTACACATGTTCATTATGCATGCTCCAATGTTCATGTATTGTTATCAAATAACTTTGGTATTAATAATGTGTAAGTACTTATTATCAAGGTTCATGATGATTATTGCTCAATTGTTCATATAGCTAGTACAAAAGTTCATTGTGTTTGCTGAAATGTTCATTAGATGAATCTAAGCTATTCATAATTCCCGATTTGATGTGCATTCATCTATAAGTATAAACCTGGATTAGTATTTATTGATTTGACATGTAATAAATTTGTTCATTTAGCTATAGTTGTTAACGCCAATTAGGATGAATTGAATAAAGAACGATGAGAAATGATTTAAGAACAATACGAAAATAAATAAAAGCAAAAATTCTTATTGATTCCGAAGAGTGAGTACAATCTTAGCATAAAATGCTGTAAAAAATATACAAATGACGTCTTTACAATATTTATACTATCTAACAAAATAAAGAAACGAACGCCAAGAAGCCCTTACGTCTCCCTAGTTCTATGGGATTTGCCTTGATCACCTCTTATCCTCACGTTGGACCGCGCTTCCTCCATCTTTCCATCCAACGATACATGATCACAATAGGGTTTTGGCCTTTTGAGTCAGCGGTTTGTTCCTCACAACAAGTTTTATGGTTGTAATATGTGGCCGGGGCTTTGCCTTCAGTAGCGGTCTTGGTTGGTGTCTGGGGTTTGGTTGTAGCAGGTGGTGCATTTAGTTTATCAATTCTGCACATTCATGAAGTGGACAATGAACATTAGATGACAAAGAATGAATATTAGATCAAAGTAATATACAATTGAATAAAATGAATGAACAATAAAAATTGAGCTAGTGAACAATGAACAACGAGAAAGCAATAATGAAAAACAGTAAAGTAATAGTAAAATATTATATAAAATGAATGAACAATTGTTATAAAGAATGAACAACTGAACAAAATGAATGAATAATATAAGTAGATGAACAATAGAATAAACAATTGAACAAATAATAGAGAATACTGAACAGTAGAAAAGAACTAGTTATTAACAATGAATAACATCGTAAGAACTAGTGAACAATGAACAACTGAAAAGTCCTAGTGAACAATACGAATGAACAATTAAATTAAATGAATGAACAATTGAATTAAATTAAATGATCAAATGAATAACTAAGTGAATTTAATAAACAATTGAATAATATGATTAAATGAACAATTAAATAACATGAGTGTACAATTTGATAGAAAATGAACAATTGAATAATATAGGTAGATGAACAATAGAGCAAAATTAAACAAATGATGAAAAATAGTGAACAATAGAAATTAAAAGAAGTGGTTAATGAATAACAGGTAAAAACTAATGAATAATAAACAATAGAAAAGTTAAAGTGAACAATAGGAATAAACAACTGAATTAAATGAAATGATCAAATAAATAATTGAGTGTATTTAATGAACAATTGAATAATTGAAATAAACAAATAAACAATTAAATAACATGAGTTTACAATTAAATAAAAAATAATGAATTATTGAACAAAATGAATGAACAATTGAATGAAATAAATGAACATTTGAATGGAATGAATAAATAACTAATTAAATAAAATAAACAATTGAACAAAATAGATGAACAATATAGGTAGTTGAACAACAGAATTAAAGAAGTGGTTACAATTATTGAACAATATACAATAACTAGTGAACAATTAAGAACAAGTGAATAATGAAAATGACTAAATTAAATGCATAAAGAATGGAGTAAAATAAAATGACCAAATGAATAATCGAGTGAATTTAATGAACAATGGGATCAAACAATTGAATAATACGATATGATCAAATGAACAATTGGATAACACGAATGTACAAGTGAATAAAAAATGAACAATTGATCAAATGAATAATGAAAAGAAACTATTAAACTATGAACAATAGGGTAAAACTAGTGAACAATTAAAATAAAGTAATAAACTTTATTGCACATACATTTCCTTGGTTGCAGCAAGATCTACACATATATTCAAACATTTAATGTACATTCATTCAAACAAAAGGAACATTATTGAAATAAAATAAACATTCTTCAAATAAAATGAATTTACCAAATATGCATTTCTAAAGCATGTAATGATATAATAATTTAAACAAACTCTAGATCTATGGAAAAAAGTCAAAAACTACATTATCATTCACACACAAAGTGTTACCATTCGAAATTGCTTTGTTGTTGTATGAGTTTAGACTTTCTTGGGGTTGAGATTGAAGTTTGAAATGATTTTTAGGGTATAAATTCGAATTTTTGAGTGAAAATGATGAACATATGTGGTATTTCTACAAATATATGTTGGATATTTGATGTTGGCTTGAATTTGGCTTGAAATTTGAATGAAAATGGTGAATTGAATGAGTTTTTGGAAGAAAATGAAAAAATTTAAGAGAGAAAATGGAGGAGAGAGAAATTGAAGAGAGGGAAAGTTTTTGGCAAATGAATTTGAATTTTGAATCAAAATGAAAAAAAGAGATAATGAAGGAGAGGGAAAATTTTGTCAGAGGAGAAAGAAATGGGTAAAATTTTCGATTTTGCTAGTTCATTGGAAATAAACAATTGTTCATTGGAAATGATCCATTGTTTATTTCGTGTCACATATGAGGGAGTTTGTCTGCGTTTTGTTGTTTTCTGGCTGCGTTTAAGGTGAGTGCACCTTCCTCTACGTAGGTGCGCGTCCACCATGTACCTATTGTCTCTTGTCATCTAGAATTAGAAAAATCAACTCTGTTAACTTTCTCCGTTAAGTGGGGTCCATCTGACTCTTTCCCTTCTATAATACTATGAAATTATATGATTACCCTTCTTTTTAATTCCCCAACTAATTTCCCTCTCTCTCTCCGCTTTCCTTCCAATATCCCACCTTCAATCTCTCTTCTCCTTCCTTCCAATTCCCACCACCTCATTAATATAATCTCATACTTATAATGAGCCTTTGAGTGGGGGCTCTATACGATGACAGCCCAGAGGATTATTCTTTTTACCTTAATATAAATTTATACTTATAAATGAGATTATATTTTGATTAAAAAAAATATGTAATTCGCAATTTCGCGAGATGAAAGGTTGGAACAATAGCCAAAAACATGAGGTTTTAAAATCAAGGTGAAATGATAATTGAATGAAGCCAACAAACACAAGTTTCATCTAAGCTCCGTTTATTTGGAAGGCAAATAATCTTCCATATAAACTACTCGCTTCATTTTTTTTGTTATTCCAATTTAAAATCTTGACACTATTTGAAATCTAAATTGTTTCCAATGTATATGAAAAGTCATGTAGTTGATTCGTCTCGATGAGTAAATTAAAAAAATCAAACTTTTATTATTTTTTCCTAATATGTAGTTAGAGATATTCACAATATAAAATGTGTATTGAAAAATGTGAAAAACCAAATGGAAAAAACATTTGGAAACAGAGGGAGTATTTTCCAAGTAAAAACACAATTGAAAATTAGTTTTCCTTTATTTGGTTTTTTACTTGATTTAGAGGAGAAGGAAAGGGGATAAATGGGAAGAATTAAAGACGAAGGTAAGAATTAGGGAGGAAATTATTCCCTTTATATAGAGAGGAAAATGTTTTCACTCTGGAAAACTAGTTTTTACCATTAGGAAACTATTCCCCACTCCGTCCATACCTAAAAAAGCAAAATGAAAAACCTAATTTTACGATGAAACGTTTTTCATCCAACCAAACACTTCCCTAAGTAAATAAAATACAGCAACTACAAGCGAAATATCTATGAGTAGGGGTGTTAAAGGTCGGTTAACCATCCCATTCAACTTAACGGGACGGTTAACAGTTATAACGGTTACGATATTTTAATAACCATAACCTACCGTTATGTAACGGTTAACAGTGACGGTTAACCATAAATTAACGGTACAGTTACCGGTTAACCATGTAACCTATTACTTATATTTTTTTCAAAACTAGCTCCTTCAAAGAAAATTACAAGATAGAAATTATACTAACGACTACCGGATACTGACTACCAATATAACCAAACTTTCGAATTCAAACAAGGCAATAAACAATGAGGTCAAGTGTTCTACATTAACAAATATAAATTAAAAATTAGGGTGTAATGAATGGTCCAAATATATCGGTTCAGCTGCTAATGATTGACAAACACAATTTTGGTCTTTATTTCATTAGTTTCAGCGGTAACAATATCATCTCATTTTCACCCTCATAATCGTAAAAACTAGGATTAGAATTTAGACATGAAAATAAAAGAAAGAAGGCAAGAATATGTGAATTTGTAACAAATATTAAGATTTTTAGACTTATTAATTATTAGATTAATATGAAAAGACATTTAAAAAAATTAACGGCTAACTGATAGTTAATCGTTTAGGATTTTTGTAACCGCAACCGTAACCATTAACCAAGGTACGGTTAAAAATAACCGCGTAGCCTTAACGGTATGGTTAATTAACCATACCGCGAAACGAGTTACAAGGTTAAACGGTATGATTTTGCAGTTTCGATTTTTTATAAATACCCCTATTTATGGGGACTTGGGGAGTACAAAAGATAAAATTAGGGTGCCTTGCTCTTAAGTCTCAAGGGGTAGCAAGCTTACATAATAGGAAAATGAAGAAAATCTAAGTCTGAATCATGGGGCAATCTGTATAAATTAAGTTTCAAACTCCCGTCATGGTAACCCTTATTTTCACCTAAATTTCAAACATAACCCCGATCTTTTTAGATTATTCCCAAACGTGGGGATCCATTCGCATAATAAACAAAATGTTGATTTTCTTCTCTATACTAGATAATAAAGTCGTTGAGTTACCACATTGCTCCACATCATTATGTATATAAAATTAATAATTTAATTCAATAAACAAGAATTAAAAAGAAGAATTCTATCCAAGATAAAAGATAATATTCCTTATCTAAAAATACTATTAATATGAAATTATAAAATTAACTATAACTTTTATTTCAAATCTCATAAAATTAAGATTTTACACCATTAGATTCATCTAGAAAGTACTTTGAATCAAGATCCACTTATGATATGTTTTTCCAAAATTGCAAAAAAATCTTATATTTTATCTATTCAGGGCATGTTTATTTGGTATAAATGAGCTGGATTGAACAAAATTGAACTGAACTTAAGTGATTTGAACTAAAGTGACTAATTTACTTTAGATCTAAGTAAATCTAATACTAAGAAAATAATGTTACTTAATACTAAAGTTCCACTCAAGTTGGAATTTTATCACTTTTAAGTTAATCGAGTTACAAAAAATAATATTACTTAAATACTAGGTTCCAACCCAAAACAGTAGACAACTGTCCAAATGGACCTAACCCGAACCCAATTTACCAGTGTGCTAATAAACACTTAACAAAGATTAAATAATATTTTTAAAGATTTGAGTTAAATCTTAGTTATATGATATGCTTACTTAATAAAATTTATCTATTTAATAAGCATAGCATAAATAGCAACTTAAAATATTCTATTAGCAATTAGGAATACAAAATAATTAATTTCTTAAAAGTAACATCGACCTGAGTTAAAGATAATAAATACCTATTCAATTCAATTAAATTTAGAAAAATAAATAATACTCAATATATTCGGGTTTACGTTCATGTAATTGATTCAGTCCCTTTACAACCAATATGGTTCAATGAAAATATTAAATATAAAAAAAATCAACTAATTGAAGAATCTTTTGCGATGGAGAATGAAGAATGATAGTCTTTTGAATTTACTAAACTGATGCAATCTTTTAATATTTTTTAAAAAATTATATATATATATAGTTAACTTTCTCAAATAAAATCACAAATGTAAGAAATTGAAGACAAACCTAAATTTTTAACAAGCACCTTAATCACCCAATACTAAAATAGTTTTTATAAAGTTATAAAATATTTCATATTTATCACATAATTATATGGAAAAAAATTTATTAGATAGACATTTATTGAAATCGGCCCGAATTAAAAAATATCAAAAATCATCCAAACTAATTCAAATTCAATCAAGTTTAGGTAAAATAAATGTACTAGCATGCTCAAGTTTAAATTATGATACACATGAAATTCGATTGAGTTTGATCACTTTCAAGTAATTCGGGTTAGTTGAAAACATTTTATAAAAATTATAAGACATCTCCCGCACATCGACCGTGTTAGAAACTAGTATATCATAAACCCAAGATAAATAAGTAAAAGTAGTAAATATTTCCTCCATTTCTTTTTAAAAGGAACATAGAAAAAGTGGAGAAAAACCAAGTATGTAGAAAAAGCTCGGGCTCACAATTTTGGTGATGAGAGGGAGATCAGAAGAAGCAATGAGGAGAGTGAAAATTTTGACATTAGCATTGGAGAGGGAGAAGGAGGAGGAGAGAAAGAAGGGGGTGGCTAGACTATTGAGCAGCGGGTTAGATAGTACTCTTTGTCGTCCCATAACTTTTTTCTCGTATTTCTGTTTGAGTGCCCCAATTTATTATTCTCATTTCCACATTTTCCATCTATATAATGTGTATTATTTTTCAAAATACCTCATGTGGCAATATTTTTTCCATTTTTTTCCTAATTGAATTATTTTTTCCAATTTTTCCCTTGATTTATGGAACAAATATGGACCACAATAATATGAAAGTACAACATCTAAATTTAGACCACAACTTATCCTTTCTTAACTTTGCCATGAATGTCTTTTCTAATTTTTTGGAACCACATTCTACATACCTTAATTATAGTGAAAAAAGATTATGCGACGGAGAGAGTAATTAGATAAAAATTCAGCTCAATGGATAAGACTTAGCTTGATGGATGATAGATTAGAATTAACGATTTTTAAAATGAAATTGTATGAATGGGGAAAAAATGTTCGTGAGTACTATGGAGATTCTGGTTTCATGAGTGTTTACGCTATTTGTAATAAAAAATCAACCAAGCTAAGTCTATTTAGTGACGATATACTGCATTAAATTCTACATAATATCACTTAAAAAGCAACGAAGGAAGAATAATAAATGATTTTTAAGTGAAGATTCCCCTAAAAATTGGAACTATTGTTGAAATAAAAAACAAATTTGGGTATATGAATATTTAGATAGGATTATCCATGTCAAAATTTTCTTGATTTATGGTACAATTGTCTCCTTCTCGTTTGATGGATTTGATAAACGACAAAATAAGTAAAATTAAATATGGTGATTATTAGTGAATATAGGAGTAAAGCAAAGAACCCATAATATCATTTTTTTGCGTAGAATAATCTTTTTGGAATACTGTAAATAAAAAAAGTATGACAAATAAAAAGAACGAAGAGAGTATACGTTTCTCGATGTACGCATGTTCATTTATGAAGTGAGGAGTATATACATGGAAAGCAAAGACAAATGGGATATGACGAAAGACGAGAGTGCATATGACAAAGGACAAAGTAGATTAGTACTGATAGGAATAGGAAGTACTAATAGTTAGTTGTTATGTCAATTAATAGTCTGGTTCAAATCATGATTATGGAGAGAATATTAAGGACATAATGCACATTATTACCACCAAGACTCCTTTGTAGGGGATGGTAACTGGTAAGTGAGTACTTCTTAACGGAACAAGGCCATTGGACCCACAGAAGCATAGATATTTTTTTCTTAGATAATAGATTTGGTGGAATTGTGAGACAAGATCATGTACGTTAACCCAAAATCCACACCTAACCATATCACCTAATCATAATATTACTAACACCATTAATTTTAACAAAATTTATTAAAGAGACGGTATAATTTTAACTTATAGTTAGACCAACCAAGACTCGTATTTTACTTACAAACCCAATCCATTTTATCCTATCCCTACATTATTCTTAAACATCTTAAACCAACCTAGTCGTCCCTTTTCTTTTCCTTTGTTTGTTTCCATTTCAATATCGAACTACAACCGAATTCTTAAAAAGATTGACACGACAGACTTACCGAATGGACTAAAGTTGACACTAGAAAATTAAACTAATCATTGAATGAATTAAAAATATGATTGCTTAATGAACTAAGATAACCACAAAATAGATTAAATGGACTAAAGTTAACACTAAAAAAATCAAATTCGTCATTGAATGAGTTACAAAATGCGATTACTGAATGGATTAAGCTAGCCATGAGATAGATTAAGCTAGTCACTACGTTTCGAAAGACTCTTAATATTATAATATTGAGCTTGAATTATTGCCTAATATTAATTTACAATACCAACTCTAATTTTAATGATTCAAAATTTTATTTGATATATTGTACAATTTGCCTCGTCTATCGTTATGGCTTGTGTTTTTGTTTATCAAGTGCAAATCACAATCGCTATTTTCTGTTTCTAGCGCCCCGAGTCGTTAGGGATTGTCTTCCTAATTTTTCATATCACTCCACTTTGTGGTGTCCTACATTAGTTTGGTGTGTTACATTTTATTCCCTCGTGACAACAAAAATTCCTATGTCCTACATTATTTTGGTGTGTTACATCTCATTCTCTCATGAGTCATGACAATAAAATCCCTGAGTCTATTGGGCCTTGGTAGTAACTTTTGAATTTGATTATGTAGTACCATTATTATTTCCACAAAGACGCAATCTAATTTTACTTTGAAGTTAGACCGGTCTAAACTCATACTATATTAATAAGTCCATACTATTTAGCTCTAACCGAACACTATTACTAGACATTTTGCACCAACTTAGTCATCCCTTCTCTTCTCCTTTCTTTATTTCACTTCTAGTCTCAAACTACAACAAATTTAAAAAATAAAAACCATCAGACTTACCGAATGAATTAAATTAGTCATTGAATGAAGTAAACTAATCATTGAATGAATTAAACATGCGATTATTAAGGATTCAATAGGCCACAAATTGGATTAAACATGTCACCTAATGGATTAAACTAGTCATTATTTTCAGAAAGCCGACATGTTCTCTTTTTAATATTTGGCTTAAGCCATTGCCTAATTTTAATTTAAAACGTAGACAGCCTCTTACAAGACAAATTGTTGTTTTTTATGCCTTGCAACAATCATATATTCATGTTCATATATTTTATAGCGTAAAATATAATGACTAAATAATATTTAAAAAGTTACATTGTGAGAAAGTATTTCCAAGATTCCCTGTAGGCATGTACCTAATAAAAAATTTTAAAATATCATCATATTACCGTTCTTAACATAGATTCCCATTTTCAAAAATAAGTTTTGTTTTTCCAAAAGCTCTTTAATCTCCTAGAGCAATTTAATTATCACAAATTTGTTTGTCCCTATTTTATTTCAATTTTAAGAATAAGTATTATCAAGATTAAGATTTGTAAAGGTTGTTGTCAGTTTAATTAGACCTATTGGTACAAAACAAAATAAAAGGCAACGGGATATAGTATTTGACAATGAAAATTGTTGCTAGTAAGAGCTTGGGCTTAGAGCATCAACACTCATGATATAAAAAAACATCATCCCTCTCTCTTTACCACTTTCTCACTCATCATACAAAAGTTGATCATGTCTTATGATCAAATTGCTCAAATACACCCCACTCATGAACACAAAAAAATACACCATCCCTCTCTCTCTTACTTTTCACTATACTCCACTTTGTTTTCTCTCTCCTATTTCAATACATCCATTTAATTATGATACTATATTTATATTGTGTAACAATTAATATTAAAATTAAATACATAACTATTAATAATTTGTTAATTTACAATTTACCTCAATTTTTCCTTCAATATCAGAATTTTTGTTTGTAGAAAAAGGCCTCCCCAATTACCCAAAAATCCAATTAAATTGATTTAGAGAGAAAAATAATAATTTTCGAAAGTGTGTCAAAATATATTAAAATGGATGTCATTTTATAGATCTCAAAAAAATAAGACCATTGGTATTTTTTTATTTTTTTTTTACTTTGTAGATTTTGAGATATAGCCGTTTTAAGTTTAGAAGCAAAAATTGTAGCCATTCTGACAGCTGCCACGTGTCGCATCCGCAATAGACCATCTCGTATGACGCGTCTGACGCGCGTCAGAATTGCAGATTTTTTTTTTGAATTTTTTTTGCTTTGTTCAGCTGAGTTTTGAGTTGCACAAAGAAAAAATTTTTTTTGATGTCCTACTTAAAGATTTACTCATCCCTCATGAGTTGTTTTGTGAAGTTGATCACATATGATTGATCACAATGTGATCTATTTTTGTTCATGAGTGTAGTCCATTTTTTTTTTGTTCATGCCTTATGATCTATTCTTATGATCAAATAGATCATGAGTGTAGTTGCTCTTAGTGCTAACATGATGAAATTTACGAGGCGAAGAGCTCAAAACCTATTACACGAAATTTTGGAACATTTAAAAGAGAGGAAATATCACAACGACAATGGATAAACTCTTGCACATACATTTTAATAGGCTATTTAAATTAAGTCATCAAGAGCACCCATGAAGGAGGATCCAAAGTTTTAAGAAAGGGATGGACGCTTAGAGCTCATTTGGTAGGCATTGATAAGTGACAGTAATAAGAAAAAAATCAAATGTGAATTGCAAGGAAAATCTTCTACTCATCACCAAGTTGCTGAACGAGTATAATTTTGTTCCTGAGATTGCCTCAACTATCTCATAGTGGACAAATTCTTCTATTTTGGTGGAACCTATAACATATATGAGCACCATACATGTGAATCATGTGATTTGGTTCACAACTCACTGAATACCATCTAGAGTAGTCCCATATCCAAAGTAGTAATGGATGATAATAACAATTGTCGTACAGAAAAACACAATGGACATTGAGATGATTTGTTTCCTCACAAAAACTACACGGAAACCATTATCGTCGATTATACCACCTACCAAACAAAGCCACAATGGTAAATGAAGAGGCCGAATCCATTGGCTCTACTGACGCTATCTTTCACGGTTATCATTGATGAGCACTTCCACTTGCTTCTGTTGTCTTCCAAACTGTGACTCGAAGGGTTGACACTAAAATTGACAATTCCTAGAATATCTCAATTTTTTTGGAAATTAATTTCATATCTCAGGCTTACAATAACTAATTAGAGAATAACAGGCATTTCTAAGACATTCTACTTACTAAGCGGAACTAAGTAAGCAACCTCCTTCAAGCAGCAATTATCAGGCTCCTCTCCCCACATTTTTATCCAAGGTGTATCCACAACTCTCAAAGGTATTTACTTAACAAAGTAGATCTGATTTTCAAGCATACAATTCCTTTCAAGAGAATCTTACACTCAAAAGACATTCAGCCTCCTTAACGAAAAGCAGTTCTTGCTCGTCACAGTCAGCAATACAGCGAAGGCTGATACCAGACATGAAATTATTAGCAAAACCAACAAGCAGCTGTGCAAGAAATTCACAAAAGAACCTAGTGTGCTTTAGAAAATTGTATTAGACGTTATGGGAGGAGACGGAAGGAAATCTCTACAAATAAGTACAGAATATCTTAGTAGACTTCAGGCCATTTACAATTATGAAGTTGTCCTAGAGCACAGTCAATTGACAAGAAAATAACATCATCGTCTGGTAGTAGCGACAACCAATGTCAGGATATATACTTCAACTCATTAGCTTAATGTGAACAATGTAAGCAGAGTCTTTTCATTCTCACCATGTAAACTACGATGACATGCAGTTAGCATTCAACAACCTTAATAGTCACGTAATTGTATAAGTAACGAGGGAAATTTATATTTGATATACGGACTAGAAAGCTTCTCCTGCTCATTTTAGAACCAAGGACCAAACTGAAACACTCAACCAACAAACTTGCCCAAGCATGACGTAGAGATTCTTCTTTTGCAAACATGAAAACTGTTCCAGGCAATCACTTCAACCCGAACTTATAAGTGCATAAAAGCTAGTCTATGGTACATATGCATGGCTGAATAGGCCATATTCACATATTGATTAACATCAACTACAGAAGCAAGAGAAGAGTTTTGTTCGATCAAGCTCATTTCCCTCTTACCCGTCATATACTCACACTAATCGAGAACGGAGTAGCAAAGCCAATCTCTCTTACTGTCAGTAGAAATTTTGAATAATATTAAGTTTAATATTTTTAGTCAAAATATTTAATTTATAAAACGCAAGATTTGTTGTGCTAGAACAAAAGAGTAAAAGTGACAGTTTACCTTTCATGATATGAAGTCCAACCATACTCCTGCTTCCTAGAAAATACCAGCAATCAAGATGCTCAACCTTCTTTCCTGTAAACATTTGCCTTGCATCAGTTTGGGGCACTTCAATTTATTAAAAAAAAAAAAAAAAACCTACTGTTTACTAGAAATTATATAAATAAATCCACCAGTAACATGTCCCGAAATCAAGATGTACAATGTGTACTCTCCAGATCAGACATGATTTTTAGCAAACTTACTTCCTCTTTCTTCGATCAACACCGCTATTCCTCGTATCATTCTTGGCGGCACCAGATCCAGGGGGGATTGCATATTGCATAGGAGAAAGGGCTGGGGAAGAAGCTTTGGGAGGAATAGCAGAAGGAACGGATGGTGGGGCAGCAGGTAAAGCTGGAGGTGCAGGAGCAGGTTCGGGAAGGGGTCTAGGTAAAATGTGTTTCAGCCTATTATTTCTGTAGTTCTTCCAGAGATAAAACTGTTGCCTGTGTGCTACTTCCTGAAAATTTGAAATAATTATAGATCATGTAAGAGCATCGTGGAACAAATACATTTCTTCACTAGAATTCAGTTGTAAACATTATTGCATTTAGCAGCGCATAATTTCATCTATTTCTCCTATATTTGGAGGGGGTTGGAGGGAGAAGGAAACAAAAGGTGTCAACAGTTTGTAGTTATTTACAAACTATCAAAACAGCTATATAGCGGGTAGTAATGAAAAAATGGCAATGGTAATGAACCTTTGTGTAATTCTACAAGGAAAATTCCATACTAAAGCTCAGGGTAACTCCACCCTCACGTATGAGCTTTCTTCATAAATTTCAATTACCACTTAATACTTCCTAAGGCAATGAGTGGTAATTAATTATTATGAAAAAAAATCCATACTTGAGGGAAGATCCATTACCACAGACGTCAACAATGGAACTATGGAAGTGTCCTTGCAATATTACAGACATTTATGTACCATTACTGTTATTACCGCCTAGCAAACAAGTCATAAAGTATGGTGGCAGCCGCCAATCAGCTTGGCAAACCCATAGAGAAAGATCGAACCTAATTTAATACCTCAATGGCCCTTCTTGAGTATAGAATAGCCGGGAAGTAAAAAGCATTTTACAAGTTGAATCTGAAAATTTCAACCCTGCTCCATCTCCTAGTTCTAGTTCTTATATGCTCCTAGGTCAAGGGAGAAGCTGAGCTGATAAAGGGTGGGCAACAGATTTAAGCCCTTTTTATTAGTGGTGAAAAGCTCATAGCTTCTAAGAGCCACATCAATTACAAATTTACAATAACTTACTTCTTCAGACCACTGAAAAGAATTTCATCCATAAATCCTTCCATTTTCTATTAAATTATTAATCAAACCATTTCTCTCTTAAAGATAAGACCATTTTTTCACTTCAACCGATTGACTCCTCCATCCACAATTGGGTATCTCATGAGTGACATACACACACTTGACTCTTGAGGCATATATTAACTAACAAATAAAACTAACAATCTTTTCGTCTTTTGATTTACTCAATGCAATTATTGGGGGATGAATGCAACATAGGTTTTTCTTAGCTAACATTTTTTTACATTTTTTATCATTATTTTTATTTTTCATGAAGAACTTAGTTACCACTGAAAATAATGATGTAACTAGGATTCATATTGGCAAATATTGTCTCATGAAGTCAAGATAAATCACACTCGGTACCAACGTCCTAAACTTGTGCCCTTCAAACCTCCTGACTCCCACCAAGAAAAGTAGGGGGAGCTAGGGAAAAGGAATCCCACCACATCATTTGCAACAGCAGTCAATATTACATCATATAATTCCTTGGATAATATTTTGAGAAAATAAAACCAAAGTTTTAAACAAGATGAACATAAAATATAAGAAAAATTGTCAAGAATAAGTCAACCTTTGCATTGACCGCTTTTAACAATTCTACCTTCGTTTATTCCAGTAGCAAGTAAACCTTGTATATGATTTTGCTTTTAACAAGTTTTTTTACCGGATACCTAGTGTTCACTTGTTAGTGTAAGGCACCTAGCCACGTGTCCTGTTCTCATTAATTTAAAATAATTAATTGTTTTTAATTTCATATCTCTCTCCTCCCCCTTTTCTCTTTCTCTCTTCTCTTCCTTCCCCTCCATACCACCTCTTCTTCCTTGTCGACCGCCATCACCAAGGCTGACCACAATAGCAGTTTCCTTCTAAAGCTCACAGTTGCCAGCCATTAAATTCACATTGAAGTTTAGATTTTTCTAACAAAACAAGTACAATGTGACCCTCGTATCAATCAACAAATAAATTACAATAAGAATCCCATCCTAATCAAAACTTTTGCTTTCTGATTGTTTTTTCTGTTATAAACAACCCAGAATAAGAAAATTGAATTTAAAGAAATTACAAACAGCCCAAATTATCAGTTGGCTAATTGGGTTCTTCAACTTTGAATTGATGTATGAAGAAATGTAATTTGGCTGAGCAATTGAATTTGCTAAAGAATGGAAAACCTCCCTCTTCTTGTTCTCCTTTTTATGTTAGCTTGATATGAATTCAAACAAACTCCATCGGAAAATGTTGGTGGATGACTAGGTAAGTGGATGCGTCGTGGGTGTACCAATATTGTGAGAGCGTGGTTGACGTCTGTTCGGTGAAACCGAGTTTGAGGAAGTGCGAAGTGGATCTATGTTTGGAATTGGTGTTCTGAGGGGGTTTGGGATTTGGGGAAGTGGGGTTGTGGGAGTGGGGGTGGTGGAGTTGAGAAGTGGCGGAGAGGATGTGGTGGGGGGAGGATGGTGGGGTGGAGAGTTGAGATGAGAATGCGGCGGAGGAAGTTGGTTGTCATGGTGGTCTGGCGTGGGGAGAGGGAAGGGGAGGGAGAGTTTTTGTTTTTTATTTTATTTTATTTTTTGAAATATAAAATTTTAAATTATAATTCTCTAATAGAAGAGTGACACCGGTTGAAAAGGTTAATAAAAGGTGTAGCCGGTTTTGACTTGTTAAAAGCGGGGGATATTCAAGCTTAACTTGTTCATATTAAGGTAGACTTGTTAGAAGCGGTCAACGCAAAGGTTAACTTATTCTTGACAAATTTTCCTAAAATATATGGTCTCTGTACAAACTAGTAAAGCACACAAGTACATATGGACAGAGTATCGTTTGACACAAAGCTTTGACTCTTCCTCCCAAAAAATATCTTAGGAGTTTCATTTTCTTCACGTTAATTACCTTGATTTGAACTTGCCATATCTAATCTGAACTTACTAGAACTCATCTAATCTGAACTTACACAAACTTGTCTTAACTTATCTTTAGTTACAAATAAACCTCAAAGACATTATCCTGAACTTGTAATTTCTTATCTGCCTGTAACTTGTTTGTTAGATTGTTACGGTGAAAAGAACAAAGCCTAAATAAGCATGGTGATTTTTTCTTAACATCACAATCACTTAAAAAGTAGGACAGATACAGAAAGCCCATATATCATCATAGTGTGACTAAAGAGTAGGACAGATACATAAAGCCATATATCATCATATTGTGGCTAAAGAGTAGGACAGATACATGAAGCCCATATATCATCATTACTAGCTCACAATGGCATGTAGATAACCGACACGAACTATCCTATTTCCCAAAATCAATGTGTTACATTCTAAAATCAAAGAAGAAATGCTGGGATAGAACAGGGTACATGGAATAGTATAGAAAGCCTTCATTTTTTTATGTTACGAGTACACTAACCAATGACATGTCAAGACAATTGTTATCTTTCTTGTGCCTTCCAACAATTTAACGCATAATATTCAAGATAAAGGAGGAGTAAGAGAACAAAATAACCTTGCTCCCAGGATGAGCCATTGCATTGCGAAAGTTTGCATTTTGTAAAAGCTCAAGGAAGAACAAGCAGTGTGGATACCTGCAGTGGACAGTTTCATGTTAGGCTGGCAAGCAACAAAGTCTAGCTAGAATATTTCCATTCTAATCAACAAAAAAGGCAAACTGCATTTGTTTCAGTCAACCAACTATTCAGGGATTAAAACAGTTACTTACATTATAAATTTTAAATATTCTGGCCTCTGCCAGTACTGAAGGTATTTCAAATAACCAATGAAAGCTTCATCTTCAAAGTAGCGATTCTGTGCCAAATCTGCACATGGTCGTTACTTTTCTGTTTATTACAAAGTTCACATTGTACAACTCCAGGTTTCATCGCACCAGATATAACTGATATTACATACAATGGATATAAGTTGGATTGGCAAGACACTGAACAAACTCCAATTCTAGCAAAAAGCGCTGGCGTCCATCATCTGGATCCTTGTAGACATTTATCATCCTAAGAATCAGCATCCATAAAGCAAACCATTATTAAGAGCCAGAAGGATTTGTATCAATGAATGCAAGCAGGACATTAGGAACGCAGAAAAAGATAAGGAGCTTTACGAGGATGGGGAGTTAGCCGTGTCATCAGCTTCATTTGAAGAAGCCATAGCAGGCAAAATAAACCCAGTTGTACAGTCTACTTTGACTTGTCTGCAATCAATAAAAGGGGTTTGAATTACACATATGCCATGTAATACAGATGGAAATTGGTAAAATAGGTTCTTTATTACCATTTCATCAAGCCATCAAAAGAGATAAACCAGCATTGAGTCTAAATGTAAATTAAAGAAGGACGCTTCAACCATGGTGTCAAAAATCAAGGCCGAATGTAATCGGCCGCGTTGTAAAGGTTTTCAAATCTACTGAACCGATACTACCCGCATCGTAAAGGTGGAAAAAAACCGCGTTTTAGGCATATTCAAGCAATATCTCGTGAATAATTGGCAAAATGACAAACATATCATCTCCGTAACTGCAACAACACGATAGCAACCAAAACCGCATTTTCGGAACATGCTTTAGACTGTACATCCCCCTCCACCCTCCATAAGCCTCAAGAGACATAAACATACATGAGGGCATATGGACAAGGTATAAAAGCAGTCACATAGACATGCAACTGTACGTTTTACCTTTAAAAAAACATTTTCCTTATACATTCTGTTAAAAAGATTCAGAATACCAATGGCGCACAATGTGCCATAAGAAAAGAACAAGCAAGCCAATGAGCAGATTCACACATATGACATAGATCTCTTCTGTATGGAAATGAATGAACCAGAAAAGGTTTGGAACCTGAAATTGGTCTCAAGATTCAGCAATTTGCATTTTATGTAATCTGAATCAAGATAAGTAAAATAGAAATAAGGATAGATATCATAATTCGTAACAAAAGCAGCTAGTAGAATAATTACTAGTCTACTAAATACCAGTATACTACTAACGATAAGAGAACAAAAAAACAAATGCATCAGTATTTCAGCCAAGTGATAGGTCTCCTTTTTATCCAAACAAAACAAAAGTGTAGAATAAAACAAGCGATAATAAATTGTATTACACATAGAGATATTAAAGAATCTGCATTCAATCTATGGTCTTTCATTTGTTTCCAAGAGGATTATCCAAAGACTTTAGTCTCACCTTTTGTTGTGTAAGCTCCATAGTTTATCTAGTAGGTTGGAATATGGTATTGTCAACTAGCAAATCGTATGCAGAATAACATCACCACATGTTCATCATTCAACACTAGGAACCCAACAAGTCAATTTTCAAGTTACATTCTTTGGTGCAAAAATCGAATTGCGATTTAAAGGTTTCTAAATATCAGTTATCTCTGACATTACCAATAATTGAAATTTCACAATTCACAATTCACAATCAAATTAGGTAGTGTTTATCACGTATTTCATTTGAAATCATGGAATATAAATTTGGAATTCTAAATTATTCATTTCAAATCCGAAACAAATATTGGAATTTCCGATTCCGGAATTTCAAATTCTAATAACTGTTTGGGAAGCATTGAAATTCCAAATCCTCAATTTCAAATTCCAAAACAGTTTGGCAAGCAAGTGGAATTGCAATTCCCAAAATTCTATGTTTCAACTAGTTTAGTACATAAAATGAATAGCTTGGATAAGCAACCAAAATAATTCGGCTGAGATACAACCTGTGGGGCTATCATACCAAGTACCCTCAACAACAGTTTTGTATGTGTGAACTCGTATTAGGCTTTGCAACAACCCATATAACTAGTTAGATGATTTACAGGAGCAGTGAAAGATTGCAGAAAGCTTAAGGTATGAAGTAATTTCACTCTTTTCATTTCCGAGATTATAGAACTACACACATATTTCTAGGAACATATGCTGCAAGTAACAGAATCTGCTATACAACCTCAATAATTCTGTAAAACACTAGTCATTGAGACTATCTTCGATCAATCTATCCCCTCCCATAGCCATGACAGAAAAACTCAATGAACAACACACCGGAGACCTTGAAAAATCAGCAGCCGAACTAGAAGCAATACAACACATATAGCAACATCAATGACAAGAACTAACTCATTTTCAAAAATTCTTGCATACTTTAGTTTTATATTTGTACAGAACCAATGATAAACTCATCAGATAAACGATAATGTGATTGATCACCGGTATATAGCGATGACAAGCAGAAACAATATCACCTAGCTAAACATCATTCGTCTAATTAGCAAAAATTATTCTGAATTCAAAATCAAACAAAACAGAGATGAGAAAGAGCAATAATGAGCGTGAAAATGAATACTTACAATAGCAAAGATGGAAGAAATGAAACCCTAAAAATGGAGAGATGATGATCAAAATGGAGTACAGATGGTGGAAAAAATAACTGATATGTTGCCTACAGCTGAGAAACTCACAACAAACCATCCACATAGGTCAAAAACAAACCAACGACACAATTCGAACCCGTTTTCGGGACGGGCAAACATGTTCCACCAGATAAAGCAATCCAAATGCACAAGTGTGGAATTACATACACAGAAACAAGAATCATACTGTTACTATATCTTCCTCAATTTCAAAAATTCATAAAAAAGACATAAATTTTTGCAGAAACAACATCATAATCACAATTGCAAATCGGATACAGATACTATTCGGCGAAATCATTAAAAATTACTACTATCAAATTAGACTAGAGAAGGAAAGCAAGTGATTACCAGTGAGAAGAAAATTCGCTGAGATGAAGCGCCGA
The DNA here is from genome assembly GCA_947645195.1 of Patellifolia procumbens. Classification (NCBI taxonomy): domain Eukaryota; kingdom Viridiplantae; phylum Streptophyta; class Magnoliopsida; order Caryophyllales; family Amaranthaceae; genus Patellifolia; species Patellifolia procumbens. The sequence goes on from CANSGD010000972.1 coordinate 5,908,327, forward strand.
AAGTGACGGATTTGGGTGAGGCGACAGCGGCGTAGACGGTGGCGCGCGCGGCGGAGGGTTCCGATGGTTGTGTGTGGGTTACGAATCAGAGAAGCTTCATCATCAAAGGTGAAGAGAGAAAACTAGAGCTCGACCTTGATGCGACAAATGAAGCTTCATCAATGGCGGAGAGATAAAATTAAAAGTAGGACTGGAGCAGGAAAAGAGGTGTCGAGAAGAACAAGGGTTTATCGGACGGGGTTGAATTAGTTAATCACGCACGTACATTCAAAGATAATAAAGTTTTCGTAAATAAGATTGGGTGTAAATTTCACATTATTCTAAGTGTAAATCACGCATAAATGAGGGAAATTATTCTGGGGTTTTTTATCGTCACGTTTTTCAAATAAGAAAATTTAGAATTATTTGTAAATACTCTTTTTTGGATAAATATGTGTCGTAGATGGATAAAATTTGAAATCAAAAGGTTTTATTATAAAATAATGTCAAATTTACACCCTTCAATTTTTATGTTAAATCCTAAAAGTTTTATCTTAAGGTTATTTTTTAGTATAATCCAATTATAAATAAGAGATTATATTAGGGTAAGAAAAATAATTATTTGCAAGCCATACACTGCCCCAACTCCCCTCCCTCGAATTTCAAATAAATGTTTAGGAGTAGTAATTGATCCTTAGACCAAATTAGGGAAGATGGGAAGGCTCATACATCAATTGTCTAACACAAGTATTGTATCTTCAAAAAAAAATGTTGGGAAGGTAATGTGGAGGACCATCATCAGATTTCAACTAGCACAGTTTCGGCCAAATCCTTAACCACTAGACCAAGTCTTGCTTGGTTGTATCTTCTAAATTAGTATGTATTGTATCTTCTGAATTAGTATGTATTTTTTTAAAAACTTTTAGTAAATGAATTTGAATTGGTCCGTAATACTTAAAAATACTTTATCAATAAAACATTAATCCATATAATACTTTGATCCCCTCAATAAAAAACATATTATACTTTGATACCAAGTACTACTTGGTCTCGTGGTAAGGAGAGCACCCTTCCAACCTTGCGGGTTCAATCCCCACTAGGGGCACTTTGAGGGTAGGAATTTCCCTTACCCTTCCCCCTACTCTCAAGTATCTGGCCCATTAGAACCCGAGCGAGATCCGAGTCACTTCTTCTTAAAAAAAATATACTACAATACTAGGTGAATAATACTATGGGATGTGATTGCTAATATTCTTAAGTGAATAATACTAAAATTTGATATTTAAAAAAAAGTAAGCATTTGGATAGGTGGTCCATTCAAAAATCCATAGATAGTTTATGGTAAAAGTAATAGGTTTCAACTTAAAACAATAAGGTTTCAAGTCTTTTTACTTAAAATTGCATTGTGTATTGTTTAATTTAAAAGTGTAAAATGTTAAAAGTTTAAAACCTTAAACTTTTACAATTTTTAACTTATACGCGTTTTGAGCATCCTGCATACCAACATCCAAGGTTATTTTTTTCTCTTTGCTTTTTTGAAAATTCTAAATGAGCAAAATGTACCCTTTAGGGAAAAAAAAATGGACTTGTGTGTAGGATGTTTATCTCCCACAAGGTGTAGGATTAAAAAATTATTGAACTTTATTGTTAAAACCTTATAATTTGACTTAAATTAAATTTTCATATCGTCTATTCATTTTCAAAAAACCACAAGTATATGAATAGAACGTCAAGATTTTGCATTTATAAATATACATTAATACTAATTTAATAATATATTACCCAATAAATTGTTGGAACTTTTTTTTGAAAAAAAGATAATCAATAACTTTTTTTAAGGAATTCCATTTTCCAACCACGTGAACCAACCAACAAAGGTTGGAAGTGGGTCATATTATAGACTAGCTTATTCCCGCCACGCTTCACAAACAACCTATTTAGGTATACTGGTTGAAAATATCGACCAAACAGCCAAACTCGTCATTAGCTTTTTGCAAGTATTCCTCTTTGGGATGATTCATAAGGCATATAACATTTCTCTTAATGGTTATTTTTTTAGATCAAAAGATATTTTTGCCCCCACTTTTCCACCCACATCATATGTGCACTACTTTATTATAGAAAACTTACACCCTTTGTTTTCTCTTCCTTGGTTCATGTGCCACTTTTTAAATATTACGAAAAGAATGTAGTATATAATTGTCATATTAAATCAAAATTAGTCAGCTTTATTAATTAGGTCTTGTTGGAAATATAGTATTTTTCAGGCTACAAAATAAAACAAGAAATTAGAATTGTTGTGTTGTGGCAAAAACCACTAACTTGGAAACGACATTCAATGTGACTAGGGTGCTGATTGTATTCACCTCCTGTATGCTTAGGTTTACACCACACTTCCATACAAATGTATTTTATAAGCTGCAGGGGAGACTTAAGAGGTTGGAGCCAAATACACTTAAGTCTAAGAAGAGTCAAGAGTAGGAGGAAAATGCTAGCCAAGAGAAGCATTGAAGTATTCTTTTCGTGAACAACTAAAAAGTATGTAATTACTCCCTTTTGCTTGGGATTTGGGGGAGGGGGTTGGGGTATACTGTCTTGTAACGGGCCTCTAGATGAGGCTCTGTGCGAGGGCAACCCAAAAAATTATTAATTATTCTTATCTTCATGCAATCTCATACTTATAAATAAGATTATATTTTTAAGGAAAATTTGTGAAAAACCCCTTGCAACTTTTCATTTTTTGGGGAATAACCCCCTGCAGCTTTTTTCTGAAAAAATAACCCCCAGGAACTTAATAAAGTATTGGTTGCACAACCAAAAACCTAACGCTTTTAAATTTCCGTTTTGTGGGCCCCACTTTTATTCATTCCCTCCCAAAAACTCATAGAAATTACTATTCTATCCCTTTATTCTAACACCAACTGTCTTTTCTCTCTCTTCTTCATTACCAATTCAATTTCAACCTTTGGTTTCCATCACTTTCCTCTGAGAATTCAACAAAGTGACGCCACCATTGCCTGCAAATTCGTCATTTTCAGAGTAAAAAGTTAGGGTTTTTGTACTCTATGGAATCTAGTGAGGTCAAGGCTGGAAATGGGAAGAAAATCCGTGCAGTAAAACATGAAAAAGGAGTCAAAACAAGGTAATTCACTTTGCACTATTCAATTAGTTTATTTAAGCTTCGATTAACACACCATTACAATTAATTATTGCTGTGTTGTTGTGGTTGCTGGCTATAAAGTATCACTTTGCAATTTTTAATTCGAAAATGGTGTATTCAATTGGGGAAAACTGAAACCCTAATCTGTGTAGACGTTGGAATTAGGGTTAATTGTTAAATTAACTACATTAAAATCTTAATTAAAATGCTTTGTTGTTAATATGAAGTAGCTATATAGAATTGTTGTTTGGATTTCATAGTTTGGTATTGTTTAAAACAAAATGTCTAAAATACTGCTCTCCTTTGCTAATTGTTGTAGGACATATCATCACATACAACTTGAAATTCATATGGGGGACATTTCCTACATAGGAATCATAGGACAAAATATGTGGGAGGCTGTGTTAAGGAGGGTATACCTGTTAAACTAATAGAAATGGATATGGCAACTATGAGGGGGGTTGTATTGGATGCAAAGAAAACTGTTGGTTGTGAGGATCATGAAAATTTCAGTATGTGGTATAGGATTCATGGGAGGAACTTGACAAATGGTAGAAAGAAAATTTGTAATGATTCTGATTTTGAGGGATTTTTACCAAAACAAAGATATAAATAATAGAGTTGTATTGTATGTGTTGGATGAGTACAAACCTGATGTTGTTGGGCCTACTTTGAGAAGCAAATCAGCCTTAGTTGTAGCAACAACATCACAGTCCATCCCAACTTCTGAAGCATTATCCAAAGACATCAAAAAAAGCCTACTTGTGAAGCTCATATCACGTCTTTATATAGACTTTTCTCCCTTATTTACGAGCTAAATTGTGCGTCATTTGAGCTCTTCGGAGCTATTTTATGCTAACCATCGTATATAGTTGTGGTTTTGTGTTTTAGTTTCGAATTGCAGGTTTTAGGGAGTTTTCTCCTTATTTCCGAGCTATTTGGAAGCAACCACGACTTTATGAGATACTATGAGGCACGTTCGGATCACTACAAGTATGTTTGAGCGCTTTAGGAGGTTCTCGAGACTTTAGATGTGTCCATCGAACTTAAACCGCGAACAAACGTTCAAGGATATAAGCTAACAATGTTGATACGTACTTGGATCGGGCAAACATGGCCCGATCGGGCCATTAACTAATACATCGGGTGTGAAACTCTCGGACCCGATCGGGCAAGCCCTGCCCGACCCGATCAGGCGAGAGAGCTATAAGTTTGTGCTGCTGTTTGGGCGAGAAAGGAGCAAGTTAAGATCAGGCCCAGCCCGATGCCATCGGGCGCCCAGCACCCGATCGAACAAGCGGCCCAGCTCCCCACCTGCTTTGCTGCTGCGTACGCTGAATAAGACAAAGAGGAAGCTAGGCCAAATTTGTGTCTGCCCGATTGGGTCAGCGATCGGGTGGAGGCCCAAGTCTTCAAAAATCGCTGCTGCTGCTACGCTGAATTAAGAAACAAAGTTGGTCCATTTTTACTATGGGCCCGATCAGGTGGCCCTTTGCCCGATCGGGGCCCGTGCTCGTCAACGCGGAATTTTTATCTTTGTTTCCGTTTTTAATTAGACTTGGAGGGGTATTATAAATACGTTTTCCTCATATTTTAGAGACATCTTTTTATTTTGTTTTTATTTTCCATAGTTCTAAGCTTAGTTTTATTTAGTTTAAACACTTTAGATTAGATTAAAGGTGATTGAACCTCGGATTTGATTTCAATAAAAGTTCTTGCTTTTCGTCAATTGGTATTCTTCTCTACTTTAATCTCTTTGATTAATTTGATTGCTTAGTTTAATTATTCAATTCATTCATGATGTTGAAATTAGGGTTTCTTATTAGAATAGTTATTGTTGATTTAATTATGTCTGAGTAGTTTAATTTCTAGGGATTTAGAGAGGGAAGCCATGTTTATAACTTGATTATCTGAATTGCTTTTAGTTTCTAGGGTTTGATGAGATAGGTTATGGTGTGATTTGTTCTTATTGAGTAATTAACGTTATTGTGCAGTTTCTTTGATTACTTGAGGTTAATAATTGTTTGCACAGATCCGTCTTACAGAGGCCTAATACACACCAGTAACTCTGATTATATTTGTGAACATGCTGCATATGTTGATTAATGGGCGTTGAGACTTAACCATAGCTTGACACTGCTCTAATCTATCGATTCTAGACCTAGGTTCTGATAGTTGTTTGATCCTTTGATTAGTATAAGCATGGTGGACTGAACTAATTCCCTAGACCTTCATTTCATAGAGTAAAATCCATTTTATATTGCTTTCTAGTGTTTAATTAGTAGTTCAGTTGATTTCTATCTGATCTTGTCTGAAGTAGCTTTTTGGCTGGATATTAACTTAGAACTCCGTCTCTCTGTGGATTCGACCCTACTTCCCTTGAATATCAGTGTTAGAGGACTTAGGATTTATCTTTGACTAGGTGATACGACTTTAGCCTGTCAGAAGCCTAAAACAGAGATCCAACCCAACTCCAAAAAATTATCCCCAGTTAGAAGAAGCAGAAGGTTGGCAGAGGTTGTATTTTTAGAAACCCCACAGATTTAGGTGAGAGCTCAAACCCTATAACAGTACCACCCTCTCCCACTATCATAACAGCCTCACCTATCATCAAACCAGCCCCAACTATCATCAAACCAACCTCTCCAAATTTGAATTCCCCTTCAAAAAGTCAGAGAATCTCAGTTGTTCAGAAGAGATCTACACCAAGAGTGAAGCATATAGCAACAAAAAATAAGTGTCAAGTGAAAGATAAAAACAAGGCACTTGAAAAAAAAAAAAGGGAAAAAGAAAGCTCAAAAAAATTTGTTGTTTGAAGATGGTGATGAAGAGCTGTTGAATGAAGATTTAAGTGGTGAAGATTGGACTTGTACTGATATAAGTAATGGTGATTATGAACCTGGGGAGGAGGACAAAAAACAAGATGTTGAAGATGAGTTGTTCTTCAATGCCCAAGGAGCTAAGGATGTGCTGAAACAAGTTGTGAGGGAGTTTGAAGTTGATGAGAAGAAAGTTAGAAAGAAGCAGAAAGATCCAAAGTGGACAGAAGAGGAGGTGGAGTTTGAGAAAGTGGTTGAAAATGATTATGATACAGCTGAAGCTAGGAGTTTAGATGGATCAGATGATGAGGGTGAGAAATATCCTACTTTCAACAGTGAAACAGATTTGTTAGGTAAGGTTAATTTGATTATAGGTTTAAAGTTTGACTCCATTTATGATCTGAGAAAGGCTGTTCAGCATCACTCAATTGAGAATAGGTATGATTACTATTTTCTGCATAATGGAAGTGGTAGATTTGATGTATATTATAGACATAAGTGTGATTGTCCTTGGAACAAAAAAAAGGGGAAGTTTTACTACTGTCAGTGTAGTGAAAATGATTTAAGATGCAACTTTAAATTGCATGCTATTCAATTGCCTATGTCTGATCAGTATCAAATAAGAAGTATGAGGCTTGAAAACACTTGTGGGTTTTATCATTCTAGTAGTAAGGTCACATCTGCCTATTTAGCTGAGAAATATTTAGAAAAATGGAAGGCTGATCCAGATTGGAAGTTGAAAGCTTTCATTAAGAGGGTGTATAGGGACATTGGAATTGAGATAAAATACTACAAAGCTTAGTTTGCTAGGGCAAGGGCAAAAAAAAATTCTGTATGGTGATGCAGATGAGCAGTATGCCAAGGTTTATCAATATGCATTTGCCATATTGAAATACAACTCTGGTAGCACAACCATTGTTCGTTGTGAGAACACAAGCAGTTTAGCCCCCACTTTCAGTAGGATATATGTGTGTTTAGAAGCATGTAAAGTTGGTTACAAGAAAGGATGTAGACCAATCATAGGGATAGATGGATGTCACTTAAAAGGTGCATATCCAGGCATGATTTTAGTTGCTATTAACAAAGATGGGAACAACAACATATTTCCCATTGCTTGGGGAATTGTAGAGGTTGAAAACACTTCAAGCTGGACATGGTTTTTAGAGCTGTTGATGAAGGATACAGAACACATTGAAGGTGTTGGTCTGACTTTGATGTCAGATAGGCAAAAGGTACATTTGAATTCTAATCTCACTGGTACATGCTGTTAAATATTTTATATGTACATTTTTATAAATAGTACTGTATGTGCTATGTTTATAGGGGCTGTTGGATGCTATAGCTAGGGCTGCACCTAAGGCTGATGTTAGATTCTGTGTAAGGCATTTGTGGGCCAACTTCAAATTGAAATTTAGTGGCACTTTACACAAAGAGTTTTTCTGGAAAGCTTCCAAATCCACCACAGTAGTAAGCTAAGTCACCATAACTTTCATATCTCTTAATTTGAATGCAAAATTATGATTTGATTGGGGTTTTTGTTTTTATTTTTTTGTTGGTTTAGTGATATCACGTATTTATATAGACTTTTCTCCCTTGTTTACAAGCTAATTTGTGCGTCATTGGAGCTCTTCGGAGCTATTTTGTGCTAACTATCGTATATAGTTGTAGTTTTGTGTTTTAGTGTTGAAGTGCAGGTTTTGGGAGTTTTCTCCTTATTCCCAAGCTATTTGGAAGCAACCACGACTTTACGAGATGTTACGAGGCACGTAGGATGGCTCACGAGCTTTATGGGTAGTTTAGGAGGTCCCAAAACCTCTAAACGTGAAGAATTGAGAGCCAAAGAGTCAAAAAGGAGTCTTCCGTACTCTGATCGAGCAAAAATGGCCCGATCGGGCGAAGATATTATGATCGGGTACAGAAGTTGCGGACCCGATCGGGCGAGAGACCAACTGCCCAGACCCGATCGGGCACCTGCTGCCCGACCCGATCGGGTGGGGAGCTCCTAGCTCTCGTTGTGCTGCTGCGTACATGGGGAGCAAGCTGGGCCATTTTGCTGTGGACCCGATCCGTGACCCGATCGGGCGCTGGATAGGGTGGGCCCATTTCACGCCTACTTGGCTGTGCTGCTGCGTTGAATCAAAAACAAAAGGGTTGAAAAAGTTTACTATGGGCCCGATCGGGTGGCCCTATGCCCGATCGGGTCCCATGCTCGTCTACGCGATTTTTATCTTTTATTTTCCGCATTTAGTTAGACTTTGAGGGGTATTATAAATACCTTTTCCTCATATTTTTAGAGACATCTTTTTCTCTAGTTTTAATTCTCATAGTTCTTATCTTAGTTTTATTTAGTTTAAACACTTTAGATTAGATTAAAGGTGATTGAACCTCATATTCGATTTCAATAAAAGTTCTTGCTTTCCGTCAATTGGTATTCTTCTCTAATCTTTGTTTCTGTAATTACTTTGATTGCTTAGTTTAATTATTCAATCATTCATGATGCAATTATTAGGGTTTCAAATTAGTTTTGTTATTGTCAATTCAATTATGAGTGAGTAGTTCTCTTTCTAGGGTGTTAGATAGGGAAGCCATGTTTATACCATGATTGTTATTTAGATTCCTATCGATTTCTAGGGCTTGATTAGAGTGATTGTGGTGTGGTTTGTTCTTAATTAGTGATTAATGTTAGTGGCCAATTTCATTGATTGCTTGTGGTTAATAGTTGTTTGCACAAATCCGTCTTACGATTAGAGGCCTAGGACACATCAGTAGTTCTGATTACGTTAGTGAACATGCGGCGTATGTTGAACTATGAACGTTGAGTCTTAACCATAGCTGAACACATGCTCTAATCACTTGACTAATGACTAAGGTTTTGATAGTAGTTGACCTTATTTGATTGGTATAAGCATGGTGGACCGACCTAATACCCTAGGTTTTTAGTACATAGTTAAATCCTCAGTCTAATTCGTTGTCCTTAGCTTAATTATTAGTCAGTTAATCTTCCCTGATTTCATCTGAAGTAGCTAGTTGATTGAATATTAATTTAGAAACTCTGTCTCCCTGCGGATTCGACCCTGCTTCCATTGACTACCTTAGTTAGAGGACTGTAGGTTTATCTTTGAATAGGTGATACGACTAAATCCTATCATTTAGTCCTATTTTGAAAAGCAACTTGGGATTTAGATTATTGTCTAAAGAAGCTTACAAATGGTTGAAAGTTATTCCACCTAAGCATTGGTGTAGGCATGCATTCAGCAACACAACAAAGTCCAACATGGTTACTAATAACATGTGTGAGACATTTAATGATGTCATCAAGGAGGCTAGAGATAAGCCTGTTATTACTTGCTTGGAGTGGATAAGGAGATACACCATGAAGAGGCATGCAGAAAAATGGGAGGGCTTACAAACATACAAAGGCAGATTTATGTCATACATAAGTAGAGTCTTAGATATGATTAAAGAGGGTGCTAAGGGTTGTATAGCAGTACACTCTAGGGCTGATGAGTGGGAGGTGGACACTAGTGATGATAGGCTTATAGTGAATCTGAGGACAAGGTATTATAGCTGCAATCATTTCATGCTGACTGGTATACCATGTAAACATGCATGGGCATGTATTATGGCAAAGAGAGGGAGGCCAGAAGATTATGTAGATGAGTGCTACACCAAAGAGGTATATTTGGCAGCTTACTCTTCCCACATTAGACCTATGCCTGGTTATAAGCATTGGGAACCTTGCCAAATGCATGAACATCTACCATCTTTGATTAGAAAAATGCCAGGAAGACCAAATGCAAAGAAGAAGAAAAAGGAAGCTGGTGAGACTGATGAAGGCAAGGGTAAGAAAGTGTCAAAGGCTGGGGGGAAACAGAAATGCTCTAACTGTGGAAAATATGGGCACAAGATACAAAAGTGCAAGAATCCATCAAAAACAAATGCTCCAAGTAATTCTAGTGGCAGGCCTGCTTCAAATGATCCATGGGTGGTGGCTAACAGAAGGAAAAAACATATCAGATATGTTCAAGTAATTATCATCTCAAATTATTTTTTAATTTTTTTGAGGTATATTTGTTATATGTTGTGTCTAACTTGTTTATTTATTTCATTTGTAGATGAATTATGTGCCCCCAGATGTTAATGAAGCTAGTACATCTGCAAATGTCCATCAAAGTCAACAATTTCCCCCCCTCTCAGTCAACTGAGAAGATGGTGTATCCACCCTCACATGAGCTCAGTCAACAAACCTACCTCAATGATGTATCAACCCTATCAGTCAAGCCAAACAATGATTCCAAAACCCCCTGTCAAAGTTGAAACAAAGCAAAAAGTTGCACCAACCACAGCTGGGAAGGTTGCATTTAGGGAGAAGCTGCCTTTGAAGCCAACAAAGAAAAAGTTGAAGGATTTTTTTTGATGTACTAATGATGTTTAAACATTGTGGATTGTGTTCTGAACAATTTAGTTAGTTTGTGTTCTGAACAATTTAGTTAGTTTGTGATTTTAAGCAATGTAACCAGTTTGTGTTGAACATCAAGTAGCTAAGTATATTTTTTGGGAAAATTCAAGTCTATATGCTGCTCATATGAGATGGTTTTGCATTTCACATAACAGTTTCCTTTACACATTCATCATAATATGGAATGGAATGATGTTCTTACACAAAACACAGCTTACATTACTTTAACATAACCAAAAACCAACAACCTAGCACAATCCAACACCAAACAGATACCATAACCTAATCAAACATCAACTGAGAACCTAACTACCTAATGCATGATGCTTAGAATCAAGCTAACAAGTACTACAGTTACAAGAGCCCCAACAACCATTCCTGTGCAAAATCCAACACCAGAATCTGATGCTCAACCTTTTTTCCTCTTCATTTTTCCTCTAGCATCTTCAGATCTTCCTAATTCACTCTTCAAAAATATTACTTCATGAGTCAAAAGCCTTTTCTCCAGCAGCAGCTCATTAATCACAACCCTTTTCCACTCCTCCATGTTCTTGTCATGCCATCCAAAAAAGCCACATCCATGTCTGCCACTGTGATGATCAGAAAATTTGCAAGCATAAAACCTTCTTCCAGAGTTATCATTTGTCCAGGACTTCATTATTTTGCTTGGAAGTCCACATTTGCATTTGGTAACAATTTCCTATCAATTAAAATCAAAAATATAAAAATCCCAACTTAAATTACATCAACAACTGAAATTATGTATATATAAATGCATGAGGGAAGCATAATTTCAGTTTACAATCAAAATGAAACCCTAAATTACTTCTTTTTGAAACCCTAGATTGAATTGAAACCCTAGTTCCTAATTTAGAACCCTAATTTGCAAAAATAACACTTACCGGATTTTTCCCATCTTCGATTTCAAGAATCCGTTCTTCAATGATAATTTCGACCACAAATTTAAGGGTTTTTGGGGGAAATTTAACCGTTGCAATTTTTAGGGTTCTTCAATTGGAATTTTAGCGTTGAGTTGATTTGGGGATGGGGAGAAGGTTGTTATAAACTGAATAAAAGTGGGGCCCATAAAACGGAAGTTTTAACAGCGTTAGGTTTTTGGTGGTGCAACCAATAACTTTATTAAGTTCGTGGGGATTATTTTTCCAGAAAAAAGTTGCAAGGGGTTATTCCCAAAAAATAGAAAGTTGTAGGGGGTTCTTCACAAATTCTCCTATTTTAAAAAAAAAAGTTATAACAACTAGGGAGACAAATGCGCTTAGAAGCTTTGTGAGGAATTGTGACTTGATCTATGAGCGTTGAAGAACGACATTGATCGGGGGTTGCAAAGGATGAGCTATTGACGAAGAATGTTGAAGTCGAACTTGGTAGATAGGCCACTGATCGCGGAGAAGAAGGCGGATCGCGGAATTTTGCCGAGGGTAAGCCTACCACTAGTCGCGGTCCGCGACGTGGCTCGGCGGGCCGCGAGCTACGTGGGCTTCACTCGAGCGATCTTTTCCTTGTTCGATTAGGGTTTTCTTTTTGCAATATATTTGTATATATATTGAGAGCGTCTTTTAGCCTAATAATACACTTGTATGATTCAGAGAGAATCAGAGAGCACATTATAAAATTTCCAGAGTAATTTTTTACCACAAAAGTAGAGAGATAGATTAAGACTGACAATAGAAAGATTCAAGAGGGAGTCTTGTGAGATTCATCAAAGAGAGCTTTGAGTGAATTCATGCCTATTGTATTCTGTAATCTTCTCAGTTCATAGTAAAAAGAGAGTATTGATAAGTGATATTTATACCAATCTAAACCCCATATTTCCCTCTTGTTTAGAGTCTTTTACTCTCTTCTTTTTGCATTTTCTAGCCTATTTTGCTTATTTTAGAATAATTGAGTAAATTATAAATAGTATCTATTTTAATTATCTTTTTAAGGTCTGATATTTATTTCTTATGTGTTTAATGTTTAAGGATCGACCTTGAAAGTTTGCATCCCGCCCACCGAGTTTAGCGGAGTACATTGGAACAAAAGAACACGTTTCGGAAGGGATTGTGCATAGGGTCAAGTTCAAATGGACATATCTCCCAGCTCACTCAACATTTTCAGGTGATTCCAATTGGAGATGAAAGCTTGTCTCAAGAGCTTTCCAACGACTGGTCATAAGCCCAATTCCGATAAAAGACGAGAGAGATATGGTCGTTCGAAGTTGAGCTGTCTGCCCAGCGGATGCGGAGCGGGCGCTCCAGATTTTCAGCAGGATCAGTTTGTGCTTAAAATCCTGGAGCGGGCGCTCCAAAGGATTTATGGGCCTTTTTTGCCCGTTTTTCTTATGTAATTGGGGGAGGTATAAATACCTCTCCCCAACTTTTAGACAGCAACTTTTGGCATTTTTACTTAGTTTCAAAAAACCCTAACTTAGTTCTTAGAGTGTAGAAGTCATTTATTGCTCTTAGTTGGTGATTTTTGAAGAATTGAAGTTCCACTAATGGTAGTTAATGTTTGTAAGTTGATTCTCTAACTTTCATTTCAATTTAAGTCACTTCTTTTTGTCATCTTTTTCTTTATTCCTTCCTTTTGGTGTGAATTTACTCTTTAGCAATCATTGTTGTTAGACTTTGTTGATTCTCTTCTTTACTTCAACTTTTGAAATGGAATCCTTGTTTGATATGCATATTACTATGAATTGTGAGTAGTTTACTTTCTAGGGTTTGGGCCAAAACCCTCATTAAGGCCATGGTTTGTGCTTGAATTTAGTGATTCATGTTTAGGATTGGTTGTTGAACAAATGGGGTGCTTCATTGTATGCTTTTATGATTGATCATCATAGAAGTTGTTCCCAATCTTTACAATGAAGGATCGAAAGATGAAGTTGTATGAGATTCCTCTTTGTTTACTTGACTAAATGGCCATGAAAATAGGAAGTTCTAGTCTTGAGTCAATTGTGTCACTTGTTCTTGATCCTTAGGCTAGGATTAATGCCATGAAAATAGGAATTAACACCTTGTCTAAGAGCTCCTTCTTAGCTCGAAAGAGTAATTAGGGAACTTTAGTTGATCGACTACTCTCTCCCCTATTCAATGTTTTCCCTTGATGTGCAAGCATGATCCATGGTCACAATGAGTGGTAATGCCCTTGCCCTAGTGCTTTAATCATATTTTTATACCCTTGTTAATCACTTTTGCATATTTTAACCCTCTTTAGTTGCCTTAATCTTAATACACACAATTCTTGACCCCCCTTTGGTTACCCTTAGTTTATTCGACCATAAAAATTCGGTGTTTGACCTTACCTCTCTGTGGATACGACCCTACTTGCCCTTTCTACTTAGCTAGAGAGATCGAGATAAGATTATCTTTGTTAGGCTCGACGACGGCCTATCAAGTATCCCTGCCCCGGGGACGTAGCTATCGCATTGATAGTGAATCTCATTAAATTCTTGAGTTGTTTATTGTTGTTTGCTTGATTTGATTGCTGCGCGATTTGTTAGATTACATGCTTTCGTCATAACAAACTGGTATCAAGAGCTATTGATTAACATCAAGGTTAAATCAATTTTGGGATGGCAATAACAAGTATGAAGATCGACAAGTTTACGGGGAGGAATAGCTTTGGGCTATGGCAGATAAAGATGAGAGCTCTATTGAAACAACAAGGGATCTGGAAACCTTTGACTAAGGGTTTCACAGCGACGGCAAAAGAGGAAAGTTCGACTGGTCCTACAGAGGCTCAGTTGGAAACTATGGAGGAGATGGCACACTCCACTATCTTGATATGCTTCACGGACGATGTGATCACAGAGGTCGCAGATGAGACTTCGGCTGCAAGTTTGTGGGCGAAATTGGAGAGTTTATATATGACGAAATCGCTCACAAACAAGTTATTGTTGAAGCAACGGTTGTTCGGCCGAAGCATGAGAGAAGGTATGTACCTAAAGGATCATCTCGATAGGTTAAACTCTATTTTACTGGATTTGCGTAATATAGATGTTAAAATTGAGGATGAGGATGAGGATGTTGCGTTGATATTGTTAGTTTCATTGACTACTAGCTATGAGAACTTTGTCGAGTCTTTTATGGTTGGGAAAGATATTGTGACCCTAGAGGATGTAAGGGGTCATGGTTATTCTGTAGGTTTGGTTGCAAATGCTGAGAAAAATAAGGGCGAGTCGAATAGGCGAAAACCTAGGTCGAGGGGGCCTAAAAGTAGTGACCTTTGCTATATTTGTGAAGAACCAGGTCATTGGAAGAGTGATTGCCCTAAGAGGAAGGGTGGGTTAGCTTCCTATGCACAGCAAAAGCAAAATCAGAGTGATTGCGATTCTGAGGAGGATTTAGCTCTAATAGTCCATGAGGAGAAACACTTAGAAGATAAGTGGGTTCTTTATAGTGGATGTTCTTCACATATGTAACCTGACAGGGAGATATTTTCGACCTATAGCTTATGCAAAAGTAGTATTACCTTGGGAGATGATGCGGTGTGTGAGGTGGTTGGAGTAGGCTCAGTGAGGTTTAGGATGCATGATGGGAAAATTAGAGACCTTAGAGGTGTGAGGCATGTTTCACAACTTGAGAGAAATCTTATATCTCTTGGGATGTTAGACCGAAAGGGTTTTCGATTCCGAGGAGGGGGTGGAGTTTTGCGTGTTGTGAAGGGTTCTTGGGAGTTACTTCGTGGCGTGAAGTCAGGTGTGGGTAACTTGTATGATTTGCAGAGTACGACACTGGTTAGGGAGTGAGTTGAAGTTTCATTAGGAGTTGAAGAGTGACGGCCTTGAGGGTAAGGTGGAGCTTATGGGGGCTTCTTTACATGTTGAGATGTAAGAGTCAAAGGGAATGAGTTCAACAAAGGGGTTGAAGAGTACTGCTTGGGTTGATGATGAGAGGATCAACAGTGAGGTGGAGTTTGTTGGAACTGCTACAAAACTGGTTGAAACTATGAGTCATCAAGAAGAACAACCAAGGGTATTTCATCAACGGTCTTGTATGATAAGGTTCGGTTCAATCGATACTTATATGCCAGGATATAGCTATGGGGTCTCGAACGACATGTCTTTGCTGGGGAGTGTTGGGTTGAGAGGTGGTTTCGTGGGAAGTCACCAAGAGGTAGCTAGATTGGAACTCCATGAGGAGTTGCCCGCGCTCCTTTGAGGACGGGGCCGGTCCTCAGACGAGAGCACGAGAAGAACTTCGACGAAAGTTCCCCTGCGCGAAGGGTGGTTTGTCTTGGGTACTTAGACGTAAGTGCAAATGCCTCTAGTTGGAGCAACTGGCAGGGTATTGGCTTGTCTTGATTAAGGTGGAGCTAGTGTGTTTGCGATTCAGGGAAGACGATTTGATTTCCGACGGGTGATAAATTTGGGCTTCGGGTGAATGCACAGCATGGGTCTCATAGGCTGTGAGACCGAGTCTTCATGATGGTGGTCAGCGATCTTGGCGAGATTGGGTGAGACTCATATGAAGAAAAAGGGGGGAGGATATTGGCTTTGGCCTTGGATATTGGTTCAAGGTGGAGCATTTATGGTAAATGCAAGTCAAGGTGGAGGTTTGTGAGGAATTGTGACTTAATCTATGAGCGTTGAAGAACTAGATTGATCGAGGGTTGCAAAGGATGAGTTATTGACGAAGAATGTTAAAATCAAACTTGGTAGATAGGCCACTGATCGCGGAGAAGAAGGCGGCTCGCGGATTTTCACCGAGAGCTTGCCACTAGTCGCGGTCCGTCTACCACTGGTCGCGGTCCGCGAGATATGCGGGCTTCACTCGGGCGATCTTTTCCTTGTTCGATTAGGGTTTTCTTTTTGCAATATATTTGTATATATATTGAGAGCGTCTTTTAGCCTAATAATACACTTGTATGATTCAAAGAGAATCAGAGAGCACATTATAGAATTTCCAGAGTGATTGTTTACCACAAAAGCAGAGGGATAGATTAAGATTGACAATAGAGAGATTCAAGAGGGAGTCTTGTGAGATTCATCAAAGAGAGCTTTGAGTGAATTCATGCCTATTGTATTCTGTAATCTTCTCAGTCCATAGTAAAAGAGATTATCCCTGCCCCGAGGACGTACCTATCGCATTGATAGTGAACCTCATTAAATTCTTGTGTTGTTTATTGTTGTTTGCTTGATTTGATTGTTGTGCGATTTGTTAGATTACACGCTTCTGTCATAACAAGCTTCAATGCCCTCAATGAATGGGCGTAATTACAAAGAATACAACATCCTAAACAAGTTTTACAAGCCCTAGTAAAATCATCGAAAATATAAATGAATAAGTTGCTATGTTACTCGAGAGGAATCCGGAGGGGTGAAAATGGACTAAATTTTTCCGGATCTTTGGTTGGCCCCAGTCAGGCGGACTTATTCGTTACTTTTGGTCCCAATCCGACACCATTGCCCGCACAACCGGATGACCTCAATTCTTTACTCTAACACGTGTTTCAGGGCGATATTTCCGTACATTTAGTTGAAGTATGGCGCTTCCTTTTTTTAGTAGGTAAGAAGAATCTATCCTGTCGGGCGGGAACCCCATACAGGTTCATCCGACCCCTATAAGTGGACTAGACACTTGAGAGTAGGGGAAAGGTAAGGGAAAAGTGTCCCTATTAGGGATTAAACTCTCAACTTTGAAGTTGGAAGTTCATTTATTTCCTCTAGTCCAAGCATTAATTGGTAAGTGTTGAGCTTACTACCTTGACAACAACTTTGCTCTTTTCTGGTACTAATATTGCAAGTAGTTCTTAGATGGCTATGAAAATGACAAAACATAAACTGTAAAGGAAAGAAGCAAAGAGAAAAAGAGAAGGAAAACTGATGGGAATGAACAAGACATCATCAATACAAACCAAACAAAAAGAGGAACAAAGAAAACAGCAATGAATGATTTCCCCATGCAATTTGCCAAGATCACAAGGTCATGCCTAATCTATACAACATAAAGAGCAATAAAGTAAGGCCCAAATTTCAGGAAGAAAGCTAAGTAAATGGTAACCAAAGAAGCCGTACCTTGCCCAACACCCCATCCCCTGCCCTACAAACACAGGAAATCCATGCATTACTTTTTACTACAAATTTTTGTTTTAATTTTCTTTCGTGATTAGTTTAGATTCTTGGTCCCGGGATTCAGCCGAGGACCACATAACATAACCTAGAAATTCAGACCGACTTTCTCGTCAACTAGATAGTCTAACTTCCACGGAAAGGATTCGAATGATGCATCCGACTATCCAACACTCGATCTGGGTGATTTGATAGAAATTTGAAATGTCACTTGAAATTTCATCAAGTCACTGGCTTTAAGGTTTATTTTCTAGTCGACTTTCTCGTTGACTAGAAATTTAAACCCCTTACAGATTATAGCAAAGAAAACTCATCCTGAACAAAAATCTGCATAATTCAACAGGTCGCACTATCTTCTGTCCCATAATTTTGTTCCAAAATATACAGGTTATAACTTTCTATATCAAACACAAAGGACAGAACACAAAACATGAGAAATAGTATAACTTATAGAATATGGAATTAATAGAATTCATACGCATAGATCAGAAAGTTGCACATTCAGATTTCAGATCATCTACTTACGGAAGAACACTGCATTTCTAAGTGCTTTTCTAGACAGAAGTATTATATAAACAGAAATGTTGTTAGAAAGAAAAGCAAATCATTAGAGTTAATCTTTCTTTGACGAAGCCCTGCTACTGGCTACACTCCATTGATCTGAAAACCCGGTTGAAGCAGCACCACTGCAACCACATTTCGCGACAGTTCTAACACTCTCGATCAGCTCTTCAGTACGCGCTTCTTGTGACAGTATCTCTAACAACTGCTCGGGACTAATAACGAGCTTCACTTTCCAAACACCTTCTTTTGCTACTCCTTTATTATACCTTGAAAATACATCAGTATTTGATCTTTTAAGAACATTACTTTGAGTAGTAGTAGTACCACTCCTGCTATCAAAAGACATCCTATAACTATAAGCTGCTGAATTCCCTGATGCTCCTGTTGTACAATTTGGTATACTCTTGGATCTAACATGGCCTACCTTAACATCGAATACGTCTTCTTTACTCGTATGGAGCGGAAGAAGCAAGTATGAAACTCCAGGATGAAGTTCTTCATGGTTTGACAATGGCTTCCAGAAAAGATCATCACTCTTAAAAATGGCATGGCAAGGGAATTCTTCAAGGATAAAGCCTACTGTTATAGGACCTTGAAACTCCATGATTCCGCCATTCGAAGTTATGACTTGGATAGTTTCTGATACCTCTCCACCTCCCATGCCACCAAACAAGCAGTTCCCCATATTGCTATATGCCTATATGTTTGTTTTCACACCTAAATCAATACTTTTTCTTTCATCCTCTAAATTTCACCAGTTATTTAGTATATGCTCAGATACTGGTATAAATGCAGGAGGGTTGGTTTTGGTTGGCAAATTATTCCCTTATATCTATACAAATATATCTTCTTTGGTCCCCCTACTCCCTTTTTTTTTTTTTCTTCTTTTGACTGAATAATGATAAGAAGGGAACACACAAAAAGCAATCCGCCTTAAAACATGAAATTGAAGATCTTACTTATATAGGGAGTAAGTCTTATGCTAAAACACATATACACACTCCCTCACTTCTTAAGTATTGTTTTAGAATGGAACACCTTGATTATTATATAGCCAAAATTTTACCATAATCTCTCACAAAAATATTAGAAAAAATACTATAAAGTGGATCTCGTTAGGTTGGTTTTAATGTATACTTTCGAAAATACCAACTTTTCATCATTTTAGTAAACACCCACCCGTTGTTTCAGAATTAGCATTTGGGGTCCAAATTGGTATTCCAATCCTTTGTTTCGACTAATCAGTCCTCTAAAAACAGAGCCAGTACAAGGATGTGCTATCTTTACCTTAAAAAAATCAAGTCTATATATGACGAATCAAGTCTAATCAAGTGTGAATATAAGGTAAATAACTAATTCAAGAGTAATCAAGTCCAACCATACCTAATTAGTCCAATTCGAATAATTCAAGTGAAAAAAAACACGCATTGAGACTTACAACTAAGACAAAGAAAGATGGTCAAGAAAAATACCAAAGAAGAGCTCATTAAGCTTGGGTGGTCCACTAATTCTCATCATATCCTTCGCTTTTTCTTTAGCAAAGGCAATGTGCCAATGTCTATATTCTATACTCGGGAAATAAGCATATATGATATATTTATTATTTCCCACTGCTTTGCTGCTTCTCCACCCAATTTTACAACAAACAAATATTCTCAATCCCAATGTATCACTATACTTTAAAAGTGAGTTTATTATCATACAAAAATATTAACTGCATCTAGAAAGCTTAGTAGTGGCTGTTATGTCCACTAATTTATGCCCTTCATATTAGAGAAACCACTAATCTGAAAAGGAGAAGAAAAGATGCCCCTTAAACCCTCTTACTTTAGGCCTTAATCCTCCTTATAAGTTATAACTACATATTTAATGCAAAAATGACCATTATTCTCTAGCAATATAAAGTAATGGGCTACTATATACTAAAACTGGCAGCTCAAAAGGTGTTATTAAAAGTAATTCTACTAAGCTAATAAGAAAAGGAAATATATTGATGAAAAAACACTTGGTTATTTACATGTAAGGAACATCCATTTTTTTCATTAGTCAATTAAAGGGCCACCGACCCTCCAAATAGAGGTGAATCGTTTAAATCATGATTTAACTAGTTCTCACAAACACATAATATGTGGCTTTTTTAGCAAAATAATGTTTCACGATTTAATGAATCTTTTATGGGATGGTTAAGATCTTATCTATAGCTAAACATTTTACAACTTTTCAATCAGATATAATTCATTTGGTGTGAATAATTTATTAGTTTGGACAAGGATGTTCAGTTCGTTTGGACTATGGGGTTTGTTTTCTTCATTTCATGGCGTGTATATTGGCTCAAGTTGATTGAAACTCTAGCATCGACTCATGCACATTGCATGCACACCTTTGGAGCCGGGACTTCTTTTCACACTACTATACATAAGAAGATCATGAAGAAATTTGGATTCAAATCCAATTGTAAACTACTCTAACATTCATGGACTCGAGTCTCGAGTGCATGCAATGGCGAAGCCGGAAAATATTGAGTGGGAGACTAAAGTTAATGTATAGGAAGGGAGGGAAAATAGAAAATAGAAAAAATGCCAAGTAAAAGGTTAGTGTGAGGATTCAAATCCAAATTTCATGCTTTCTTTCTTCTATTTTTGTAAAAATATCAACTAAGACAGCTTAGTTAAATAAAAGTATGTGAGACTAAATAGTGATAATACTTTTTTGAATTAAGTAATTGTTTGTTTGACATGAGATACTTTGGTGAAAACTGAAATTTATCAGTCCTGATTTGAGAAAAGGGGTACATATAAGATTTACAGTTGTATATATTACGATCAAAGTTGTGCTTCTAACATCAAAGTTGTGCTACTAACATCAAAGTTGTGCTGCTAACATCAAAGTTGTCAATATTTACAAAAATGTCATTGAAGAATGCACGCATACTCCTTTTATGTTCCAATGTACCCCTTTATTTGATTTTCACGGTGAAAACAGTTTTCACCAAATCCTATTCCATATATATATATAAGAGAAAGGGTCATTTTGCAATTCATGAAAAGGGTCTCGTACTTTAGGTCACTTTGTACGCCCTCCTCAAGTATGGGTAACCCTAAGAGAGTGGCACCCAACTTTAAAAAGTAAAAGCACTAACCCATTAAGAAAGAATGCAAATCCAAGAACAGAATCCTGACATCCCTACAAAAAATAAGGGAATAGAATCCTCACCTTTGAACAGACACCATTGTTCGATTTTCAGCTCAGGCTAGAATAAGTGTTTTGAGACACTCAACTAATTCCATCACTATGATTTTTAACAACCACGAAAAGGCCATCACCATTCTCTTTTTCAAGGGTCAGATAACAGTTTGTGACTCTCAAGACCTAAACTCAATTATAAGAGTAAATCAGTTGAGAAAATAATATCTAACCTTTTCTATACGACAAGTCGAAAACTACATGCCTATGCAAGATGGGTAATTTACCCACTTGGTAGACAAAACCCCTATCTACTCTAATTTTAATCAGTAATATTTAATAAAAATCAATTTTCATCAGCAAAAATCAGTATTAATCACTAAGATAGTAAGATCATAGCAGTATTTAATAGCTAAATATCATCAAATTGTATAATAAAAAGCATAAAATAAGCTTAACAGTTGCACCTAATAGATGAATGAATATGGCAAAAGAACGCCGCTCACCGAAGCCCTTGATGAGCAGTGGGACCAATGGAAACAATGATGCATTGAAAAACATAGTGCAAGTTAATCCTCTATAGAAGTGGAATCCAATGACAGATTACATGTTAAGCAGGTGATGATGCTACCAAAGATACTGCAATAGATGTTCCAGGATAACATAAATAACAAAATATGAACTTAAACCCATCATCGAGCAAAAACTATCCTTAATAACGGGTAATCATGGTTAAGTTATACTTAAGTAGTATTGGTCATGTCAAAAACAGGTGCACCTTCATTCTGTTGTGCATCATATACAACCGTGCAAGATCCTCAAAGTTTGATCCAACTCTATATGCCACTTAGCAGACTCAGGATGATATAATACTTCCAGATGATAAGAATATTCAGGCTCAGAAAGGCAGAAACACCGGAAGTAGAGTATAGCATCTTTACATATAGCTAAGGTATGTCCAAAATATACAAATGCACTCCTCCAGTTCCTCAGAAGAGCATAGATATCTTGAATCAGTGCATAAGCTTTTTAGGAGCACGAGGGCGAACTGGTGTCTTTGATGGGCTCACCCTGATAAACACAATCCACCAAAACGATACTTCAACAAAACAACGTCTGGAAACAAACAGGTCCTATATATGCACAAAGCTCAATACAAAATATCTAACCTTATTGCCGAAGCTCCCAAAACCACACCACTGCAGTTAAGAGCAGCGATAGCACTTTCAGCCTGGAGAGGCAAAAAAGTAACACATTAAAGACAATTTTGGAGAGAAATACTTCGACGAGTCATGACTATGTTATTTACAATTCCCGTGTGTTGTTCAATTTTGCCTCCATCACTAGGATAATTCCTAGGGTGTGTTCTGTTAACTTAATTTTCCTCAACTTCTCGAACTTATTTGGAACTTACTAGAATTTAATGGAAACTATCTGAACTTGAACTTGTCATAACCTATTGGAACTTATCTGAACTTCTTGGACCACAAAAGTTACTTTCTTATGGTGAAGAGATAACAACACCCTTAAACTTAAGTGCATGTTTGGCTCAAAACAGTGGAAGGGAATGAAATCAAAGATAGTAGTAACGATGGTTGTATGGTTGTTACTTATGACCTTTATTAAATGTGCGATTCCAATATGAAAAAGCAAACACTTAAAAGCACGGAGGGTCACATAACTAGGTGGCTATAGAGAAACGGTATCCATTATCCCATCTCTCGATACTAAACAGCATTGTAACAAAAAATGGTTTCCTGTTTCCATTCCCAAGACTTAAAATATCAAATCGAACATGTAGTAAGTCAGCAAATAAGAGAAGTTGGTTATAATATAACAGTCCATATGTCAGTTGAGTAAGTTGAAGTAACACTAGCGTGACTGAGTTCATGGAATATGGTAAGAAAAACAGATTGATGACAAAAGAGCACGCTCTCTTGGAAACTGGACTTCTATGACTTCTTTTACTACAGAATTAAATCTAAACCAATAATCATGAGTAACCTATGCTTACATAATCTGCTCTTATAGCACAAGGTATCATACAGATAATGATGATACAAGAAATGAAAAGTGCGGTAGGACGTGCATTACAGAGATGAGAATTACAAAACTAACTCAATCATGCAAATCAATGCATGTCATGATATATTGTCAAAATTAACTGACCAAGAGAATCATACAACAACACAAAAAGTGCGGCAGGACATGTGCATTACAGAGATGAGAATTACACAACATTTGGGGTCGGCTAACATGAATCATCATCTGAAACCTTACCAAGGAGATGGCATCGACAAGTCTGATAAAAAGTTTTTAAAAGGTTTTATGTTTTAAAAAGGTTTTAGAAAAAGTTTTTCAAGAAAAGAAACTTTTACACAAAAAAAGTTTTAAAAGAAGAACAAAAAACCGTAGAAAAATAAGTAACCAGAACAATCACAAAAGAAAACCTGCCTTCTAGAAGAGAAGGATTTAGCATCTAAAAGTCAAACTCTGCACTAAATCTATTAATAAGTAGTGAACATATATGATAATTAGTGATTGCAAATTAATGGTCCAAACACTAAGTAAAGTAAGCAGACCTCAAGTGATGCAAAAAAATGAATAAACAGAAGGCAATTGTAGTGTTTTCATAGGATTACGGAAGGAACAAAGGAGTGACCTCAGCAACAATTTAGAAGATTACAGTTATAGCATCCGTAAAATCAATATAATTTAGTTACGAGCAACTTGTTACTAACAAAGAGCAATTTCAAAGGTGATAATGCCACAAATTCCACTGAAGAGAAGCAACCCATCCCACCACCCTTTATGAACATACCACATCTTGAAAATATTTTTGAGGAAAAAGATTCACTTGGAACAGCTCCTAGAGAAAGGGGAACATTTGTTTCCCTGGATGCTTATGTTTTTATTACTACCATGCTACCTAAACATGCAGTAAGCTTGGAATTAAATAGAACAGGATCACAATACATTCAATGAATGGAACTTAGGTAAGGTAGGGGATTAATCCACAGTTAGATGTGATCAAATTACTATTGTTGGTTCCCTTATCTTTTAAGAGGATTTACACCATCGCACATCTCAATCATCCACTAAAATTTTGTAAACAAGACAGTGGATGAGGTTTTTGTCAATCTAGTTATTAACATAAATAAAGATGTTAGAACTTTTCCGTAATAGATAGATGTACTGATACACTAACGCACTAACGCCATGTTCTTTTGGACTGGATTAATTAAAAACCATTTCAGTTCCATTCACTTCAGTTCAGCTCAAGTAATTTCAGTTCAACTCCACTCCTTTTGTCTCACAATTTCAATTCAGTTCAATCCACTCAGCCTAAGTAATAGATGTACATAATTTCATTTGGAATCATCAATGTTGAACCTCAAAGGAAATATGGTGCAGCAGACTTCCTGGCAAGTCACCCTTAAAATCTTTAAGGCTAACATAATTCTTGATTTCTTGCTCAAAAACAAGGTAAAATGGACAATTATCAACCGAGTGAGCAAAAAGAACGAAGTAATTACCATCACAAACTCAACAAAGGCAATACGAGTAGAATGGTGATGATCTCCAAGCATCCTTAAGCGGAGAACCTACCACAAACAACATTTATTTCATATTTCCAATTCAATGGAGAATCTCGACAAAGAAGGGCAGTAGTAGATTTCCCAAGCAATACTAAGCCACAAACCTCTCCACACACGGACTCGAAAAAAAGTTTAATTTCAGCCTGAGAAACCTACACAAGGCAACATTATACACATTAACCAACATAATAAATTTCTATTAAGCTTCCTACATTGAACCAGCTGTATAAAAAGGAGGGGGAGAATGAGACCTTCTTGTCAATGTTAGTGCAGTAAACAGTTCTTGCACACATTTCTCGCTCATCGTCGTTCTGAAGACAAAATTGTCAAGCAAGTATAAATATTGAACAAGAGAACATATAAACATGAACCTTAACAACTATGATTGTGCTTTCTGGCAATGGCACACACCTGAGGCAAAAAAGTGGGGTTAACAGGAGCAATGGCAGTCTTAGAAGGCAAAACTTTTATAGGGTAAAAGCCAAGCATCGTTCCTGACAGATTCAATGCAGCCTTTGCACCTTCTGCACCACCACAAAAGAATTTGGTTTTATTAGTTTGAAGAAACAGAACCTCCATAACTAGTCTATACTCTATACTATAGTGTAACCCCAATAACATTTACCCTCATCAGTAAACTCAACGAATGCGAAACGAAGGACGGAATTCGGATCACCACAGACACGGCAATCAACCACCTAAAAGAGACAATTTTAAAAAACACAACATTCAGAAAGGATTGAATTGAAAATAATGTAATAAACATGAAATAAAATCACAAGGAAAACATTAAATTACCTGCCCATAATTGATGAAAAGAGATGCTAGCTGCTCCTCAGTCACCTGCACTCTCCCCCAGGACAAAAAAAAATAAAAAAAAATTGACACACACCCAAATAATATGTCTATGAGTGGATTTTGATTTTGGTATTTTTGGGTTCTATACCTGTTGATCAATATCAGAAACATAAACAGTTCTTCTGATAACCTCTTCCCTTTGTGCAATTCCTGTTCTGTTATTCATCCTACGTTTCCCTTGACCATAATTACTCTTCTTCTACATTCAAAAAATAATCAGTGGCGGATCTTAAAACCAAAAAACACGAGGCCTGACAAGGTTTAAACCCGCAACCTCATGTTTAAACACGGCTATAGTCACAATAGACAATATAAGTTTTAAAAATGATATACACACCTTTCTAAGATTAAAATTCTGAATATGAGGATTAGGAAACATTCTGAAAGGTGAAGAAGGATCATCCATAACAAAATTAGGAACAAAAGAGTGAGTAAATTGAGTTGGATTAGTACGAAGAGAAGGAGGAACAAATTCTTGAGCACATGGGTTAAGTTTAGACAACATCTCCTCCAATTCCCTCATTTCTTTGTTGTGATTATGCTCATTTTTGTTGGTGTTGTTGGTACCCGTTTCATCAGACCTAGTGATATCGGAGCTCCGATTGAGTGACCCAGTTTCAACACCAAAATCACCATTTTCAACCACTGCCATTTTTCTTCCTCCTTTGAAAAATCCGCCTACCTAGTCAAAAAAATCATAAATTTGAATGACCCATTAAATTATTATACAATCTGAAGATTATAATCAAAAGTTTGAGAATAAAAAAAGAATACCCACCTCGAGATTCTTGTAAAAAAGCACAAAATTATCAGGTTTGATGAAAGAAAGATTAGGGCTTTAAATGAAGGTTTTAATTTGATGTGATTTTATTGAGAGAGAGAGAGAGAAAGAAATGTGTAGAGTAGTGTGTAGAGTGTAGGAAGAGATGTGTGTTTTTGTCGTGATGGATCATATAAGAAGAAAGAAATAGGAGAGGATGAAGTTTATAGTCTGCTACAAATCCTTCCAAAAATGGCGAAAATCGTTTCCTTTTCAGAACCTACTTTGTTTTTGTTTTCTTTTGTCTTTGTATTGGGTTTTTGGCCTTTTGAAAAAAATGAGTATCATAATTGTGGAAGAAAAAATATTGTAGTAGTACTATAACATGGTAAAGGTGACAGGTGGTGGGGGGTGATTAGTCAATGTGGAGTGGGTTTTGGAGGTTGGTGGTGATGATATGATGGATGATGCATGCCACATTGCCACCATAACAACCTCGCTAATCACTATGGTTAATATAAGGTGTTTCTTTTGTGGAACAGGAGTCATGGAAAAGGATGAGAATCGATTTTATCCCTCGTTCTCTTGATATTGGTATTTGTGTATATATTCTTTGTGTGTCGCAGAATACTATTCCATTAAGGTAAATTCAGTGTTTTTAAAAGTACATATGTGTTTTTCAATTACCATGTGAAAATCACATATGTACCTTTATAAATCAGAGCTGCGATAAATGGGAAATCAACCACATCTGCAAAGAGGCAAATAGGGCAGCAGACTAGGTAGCCAAGGACCAAGGTAGGGCATCTTGCTTACGACAGTTTTAACATAAAATGTTGTAGAACATTCTACCATTCTTCCTATCCTTAGCTCACATACTTTATGTGCGTTTGGTGGAGCGGTGCTCCATGGTGCATAACATAATTACCAGGTATTTGTGAGTATACCTTGAGTTTACTTTCTTATTTAGATGATTTAACTTAATATAACACCGCAAATTATTTCTTATATATGCAAGTAGGATGTGCATAGTGCTCTCACCTAAACTCAAGCAATAAACATAAAACGCAGGCAAACAAATAGGCCAAGTTGCCAAGAAGGGTTATGAACCATTAGTTCATTCTAATGAACATTGAAGTTGCCGCTGATTTTTTTCTCTCTCCTCTGACATGAAATGAACAATTAAATCATTCCTAATGAACAACAATTAGTTCAAAATTTTCATTAACATGTTCATTACGGGAACTAGATGTTCATTATCTATTCTTTTCTTTAATAAGAGAAGGACTCGTTTGTCATGTTCATTTCTTTCTTCATGTTGTTCTTTGACCTCCTATTCATTGTTTTTTAACCAAATGTTTATAATAAATAGAAGGTTAAGGAATAAACAATATGAAGAATTAAATGAACATCAATAATGAGACATTTATTTTTGTTAGTGAACAACCACAACAAACAAAAGAACACCTGGTTGCAACAAATGAGTAAGGGTAAAGGGAATGAAAATTTGTTGAAAAGCAATGAATACAAGGTGTGGGAATGAAATATATTAAGAAATAAATGATCATGAAAAATGAGACACCTTTTTTATTAAAGAATTAGACAGTGAATGAACATCTAGTTTCAACAATATGAGCATATGGTCAACTATAATAAACAAAAGAACATTAACGAACATCTGGTCGTAAGAAAAGAATAAGGGCAAAGTGGATGAACATTTGGTTGAAAAAAATTAATAGAAGGTCGGGGAATGAACAAAATGAAGAAAGAAATAAACATGGAAAATGAGACTTTTTTATTAAAGGAGGGGATGGATAATAAACATTTAGTTTCCCACAATTAATATGTTAATGAAAATACCGAACTAATTGTTGTTCGTTCCATGAGAAAGAAAAAACAACGCCAAATTCATTGTTCATTAGGAATGAATTAATTGCTCATTTTGCGTCTTGCCCAATCTGTCTGCTTGCGTTTTATGTTCATTATTGGCTTGCAGTTTGGGTGACCGCATCATGCGCATCCTACTGCATGTGCACCATATACCCTTTGGTATTATAACATCTCCAAATAGCAACCACTAATGAGCACTTTATAAAAGGAAGCTTTTTATAGATGTAGTTCTATTTTAGTTCTTTTTTGAGAGGAAAATATGTGAATTTATCAATAAATGGATAAAGCGTCCACAATTAAATAAGGTTAAATTAGACCACGAGATGTACATACTTTGCTAAGAAAAGATGCATCTTCGAGCATGGAGCCATGGAATCTAAATCGGTAGATGAAGATGGAGCCCTTGTTGAGAAGCGAGGTGATAGGTTTGCAATCTGATTCAACCATTATATTTTCGAAAAATAACTTAATTATACATCAACTCACACAATTTCTTTATTCATAATTTATGAATTAGGTAAATGGGAGAAAGGGATAAGGCGCGTGGATCATAACTCTTAAACACTTTTCATCTAATAGATTCCAACCCCAAAATCACTTAGGCCATATTTACTTCACGTAAGGAATTACTCCCTTCGTTTTTTTTATACTAGCCATATATGCACGCGATGCGTGCCTCGTGCGAAACATTAATATGTAAGGATTTGGAAAAAAAAACTATATTGTAATTAGTGTATACATATTTTTCATACTTTTAGAAATAATTGTCAAGTTTTAGGTATTTTATTTTTCTAGAGGGTGTAATTGTAATCTGAAAAAAATTCAATTGTTAAATACATAAAAAAAGTGTAATAAATATTAGAAAAAGTAGATTAACAATAGTGATTTAAAAACAAAATGCCAAAAAAAGACCAAAAATCTTACAAAAGATTAATGGATAATATCGTTAACATCATCATTCATGAGTAAAAATAATACATCCATTGCCCTCTACAACATTCTCACTCATCCTAAAATATTTTATCATGCTCATGATTAATTTCATCAAATGCACCTTCACTCATGATCAATCAATTACTCATATATTTGAAATTAAAAAAATTCAAAAGTATACATCAATATAGCAAATTGGGTGTCTATTTATAGATCTCAAGAAAATATAACCATTGATATTTTTTTAAGTTGTTTTTACTTTGTAGATTTTTAGATATTTTAGTTTGAAGTTTTAAACATTTTGTGTTAAAAATCTGATTGCTAATTTGGAAATAAAACTTAATTACTCCCTCTGTCCCCAAAGGATTTTCCATTTTGCCATTTATGTTTGTCCCAATTACATTTTCCATTTCCTTATTTGGATATAGCCCACCTACTATAATATTATTTTCCTTACAGAAAGTATTTGACCCCATACTCTCTCTCTTAATAAACAATTCTAAAAAATATTCACTACCTTACTTTTCCATTTTAAAATGTAAACTAGGTCCCACATCAACATCACTCCTTAAACTTTGTGCCCAAAGGAAATAGGAAATCATTTGGGGGACGGAGGGAGTACTTAATAACTTCCTTGATTTATTTTATTTGTTTTTTCTTTTCTTATTTTTGGTGTCCACCCTCCCCTCTTCCCTTATACTCCCTCCGTCCCTCAAAGGATTTCTCATTTTCTTTGGGCACAAAGTATAAGGAGTGATGTTGATATGGGGCCTAGTTTTCATTTTAAAATGGAAAAGTAATGTAGTGGGTATTTTTTAAAATTGTTTATTAAGAGAGAGAGTGTGAGGTCAAATACTTTTTATAAGGAAAATAATATTATAGTAGGTGGACCATATCCAAATAAGGAAATGGAAAATGCAATTGGGACAAACATAAATGGAAAAATGGGAAATCCTTTGGGGGACGGAGGGAGTAGTATAGAGATGCATATTTTTCCATTTTGGGATGTTTTTTTTAAATTGATACCTTTCTACCTTTTCTCATAAATGGAAGGTTGGGCCACCTAATTATTACACTTCTCTCCTATTTTTTTCCTTCTCTCTACCTTTTTCACTTTTTCCTTACTTTTACTAACCTTCTCGGTTACTTTTGCACTTTTTTCCTTGGTCCGTGAGCAAAAGCAAACATACATATTAAAAAAACAGAGGTAGTATTTTTTATTGCACAAATTATCTAGAAAGACCGCCTAATTTTAACCTTAAAATTAGACTAACTCAGGCCCAATTCTAATAGAGAAGCCCGGTGACTTCAACTATAACCCAGCAGAATCCCCAACGCAACCCAGCGCCACTTCAATCAACATCCTCTCTCTCTAAATAGATTAACTTAGTGACTTAATGGATGAAAGTAGTCTCTTATTGACGTATGTTAATATAGTCTATAATGTTTCAATGGGAAACAAATTAAAGTACTAAATGGATAGATTTAGGCACCAAATAGATTCAACTAGTGACTAAATGAAATAATAGTAATTTACTAACATTGTACACAAACTTATGCTTTAACAGTCACTTATTGACATTTGACATATAATGGTCACTAATAGACATATAATGGTCACCAATTAACATACAATGGTCACTAATTGAAACAAAGTTACTACGAGTGGGTGGGTTGTTTAATGTGGCGCGTGGCTGATTAGCTATTGGGCCTGCCTAATTTTAACTCAAAATTAGGCGGTCTCTTGCAAGATGAGCTGTTTTTATTGATATGTATATATTTTTACTATGTTGAACTCATTTTTATTCAGAACTTTATTTCAAATTAATTTAACTTATTTATTGCATTTACTTATTTTTACTCAAATGAAATTATTTGTTAAATTAAACTTATATTTATCATTTTATAACAATAAACTTATTTTTACTGAATAATATTATTTTAAGGTAAACTAATAGGGTCTTAATTGGTACACCTAGTTCAAATATACATGCAAATATACTAGGTATTTTAGATTCAATATATTTAAGTGTAATAGGTCCTATGGACATCAACTATATATTTCTTTCACTGCCTTAAATTAATTACTGCATTTTCTAAAAGAAAGTATTTCATTTAAGGATCTTGCTAACGGACGCCCCCAAGGTGTTAATTAACAATCAATATATTTTCTAAATTAGTGTTAATTTTGGAATACATGCCAAAATAACGGATAGGTTGATGTAATTATTATTTATGTTAACTTAATATTTCTACTTTTTAACTACCTTATCCAACGTCTGGGGGTGTTCGTTAGCTTTTCCCTTTATTTAATTGCTACATTTTTTAGATATCTGGTCTGTATCGATTTTTCATCTTTCAGTATCTTTCTTTATGTTATTTACTTATTTTTTCTACTCATTACATTATTTTTATCCTTTACCAATAAAAGTAGTGTTCTATCTCACTTTCCAACATACCCCACATGTATATCTTAATAACATGTCCACAAACAGTTGTAGCAATCAAAAATATAAATGGGAGAGTATGTATCAAATTAAAGCATGTTGTTTTTGTACTAAAGACGACTGAATTAAAATGATTGGACTGAATTGGACAACACCGAATAAAACCGAATGGAATGAAATAGTGAAACGATAATAAAAGTAGTGTGGTGAACTAATTAAATTGAACTTGAGTTGAAAATAAACCGTAGAAAAAAGGCCCTAAATCCAATACAAATCACGTAAAAGTTAATTTTCTACAATTTTAGTTTTTTTTTTGTTTTTTTAAATTAAAATGATTAAACATATTATACTTCACGATAAACCATTTCTTTTTAGGCAGCATATGATAAATAAGTTGTAGTACTTTTTGTGATGCAGTTGCATCATGCATGTATCATGTATGCCTGTATGGACATGTGGTAATACATTTGTGGGTGTTGGAAAAAAACGGATGAGGTTGGTTAACACACTCGTGAATTGTACTTGATTTAACTACATAGTGCGCACTCTTCCTTCACCCATGGTAGGTTGCCCTGTTCAGCTGCTGTGCAGGAAGATAGCACAGTGCAGCTTTCTCTGCACCTGCTCTCTCCTACTCCTATTTTGTGATTCGTTCTTTTGGATTTTTGTTGCTGACCCACAGCCACAGGCAAAGCTCCCACAACCTCTACTGGGTTTGGGCATTAACTTTTTTATTGTTTTGAAACTAGGTTTGGACATCAACCCAAATCATTACCAATAATGTATTAGGAGTATCAATCTATTATAGGACTTTTTCTAGCATTAGTAACAACATAAAAGATGTTGATTGGTCAATTAGTAAACTTTTCCATGAGGTAGGTGGAGTCGGGTTAAAGTCGGCTTTTTATATTTGAATCATATTTAAGTCGCTTAGAGCATGTACAATGGTAACACTAGCATCCCACTAGTCTTATCATTTTTCAATTTCTCTATCCTTTTCTCCTTCTTACACATCATATCCCACTAACTCTACACCAAATCATCCAATTAAACTCACAATGGGTGGGTTGGTTTTAATTAGTCTTTCAATTTCTCTCTCATACTTTTACTATATTCTACCATGTACTCTATTTCTTACCCAATAATATAAAAAAGTTTTATTTTTATATTGACTAGATTATTTAAATTCAGATTTAATTAGTGAGTTTAATTATTAATTATGCATTTTAACAATTCATATTTGCATATTAAAAATAGTTTTAAAATGTTATTGGTTATTTGGATTATTTTGGGAGTATGGATTAATTATGTACATTGGATTATTCGAATCTATTTATGAAAATTGGCTTAATTAGGTGAATATAAAACATTTTTTATGGGAGAAAATGAGTAGAAAGAAATTAAGTTAGAAAATAATGTGTCAAAGTATGTCAAATTTAGACTCATTTTATAGACGAACAAATATTGTAACCCTTGGTGAATTTTTTTTGTTATAATTATTGGCAAATATGTTTGCGTTAACGTTACAAAGGATATTGCCTAAAAAAATATTTCTATTAAACTACAAGAGAGCTATAAAGAGAGAAAAGCAGGAGAAATTACAGTCTGTCAGTGGTCCCTTACGCGTGTCAGGCCACTGACAGGTGAATTTTTTTCCCCTTTTTTTCCGCCTAAACGCATGTCTCTGTTTCTTTTGCACTGCCGTTTTACACCACAAAACGGAAAAAATAAAATAAAATGCAACTCTTTTCATTGCCACATGTACGACTAGTGCAGGCACTTCATCCGAGGCATGAGTTGGTCTGGCAGTTCGGACCAACTCCATCTTTCTCAAGACTAGACTAATTGGCCACAATGGTAAAACCATTTAAGACTTGGTCTTAACTTGACATTCTTAAACTTATTAAAACCACCCCATTGTACATGCTCTTATATTAATTTCATTTTTAGGTTGTAAAATATTTTGGCCCTGTTTGACAAACATAGTTTAGAGTTTAGCTGTTAGAGTTTAGAGTCTGCTGTTAGTTTATTTACTTTTTTGACTGTGGATTTGACTGCTGTTTGTATAAATGTGTTTGGTAACATAGCTGTTTGCTAAAAGTTAATCAATATTTTTTTTTTGTAAAATGACAATTATAAATTTAATAATAAATTAATAGAAACCCTTTATAAACTAATCAAACCCAGTTCTCTCTCATCACCTCACCCCTCTTCTCTCTCATAATCTCCCTGCTCACTCCTCACGTCAGCACCCCCCAATTCCACCCTCATCTGAACCACCTCCACCAAAGCGGCAAGCCGGCGACGCATCTCAACCACCTTAACCAACACCAACAAGACAAGAGGTCATGCAATCAACCACCTCCCCTCCACTCTTTCTCTCTCTTCAAAGTTCTTCACTTCTTCAATCAACCCAATTCAATTAGAAACTGCAAAATTATCCCTTTAATTTGCTTTCTTTGAATTTTTTCCTCTATTTATTCCATTTTTAGCTAACAAATAAGCAATTCCGATGTGCATGACTTGCCGCCGGAGGGTTATCATTGTTGTTGTTGCCATCTAAGATATTATGTAAGTTGTGTTGAGCATGGAAGAGAAGGTACTGGGATGAAGAGCTACAGGATTGTTTTTTTTTTTGGAATTTTATTATATGTGGTAATTAAGATTAATATGGGAAGAAAATTCTTGATTTTTGATCCGCTGAAGAAAACGTTGCAATATGCAGCGTTTTGAAAACAAGAGTTTTGAGCCAAAAACTCTCTCTCAAATCTCTGATTTACCAAACACTCCATTTAGAGTTTTGACTGGTCAAAACTCTAAATGGGGTTCAAACCTCTATTTTAACCCCAAACCTCTTGCAACCAAACGGGGCCAAAATCGTCTGGCCAACCGCCCAAATCACTCGACCAACACTCGCCCACTGATATCCACCATCAGAAATTCACTCATCCTTCTGTTTGTTCCTCGCTCCTCCCTACTTCATCTCTCTTCTCGGCTCTTACCGAAAACTGCGAAGACTGATTTTTCCACCCTCATTAACAATGATAACAAAGATATATAAAACCAATATATTCTAAGCAGGATATATTCAATCACATTTACACATTAATTGTGTTGTTACCGTAAAATGAATATGGAAGTTGAAATGTTGTGGTTTAAAGAAGCATGTGTGCTTTCGAGTTTCTATCTTCTTTATTTCTTATGGTTGTTGTTGCCGAGCTCTAACCTCACCCTAACAACCACGTACTCCCTTTGTCCCATAGTAGATGATACGTTTCATTTATTCGTCCGTCCCACATTAGTTAATACACTTATAGAAATATTATTTTTTAATATTAATGGGTCCCACATATAATTAATTTAATAATCCTATCCACTCCAAACTCGTATGGTATGCCCCACCAACATGTACTTTATGTACTACAAATTCCAATAATCAACTAATTTCAATCAAATAAGTTAGTCAAATAACACTCTTAAAACTCTATGTCAGTCAAACTGTATCATCTAATATGGGACGGAGGGAGTATTTCGTTTTTGTCTTACTTAAATCTAACAATGCAACTTATAATGTAAGCCAAATCCAATATAGACTGTGCCTATACTAAATTTATTGTAGACCCAGTACAAAGCCCAAGAGTTTAGATTTTGTAATTAAAAGTTAAGGTATAACAATCAAAAGTTATGTGTTATAAATGAAAAGTTAAGGTTTAGCTGAAAATTTTTCTGTACTCCTCGGAGCACGGTGCTCCGTGCACCGGGATGACCTACTGCCGGCAGCCTGGCAACACCTAGCCTTGAACTCTGTTTAATTAGTTGTGGTAAACCAATAAGTTGTAACCTTGCTAAGATTGATTAATGATTGTAGAACACTTGTTGATCACTTAAGTCAATCTATATTAAAAAGCGTAGGCAAGCATTGCAATCCGCCACGTGTTACCATCCATCTTTGAATAACACTCTATCTGCTTCATTTTCATATATTTACATTGTGAAGATTCGAACCCGTAATCTTGAAGATGAAATAAAGTCAACCACCACTCCAACATGTTATTAGTGATTATTCTATCAAAATAAATAATGATAAATGAATGGAAACCAAAAATTAGTTGTAACTTTTCAAAATCCATATTGTAAATGAAATGACTTATCTTTTTTGATAATTTTTCACACTACATGACATAAATTATTTTTAACTATTGTTAAGTTCTCGAGCATCATCGAGGCCTAAGTACTAGTTATTTAACGAAAAAGAGTACAACAGTAACGTACAAAATCATGACAACCTAATAAAAAATAAACTTTGCAACTTTGTATTCTCTTCAAACACTACCCCTTCAGATTTTATACATAAAGCTAGACAAGCGGTTAACTGCACACCTTATGTAGTTTTCTAGGATACATGATGATACTATATTAAAGATCACATGAAAACACTAAAAAATATTCCACAACAGGCCTTCAATCTCCGATTTCGCGAGACTAGAGAAATTTTAGAGTATTAATTGATGACAAAATAAACTTCGAACCACTAAACTTTGGAGAAGGGGGAACCAAAAAATGGAAGAATTGAGTTTTTTTAAATCAAGTTTTTTGTTAGCGTTACTTGTTTAAGACATAGACACATAGTATTTAGTGAATTATATAATCAATTACATCAAATCACGAGAACTCTATAGAAAACCAATTAGTATTTTTTTTACTTTCACCCGATAGAAAAAATCAATAACACGATGCCACCGTATAAATTTGGGGAAATTAGCAGGAATAATCCAAACTATTGTCCGTCTTCCATAAATAATCCCACCTTTAGTAATTCCCAAAAAAATCTCAACTACCACCCTTCCTTCCCACACCAATCCCACTTGACTTAGAACCTGTTAAATAGGTTAAGTAGACCACGTGTCGTAATGACATTGGCCGAAAACATTTTTTTTTAAAACCCCTCCCACGCCAGCCACCAACACCTTTCCCTTCCCTCCCCAGACACCACCACGTTGCCCTCCCCTTCCCAGCCAACACTAGCCCACAAAACCACCACTCACTCACCTTGTCGGTCCTTCACCGGAAAATCGAGCCACTTGCAGTCCCTCCCTTCCCCGTTTTCCTTCTCTTTCTCTCCCTCCCACAACTCCAATCAACCACCCAGTCGCAACCAAGAACCATCGCAACCAGCCCCTCTGCCTCCCGCAGTCCATGCCTCCCTCTCCTTCTTCCTTTTCCCCTCCCACACTCTCTCCTCTTTTTATAACCCTGCTTCTTCACTCCCCCTTTCCCCCCTTTCTTCGCTGGCTCTATCTCTCTCTACTCACTCAAGCTCTCAACAATGGCGAAGCGAGCTGTAGGAATAGTTTTCTCTATCGAGGTAAACGAACCAGTTGGGGAAAGGTCGCTACCACCTATCGTACGACAAACTGGATAGAGCAGCTAAACGGCACCGAAGGCCAAAGATACGAACCATCTTGGAATGAGCTGAGGAGAAGAAATTCAATAGAATATGAAAACTTCTCTTTCTTGCTTTCGAGGTTTCGAAAGAGAATAGTCAGCTCTTGTGAACAACTCCGATGCTCTTTGACAAATTCTTTAGATCTGGATAGAGTCTCGCTTAATAAAGAGAGTTGTCAATTTAGAAGTTTGATCGGAGATTTACTCGGAAGTTAGTTAAGAATGAAGGTGAAGAAGTGGTGGGCGCTATGGTTCAGTGGTTGTGGTTGCGGTTGGGAAGGGTGGTTTGTGCAGTGGACAGTGGGGAGGGGTGGGTTTTATTTAATTTTTTTTAATTAAAAAATTTGATGATTTTTTTAAAAAAGTAAATTGACCAATCAAAAATCCGCCACTTGTCATAATTAACCTGTTTATCAGTTATCATTTCACTTAGGACTATTATGGGAAGATACCTTAAATATTTGAGATTATTCTAGAAATTACTAAAAGTGTGATTAATTATGGAAAAGAAACAATAATTCAGATTACTTCTGTTTATTTTCCCTACAAAATTTTACCCAAAAAAAAAGAAAACAAAAACCAAAAGAGGAAAAATCCCAAGATATCCAACTAGACTCCGCTCACCTTCCTTTCCCTCCCCCGCCTATCAGTCCTTTGCTCCAAAAAATCCACTTCCCCCTTGTTTTAGCTTACCAAGTAACCTCATTTGCTTTGCTCTTATCTCTCTTCTCCGGCGACCTTCATCGGCTGTGACAGAATTCAATTAATTCAATTCGGTACTCCTCTTTCCGGTAATGTAAATCCCTAATTAGTTTTAATTCATCATTCTTCTTCATCACTTCCTTCCACGAACTCTAATTTAGTTTTTATTTGCTTCCATTCGAACCCTAGATCTGCAAATTACTTGATTTCCTCCGCAAATTAGTGTAATTACTTGATCTTCAAGGAATCTTGAGTTTCTTTACCGTTGATTGAAACAATGAAGAGCAAGTCGAATCGCCTTCCGCCGTCTGATCCACCAGACGACTGGGTAGACGGTTCATGGACAGTTGATTGCATTTGCGGCGTAACATTCGACGATGGAGAGGAGATGGTGAATTGCGACGAGTGTGGTGTTTGGGTTCACACTCGTTGTTTTCGTTTCGTTAAAGTGGAGAAATCATTTGCTTGTGATAAGTGCAAGAATAAATCAATTAGGAACAATGATAGTGAAGAGACAGAGGTTGCTCAATTACTAGTTGAGCTCCCTACTAAAACAATTAAGATGAGTAGTAGTCATAAGAATAGTAGTTTTAATAGTAATGCCTATGTTTATAACAATCATCCACCACCTCCACCTCCTCCTCCGCCTCGGCGGGCGTCGTATCGTTTGTGGGCTACTAGACCTATGGAGGAGAAGGTACATGTGCAAGGTGTTCCTGGGGGTGATGATGATCCTACTCTTTTTCAAGGGTTTCCGATCTTGTTTGCTTCCGAGTTGTGGAAGTGTGGGGGGTATGTGCCTAAGAAGTTTAATTTTAAGTATAGTGAGTTTCCGTGCTGGGAGAAAGAGCAGGATGGGGATGTTGAGGGGAGGGAGAATGTTGTTGATAAAGGGGCTGGTGTTTTGTACTCTTTGTCGAAAGAGAATGAGGTTAGTATGAGGGCGGGACAAGGGAAAGGTGTTAATTTGGATAGGAAAGGTTCTAAAGAAAAAAAATGGGATAATGGTGATTCTAAGAAGTTTAATGTACCGGGTTTTCCAAAGAAAGATAAGGGTACGGGTCGGTCAATTGTGCTTCAGTGTGGTAAGAGAAGCAGGGAAGATTTGGGGTCGTCTAAGGATGGTAGTGGGAAGAAGAAATCTAAAGGTATTCATAGAGAGCAGGATAGGAAGAAAGATAAAGTTCATGGTTTTCAATCAGGTATTTTCTGGAACTATTGGTACTTTCACATATGCTAATGTGTTTTGCAC
This sequence comes from Patellifolia procumbens, assembly GCA_947645195.1. Classification (NCBI taxonomy): domain Eukaryota; kingdom Viridiplantae; phylum Streptophyta; class Magnoliopsida; order Caryophyllales; family Amaranthaceae; genus Patellifolia; species Patellifolia procumbens. Next base: position 5,947,446 of record CANSGD010000972.1, read on the forward strand.
TAATTTCTTGCTCATTGATTTTGCTTTTCTCTTTGTTTTCTGTTAGTTGTCATACATTCGAGTAGTGGTAGGCAAGGTGAAGTGTGTGAAAGCAAAGCTCACAAGGTGGCATCAAATGCTCACCTGGCTGAGGGTAGTAGCATAGAAAAACCCAAGAAAATTGCAGCTACTGATGAGGGAAATTTGGTACTTAGGTCTACTGAAGATGCTGGACTTGGTTGTTCAAGTGAGAAGAGTGTCAAAGCAGAAAAGCCTGGCCATGATGCTAGTGATAGCGTTCAGAAGTCTTCTAAAACCGAAGCTGCCCCTTTGCTCTCTGAAGAGGACTGCTCAGCGCGGAATCCTATAAAGAAGGAGGTAGGTGCTCTAATTAAAAGTTTCTCTGTGTGCACTTATTATGCTTCTTATGAATTTTAATAGGAGTATATGTTTATATCAGTTCTGATTTTTATAATCATCATTCTGTTCGTAAAAGCTTCTACCACTATTAGAGCTTAACCGCTGAACTGAAGTGCTGGTGAAGACGGTAGAGATCTTGTTTATAATTAGCCATAATGAATTTGAATGATGAGATTTCCTCGGCTTTTCTTATTCGTTGATTGAAAACTAATACAAGTCTAACTACATGATGCAATGCTCATATCATCCCTAAAGCTATGTTACTTGGGTTCAGACATTCACTTGTGGTGTTTGATACACGTTCATATTCGATTGTTTGACTCATCAAGGTTCAAATCTCTAGAACATGGAGACTATGCCTTGGGTTTGGTTTTGCATAACTAGGACACAACATGCATGAATAATTAATTCCAAATTTTCTATTTATCGTAAAAGATGGATATATCTGTTAATTATAGAGTTTAAAATTAAATTCCAAATGTCTAGGCTCTCGTAATTAAACGTTTAGGGTGCGTTTGGATAGGGGCTTCAAGAAAGGGAAAGGGAATGAAAACCCTTGTTACCTTTACTAGATGTTTGTTTGTTGATTTTTTGCATTCCCTTTACCCACATTAGAGTTTCACTTACCCTTTCTTGATTCCCCACCCTACCCCAAGGTTTGGGGATTACCCCATATCCCTCTACACCACAACCATCCTTGACCAACCTTGACCAACTTGACCATGGCCACAACCACCACCCACGCCACCCACCCTCCCCCACAACCACCCCATATCACTCCACTTGTCATAGAACGCCCTAACCACCCTAAGCGCCCAAGCGGCCAAGCGCACCACCCCAGAACCACCACCCCGAAGACCCAGTGAACCACCCTAACCACCCACCCCAGAGCCACCACCACGAAGACACAGTGAACCACCCCAATCTCACTCCACTTGTCGTAGAACCCTCTAAAGGCGCCGGAAACCACCGTAAAACACTCAGATTCAATGCAACCCAACCGAAATTCCCCCACTCTCCTTCTTAGCCACTCGAACCTTCACGAAACCCACCAAAACAAGTCGAACACAACCTAGAGAGACCGAAAATGGTGGTTTTAGGGCAACAAAACTCGCCGTTTTCGATGGCCATCAGCCGGAGGCATTAGGGTTTGGTCGGATCTGCGAAATAGAAGGAGCGAGAGAGCCCGGAGAGAGATAGGGAAGGACAGAGAAGCCAGGGAGTGTCGGTGGCTGCTGGAGGAGATGAGAGAGGGGAGAAAGTTAAAAAATAAAAAAATATTTGTAATCCTTTCCCTTATGTTTTACCAAACAAGTGTTTTAAAGTAAGGGTTTGAGTTTCCTTTCCTTACCTTACCCTTTCTTGATTCCTTTCCCTTTCCCTTCTTCCAACCAAACGCCCCCTTAGTATGTGAAGTTAAAGGATGAGACTTCCTTATCCAAATGATGAGCCCATATGGATCATATCAAATTCTTCAAATAAATGGTTGGGTCAACCCTTGTTAAGTTTCCGACACCGTTAAGAAGAGAGGGAGAAAAAGAGTGAAATTCCACTAGACGTACAAGAGTGGACTTAGAGGTATTGCTCACCTTTGGGGGAGTGAGATATAGCAACAAACTTTTGAGCCAATATATTAACTCCGAGATCATGCATGACAAGTTAAATATTGAAGCACACAAGAGAATGGTTAGCCTATCTGGATAAAAGCCATGAGATTGAGAGCTTAGTGCTCTAATGTTTCATGTGTTCCCATGTCTCATTCTCTCCCTAATAACCTACTTAGGCATCCACGAAATGTTTTTAGGTGGCTATAATTTCCAAACCCTACCACAATAAGTCAACTAGGAAGTCTTTTTTGTTTAGGCGGGTGGGGGGATGTCAATTATAGTAAAGTTAGTAAACACCCATTGCGTTGGATTAAGAAAGAAAATATATATTTAAAAATCCAAAAGTAATAAGAGTAATAAGAGAGATGAGAGAGAAAAGGAAAGAGGGGGGAGGCCAAGATAGTAATGATTTGATTTTCTCTCTTCTCTTCTTTAGGCGGTGTCTCAAAGACCAAAATCTTGTTGTCAAGATAATGGTGGAGAGAGAAAATAACCCACGAAATCTTTTTAGGTGGTTATAATTTCCAAACCGTACCACAATAAGTCAACTAGGAAGTCTTTTTTGTTTAGGTTGGCCAATTATAGTAAAGTTAGTAAACACCCATTGCGTTGGATTAAGAAAGAAAATATATTTAAAAATCCAAAAGTAATAAGAGTAATAAGAGAGATGAGAGAGAAAAGGAAAGTGGGGGGAGGCTAAGGTAGTAATGATTTGATTTTCTCTCTTCTTTTCTTTAGGCATTGTCTCAAAGACCAAAATCTTGTTGTCAAGATGATGGTGGAGAGAGAAAATATTTACTCCCTCCGTATTAAAAAAACGCAACATTTGGGTTCGACACGGATTCCTAGGCAAAATTTGGTAATTGTGATTTAGTTTGGTTATTAAGTGGAAAGGAGGAGAGAGAAAGGCTGACTAATGGGCACCACACCCACCACCATCTTCACCAAACCCACCACCATCTTCACCACACCCACCAAACCAACCACCTGCCCACCACTGCCATCACCACCATCTTCACCAAACCAACCACACCAACAACCACTATCTACCACCGAACACCACACCCCGCCGCCACTATTCACCGCCGGACAGTAAACCTGCACCAACCACGTTCACCACCGCCAGCCGGAAACCCCAAATTCAACCTCAAAACCCAAACTTTAACCCAGAATTTCGAGTAACAATGAATCCACAACAACAACAACAAATTCACAATAAACAACAAATTCACAACAACAACAAAGATTCGAACAACAACAAATCCTAATCTAAAACCCAGAATTTCGAGCTCCAAGACCCACAGATTCGAACCCCAAAACCCAAAATTTCGAAAACCTAGAGTTTAAAAACAACAAAGATCCATAAACATACCCGCAAGAGTTTCTCTGACCTAGAAATAAATTTGGGGATTTTCGATTTTGGGCGTTTTAGATTTAGGGTTTTCGATTTTGGGGGATTTTATAGTTGGGGGTGTTCGATGTTGGCTGTTTTGTGACAGATTTGGTCGGAAAATTCGTCGGCGGTGGAGATGATGTTAAAGACGGTGGTGGTTGGTGGTTCATCGGTGGTGGATTGGTGGTTTGTCGGTGGTGGGTTGGTGGTGGTCGGTCGATTGTCGGCGGTGGAAATGAGGGTTAAGAACAAAATGGTGGTGGGATTGTGAATGGTGGTGGTTATAAATTTTAATTAGGGAGGGTTATTAATTTTAATAATGTTAGGTTTATTTGGTAAGCTGAATTAAGTTATGTATAATTATGTTTAATTTGCGCTATTTTGGTCATTTTGCACAAACAAACATACTATAATAGGAAAGTTTGCAAATGTTGCATTTTTTTGTTACAGTCTAAAATAGTAAATGTTGCATTTTTTTTGATACGGAGGGAGTAATATATTTCTTTCGTTTCTTTTTAAGTGCAACACAAAGCAGGGGACTACTGGTGCACCCAGAGAGAGAAAGTTATAGGGCAAATTTATTTAAATAAAATACTATATTAAACATAAACAACCACAATCCCCACACTATCACCATCACCGCAACTACCGTTAACCACCATTACAACCTACAACTCCCGACCGCTGTTAACATCACCATTGCCGTCCCTTGTGGTAAAAAGATTATCACCCCTTTTTTTGCCCCTTTTCGCTAATAACTACTCCTATAGCCGCCGCCACCTTGAAAGAGGAGAGAGAAAAGTCACTAACTTTTTTTTGTCCACTAGAAAATCGAGAATTGCTAGATAAAGGGTGCTAAATCCGATTGAAATCGAAACTTGAGAAATATCGGGTTGTGAAAAATGAGAAATTTCATACTGTTTCTTCATCTTCTCCCCTCTCTCTTTCTCTCCAAAATCGAACCAAAACTTACAAATTCTGTCATCGACCACCACAGGAGAGACACATTGTAGAGGAGAGAGAGAGAGAAGAGTGAGATGATGCCGGTGATGGTGATGATGATTGATCAAATAAGGACGTCTAAAGTAGCGGAAACATTTGCAATTGGTGGTAGCTTCTAATAAAAAGGAGACATTATTTTGGTAACTTAAGAAAAAAAAATTTCGTGTGGTAAGATTTTAAAACATGAAAACTTTTGGTGGTAAGATGCAATTTTTCCTTAAAGGAAGGGGCTCTTAGTAAGAGATGAATTGATAATTGCTCGCTCAGGTGTGGTCGGTTGCGTAAGGTTGATGACGCTATGGAGATGTATGGAGAAGGGAAAGATGAGAGGGCTAAGGTCGCTCACATGCCCATCGTTATGAGCAGGGAAGAAAATCGCGGAAACGGTCGCGTTGTCGCGGGAACGGGTCGTAACGGGTGTAAAATAACGGGTCGCGCGTGAATTTTTTAGAAAAATTCACATCAGCTAGATTTTAAGTTTGTTTTTGCATTTTAAGAGTTTAGAGAGTGTAGTTATAGCATATTAAGGTAAAACTATTATAATTACATTATATTTGATATATTTGATGTCTAAAAAATTGAGATAATTGATTTAATTAAATCTAATTGAACTAAAAATAAAACTTAGAACAAGTTTGGAACATCATAAATACAAGCATGATTATTAGCATAACAAATATTAAATTTATTAAATGCTCTGAAGTATATTAGTTGCATATAAAATAAAATATTTTATTTTAATTAGTTCAAACTAATAGTTACTACAAAATTATGACTTAATTAACACATATACAAATAAAGGTATACTAATAAACCAATTAACCTTTTATCAAAATCTAAATATTAAACAATAACCCACTAACCCCATGTTATAATTTGACCACTAACAAAATATACCCACTAACCAGTAAGTCAATTGCTTTCTTCATCCTTTTAATATCCCACTGACCCCTGTACAAAACCCACGTGACATGGCCATTTTTTTTACTCAAATTCTCATTCATTTTCTCGAACCTTCTTCTACCGCATTCTTCATTTCTCCTTCCTCCTCTTCAACTCTTCTTCATCCTCCTCCTCTCATGTCACGAACCAGTTTCAAAGATTTTTTTTTTAAGTCATAAAACTCGATTCTCAAGCAAATAAAACAAGATCAAGGCAATACAAGAAAATATCAAGCATCCAAGCACACATATGGAGAAAGAAAATAATAGGTATGTTTTTATGAAATTTTAAATTGAATTTACCTTGAATTTTCGAAGTCATTCTCGAAAATTTGAGTTGGAAATTTAGGGTTTATATAGAAATATGATTTTGTTTGCTTGTGTTTGGTTTGATTTTGATTTCTTCAACCTTTCTCTGCCATTGTCTGAAAATATCGGCCGATTGACGTTTTGTAACGGGAAATATCGGCCGTTACCCGTTACGTAACGGCCATAACGGCGATTTTGATGTGATTTATAAATCGGCGTTACGGAACGGGTTTTAACGGAACGGCCTCTCACAGACCCGTTACAAATCGGCCGTTCCGTTACATAACGGCCGCTTTTTTCTTCCCTGGTTATGAGTCTTCCTATCATTATAAGGTTGCCTTGCCTATCAGCATTGCCTATCAATAATAAAATGAGTGTGGCTTTCCTATCATTATGAGTTGTTACGTTGGAATGATTTCGTTCGACATAATTTTGTTTGAAAACCATGATTGAAAAAATGTTTCGGAAGCTTTAAAAGGTAGACTAGGTTTGAATAATGCTTTAGGTGTTGATACAGTAGGAAGCTAGGGTGGCCTACGTGTACAAAGAAAGATAAATTTTGAGCTTTTCCTCTCGTTTCCTTCTCCTACAACCATATGTGGGGGATGTGACAAGCACAAATGGTTTAACTTTGCTCTTTGTCGATGATTATGGGTGTTGTGATAATGCCCAAACTTTGTGCTGTCGTGATGACTCTTATGATCCTCGGGGGAGACGTAACAATGTGCTTTGCCGGAGTGAGATGGAAGGTGTAGTTGGTGTAAGAAAAAAAGCATGATGGAATTTCGTGATATGGTGAATGATTTGGAACAATTAGGGTTGGGATTTTGGGTCTTGGTAGTACGTGGGAGAGGGGTAAGAAAGTTTGTATACCAAAGTGGTTGGAGAGATTCATTTGCTTCTCAACTTTGGTGCTCGTCCTCGCACCATCTTTTGTCTAACATCTGGTTTGGTTCGGTTGTATCAGACAAGTTTGTCAAAATGCCGTAGGCAAAGGAAAAATCAATATCGCTTTGACACCGCTTGGTTGTTTGATTAGGAGGACGAGAAGGTTGTGCTGGTTGGGGAGAAACGCTTGGAGGCAGCTTTACTCCGAGTAGGAAAAATATTGAAAATTTGGGAAAGCATATTAAGTATGTGGAAAAGAAGCTACTTTGAGGCCCATGGTGGTTGTAGTAAGGAGGATTGGGAGTGTGATCTCCTTGAAAATCTAGAAGCTTATTGATGTAGCGTAGATTAAATATGGTGATGATACAGGTAGCTTAGATTAAATATGGTGATGATACAAATATTTTTACCATAAGGCATCCCATTGGAATCGTCAAAATTGGTGGCCTCTTCGATAAGAAGGGGTGTAGCTGTGAAGTTCACTCTCTAGAGCGCCTATTAGTGAGGTGATAAGTTCAGTGCCCACCACCATCTCCCCCAAGATGAACACGTTATTATTTAAGTCATGAGGAGGAATTTGGGCATCCATCGTGCTCGTGGCTTATGGTGACCTTCAAAGCAAATGTTATGCCTCTTATTTTCTGTAAGGTTTCTGAAGGATAATTGGGATGATGTGTCTACTCTTGTGATTTTGATAGTTCCCAGTAGCGGCTTTCGGATGCGAAATCTACTAACATTTCTTTGATCTCGAAGGTAAAGAATCCGTTTCTTTTTTCGGATTTCAACCTAATTAGCGTATATGATACTACCTCCGTTTCTTTTTAAGTGCTATATTTTGACTTATAACACTATTCATTCATTATAATTTGACCGGCTTTTATGATATAGGCATAAGGAAAAATATAGTGATGTTGGATCTCGTTTGATTCGTCTCGATATATATATTTTTAATATCTAGTTGTCATAATTTTTACAAATGCATAATTAAAGATAAAAATGATATAAAACGTGCCTCGACAAGCGTGCTAAAGTGAAATGTAGCACTTATGTAAAAACAGAGGAAGTATGATTTATTAATTGCGTCAAATGTACTTGCACGTAGATTAAAATAGGAGAACAAAGTGTCTTTGTGCGAGAGTCATTTGTGATTATTCAACATTGTAGCTCTTCCATAATATTATGAAGAACCGGATACACAATGCAAAGGGGTGATTTCTAGGAAGTTGACATGAGTAAGGCTTATGATAGAGTTGAATGAATATCTTTAGTGGGCTCATGTTGAAAATGGGATTTAGTCCCGTTGCGGCCTTTAAGCGCCTGTCCATGTGGAGGAATGGGTTGAAATTGTGTTTGGGTGTGTCTTTAGTCTAATGTGCTTTTGTGGTGAATGCTTATGTGGTTTTAAAAGTCCGATATGGTGGAGAGTGGCTATGGCTACGACTATGGTGTGGAGATGTGGAGTCGGTGTGATGGTAATATGCTTGACATCTCAAAATGTTGGAGTGAAAGTGGCTCTGGACCTGGCTCCATTCATTTCTGTCAAACACTATATGCTCCGGCAAAGCTAATTATTTTATATTTTTCCTAACACTACAGAAATCTTCTAAAATTTTCAATGTCAGAGTTCTCCACTGTGGCTGTATTCGTAAAATTATTAACTTCTTCATTATGGTAAGGTCTTCCATTTTTTTTCTACTTAGAAACTAGGTTGTTTAATGTGAAAAAAGTGTGAGAATCGTTTCGGCCTTTTCGAAGGCGTTGCATAAATCCTCCTTGCGCTGAAAGTATTTGTTGGTCTTTTGTTGGCAATTTCTTTGCTTTCTAGAATTGTTGAAACATGTATGGTCTTTCTAAGGAAATATAGCCACTTTTGTTATGGGTTTGCAAATTGGCTTTTGTTTGCTGTAGAAAATTTTGGTAGACGTCCACCTTTATTCCCAACAAGTTGCTTGTGTAAAGGATTAAGAAGATGAGCGTGGAGGGTTGAGAAGTCAATAAGACGAAGAAGAATGTGGGGTTATAGGGAAGGGGAGGAGTATTTATTCTTCTAGTGGATGAATGGTTGTTGTGGGTGTTATGCAGAGGAACAAAAATGTCTTGCTTTTTTTTTTTTGACGTGGAATGCTTCAAGGTTAAAATGAGTAGTATTCTCTCCTTTCAAATATCATGGAGTTGTTATAGCTTGGTTTCCCTGTGAATGAGACAATAGAGATAGCAATAATAATATCACAGCAGCAGCAGCACAAGAGTCAGGATCATCCGTCCCATATGATGTCCCATTTGCTATTATTTTATCCCGTGACTTAAATTTAATAAATTTTTGACTTATTTTCTAATTGTTCCCTATTAGTAAATCCTTCTCAAAAACAAAAAATTATAAAATAAATTTCACTTAATAAAATAAATGCCGAAAACGATTTATTTCCTTTTGGCTCTTTATTTTACTAAGTGAAGTTTATTTTATAATATTTTGTTTTTGAGAAGGATTTACTAATAGGGAACAATTAGAAAATAAGTCAAAAAATTATTAAATTTAAGTTATGGGACAAAATCATAGCAAATGGGACACCAAATGGGACATATATTGGGACAGATGATCCGGACTCGCAGCACAATACCCAGAATATAATGAGATGTAAGCACTCAAAGGACAATAGGGAAATAGAGGGAAGGTAGGAAAATTTGTATTGCAGCACAAGATAGCTAAATGAGTACAAGGACAACTTTAGAGAGGCTGTCACACTCCACTACACTCACTACAATACAAGCTAATTTCTCTCTTCTTTAATGAATGCCCTACACAAATCCCGATGCTTCTATATATAGCATTTGTCATCCTTATTCCCCTTCCACTTGATTGGGACAACACATCATTCTAAGAAATGACATTAATGCTCTTAGTACCCCTGCCCTTGTTGTGACGTTCATACGTGTAGACGATAGGAGGCCTAGCTCGAGGTATAATAGGAGTTAAAGGTGTTTCTGCGCGTTTGGTTCGAAGTATCAAAATCACCATATTTTTATGCTGAAAGGGAGCCCAAGCAAGCAGCATTGATGACAATGAACCCAGGCCATTATCCTAGTGGCTAGGGCGGCCAATGCTTTCCTGTTTATTCATTATCAGACTTGAAAATTGTCTCTCCTTTCAATATCAGTGTTAAAGGTGCTTCTGCATGTTTGGTCCAAAGTATCAAAATCACCTTCTTTTTGGGCGGAAAGGAAGCCCAAGCAAGCATCATCGATGATGATGAACCCAGGCCATTATCCTAGAGGTTAGGGCAGCCAATGCTTTCCTGTTTATTCAATATCAGACTGGTGTCTGATTCAATATTGATCTGCAGGATACTAAATGAATTTAAAGGTGTTGTTTTAGAGATCAAATGCTGATTGTGAAAAATATCTCTAATTAGCATACCTGCCAACTTGTGAAATGCTAATCCTAACATAGAATATCCTTTTGCACCTTGAATATGAAAAATTAAATTTTCCCATTACACACATAGTTGTTGCTATTATTAAGATGCGCTTATGCCAATACTATTATTAGTTTGATCATAATTCAATCCTCAAAGCAGTGAATTCAAATACTAAGTTTAAGAAGGATGCTAGTTCTCTAAGTGCTGTTGCTAATTATCCTTCTTAAACAGTTGCTACTATTGTTTATGGAATTTAATAATTCCTTTATATTTCAATTAATATTTTCAGTTGGTCGCTAATAATTTAGTAAGCCCCTAGTCCAAGAATTTTAAGAACCATTTTTGCCTAGAATACAGGAGCAGAATGCAAACTTGGTAACTCGGTCAAATGTGGCACAGTTCCAGTGGTGAGTTGGAGACTGGAAAGTGGCTCTTGATTTAGGACATTGAGGCATGCCAAATCATATTAGAGTTGGGGTGAAGAAAGTGTAGGACTACATGATTTTGTAAGAAGTTGTTTACCAGGTATAGAGCTGTGATGTGACCGAGTGGGATCATAGAATATGCATTAAGCTTTTCCTAGTAAACCTCCTCCTTTGAAGAAACTAGTGTCATTCTTGTAATTACTGTACTTTGTTTGTCAGTTTCTTACCTTTTACTTTTGGAAAATTCAGGTTATTACTTATTAATGAAAATTGGTGGCAATAAGTCCTTGTCTTTTGCACTCGCCTTATATCACCACTTTTTGCCTGGTCGATCTCTTTCCCTATAATCTCAAAGGTTCTAATCAAGAACTTAGCAACTTACAAAAGTCGAGGTCGTGGAGTTGTAGAATGCTTTCCAATGTAGTAGGGCAGAATAAGGTATGGCAGTTCACAAGGATTTGATAAAATCCAAGAGTTTGATCTACGGAGATTACTTTGGAATGGTATTACAAATTGTGTTTGTGCTTTTTTGTTGATGGTGTATGTTTGAATTGTAAGGTTAAGTTTTGTAGAAAGAGGAGGACTGGTGGTGTTCATAATTAGTACTTCACTGTATGAAGGTGTCGGATGGATGAGTTCTCTAGTTGATTGCAAAGTGTATAATGTAAGCCTTTGAATGAGAAGAATGATATAACTGTTTCGGCTGTAGACTTGGGGTGCGTTTTTAAGAGTATTATCTTTTATATGAAGCGTGTTCATAGCATGATACCCACCTTGTCCAGCCAAGTCTGTTTTATCTTTCATGAGAACCCTGAACTAGTCTGTGTGTTAGCTGAAGCCTGACTGATTGGTGGTTTATATACTTATGTTGGTGTGTAGTTGTAGCTGGCACTGCCGCTGATTTTAGGTCTTATTTCTTTGCCAAAGCCTTGATTAGCAACTACTCTTTGGCTCACTATCTCTATCCTACTCTAGTTCCTTTTGGTACTCTTTTAACTCCTCTTTGTTTTTCGTGCGTTTCCTCTTCATGGTGTCATGCTCTCCAGATCAGATGTCCTAACCTAAGTATGCCCCACTACTCTTTCATACACTTGCTCGTAGTCCTGTGTTTTCATGTTTGCTTTCGACACTTGTTCACACACACCCTCACATGCACGCTGCTGACACACACAGACCAACCGTAATTCCATTCACATGTGGGTTCCAAAAATGTTTTCTTTTCATAATGTCCTTCAAAGGGTGTCCATCTTTGGGTTAGGCTGGGTATATCATGATTTTCCTGTTCTATTTTTTGTTCACAAGTGGTGCTGGGTTTGCATGGGAACGAACCATAACAGTGATTTGGTCAGCAATCATAGTGGGAGCGAAGGGGAGGAGTTTTGCATTTTAATTCGATATCTTTCATACATCAAGTATTCATTCATCAAAAAAGAAAATGGATCCTTCTCATATCCTTCCCGTCTCTTTCTTATTTTCTATGCAAACAAGGAAAGTAAATCCTTTACCCTCCCTTTTGTCCAAATTCCCTCATTCAATCACAAAGTCAATGAGAGTTGGAATCCATTGCATATACATTGAAGTTTGTGCAACTATTATTTAGATTTGGAAGTAACTAGAATGAATGAATGTTTCCTGCTAATCTATGTGCTTGCCTTCCCGCAATGCCTGTAATGCCTTTGCAATACTGCCCAGGGAAACAAAACTCGGCCGTTACGTTAACGGCCGTTATGTAACGTAACGGCCGTTATGTAACGGATTTTGAACTTACTGTTACGCGAAATGCCGTTACGTAACCCCGCGATGAAATTCACGTCCAACTCACCGCGTTGTCCGTTACGTAACGGTGACTCGCCGCATTAGAGCATTTTTTTACCCGTTACATCCGTTACTATATAAAAATTGGTCAAAAAAGAAAGGGAATATACGCATAGTAGCACAAAAACAATAGGGTCACACCAACGAAAGGAGAAAAACTTGCCATAGGCTTCCAAGTTGAGTAATATATATGATTTAGTATCAATTTTTATTTATAATATATTATGAATCTCATGTTTATGCCATTTTGAGGTTAAAATTCTAATTGTGTGAATTTTTTGAAAAAATTCACGCCGCGTCAACCGCGATTTGTCTCTTTTCGACCGTTACAAGCCGCTCCCGCGTCATCGCGACCGTTACCGCGAACGCGACGATATCCGCGATTTTCTTCCCTGATACTGCCTAGCTCACTAGAGGTACCCATCCTCTTTTAATCACCTGTAAAACTACTCCTTGCCATCCTTCACAACCTATTTTTCTCCCTCGCCCTCTTTCCTCGTTCTCTTCCATTCAACCTCCTTGTAAAACCGATTGAAAGCTTGATTTCAGCTTCATCAAGACTAGAAGTAAACATTGTAATGCAATCTCGACTATATATGGAAACCTGGAAGGTCTGAATAAATTTAAGGAAAAATTGTTAATTACCACCTTTTATAAACAACATTTCGTAAATTACCACCTTAAAGTTCTTTTTTAATAAATTACCACCTTTTATATGCAAATCTTCATAAACTCCCACCTGTTAACGTTTTTTGTCCAGAAAATCGTTATGTGGGGCCCACACATCACTAATCTAACAAACTTAAAAAAAAAACCAATTCCAATTGAACCCTCTAACCCTAATATTTTTCAACTAGAATTGAAGAGTAAAAGTGGAATGAAGTTGCAAAGAGCATAAAATTGTGGGCAATTGCATTCAATTGGGAGGAAATCAAATTGAATTTTGTGATTTTCACTTCAAAAAGGTAAGTTTATATCCAGAATTAGGGGTTTTGTTGCTGAAAATTAGGTTTTTTTTGCCTAACTATCACTGCTGTTTTTTGAGGGTGAATTTGGGTCCAATTTATTCTTGAAGTGGTTAATGGAGCAAAGTGAAACCCTAATTTTGTGTTGAAGCTTAAATTATGCAAAGTAAATTTGCTCCTTGCAATGCTCTGTCTTCGACAAAAATGGTGCTTTGGGGCCTGGTGCTTTGCTTAGCAATGAGGAAGAGAGTGAGTTATGTGGAGGAGAGTAAAAGATTGGGGTAAAAAGTCTCGGGTAATGGTGGTAAGTAGAGAGGAAAGCAGAGGAAGAGGATGATGAGGGAGAAATGGGAAGAGGAAACAGAAGAGGAGGCAAATAAAACCATGTGGGCCCTACATAACGCTTTTCTTGACAGAAAACTTTAACTGGTGGGAGGTTATGAAGATTTGCATATAAAATGTGGTAATTACAAAAAAAAAAGGTGGTAATTTACAAAATGTTGTTTATAAATGATGGTAATTAACAATTTATCCTAAATTTAATGAAAGAATATGAAGGTCAAAATGGTTCCCGATTGCAATTTATAACCTTGGGTTCTCACTTGTTCCTGTCCTGCTGGAGAAAACATGGATTTTTTCATTGTTACCCCGATTTTGCTGTCTTTTTGTTTCTTGTATTGCCTTTCACGACTTTACCTTCTGATGTATCACTGCTGATTTGCTTTTGTAATTTCTAGGGACTTGTTTTAGATGTCATGGATAAAAAAGGAGCACTTTCAGAAATCCAAACTAGGGAATTATCAAAGTTAAAGCCTCTTGCTGAAGACGTATATAATGCTGCTCGAGAACAAAATAATAATGTGGTTGCTAAGGATGTAGTGACTAATGTGCTGCTGAATCCTGGAAATGTTGATAATCCTAAGGGGGTACTGAGAAGTTATCCTTCTGATATTGATGTGGAATTGGACTTAGACGGCATGAAACATTGTACTAAGGGAGTATTATCTCCTGATCGACAATGTGTAGACTCCAAACTGAATGAGGATGTTGCAGCTAGTTCCCAGCCCCTTAAGCATGAGAGTCAAAATAGTGAAAAGACTTGTGAAGTAGCGAGTGGCAGGCAGCTCGTAAAAGATAAGGATGAAACTGAAAAACCATGTAATAGCACACTCAAATTTGAGCGTTCCGATAATTCTGTTGAGGTGCAGAGAACTTTGTCAGACTCCAAAGAAGCTAGAAGAGTTGCAGGTGAAAGTGCAAAGTTGAGTGGTGAAATTCTGCCTCCACCAGCCAGTTATCATAAAATAGTATCTGTTGGGAAGTCATCAACAAGCTCTTCAACTATTCTCATCTCCAGATCGTCCCTTTCCGATAAAAATAGGGCAGGAAGTTCTCAGTATCCAAGTTCTCTCGGCAAACAAGTGACGTCGGATTCTAGCGTGGGTATTAAGACGGAAAGTGCATCTCTTAGTCAGGTTAAAGATGAAGATAAATTTGAAAAAGCAAAAAGCATGCTAAAAGACCATTCAAGATCCTCTACCAATCCCTTGTTGAAGGCATCACATCCAACCAAGTCCATTACTAGTCCTGTTCTCAAACATTATACTTATCATGGAAGGGATTCTCTGAGGCATCAATCTTCAAAAAAGTCTTCAATTGAGAGTGCGTTGCCTCCTTCAGCCTCCGATGATCCTGCTGGGTCACTGCCGACGTTACATGTTTCAACTGCACAGAATAAAAATACTGCCTCTTCTGGACAACATCGAGGGGAAAAAGTTTTACAGTCAAACGTACAGTCGTCCTCCGGACACCCGCCACCTCCATCAAGTGCTCCTGCGGGATTAAGTGATGAAGAGGTTAGGATGCTACTGACACTCAGCTTCTTTCATTTCTTTTTTCAATTCTTTCATTTTATAAATTTTGAGTACACTAACTACATCTTACTGTGATTGTGTGGTTTTGCAGCTTGCTTTGTTACTACACCAGCAACTCAACAGTTCCCCTAGAGTTCCTCGAGTACCACGTGTGCGTCATGCCGGGTCTTTACCTCAATTATCTTCTGCCTCTGCGACGAGCATATTTATCAAGCGTGGTACTAGTTCTGGAGGGAAAGATCAACAGACGGTACGGTGTTTTTATTTTTCTTTACCTTCTTTTCAGGAGGTGGACGGTGTTGTTTAATTTTTTTGCTTGTATCTATGATTTTAGCACTAAGTTTTAAGCTACTGATTGGGTGGAAATTTTTGTGCTAGTTTTCAAGAAGAAAGAACAAGGATGGTTCTCGCAGTTCTCGTGAACAAGATTGCGAAGCAAGGAAGGTTGACAGGACATCTTCCTCTCCTGACTCTGTAAAAACATCTGATACATTGACTCAAACGGAAGGCCAAAATGAGTCGATACATTCTGTGAGGAAGAATGCTGAAGCCATGTCCACATCAGCAGCAAATAGCGGTCCATCTTCGGCTGATGCTAATGAGTTAAAATCTCCATCTACCCGTGATTCACCAGTTAATAATGCTGAAGCTGATACAGGCACCAACAAGGGTCTTGCTCCAATCCATCGCACTCTACCAGGTTGTTGCATTATGAAGTTTATTGCTTATTTTTCTTTTCATCGAATTAATTGGCCTCTGCTTAAATTATTGCATATATGATTGTACTTTGTTTTGCTTGTAGGATTAATTGCGGAAATTATGGGTGCGGGCAGGCGGATGACATATGAAGAATTGTGCAATGCTGTCCTCCCAGTGAGCTCTCTCAGTCTTTGTGATACTTTGTTTGAGTGGAATATTGTATTACATGTTCAATGTCTCAGGAAGAAGCTTCTGATGTTTTTTGGCTGGTTATTTTCACAGCATTGGCAAAACTTGAGAAAGCACAATGGCGAGAGGTATGCATACTCCAGTCACTCTCAGGCTGTTCTTGATTGTTTAAGGAACCGCTCTGAATGGGCACGTTTGGTCGATCGTGGCCCCAAGGTATTGCAATTATGCCAATAAATGGCCCCAATCCCTCTCTTTTGCTCACTTCCATAATCAATCCTTCTGTCAGCCTGTCACCCAAACAGCAATGTGGATTTTTCACCACCATGTCCAAAATCTAGCATCTAGAAAGTTGCAAACCCCTGTTTGTTGGCCCACGTAGTTCTTAGATATTCTAATTTAGTATCCTCTGCTAATTTTGGCTCATTAGTAGATGACTCACATGCATATGGCTACATGTTGCATGTTGGAGGGTGGAGGAGTTTGAAGTTTTGAACTATTGAGTACTTTCTCCATTTCTTTTATAATTGTGATACTTAAACTTTGAACACTCCGATGCACAACTTTCCCACACTGATATCTTTATTATCTATCTCAATTTTTTAAATTGTTGATTAGGTTAAAATATATATTGAGAATTGAGATAAATCCAACATTTTACAGTAAAAAACGTATGATCAATGTTAGTATATGAATAGTCTAAAAGTTAAAAGTGTTGCTATTAAGAAACAAAAAATTTTATATTTTGGGTATGCAGAGGCTGAGTTCTACTTGTTTCTTTTAGTAATGATCAAAAAATTTCTGTTCCAGACCAATGCTAGTCGGAAGAAACGCAAGGTTGATGTTGAGCCTTCTAATACTGAGTCAGAGGATGGTGATGACAAATCTTTTAGGGATGATAAAACCAAGAGCTTTGATTCAACCAAAGAGGAGTTTCCGAAGGGAAGGAGAAAAGCTCGAAAGCGCAGGAGATTAGCCTTGCGAGGAAGAGGGGTGAGAGATGACCATAAACGGAGGAGGAAGGTAGAGGCAGGGACTGATGATACAGGCTCCTTTTCTAATTCCAGTGAAGATAGTAGTTCTAGTGAGGACGACAGCCAAGGAAGTGGAATGTGTGTAGCTAAAAGTGAAGTTTCTGCTAGTTCAGCTGATATTGCTTTGCGATCATAGCCTGAAGAATGTTGAAAGGGTATTTGCGTACTCGACAGCCAATCACAAATCTCCTTGATGGAGCTTGAAAAACACACGGTGTTTAGTGTGAGCGTAGATGCTATTACATGTTATCACTGTTGCCTTCAAGTCTTGCTGAGTGCTTGACTTATGAGAAAGAAACTTTAGTGTAAATAATAGTATTACTTTTTCCCGGTGGGGGGAATTGTGCATTAGCTAGTATCTGTAAAGTCCTGTAAGTTCAATTTCAGTGCACAACCTGGTGAATAGCTCAATCTAACCTGGAAAGGTTTCCTTGGACATCTGATTGTTTTGAATAGTCTTTTCTGAACGTTATAGTATGTTAACCCGAAATCAAAAAAGTTCACACTGTCACAGTCTGGTTTGTTTTAGTTGCATTGATAGTCCAAGCGTTACCCTTTTTCATTGCCCACATATTTAGAAACGGGTTCAAAGCAATCAAAGCTCATCCTATCTTTACAACTAGCATTAAAGTGGGAACAAAGGAGAGAAAAATCACGTTTGAACTAATCACTTTCACTCATTCATAGCACCCCCTCCCACAACGATTTTTGTACCCAAGTCTACGGGCCAGACCCATCCCAAACGACACAGCAGAAGCTTCCGCAAGGTACACTTTCAAGCATATATTGGAGTCCTTTTTACAGCAGCAAAGCAGAAGCTTCCCATGCTCGTCTCGAATGGCAACACCAAGACCTAGTTAGCCATTATTACCTGTCTATAATATTGATTTCAGACACCCAGCAGGAGCTACAAACTATGAAGATGAAGAAGGGACAACAAGGTCAGGGACTCAAGAGGGTTGAGGGAAAACCTTCATGCATTGTTTGGATGGCAAAGGAGGGAAAGAAAGGGGAGGGATGACGGGAAGAGAAAGGGAGGGGAAATGTGTGGTTTATTTTCCCTTCAAATCTTTTCAATTTTAGAGGGATTATGCTTATTAAAGGAGGGAAAATAGATCCATCCTTTTCTCTCTCCCCAACCATTTATCCAAACAAAGTGAAATTGTCCCCTCCCCTTCTCTTCTCTTCTTTTCCTTCAATTTTCTCCTATCCAAATAATGTGTCACTACACTTTTTAAAGCATAATTACCATAATCTCAACATAAAACCAACAACAAAGACCTTCGAATCAGGGTTTGCCCGCTCCAAATTAATGTTGTTGCGACACAACAATGCAACTTATGAAAGATTAGCTACTAATTTCAATTCACTTCTCATACCTTACTAGTAGGGATAGTCATGAACCAAACATTTTTTGAACGGTTTGAAAATTAGCGTCCGAATCAGCTGTTAACAAACCAAAGTGAAGCTTAATATTTTAGTTCGATTCCTTAACAAGTCATAATCAAACTCAGTTGTGTTCGGTTTGTTCATTCGAAAGCTCGTTATTTATAATAAAAAAATTACCTCTAAATTTTCCATGAAAAGTTTGTCTTTTATTTATGCTAAGGTTGCTAGTTATAATTAACACAATTGTTTTAAGTGGAATAATACTTTGGAGTCTAATAGTGTCATCATGTATACTTTTTGATCATAGTTGATAAAGCGGAGCTCAAGTTCGGATCGATTTTGATAAATTCTTATTAAATGAAGTTTGAACCTGGATTTATAGTTCGAGGCAAGTTCGAGTTTGAATTTGTTAAAATCTTGTCAAATAGAGCTTGGTAATATTAGTATTCAACACAATTAGCTTGGCTCATATCCAACCTTACTTACTAGCCAAGCCAATCGAAACCTCCACAACGAGCCACTTGTTTACCTATTGGATGAGGGTCTCAAAACCATCCCTCACTAAATAGAAGCAACAAGCCAACAACCGTACATTTGAGCAAGGAGTGAACAATAGTTTCCTCCTCTCAATTCGCAATCACAAATTGGGAATTCCTTATTTTCGGTGATATGACGTAAGTTTAACGGTTTGCAAATCGCTTAAATCCCAAACATGAGCGTTACTTAGGTCTAATATAAGCTTTTATTGAATTTGGATTTTCATATATCCGATCGTGTAATTTTTTCTTCGATTTCAAATTAAGCTGAGGCTAAAATATCAATCCATGCCGTCTTACTCCCTCCGTCAACTTTTTCTTTTTTGGAGATGTCCCTAAAAGATTATTTTGTACTCAAAATGATCACAAGAACCATTAAGACACTATCACATTTGATATGTCTAGGCCTATCATTTTCATCTTTGGCCACATTCATCTAACCAAAATTTATACTATAATTTAACCAAGGCAAATGGGGACGAGATTCGACAAATTTATATCCCATAATAGGTAGTGCTTATCTCAACGATATTTTGAGAATTTAGTGTAAACACCTTTTTTTTTTGAACATCTCAAAACACCTTTACATCATCTAAAATTACAAAAAGTGCCATTTACCGGATATAAAAAACTTCCTGTGTTTCTTTCTATGCTACATTATGAAATGACATAGAATGTTAAGACGTACATGTAAAATAGTAGGAACCATCAGGCCCATAACCTGATAGATAAAAGACAAATAAAATAATATAAGAGTAATATAGGTAGATAAATATTAAAAGGAACCACAATATAACAAATAAATTAAAACATCATTACGTAATACTATACAGCAAATAAAAAGAGACCGAGCGAGTAAAAGATTGCGATTTGCGATATGCGATTTGCGATCGCGACCGCGACATGCGTGCACCACGGTTTACATAAATGAATGACCTGGACCGGAACGAAGACGTAGAGACAAGGTGAGAATGGTCGCTCGTCCTAGAAGAAACAATTAGAAGAGTAGACAATACGAAATTTCAACTGCTCATAAAACCAAACCACCTTCTTTCATGCCTTCTCAACCTTGCAAAACAATCTAACCAAAGCCAACCCTCGTTTTTTCGCATATTCCTTTCTCTTATTTGGGGTTTTTTTTAAATCTCAACCATTTATATTTCTCCCCATTCTTTCTCTATTCACATTTTATTTTATCTAAATCATTTCACTCCATTTTTCTCCCTCCATTTCCAGGTGCTGATCTCCACATTCGATTCCTGATTCAATTTACTGGTAACAATTATAATTCCTTAACCCTAGCATTCTTTTTAACATGAATTTTTATATATTCGCAATCGATTCATTTTTTCACTTGTTTGATTTTATGATCTGGTATGTTGTTAATTGAAGTGATATCTTTAAATCTTGTAGGATTAGGTTTTGTTAGTTGATTGGCAAATCAGATTTAGTGTCTAATATGACGATCCCTGATATTGAGCATGCAAATTCAATAATGGAGAATGGAGTGAATTACTCGCCGCAAGAGCAGAAACGGATCATTAAGGAGTTGAATGATCGAGCCGAGTCTAATCTTAAAGAAGGCAACTTATACTATGTTGTCTCGAGCCGGTAATTCGTTCTCGTCATTGTTGTCATTTTTACTTGGATTGCATTGCATTGCCGAAGTTGATGAAGGTTTCTTTTGTCATTGTAGTGTTAATTTTATGTGAATTTTTTGTGTTTGAAACTTATAAGTGTTTGATTAGTAGATTGGATGTTTCTTGATTACTTTCCGTGATTTGATTAGATGTGAATTTGAATTCATAATTGTCGGAGAGGAGCATTTGAATTGAGCTTGTGGTGTAGGGGTTAGGGCGGGAGAAGTAGGGTTCGATTGAGATATTGAGTTTTGAGGAGATGGGTTTTGGAAGATATTGAGTTCCTAGAAAAAGGATACTTTGCCATAGCCTGAACCTTGCTCGTTTACATCTACAATAGATAATGGGGAGACACTCGAACTGAAGAGAAGGAAAAAGCTGGTGGCCATAAGAAGAGAAGCGTGAATGACTATTTTGACCGATCTTGGAGGATAGTAAGGAATGAAAATCATTCTTTTTGTCACATATAAAGGAGTGTCTTTTCATTACTGGGAAGGATTTGTGATCTTAATTTACTAAAAACTATGGTAAATATACAGAAGTTATGGTATTGAGTGAGTTTGAAAGGAAAAGTGATGAAAATAGAGAATAACTATTTGTTGAATTTTTGTTGCAGTTCTTAGACCTAAAAGAGTTTCAACATTAGATTGTTCATAATATAACTGATTATCGATATTATCATATGCAAAGCTGGTACTGTCTAATCTATACGATGGCTTGATTTATCCGTGGTTTTCCTTGTCGATCTCTACTAAGTGGAAGCTACCAGGTACTTAAGCAAACAGCTTGTACCGTTGTCATTGAGTCTCATTTATGTAGACTTTTTGTTAGGAAAATCATTTGAGAATTCTGGAGCATAAGAACTTCTAATTTCAGAAATAAATTAAGGTGAGTGCTCTTGTTTTTGAAATAAAAGTATTTTTCCAGAAGTCCTAGCTACTTCTCACGTACCAGGAAAACACGGCCTGTGTCACTGCAAATTACACAGATGTCCCTGTTTAGGAAAAAAGGACAAACTTTTCATTCCCTTGATTCAGAAAGCTATCCAGGTCCATTTTCTTTAATACTTAGTATAAAAGGTGACCGTAGAACACTCATGCAACTAAGGAAAAAAGCAGAATTGCCTCCGGTATCACCAGGCAGTGAGCCAGTTACTGTTTCTTATGAGCTAAAACACATGCAGCTGTAATGACCTATGGTCTGTGATTCTGTATAAGTGTAGTGGTTCGTTGTCACTGTTCTTAATGCAGTTGATAGCTAAACTTTTGTGGTACTTGAGCTTTTTTTTTTTACCGCGAGCATTTTATAAAGAACCCTTTAAAGTCATTCTTTCGTACTGTCTTCCACACCTTTGTCCACTCATGTGATAGAATTCTTATGAGAGGCCATATAAGAGAACACAAATAGATTTTTCTTTTTTAAGTGATCTCCATCCTGATGTAGAAGTAGAACTGATATATGTTGCTACTTTGTGATTAAACATTAAACAACACTAGCACCTATCATGGTGCTGCTCAGATGGTGCTTGAGAAGTCAAGGAATATGTCATTTTGCTTTAAAATATGGTTTTTTTTCCGTTTTGTAAAGAAGGTTTTCTTTATTTCTTTTCTTTTGTATTCTTTTTCTTCATTTTCTCCTCTTCAACAGATAAGGTATGAAGTTTGTTCAAGGTGGTCCTCATTCTTATATTTAATTTAGATCAAGATGTCCGTAGTTTTCTTTATGCGATACCTTGTTCTTTTCGCTATTTTCCAGATGGTTTATTGGCTGGCAGAGATATACCGGGGAAGATGATGATTGTGAAATGAGTGGTAGCTCACCAGAATTACCAAATGGAATTGACCGACCAGGGCCTATTGACAACTCTGACTTAACTTTAAATGCAAATGATAGTGATGTTGCTAACATAGAGCTTATTAGAACACTTGAGGAGGGGCGAGATTATGTATTAGTTCCTGAAGAAGTCTGGAAGAAACTATTGGAATGGTAAGAACTCTTTCTTATGCTTCTGTTTTTTCTCGTCAAGCATTTTTCAATACTATTTCTATCGATCAATTTTTTGCTAGGCCTTGCCATCTATTTGATAGAATTTTGGGGCTCACGCGGAATCTAATGAACCCTAAAATGTGTAATTCATAAGTTACAAAGAATTGGTTTCATGATAAAATTGTACAACAATATTTCGGCGAGACATTTGTTCTGCACCTTTAGAGCCGATACTCTACAACTATTTCTTTATTGTTTATGTGAGCTCGTGTCTCACAACTATCTTATTCTTTACCTACGGAGAGCTCGTGTCTCCACACTCTTCTTAATTTATTGTGATCGAGCACTTATCTCACCATGCTCTCTAGATGCACTTGCTTGTTTATGTGAATACACTTGCTATTTATACTTGCTTATGTGAGCTACTACATTATAAAAGCCATGAGCTCTTGCTCTTGCATTTACTAGAAGTTTCCGTCATATACTTTCATTTGCTACAATAACTTGAGCTTGCTAGCAACTTCTTAATCCACCATATGAGCATTGTTTTACATCTTTTTCTTTTCTCATGTATTCTATACTCTTCTAGGATCTTCGACCTTGTTGCATATTTTATTAGTCTAATACATTTATTTTTCTAAAATTATTCCAACACTATTTTTATTTTGGAGTGTACTACCTCCGTCCCATATTAGTTGCAACAGTTTGACTGTTACACTTGCCAATACACAACTTTGACCATTAATATATCTAAATATCAATTAATAAATATTATGAAAAATTGATTTGTCAAAATAATACATTGAGACAAATCTAAAAACATATTACTCCCTCTGTCCCGTATTAGTTGCAACAATTTGACTTTTACACTATACATATGTCTTACTTTGACCATGATTTTTAACTAACATATAAACCAATGTTAGTAAATAAGATGTTCTTAGATTTTTCTTAATGTATCAATTGGACATTTCAATTTTTCATAATATTTAGTAATTGATAGTTAGCTATATTAATGGTCAAAGTTGTTGCCAGTCAAACTGTCCCAACTAATATGGGACGGAGGTAGTACTTACTAACATTTGGTTTTTTTATGTTATTTAAAAATCATTTACAAAGTAAGACATAAAAAATAGTGTAAAAGTCAAACTATTGCAACTAATATCGGACAGAGGGAGTAACTATTAAGAATCACTTTTTTTTAAAAAATACTGCATCAAGTTTAGGTAATATGACTGCACAATATACATATATCTGATTTGTTATATAGACTATGGTCACGGTTTTCTCAATTTCGCATAGTTGTGTTTCAATTGATTATCAACTTAGATTTTATACTGCATATCAATTATAAGTGGTTACGGTGTGCGGACTACGATGGTGGGGAAGACAGAAGAGTTCCCTATTACAATTGGTGTGCATCAAGGTTCTGCACTTAGTCCCTTTCTCTTTGCTCTAATCATGGACGAACTAACGAGGTCAATTCAAGATGATATACCGTGATGTAAGATGTTTGCGGATGATATTGTATTGATTGATGAGACAAGGGAAGGTGTTGAAAGTAAGTTGGAATTGTGGAGACATACAATGGAAGCTCGTGGTTTTAGATTGAGCAGAAGCAAGACGGAGTATCTGGAGTGATTTGGATAGCAAAGTGGTTCAATGATCGAACATCTTCCGTTACCTTGGATCTATTCTCCAAAAGGATGGAGAACTCGATGGAGATGGGCTCATAAAATTAATGCGGGTTGGTCAAAGTGGAAAAGCGTCATCGGGTTCCTTTGTGATTCCGGCATCTCCCAAAGCTTGAAAGGAAAGTTCTATTGTACGGCAATTAGGCCTGCTTTGTTATATGGCACCGAATGTTGGCAGTGAAACAATGCCACGTTCATTAAATGAATGTGGCGGAGATAGTGTATGTTGCGGTGGATGTGTTGTCACATAAGGAAGGACCGATTAAGAAATGAAGTAATTCAGGAAAAAGTTGGAGTTGCATCCATTGAAGATAAGATGAGGAAAAATCGCTTAAGATGGTTCGGCCATGTGAAAAGGAGACAAAGTGATGTGCCGGTGAGAAGACTTGCAGAGTGGAGGAGTAATTAAATTGTAAGGGGTAGGGGAAGACCTAAGATGACTTGGATGAAGGTAATTGAAAGTGATATGAGCTATGAGGTTACTTGGGATTGAGGAGAGCATGGCGTTGGATAGAAGTGGGTGGAGGGACAAAATTCACGTGGAGGAAAGAGTGTGATTACTTTATTTATTTGTTTATCTTTGATTGTATTTGTCTTTGTGTTAAAACTTTTTGTTTAAAACGTGGCTGACTAAGTAGAACATTTCTTAATTTTGGTTAAATAAAACCATGTGATTCCGATTTTGACCCTGAAATCTATCAACACTTCTGATGTTGCTTGATGTCCTGCTATACTTTCAAAATGAGGAGAGGCTTTCGAGGGTAGATCTGCATTGGTCCAGAAAGTGAAGGTCATTACCTCTGACTGAGGAGGGGTAAAGACGGAAATAGATTTTATCAAGCATGCCAGTATCAGCTGTAGCATGTAAAAGAAAGCTTCATCGGCACATTATCATAAATTGTCCGAGTTCTGTTGGTTCATTATTTAAAATGTTGCTACCTTGTCTGCCTACACCTTTTAAGAAACGATTGTTCTATTCTATGCACTAGTGTATAGGATAATTTATTTATTATTCTTTGCCCTCAACAAACTTGACTCTTTTTTATAAGAAATTTATTTTAGGGGTAATCTACTTGGTAGAATTTATTATCATGGTGTACTCTTCCTCTTTTTAATCTTAGGAAGATCTACCTAATACATGCATTTGTTCTGATTTCCGCCAAAGCTCCATCTTAATTTAAAAAAAGCAAAAATAAAAAGGCAATGTGTTAGTGATTAACCATTCCCAGAACTCCTCCTGTATTCCAAGTTGTAGTGGTTCTTTTTTGTGTGGATCATTGCATAATGATCATCATCATAGAATAGAAAATCTTCTTAATGTTATCATTATTTTGCAAAAGTTTTAATGGTCCATTGAATATAAAACTGTTTTGTAAATAAATGTTGATCGGCCATCTGTCTTTTTTTGGGTAATGGCAATGATGATCATTTAATTACACACTTAGAAAAGCTTCCTCAAAGGCTAAAATTACATTTTAGAAATCTTCTCCCTCTCTCTAAACATTAGCTTTTATTGTATTGTTAAATTAAGACGGAGCTTTTGGCGCAAATTAAAAGGAATGCGTATATGAGGGAGCTCGAGAGAGGAGAATATATCATAATAGAAAGTAAATATCAAATTAGATAATCCCCTAACATAAATTTGCGATAAAGGCTATGTTTTGTTGAGGGGAAAGACTAATATATAGGTTATCTTGTGCACTAGATCATAGGATAGACAAAATGAAAAACAGATGGCTTTCTTGATAGTCTTGAGGTTATAGATGAATAGGCTGCTGAGCTCTTGAAGAGGTAGGCGGACAAGTTGTATACAGTATTAGTGAGTCACTTGTAAAGGTAGATGACCAAATATATTTAATTATATTATTTAAAGATCTCTTGATGAAGCAAACGAGGGCTGATTACTGGAATACTGGTGGAGACCTTAAAAGTTTCAACAATTATCAATAAGCGTTACCAAAATCATGAGAATGTCAACATTCACTTTGACCTATGTACATCCTGCCAATGTAGATCCAATTGCCTGTTGTATATATACTTATGACTTCTGGGTTTCAACTTTCAACTTAATGATACATACTTTGAGAGAAACAAATGATCTGAAGCTGAAATGGTATCATCTTAATGAAACCAAGTGCAGAGAAGAAGCTATTAGAATTAAACTTTTGTGGAGATTGTGCTTCCAGACTCCAGTAGCATGGATAATGGATACTGATTCGATTCTATTTGTTAGGAGTATATGTTTTGTTGATTGTACTAGCATTAGGTCTTCGTCCTGTGATAGGCACCTTCATACTTGCTACCTGGTTTTTCTTGAAAAAACTATCTGTGACGTCTTTATCTACACATTGTGTATTATTTTTATTGTGCTGCTACTTATATTTTTCTAGATTTTAGATGTTTGAGTTATCTCCTCTTCACTGCCTTGCCGATAAATAAAAAAGCCCGCCACACTTTCAATGTGTTTAAGAGGTGATTCAAGACTTTTCTTGTTTCTATTGTTGGACTAATGTGATAAACTTTGATTTATGGTTGAAATTTCTTAGGTATACTGGAGGACCTCCACTTCCGAGGAAGCTAATTTCTCAGGGTGCTTATAACAAAAAGTTTAATGTTGAAGTGTATCCTCTCTCTCTTAAGCTAACTGATTCCAGGGACAATAGCCTATCAGACTTAAGTTTAAGTAAGAAGGTATGGAATGCTAGATGTTTCTCCTTCTCAATTTCCTACTATGTATGTTGTAGATTCCTTTTAGTCTCACATTATAGGATTTATTAGACTAAAGCTCTAATTTTTGGTCAGTTCTTGATGCAAGCTATTCTCTTGGTTCTTTAAAAGACACATTTTTAAATCTTATCAAAAACTCTTGGAAATTATTGCTTTGACTATGTTGCTTAGGTTTTTGTTTCTGTTTTTCTCTTTCTTTTTTAACTCTCATGTCCTCCATGACTATTTCTTTTTGTTTGGGTAGAGGAGAGCTACTGACTGTTTTTTTTTTCAGGTGTTTCTTTGTTGATTGCATTGTGCAACCTCTTGTCTTCACCTGTTTTCCTTCTGCATTCTGATATGTTATATTTGCTACAAAGAATAGGAGTAGTAGCGAGTTATATGGAAAGATTTAGGCATTATACTTTGTCATTTTTTTATTGCTTAGAACTATGGTAAAACATTCCGATATTTAAGAAGATTTGCTGATTGAATATTAATTGAAATAGAATGGTTTACCCGATGAACCTTTCCACTTCTAACTGTTGCTATTTGAGTTTGGCCCATTGGAGACACATTTTAAATTATTCTAAAACTTTCTCTATGAGGTAGTTAAGTTTGGTATTCCTCATTGGCTGAACTACTGAAGGCCGAGTTTTTATGGAGGGAGAATGTTGTGTTCATGTCTCTGCAATCATTTCGGGGGTTCCCTTTCTTCTTGAGCTGCATCATTTGTCTGGGTTCTTATTGGACGAGTTCTGATCTTAAGAGTTTATCATTTTGTTCAGGCTTCTATACTTGAGCTTTACGAGAAAGTATGTGCACTCAAAGGGATGGCACAAGATAAGGTGTGTAGATCTATATGGTGGTTCTGTAATTCTATCAACATATATTTTTTGTTCTGCTTGAGAAATATATTTTGGGGTTTAATTGAACAGGTCCAGATCTGGGATTACTTTAATGAGAAGAAGCAATCTATGTTAGTTCCTTCTGACAAGACTTTAGAGGATGCTAATCTGCAAATGGACCAGCATGTTAGTAGTGCTCTTTTTCTCTTTGCACTAATATAATTATATTTGTTACTGAATTTTTAATGTCTTGTGTGGTTGTTGGAGCTGTTATTGTTAAGATGCGTATTTCTGTAATGAACCGATCTTGAGGGAGGGGTATTTTAGGAAATGCAATTAAGTAGTGTCTTGGGGAATAAGTTAGCAAGCTACTTTACCTATAAATAGAGGAGATTAGGGAGTGAAATGTTATGTTGAAAATTGCTAAGTGTGTTTTGTAGAACTTCTTAGGGTTCTTTGGGAGAGACAAGCCTCTCGAATGCTTGATTGGGAGTGTTCAAGCCACTCGAAAGCTTGATTATCCATTTGCTTTTTATGTATTTCATTTTTTACTTTTTAAACAGTAAAAAATAGTCATTTACAGTCTAATACTCTTGAGTTAGCTATGTCAGTCCATTACAAATGGTATCAGAGCCGTACAATTATGGGAGTTTAGGCTACTGATTTTTTGTTCACCCAAAAAAAGAAAGAGAAAAAAGAATCAGCAATGGTGTTCGTCGGAAGAAGTGCAGTGCTTCGGATGGAAATGTGGATTCGAGAGGAGTTCACCTACATCACACGCAAAAGAGAACATGGAATTTCAGATTTTGAAGAAGAATGGAGGATTCGGCAAAAGCTTCAACTTCCTGCGTTTGATGGAAGAAAATGTGATGACTGGATTTTTGAAATGGAAGATATATTTCATTTCTTCCGGTTAGATGAAGAGGCTAAATTCAAGGCTGCCATTATCGGGCTTGATGGTGAAGCTTCACAGTGGTTCGAACAGGAACATTTGCGAAGACCATTTTACCTGCGGGAAGAATTAAAGGACCAGGTGATGCGACGGTTCACTCCTACAATTAAGTCTTCACACGCTGTGCAACCATTTCTAAAGGAGATGAAGGAAGTGATGGAGAATCAGAAAAGTTGTGAGGTCTCTTCAACCTTGAAGAAATTTCCAGATGTGGAGGTAAGGCCAAACCCAGATTATGGTGGTTTTTGTGATGGGTTTACCAGCGGAGGTGGACCTAGTGGTTTAATAGGTGGTGGGTGGGGTGGTCTCTCACCTGGATATGGCAGCCCACAAGGTTGTTCGTATGATGGTTTCCTTGGTGATATTTTTAGTGATAGAACCACCATTGGTGGTGGCCGGAACAAAGAAGGGGCTGGTTTAACAAATGGTGGAGTTGGGTCAAGCGGGTATGGTGGCGGACCGGGATTTTTTGGCGATAAGAATGTTGAAGATGAATATTGTGCTGATGAAGTGCAGTGGTAGCTAGGGCAGATGAAGATTCGAGAAACAAGATTCGAGAAACAGAGGATGGTGGAAGCCCAGATGGGTTCTTTGTGGGCTTAAGTGTGAAGCAAGCTTTAGAAGAGACTAGTAAGGGCAAATCTGTAATTTCGGCAGAAGGCAATACAAAGACTGAGGAGCATAACGTGCCCTCTAATTCTTTTCAAGTGAGTGGGGTAGAGCCCACACCTAAGGCCCATATTTCAATACCCATTTTCACCACTTTTCAATTCTTTAATCAACCCCAGCCCAATTTTTGTTAAACCCACCCAACCTCAGCACCATTTTTCACTTCATAACTTCACCAACCCACTAGTTACCAATCCTTTTATTTTTACCCCAAACAATTAGACCGACATTCCATTTTTTTTTTCCAAACAAGACACCACCATTTCCACACATAGCTTATTACCTTCATCTTTTGACAATTTCCATAGCTAAGCCAAGGGTGAAAATTCAAACTTTGACTGATGAGGAGCTACAGGACAAGTTGGAGCAAGGTCTCATTTTGAAGTATATCATCAAGAGGGCCTCAAACCTATGTTGTCAACGCCGGAAAGTAAGTGCCGATTACTATCCACCTTGAGGACAAGGTGGAAGTTTGGCATTGTAATGAACCGATCTTGAGGGAAGGGTATTTTAGGAAATGCAAATAAGTATTGTCTTGAGGAATAAGTTAGCAAGCTACTTTACCTATAAATAGAGGAGATTAGGGAGTGAAATGTTATGTTGAAAATTGCTAAGTGTGTTTTGTAGAACTTCTTAGGGTTCTTTGGGAGAGACAAGCCTCTCGAAAGCTTGATTGGGAGTGTTTAAGCCACTCGAAAGCTTGATTATCCATTTGCTTTTTATGTATTTCATTTTTTACTTTTTAAACAGTAAAAAATAGTCATTTACAGTCTAATACTCTTGAGTTAGCTATGTCAGTCCATTACAAATGGTATCAGAGCCGTACAATTATGGGAGTTTAGGCTACTGATTTTTTGTTCACCCAAAAAAAGAAAGAGAAAAAAGAATCAGCAATGGTGTTCGTCGGAAGAAGTGCAGTGCTTCGGATGGAAATGTGGATTCGAGAGGAGTTCACCTACATCACACGCAAAAGAGAACATGGAATTTCAGATTTTGAAGAAGAATGGAGGATTCGGCAAAAGCTTCAACTTCCTGCGTTTGATGGAAGAAAATGTGATGACTGGATTTTTGAAATGGAAGATATATTTCATTTCTTCCGGTTAGATGAAGAGGCTAAATTCAAGGCTGCCATTATCGGGCTTGATGGTGAAGCTTCACAGTGGTTCGAACAGGAACATTTGCGAAGACCATTTTACCTGCGGGAAGAATTAAAGGACCAGGTGATGCGACGGTTCACTCCTACAATTAAGTCTTCACACGCTGTGCAACCATTTCTAAAGGAGATGAAGGAAGTGATGGAGAATCAGAAAAGTTGTGAGGTCTCTTCAACCTTGAAGAAATTTCCAGATGTGGAGGTAAGGCCAAACCCAGATTATGGTGGTTTTTGTGATGGGTTTACCAGCGGAGGTGGACCTAGTGGTTTAATAGGTGGTGGGTGGGGTGGTCTCTCACCTGGATATGGCAGCCCACAAGGTTGTTCGTATGATGGTTTCCTTGGTGATATTTTTAGTGATAGAACCACCATTGGTGGTGGCCGGAACAAAGAAGGGGCTGGTTTAACAAATGGTGGAGTTGGGTCAAGCGGGTATGGTGGCGGACCGGGATTTTTTGGCGATAAGAATGTTGAAGATGAATATTGTGCTGATGAAGTGCAGTGGTAGCTAGGGCAGATGAAGATTCGAGAAACAAGATTCGAGAAACAGAGGATGGTGGAAGCCCAGATGGGTTCTTTGTGGGCTTAAGTGTGAAGCAAGCTTTAGAAGAGACTAGTAAGGGCAAATCTGTAATTTCGGCAGAAGGCAATACAAAGACTGAGGAGCATAACGTGCCCTCTAATTCTTTTCAAGTGAGTGGGGTAGAGCCCACACCTAAGGCCCATATTTCAATACCCATTTTCACCACTTTTCAATTCTTTAATCAACCCCAGCCCAATTTTTGTTAAACCCACCCAACCTCAGCACCATTTTTCACTTCATAACTTCACCAACCCACTAGTTACCAATCCTTTTATTTTTACCCCAAACAATTAGACCGACATTCCATTTTTTTTTTCCAAACAAGACACCACCATTTCCACACATAGCTTATTACCTTCATCTTTTGACAATTTCCATAGCTAAGCCAAGGGTGAAAATTCAAACTTTGACTGATGAGGAGCTACAGGACAAGTTGGAGCAAGGTCTCATTTTGAAGTATATCATCAAGAGGGCCTCAAACCTATGTTGTCAACGCCGGAAAGTAAGTGCCGATTACTATCCACCTTGAGGACAAGGTGGAAGTTTGGCATTGTAATGAACCGATCTTGAGGGAAGGGTATTTTAGGAAATGCAAATAAGTATTGTCTTGAGGAATAAGTTAGCAAGCTACTTTACCTATAAATAGAGGAGATTAGGGAGTGAAATGTTATGTTGAAAATTGCTAAGTGTGTTTTGTAGAACTTCTTAGGGTTCTTTGGGAGAGACAAGCCTCTCGAAAGCTTGATTGGGAGTGTTTAAGCCACTCGAAAGCTTGATTATCCATTTGCTTTTTATGTATTTCATTTTTTACTTTTTAAACAGTAAAAAATAGTCATTTACAGTCTAATACTCTTGAGTTAGCTATGTCAGTCCATTACAAATGGTATCAGAGCCGTACAATTATGGGAGTTTAGGCTACTGATTTTTTGTTCACCCAAAAAAAGAAAGAGAAAAAAGAATCAGCAATGGTGTTCGTCGGAAGAAGTGCAGTGCTTCGGATGGAAATGTGGATTCGAGAGGAGTTCACCTACATCACACGCAAAAGAGAACATGGAATTTCAGATTTTGAAGAAGAATGGAGGATTCGGCAAAAGCTTCAACTTCCTGCGTTTGATGGAAGAAAATGTGATGACTGGATTTTTGAAATGGAAGATATATTTCATTTCTTCCGGTTAGATGAAGAGGCTAAATTCAAGGCTGCCATTATCGGGCTTGATGGTGAAGCTTCACAGTGGTTCGAACAGGAACATTTGCGAAGACCATTTTACCTGCGGGAAGAATTAAAGGACCAGGTGATGCGACGGTTCACTCCTACAATTAAGTCTTCACACGCTGTGCAACCATTTCTAAAGGAGATGAAGGAAGTGATGGAGAATCAGAAAAGTTGTGAGGTCTCTTCAACCTTGAAGAAATTTCCAGATGTGGAGGTAAGGCCAAACCCAGATTATGGTGGTTTTTGTGATGGGTTTACCAGCGGAGGTGGACCTAGTGGTTTAATAGGTGGTGGGTGGGGTGGTCTCTCACCTGGATATGGCAGCCCACAAGGTTGTTCGTATGATGGTTTCCTTGGTGATATTTTTAGTGATAGAACCACCATTGGTGGTGGCCGGAACAAAGAAGGGGCTGGTTTAACAAATGGTGGAGTTGGGTCAAGCGGGTATGGTGGCGGACCGGGATTTTTTGGCGATAAGAATGTTGAAGATGAATATTGTGCTGATGAAGTGCAGTGGTAGCTAGGGCAGATGAAGATTCGAGAAACAAGATTCGAGAAACAGAGGATGGTGGAAGCCCAGATGGGTTCTTTGTGGGCTTAAGTGTGAAGCAAGCTTTAGAAGAGACTAGTAAGGGCAAATCTGTAATTTCGGCAGAAGGCAATACAAAGACTGAGGAGCATAACGTGCCCTCTAATTCTTTTCAAGTGAGTGGGGTAGAGCCCACACCTAAGGCCCATATTTCAATACCCATTTTCACCACTTTTCAATTCTTTAATCAACCCCAGCCCAATTTTTGTTAAACCCACCCAACCTCAGCACCATTTTTCACTTCATAACTTCACCAACCCACTAGTTACCAATCCTTTTATTTTTACCCCAAACAATTAGACCGACATTCCATTTTTTTTTTCCAAACAAGACACCACCATTTCCACACATAGCTTATTACCTTCATCTTTTGACAATTTCCATAGCTAAGCCAAGGGTGAAAATTCAAACTTTGACTGATGAGGAGCTACAGGACAAGTTGGAGCAAGGTCTCATTTTGAAGTATATCATCAAGAGGGCCTCAAACCTATGTTGTCAACGCCGGAAAGTAAGTGCCGATTACTATCCACCTTGAGGACAAGGTGGAAGTTTGGCGGCCGGTATTGTAATGAACCGATCTTGAGGGAAGGGTATTTTAGGAAATGCAAATAAGTATTGTCTTGAGGAATAAGTTAGCAAGCTACTTTACCTATAAATAGAGGAGATTAGGGAGTGAAATGTTATGTTGAAAATTGCTAAGTGTGTTTTGTAGAACTTCTTAGGGTTCTTTGGG
Organism: Patellifolia procumbens; assembly: GCA_947645195.1. Lineage (NCBI taxonomy): Eukaryota > Viridiplantae > Streptophyta > Magnoliopsida > Caryophyllales > Amaranthaceae > Patellifolia > Patellifolia procumbens. The sequence goes on from CANSGD010000972.1 coordinate 5,981,093, forward strand.
AGAGACAAGCCTCTCGAAAGCTTGATTGGGAGTGTTTAAGCCACTCGAAAGCTTGATTATCCATTTGCTTTTTATGTATTTCATTTTTTACTTTTTAAACAGTAAAAAATAGTCATTTACAGTCTAATACTCTTGAGTTAGCTATGTCAGTCCATTACAAATGGTATCAGAGCCGTACAATTATGGGAGTTTAGGCTACTGATTTTTTGTTCACCCAAAAAAAGAAAGAGAAAAAAGAATCAGCAATGGTGTTCGTCGGAAGAAGTGCAGTGCTTCGGATGGAAATGTGGATTCGAGAGGAGTTCACCTACATCACACGCAAAAGAGAACATGGAATTTCAGATTTTGAAGAAGAATGGAGGATTCGGCAAAAGCTTCAACTTCCTGCGTTTGATGGAAGAAAATGTGATGACTGGATTTTTGAAATGGAAGATATATTTCATTTCTTCCGGTTAGATGAAGAGGCTAAATTCAAGGCTGCCATTATCGGGCTTGATGGTGAAGCTTCACAGTGGTTCGAACAGGAACATTTGCGAAGACCATTTTACCTGCTGGAAGAATTAAAGGACCAGGTGATGCGACGGTTCACTCCTACAATTAAGTCTTCACACGCTGTGCAACCATTTCTAAAGGAGATGAAGGAAGTGATGGAGAATCAGAAAAGTTGTGAGGTCTCTTCAACCTTGAAGAAATTTCCAGATGTGGAGGTAAGGCCAAACCCAGATTATGGTGGTTTTTGTGATGGGTTTACCAGCGGAGGTGGACCTAGTGGTTTAATAGGTGGTGGGTGGGGTGGTCTCTCACCTGGATATGGCAGCCCACAAGGTTGTTCGTATGATGGTTTCCTTGGTGATATTTTTAGTGATAGAACCACCATTGGTGGTGGCCGGAACAAAGAAGGGGCTGGTTTAACAAATGGTGGAGTTGGGTCAAGCGGGTATGGTGGCGGACCGGGATTTTTTGGCGATAAGAATGTTGAAGATGAATATTGTGCTGATGAAGTGCAGTGGTAGCTAGGGCAGATGAAGATTCGAGAAACAAGATTCGAGAAACAGAGGATGGTGGAAGCCCAGATGGGTTCTTTGTGGGCTTAAGTGTGAAGCAAGCTTTAGAAGAGACTAGTAAGGGCAAATCTGTAATTTCGGCAGAAGGCAATACAAAGACTGAGGAGCATAACGTGCCCTCTAATTCTTTTCAAGTGAGTGGGGTAGAGCCCACACCTAAGGCCCATATTTCAATACCCATTTTCACCACTTTTCAATTCTTTAATCAACCCCAGCCCAATTTTTGTTAAACCCACCCAACCTCAGCACCATTTTTCACTTCATAACTTCACCAACCCACTAGTTACCAATCCTTTTATTTTTACCCCAAACAATTAGACCGACATTCCATTTTTTTTTTTCCAAACAAGACACCACCATTTCCACACATAGCTTATTACCTTCATCTTTTGACAATTTCCATAGCTAAGCCAAGGGTGAAAATTCAAACTTTGACTGATGAGGAGCTACAGGACAAGTTGGAGCAAGGTCTCATTTTGAAGTATATCATCAAGAGGGCCTCAAACCTATGTTGTCAACGCCGGAAAGTAAGTGCCGATTACTATCCACCTTGAGGACAAGGTGGAAGTTTGGCATTGTAATGAACCGATCTTGAGGGAAGGGTATTTTAGGAAATGCAAATAAGTATTGTCTTGAGGAATAAGTTAGCAAGCTACTTTACCTATAAATAGAGGAGATTAGGGAGTGAAATGTTATGTTGAAAATTGCTAAGTGTGTTTTGTAGAACTTCTTAGGGTTCTTTGGGAGAGACAAGCCTCTCGAAAGCTTGATTGGGAGTGTTCAAGCCACTCGAAAGCTTGATTATCCATTTGCATTTTATGTATTTCATTTTCAAACAGTAAAAAATAGTCATTTACAGTCTAATATTCTTAAGTTAGCTATGTCAGTCCATTACAATTTCGTGTTCAAAAATTCATGTTATGGGGTCGCTCTGTTGAGTATGGACATACAGTCTTACAAATCCAAACTTGTTCTTATTTTCTCGTTATTCCAACATAATCAAGGCTTTTGATTTGGGCCCATATATCCAAAGATTTATGCCCTGTGTACAGTTTTTTAATGTTTACAAATAATTTCTATGAAAGGATAGTAAAGGACACAGCTAATAGTTAAGCCTCATTGGCTTTTTCACGTGATTGCATTTTCATTAAATTACTAAAAAAAATGACATTTTTCATTCTAAAATTTTGAGTGTCCTACTATTTAAAGGAAAAATTGTCACATAAATTTCAAGGTTGGGCATCTTCCCATGGGAATCTCAAACTTAATAAAGGAAAAGATGTCACCATATGTATTAGAAAGAATTCGGCTCTGATCTGCATGGTTTTAGGGTATTGGTGGTGAGGATGGGGTGATCAAAAGGGAGTTGGGGCTGTGGAAAATTTTAAGATACATATGGCTTTTTAATTGAATAGGAGTGCTTTATTCGGTCAATGAGGGTGGTGATAGACAAGAAGGAGGAAGAATTTGTTGCAATGGTGAAGTACAAAGAGGCTCGAAGAGAAGCCAAGTAGGCAGTACGGGAAGCTAAAGCAAAGGTAAACCAAGAGCTTTATACAAGATTGGATACGAAAGAAGGGGAAAAAGACATCTACAGAATTGCGCGTATGAGGGACAGGAAGACAAGAGACATAAGAAAGGTGAAATGCGTGAAGGGTGTAGACCAAACAGTGTCACATAATTCGCGGAACGCGGAACGAATTCGGGAACGGAATTCGCTACCCCTAGGTGAATTCGGTTCGATTTAGGTTCGCTTTCGGTTCGACTGAAGAATTTTTAGATATATTACAATTTTTTTTAATAATACTTAAGTTTTTTTCTTACATGAAAAAAGCCTTTTAGTCTTCTTAAATTAATCACCCCTAATGAAGTTCTATATTTTATTTTTTTTAATGGTGAAACATGAAACCATAAACTAGTAGTAAACAAATGAATGGATCTTGTTTGTTGGTCTTCCTAAAAAAAGCCTGTCATGCATCTGGAAAAATAAATGCACTACATGCATTCTGTTTGAAAAAAGAAAAATAATGAAAAGGAGGTTATGATATTTTATTAATATAATGGCACATACTCAATAGTCAATATACTTGAGAGCTGAGAAAACTCTTCACGTGACAACACTAACTTCTCTTTAGACTTAGGTTAAGAAAACTTAAAAAAGTAAAAAGCAAAATAAAAAGATAGAAGGCAGTCACTCCATCTCCATCCGGCGGCTATGAAGGTAGATGAAGAAGCGAAGCAGCGCCACCGGCGATGAACTCTGCCGCGCTCCGGTGGACCCTCCCCGGAGATGAAGGCATCATCTTGCACGAAATTGCTTGTAGAACAAAAGCCCTAAGGTAATTTTTACTAATTTCAACAAATTTCTCTACTAATTTAGATCTAGGTTTCGAAATTTAACCCTAAATTTCGATTTCTATTCATCTTCTTCGATCCTTCTCTCTCACTCAATGATACAAGAGATAATACGCTAACCCTAGATTTCTTGTAGAACAAAAGCCCTAAGGCAAGAGAATTCGCTAACCCACTCGTTCCAAGTCGCGAATTTCAACGATTTGGTTCGTTTTCGAACCACGAATTGGAACGAACGAACTAATTCGAAATTCGCAAGGGTACCCAACGAATTATGTGACACTGGGACCAAAGAGTGCTCGTGGAGGATGAGGAGATAAAGGATAGATGGAGGACGTACTTTTATACCTTGTTCAATGGTGATAACGCACAAGACATGGGGGATATACACATCCCGCCAAGTATGTTAAATCGAGAGTTTATGAAGAGGATTCAAAAGGGAGAAGTAATGGGAGCATTAAAAAAGATGGGACTGAAGAAAGCTACGGGGCAGACGGCATACCTATCGAAGTTTGGAGGTGTTTAGGGGGGAGAGGAATCGAATGGCTGACAACATTCTTCAACATGATGTGGAGACACAACAAAATGCCATTAGAGTGGAGGAAGAGTATTTTGATTCCTTTGTATAAGAACAAAGGCGATGTACAAGATTGTACCAACTACCAAGGAATCAAACTAATGAGTCATACGATGAAACTTTGGGAACGAGTGATTGAGCAAAGAGTTAGGAAACATGTGAAAATATTGGAGAACCAATTTGGATTTATGCCAGGAAGATCGACTATAAAGGCCATCCACCTCATGAGACAGACAATGGAACATTACCGTGATAGGAAGTAGGATCTACATATAGTTTTCATTGATCTGGAGAAGGCATATGATAGAGTACCAAGAGAAATACTTTGGTGAAAGAAAGGTGTTCCACAATAATATATAGATATCATCAAGGATATGTATGAGGGGGCAACTACGAGTGTGCGGACTACGGTGGGGAGGACAGAAGAGTTCCCTATTACAATTGGAGTGCACCAAGGTTCTGCACTTAGCCCCTTTCTCTTTGCTTTAGTGATGGACGAACTAACGAGGTCAATTCAAGATGATATACCGTGGTGTATGATGTTTGCGGATGATATTGTGTTGATTGATGAGACAAAAGAAGGTGTTGAGAGTAAGTTGGAATTGTGGAGGGATACATTAGAAGCCCGTGGTTTTAGATTGAGCAGAAGTAAGACGGAATATATGGAGTGCAAGTTCAGTGGGGTTACAAGCAACGAGGCAGGGGCGGTCACTTTGGATAGCAAAGTGGTTCAAGGATCGAACGTCTTCCGGTATCTTGGATCCATTCTCCAAAAGGATGGAGAGCTGGACGGAGACGTGGCTCATAGAATTAACGCGGGTTGGTTGAAGTGGAAAAGCGCCACCGGGTTCCTTTGTGATTCTGGCATTCCCCAAAGATTGAAGGGAAAGTTCTACCGTACGGCAATTAGGCCTGCTTTGTTATATGGCACCGAATGTTGGGCGGTGAAACAATGCCACGTTCATAAGATGAACGTGGCGGAGATGCGTATGTTGCGGTGGATGTGTGAAGTGATTCGGGAAAAAGTTGGAGTTGCATCAATGGAAGAAAAGATGAGGGAGAATCGGTTAAGATGGTTTGGTCATGTGTAAATGAGATCAGGTGATGCACCGGTGAGAAGAATTGAAGAGTGGAGGAGTAATCAAATTGTAAGGGGTAGGGGTAGACCTAAGATGACTTGGATGAAGGTAATTGAAAGTGATATGAGGCTACTTGGGATTGAGGAGAGCATAACGTTCGATAGAAGTGGGTGGAGGGGCGGTATCCATGTGGAGGAAGGGGTGTGATTACTGCATTTATTTCTTTTTCTCAATTGAGTTGGTATTTCAAACATTTTGAAAACCTCTTTTAAAACTTGTTGGTGTAAACCTTGTTTTCAAAAACTTTTTAAAATTTTTTTAAAATTTAAACCCTATTTAAAATTTTTTATCACTCTTGTCGATGTCATCTCCTTTGGCAACGGTTTCAGTTGACGATTCATGTTAGCCGACCCCAAATCACTTTGGGAATAAGGCTTAGTTGTTGTTGTTGTAGTTGTTGTTGAAGCTCAAAATGATTTATGGCTAAAATAAGTTCTGCCCCCAAAGATAATTTATGCAAGGAAATGGTGTGAGGAAAGAAGTATATAATGGAGCAGTTGGGTTGTGTTCAGGGGGAGTAGGTAGGGAATTTACATCTGAACGAGAAAGGGTGATTTTCGACCTAAAAATTGTGTAAATAAGGTGGATTGTACTCTAGTCTTTCATGAGCCATATTTGATGTAGCTCAGCCATTGCCCTATGGGCTATGTTTAGCATTTTCTGTCTGGTTTTAGGCATGTATAAAGTGGATTTTGTCACTAGGGTAACTGGAAAATGGTAAATTGAGTTTACTTTTGATGGTTTAGATTTCAAGATAAGTCTGATGCTATGTAATGCTGCATTGTATTCTTCCACAGGATCAGAATAAGCATATATTGTACTCTCTTGGAGGTGCCATATATTCTTTGCTTAATTAGTAGAGATCAGTGACTTGTAAGAATACTCTATTTGCAAAAGTTCTTTGTAGGAACTAGGATACCCTAGTATCAGTTACCAGTCTATATAGTTAAATGTGACTGGCTTCCTGTTGAACTTTGTTTAACTTGAAAGCACTATATGTAACAAGTTTGAGTTTGAGCTGACATTGTAATGTCCCCCGCTAACCTTAATAATAACTATATGCCTTCGATAAATTTTTTATTAACAAAGATCCTTTTCCTACTAATAAAGGCCTTGCAGTTAGTTGGCACCATTTGCTATAGGCAGTTGTTTGAATCAGATCACTAAAGAAAACATTCTATGTTTCATTGAATATTTGAGACTAATCTTAGTTAGCATCATAAAAAGCACTCTGCTACTCCAGAATAGCAATGCCACCATCTCGGAATAGGGCACTTCTGGCTTAGTTGTAGTTTCGAAGTTGAATTGCAAATATAGGATGCCTTCATTGAGGTTTGGTTATCTTTTGCCTTTTGTACAATGCTCTTCTAATCAATGGGATCATGTAAATGACTTAAGTAATATTGTTAGAATCAGTAACTGCATGCAAACACTTGGAAAGCTGATCTCCTAGTGTGTTTGTTTTTTCTGTAGAAATGTCTGTAGTGTCGCATATCTTCTTAGAAAGTTTTTGTTATCAGTCACGACGTTCTCTATCTTCAAGTAAAAAGAAAACTATTGAGAAGGATTTGTATCACGGTCATGTTATAAAGCTTGATAATGTTTTAAGTTTTAGGGTTCTAAAGAAAAGTCTCTGTTGTCAAATTTATGTTATGGGAAAACAAAAGTTCTCCAAGAAAGAATTAAATGTGACATACTTTTACTGAATCACTCTTGTTTTTTTTTTTTAATGTGTGTGAACTTGTATTGACATTTTCTCTCTCTTCCTTGTAGGTTCTCTTGGAGGCACAAACTGTTGGGAAAGTATCATCTGGCGTTGGGGGTATTTCAGCTGGAGATGAACTAGCTTTGGTGCCAATGGAACCCCCAAGGTCTGCAGTGACGATTGCTGGTGGCCCAGCCTTTTCAAATGGTTACTCAACGAGGTACAGTTCCGGCCTGTATCCAGGATTGAGTTCTAGCTCTGGTGTTCAGAATGGCGGTCATGACAGCACTGGTAGTTCGAGAAAAAAGGAAAAAGGAGGTTTGGCAGGCTTGCAGAATCTGGGGAATACTTGCTTTATGAATAGTGCTCTTCAGTGTTTAGTTCATACTGCACCTCTCGTTGAGTACTTTCTACAAGACTATTCTGATGAGATAAACAAGCAAAACCCATTGGGAATGCATGTATGACTTGTGCTTTCTTTATTTTTTACACATTCTGAATTTGTCAATTGTCATTATGTGGAGTAAATTTGAAGCTTGAGGTTTGTGCTGTGTATTCTTACTATATTTAGGGTGAGCTTGCCACGGCATTCGGTGATCTTTTGAGGGAGATTTGGTCTTCTGGTCGAACAACATTTGCGCCGCGTTTTTTTAAGGGGAAACTTGCTCGCTTTGCTCCCCAGTTCAGTGGTTATAATCAGCATGATTCCCAGGTTATTTCCTGTTTTGCTGCTCAATTTTTTTTGCATTTGTATTAATCATATGCAATATTTATATGTTAATATATTTTTTTGAGGGAGGAAGATTGCATGTGTATTTCTCTGCAAAATTTAAGCTTCAAAGTGTCAACATGCAAATGATGCAATGTGTTGGTTGTGTAATGTGAACACTCAAAACTACATATGGCCATTATTATGGCACTAAGCCACTAACAATTGAACGATGACAATTTTTTTATGGTTTTGCATTGATCTATGTTCAAAGAAACTAACAATATAAGTTTGCATTGAAAATTGTGTTTGCCTTATTCTAGTTGATGGGGGAGGGGGGAATGTTATCTGGTAGATTCATTGGTCTCTGACATTTCATGTGAAATGGTAAAATCACATATGGCAAATTAGAATTGGAGATTCTCATTAGGTTGGCATACCTACTTTTTTTTTCAAGGGGAGCCTCAGCTTTCCCTTCACTTATTATTCTTGGCTCTCTATCTCTTCGTCACACATCTTACAAATCAAACGTAGGCGACTTAGCTCTAATTTATATCATTTTTGAAGATTTTTTTTGGGGGGGGGGGTATCCCGTTTACATTACCGTGCTCTATGCCTCTATCGCTCCCTACACACCCGAAGGAAAAAAATTCTCGAAGATGATAAATGAATTTAATGTTTAAAATAGGTTGTGTCTCTATCAAATCAAACGTTACTGGGAAATGTTCGTCATGGTTCAGTTTCATTTTTCATTCCATAACCTCCAAGAAAACTATTGTATCCATTTGCCGAAGCTTCTAATTGACCATTAAAGTCTTTCCCTGTTGGAAGTATCTCACTCAAAGAAAACCTGAGAACCGGCTCATTCATCTCATCCCTTAATTGTATCACAAATTGTTCATTCAATGTTGCTTGGGGGTGTGTAGGCGCTTTAAATGGACAATTTCTTATCGCACCAAAATCTCACTGGATATAATTTAATCTTTTAATCTCTTTATTTCTACCTTGTTCTGATGCTTTTATCTACCCAGACTTCACAACCTAATATCTCTCCTCGATTTACCTTTAAATACAAAAATTAAAACCTATCTTAGTCACAAGAACTGATCTGGAATCTGATGTTGGTAACCTGAACTTGTATAAAATACAATTTGCATCAGTATAATCTGGATCAACTCATGGAGGATCGTTGACTGATGTTTGTGTCTCTTAGTAATGTGATATTGCCTACGTCCCTTTATATTTATTTTTGGCACGTGGTTTTGGAAAAAAGCGGAAGTAGTGGAATGAGGTCCCCACTTTTTGTATTTAGGAAAGAAACAAATTGTTGTGGCTTGGTTTCCTGGAGTCCAGTCTCATAATTCGCTGGGTACCCCTGCGGTTTTCGAATTAAGTCGCTCGTCCCAATTCGTGGTTCATTTTCGAACCAAATCGCTGCAATTCGCGAATTGGAACGAGTAATTTAGCGAATTTATTTCTCTTATACCAAAACCTAGATCTGAAATTTGAGAAATTACTCTTACATTGTTGATTGAGAGAGGAGGATCGAGAAGATGAGAAGAAATTGCGAAATTAGGGTTAATTTCGAACCCTAGAATTTAGATCTAAAATTTGTGAAGAAATTTGTTTGAAGTAGTATAAATTACCTTAGGGCTTTTGTTCTACTTGGAATTCTGTGCAAGATGACGGCTTCATTTCTGGTGAAGCTTCCACCTGAGCTCGGCGGAGTTGGTTGTCGTCGGTGGTCGTGTTTGTCTGATGGTGATGTGCGATGGTGGTGACTGGAGAATCACGCTCTTCTCTTTTTTTATTTCTTTTTCACTTTCTAAACCTAAAGTGTGAGCATGAGTCACGTGGTTCTCCTATTTTTATTTATTATTTTTCACTTTTTTAAAAATTTTCTAACCCAAAGTGAGAGCATTAGTTAGGTGCATATTTGTAAATTATGTTATAAATCTGTGCTATATACTTAGGCTTTTTTATCTGAAATTTATGTAACTAGACGTCCTTAGGCTTTTTTATTTAATTATTTTTTTCCTTATTTTTAGTGTACCGAATTCACCTTTCGAACCGAATTCACCTTTCGAACCGAATTCACCAAGGGGTAGCGAATTCCGTTCCCGAATTCGTTCCGCGTTCCGGGGTGTTCCGCGAATTATGTGACACTGTCCTGGACAATATCAGTGAGAGGAAATAATCAGAAGAATAAAGTGGCGACTTCAATGCAATGAGGACGAATAAAACGGCTAGTAAAGGGAAGTCAGGAGATTTGGATTGATTTAAAGTAACATAGTACAACCTTGGGAGCCTCATACATATTACAATACAATACAATTCACTATTCGCACTTTTTTCTGGATGGCCTACTCACGTGATATGTTCTCCTATTTATTGACCAAGCCCCCTTATTACTTTCTCTTGATTGAACCACCTGGCCATTTAGTTGTTTTTGCCTAAAATGCCCTTCCCTATATGAAGGTAGTATGTCTTGAGTAGAGGAGGATTGGGTGGTTTCGTAACACAAATTTGGAATTATGTAGGATGCATCGAAATGGACACCCCAAAATGGAAAATCGGAAGTATGAAAAGGGACAGAGGGAATATAATTTACTTAACAGCTATTGCTTAGTAATGTTTACTTCTATGAACTTTATGATCTTCTTGTTTACCTTGTCAGTTTCTCTTGTCATCAAATATACATTTGCTGATATGACAGACAGGAATTGGTCCAGACGCCCACTGATGCCCTCTTGTTTAATATAATTGGCTATATTGTGCTCTGTGACTCTTAGTTTCCAACCTTGTTAACTGTGGCTATGCCTTTAATCAATCTTATATTCTTATTATATTGTCAGCAAGAGAATGACATTATCAACCAGAGAATGACGACATATTGTGAAATATAAGTTAAGACAAATGATATTTTATCTTATACTAAAACTCTACAATCTAGTTAAATCAATTCATATATCATGGGAATTGATGGCCCCATACTTTTGCAATTTCTACTTGGTGGAGAAAATAAACTCTCATTTTTCCAATGTAACCCTATAGTTTTGTAAGAGTATCAAAAGTGACATTGATGAGGAATATCCGTTAAACTTAATGATAAAACCATTTTTACATTGTTTAAACATTAATTTAGGTTAATTTAAGCTAATTAAGTTAATTAGCCTCCCTCCCTCCTCCTACCCTTTCCCTCTGCCAGGTCAGCCCACTGTCACATAATTCGCTGGGGTGGTGTGCGAATTTCGAATTGGTTCGATCGAATTCGTTCCCAATTCGCAATTCACAATTCGCCAATTTGCCTAAAATCAAAGCTCTATGCAGCGAATTCCGTTCCCGAATTCGTTCCCCGTTCCAGAGCGATCTACGAAATATGTGACACTGGGTCAGCCACCCCCGCCCTCTCCTCTCCTCTGCTAGGCCAGCCACCCCCTCCCTTCTCCCTTCTCCCTGCTTCCTCCTACCTTTTTCCTCTACCACGCCAACCACCCCCTCCCCTTTTGTCTGTCACGCCAGCCACCCCTCCTCTTCCCTCTGCCAGCTAGCCGCTCCTCCATGCTTCCTCCTACCCCCTTCCCTTTGCGAGACCAGCCACCCTTCGTTTTTCGCCCAAGCAGTCATCCCAACCGACTTCTCTCTTCCTCCCTCCCCCTATCGTAACTCCCCCTTCCTATTTGCGGCCACCCAGCTAGACTCGCTATTCCTCCCTTGCTTTCGCTACCTCCCTCCTCGTCGCGCTGCCTTGTCCTCCACCAGGCAGCCTCACTATCTCCTCGTTGGTCAAACAGAAGAGATGAAGATGGGGTTGTAGGAAGGAGGGGGAGGGGATATATGAGGGAAAGGCGGTTGTGCAATTAAGATCGCCTGCTATGGTGGTCATTAATGTCAGTAGGAGCGGGGATGGTGGTGGTGAGGGACGTCAAAAGAGAAGGGGGGAAGCTTGGGGTAGGGTAAGGGAGGGGGTGGAGGTGGGCTCGTGGTCAAGGAGCTCGGAGGGAAGGGAAGCAAGGATGGGGTGGGGTGGTGGTCAGGGAGGTCGAAAAAGGGACGATGGGGAACGGGCAAGGGTGGCGTAGGGGTGGTTTGGAAGGAAGAAGGGGCAGGGAACTAAGGTTAGGTTTAAAAATATTATAAAATAATGTTTAAAATACTATTTAACGAAAGTTAGGTCATTAATGTCACTTAAATTTGTAAAACACAACCATAGGGTTACTTACGAAAATGGAAGTTTTTCTCCACCGAGTAGAAATTGCAAAAGTATAGGGCCACCAAGCAGAAATTTCCCATATATCATTAAAAGACTTGTAACATAAGTCTATCGGTGACTTGACACTCTTCCTCCTGCACTGTGCTCTCTCCATGTCACTTCCTTAGACTTAAATAAAGATTTACTATGAAGACTCGAGCCTTTGACCTATCTTTACAAGTTAAAGACTTATCCAATTTCTTCATGGACTATCGAAGCTCAACTCATCACAAGTAGTCTAATTACATGTTAAGTATTGCTTAAGAAAATACGAGATCGATCCTACCTCTTTCCTTGTTTTCACAAATACCATATGTTCCCTTCTCGCAACAAGTATGATTTTTTTAATCAATTATCAATATTTTTGGCTACTAGAATAAAGTTCCAAGCATGTCGTATCACTAATGATGACCCAGACCATCACCGGGCTAGAAACTAGTTGAAAATTATCCTAGTGATCTGTGATCACCGAAAGACAAATGTTGCATATTAGACATAGGTAGTATTTGTTCTGTACTTGGTGAAGAACACACATATCATCTGCCTATGCATATTTCACTTGCTAAGATTACCTTTCTATATTGAAAGATAAACCGAGATAGTTTCTTGCTGCCAACTTTAAGTGTTGTATTGAGTGGGACTCTTGTGGATGTGCATTATATTGTTAATATTGGCATCTGGTCAGTTTGATTTGTTTGGTATGCTATATTCACAATCCCATATCAACATTATTTCTTTTTTGTTTTTTGGTATCTGTTGGTGTGCTATATTCCCATTCTAATTATTCTTGTATCAAAGTAATTTAATTTTTTTCTTTGTAAGCTTCTTTAGTCCATCATAAGTCGCTGAAAGATGAGGTGTATTTCATTTAGGAACTGCTTGCCTTCTTGTTGGATGGATTGCATGAAGATTTGAACCGAGTTAAGCAAAAACCTTACATCGAGATGAAGGATTCAGATGGCCGACAAGACGAGGATTATGCAGAAGAGTGTTGGAATAATCATAAGGCGCGCAATGATTCGATAATTGTTGATACTTGTCAGGTCCGAAGAACCTCTTTGCTCTTGTTAATCAACATTGTACTGTCACTTCTATTCATTGAACACTTTTTTCCTTTTTTTGGGGGGGGGGGGGTTTGTCTTGTTTGTGTTGCAAGGGATGGCAGTCTCTTGTTCTCAGATAGCCAAATTGTGGATACTTTTGTTGGGTATTGTTGGGTGCAAAGTACAAGATCCGTTTTTTTAGTTGTACCATATTGGCTTTTGATACTATTCGTATTTTTCACTTTGACCTCCTTCTAGTCTTTATACGTTAGTCAAAATATAGTCAAGTGGGGTCTTGTTAGATTCGCGTCGTATGTAGTTTTTATATATCAACTTTTAAATTTTTTATGTATACACAATTGTAGATGTAAACGTTTGAAGTTGTGCGTTGGTAAATTTCCCAAGGCCTTTGGGTACAACTAAAAAAACAGAGGTAGTATTATGTAAGGGTATTTAGTCATTGACATCTAGTATCAGACGTCACTATCATATGTTTTGCCTTCTAGTTCATCTTGGAGAAAGTTTACATGGATATTGCAATTACTTTTCTGTTTTGAAGCTTATGCTGGATTTTTATTGGCCAAGTTTGTAGAGCTTGGACCTCAACACTTGGTGTATATTCTTCTTTTGCCTCCTTTTCTTTGTAGGGCCTTATCATGGGGCAAGAATAAGGTCTTATAGGTATGTAGATTTTGGCATCATAGGGAAGGGGTAATATGCTGTGTATTTCCAAAGGATCATCTCTTCTAGTTAGCTTGTACGGAAATGCTTCTTTACTTACAGGTGATATATTGTTTCCGGTGTTCATCAGTCAGGTAGCTTATATCTAGAGTCATTAATCAACCTTAATAGGACATGTTGTAAACCATATTCTTTTTTAAATTTCAATTTCTTGTTTACTAAATAATTATTCTAATTGCCATATTCACTCTGCCATAGGGCAATGTGGAAGGAGGATCCACCCAGTATAACCCATAAATTTCTGATATATTGGAGAAACCCAACATAGAATACAAGATTCTTGCTCACCCACATAGAGAGGTTTCAAACAGGGAGCACAGAACGATTATAGGCTCTGTCAATGTCATCAGCTCTATCACTATATAAGGGATTATTAGCTGATTAGCTCTATCATCCTTTTGTGTCACTCGAGCTGTTTGTTGAAATGGTGTTACTGGATTGAGCTAAAAGTGATTGTAGCCAATATTTTTTTCTTGACATACTGACATCTGTTTTAAATTTTACTTGCATCCGAACTTGCTAGGCCTGATAACCCCTGCATTGAGTATGGAATAATCATGTAAGATGGAACCTGATGTTTGCTAACCATATCTGGTGGTGATCAAATACACAGGGCCAATACAAGTCTACGTTGGTTTGTCCCATTTGTCGCAAGATCTCAATTACATTTGATCCATTTATGTATTTGAGTTTGCCCCTGCCTTCAATGGTCAACAGGGCAATGACGGTTACTGTGCTATCTGGTACTGGGGATGCGCTTCCAATGCCATATACTGTGACAGTTTCTAAACATGGATGTTATCGAGATCTAATTCAGGCACTGGGAAAAGCGTGCTGTCTAAAAGATGAAGAGAGTCTTCTTCTTGCTGAGGTAGATATGCTGTAATTATTATTTTCCTTAGTGCTATGTAGCGCATCTGTGTCCTTTGTGGCTGTGGCTAATTTGTCAACTTCAAATTTCAGGTTTATGATCACAAAATTTACCGATACTTAGAATCTGCTCTGGAGCCGTTATCTTCCATTAAGGACGATGAACATATTGTTGCATACCGAGTTCCTAAAAAACAAGTTGGCCTCAAGAGGCTGGAAATAGTTCATCAATCCTCAGAAAAGTAAGTGACGCTGCTAGATGTAGGTTTAAAATATCCTCTTCTCCCCCCTGCGTTGGTACTTGCTCCCATCCCCAGAAAATAAATCGTGTGTTGGGTCGTTTGTAAATTTTGCTGTCTCTTTCCTGACTGCATTCTTGTTAGAGATATATCCATGCTGGGCAAAACTGCAAGTACATTATTCATACTTCATATCTGCTCTTGATGACAGGAAGTTTTTCGGATCGCCACTTGTAACCTATTTGCAAGGAAAGCCACAAACCGTTGCTGATGTTTGTATTTCCATTACGAGTATTCTTTCCCCTTTGAAGAAGGCCCATGTTTCTTCGAGTATGAATCACAGTGAGAAGGAAAATGGATCTGCTTCAAGAGTCAATGACGAAGCAGATAATGGGATTATAGACAGGACTTCAGGATGCAAGCATGACACCGATTTTCCTTTTCAGCTCACTGTAACCGAGGAGAGGTTTTCAAGTGCAAAACAAATTGATGAAGATTATGTGAGAAGTAGTTCATCCTTGAAGGTTACTATCCACTGGACGGATGATGAGCATGACCTTTACGATATTAACTTTCTGGAGGATCTTCCTGAGGTGTGCAAGTCTGGTTTTACAGCAAAGAAGACTCGCCAGGAAGCTGTATCTCTATTCTCATGCATGGACGCATTTTTGAAGGAGGAGCCTCTTGGGCCTGATGACATGTGGTAGGAAAACATACATGAATTGATTTAAGAGAAGCTCTCAGCTTGTTCAATATCACTATTATCTTATGTATCTACGTCTGAATGCAGGTACTGCCCAAATTGCAAGGAACATAGACAGGCCTCTAAGAAGCTCGATCTTTGGAGACTGCCAGAGATACTTGTTATTCACCTGAAACGGTTCTCGTATAGCAGATATTTTAAGAACAAACTAGATACGTTTGTGAGCTTCCCTATCCAGAGCTTTGATATGAGCAAATATGCGAAGAACAATAAAGCTTCTGATGCTTCCGACATGTACGAGTTGTTTGCAATTAGCAATCATTATGGTGGGCTTGGTGGCGGACACTATTCTGCATATGCGAAGGTAAGAGTTTCATTTCAAACCTTTTCCTTCCCTGGCTTAGATTTTGTTTCTTGATGGTGAATGGTGATGGTAGTTTTTTTTTTCAATTGGAAGTTATAGATTTGGGTTATGCATGCAAGACAGAGTTTCCCTGGGTTAAATATGCTAAGGGTTACTGCAACCTTTCTCATCCATTCTGCAGTTATTTATATTGTTTGAAGATGCAATAGAAATTTTCTATATTCTTAATCATTATAATTTTATGTAGTTCATAAACATTTTGTGCATTTTGTTCGACAATCTAAGTATGAAAATAGGAATTTTTTTTTTTTGCCTTTTATTAATTCAGCTGTCTCACACTACTCCCCCTCTCCCATGTAGAGGGTTGGGGCTTAAAGATATTGGTTCCTGTAGAAAAACTAAAGAGAAGACCACATTTTGTGCCGATAGTTGGTAGGTGATTCACCTATTCAAACTACTCTTTCCTGGCTTAACATTTTACTCCTTGTATCCAACGACATTTAAAAAAAATTGAATCCATTATATTTGGAGATCCAATTTATTCCATTAATTCTCAAGCTTTCTCGCTCCAATATTCCAAGAGGCTATATTATGGTATTACTATATTACTTATTTAGACAACTTCATTGGGATGTTAAAATGGTTTCCTGCTGCCCCACTGTTCCCATTTTGAAAATAACTCTAAAAGTAGTTTACAATACATATGTTTTTAAGTCACACTCTTTCTTCACTATATAGACATACTATATGTTGAATTTCCTGCATCAATAACCTGGTTAAAAGTTGTGGAATGTTAACATGGACCCATATAGTGGGAGTTTCTGGATCGAGGGAGTAACCTACTTTGACTTTTGCTCGAATCATTTTCTCCCAATATTTTCTTGAAAGCATGGATCATCCAGCCTTCCTTTTCATTGGGGTGTTGGTAGGGAGCATCTGCTTGGTGATCACATGTCGCTTACTCTCATATAGTCTCGACTCTTCTGACTCTTTCCTGCCCACATCAGGTGAGCATCTAATTGTTCTGATGTGTGTGTACGATCCTTGCAAATTGACATGGAATTTGGTACACGTTGATTTATACATGTCGATTATAAATTATACATGTCGATTACTTCTAACAAGTCTGACGCTTTCCACTATATTGAGTAGCACAATCTTTAAAGACGTAGATTGCATATGGTTGGTTACATCTGGAAATCTTATGGACTTCATTTTATCAACTATGCAGTTGATTGACGAGGACAGATGGTATCACTTTGATGATAGTCATGTATCTCCTGTGAATGAGACAGAAATCAAGACGTCGGCTGCATATGTCTTGTTTTACCGTAGGGTGAAAGTTGAAGCAAAATCTGAAGGCAGAGGATCATCTTGGGAAAATGATCGTTCTTAAAAGCAATTAGATGGATCTCATAAACACAGATTATCGGTTAGAAACATTGAGAGGTAGGTCGTCATTTGTTCCATCAGTATTTGCTCATTTGTTCAACAAAATTTTGAAGTGAGCTGCTAGATCATAGATTCTCATTTCTCAGTATTTAATTCATCTAGTCCCTGTGTATAGGTCTATGGCCAATACTAAAGCTATAATCATCTAGGAAGCATTTTAAACACCTTCCCACCTCTATGTGGTGGATTCTTTAGATGCTTATGGATAATGCCTTGATGTGTAAGTTTATTTCGTTCGCCCTAGATGATTTTTTTTATATATAAATTGAAGCCTGTTTTGCATCTACATCAGGTTTGGGTTAGCGTAGCAGGTTTTGGGTTACAATGAGTTTTAAACTGATTGTATCTTGTAACTAGCTTTTATTCATAACTACCAAATGCTGTATCATACTGAGCAGTGAAATTTGAGCATAGAAGTACTTTTATCAAATTATTTGGTGGTAACTGGTTATCTACATATTACTAGTACATTGGTACCCGTACTTTTTGTTTATAGTTGTGCTTGTGGGAGTGAAGGTACATGCGTCTCTTTGCAACTTTATTCATTGTATCAAACTGCTTGATAGAGAAATACATGTTGCAATACTTTTTGACTAATAGTGTATCAAGTTTTGGGTTATAGTGGATCTGAAAATGATTGTATTACGTAATTAAACCATATTCAAAATATATTCTCAACGCCTCTGCCAACTTTACTACCAAACGATGTATCGTCATAATTCATACACTTGATTGCGCATTGTTGACTGAAGAACAGTGAAATATGGGAGAGCCAAAATAGTATTATCATTTCTCCACCAACTATTTGGTAGCTATTAACACACCTACGTCAAACGTAACACTCCCAAACTTATTTAGTGATAAAAGTTTGACCTCACAACTCCAAGATTGTGGATTAAAATTCAAAACCACTAAGAGCGGATTTGGAGGTGGGGATTTTTCAATTACCCCCGCCTCCGTACTCTCAACTTGTAAATGTCTATTAGACTAAAGAATTGTGAGAGTTGAAGTCTGGTAGGTTATTTTTGCTTATTATTAAAAAGGTATTTATGTTTCTAAAAATTACTTTATTTTGACTTGCAAACTTGTCAAAATACACTTGTCAAAATACAACTTTGACCATTGATATCACTAATTATAAAGTTAATATCTTGCAAATATAAAGCGAGACAAATTCAATACTACATTTTAACTAATAAATAAAAATTATTGTGATTATGTAAAATGTTATAGTCGAATAGAGTAGTTAATAATGTAAAAGTCACAGTGTTGCTTTTTTCAGAGAACGAGGAAGTATGTAAGTAGGCCTTGTTCATCCCCAAAGGATTAGGTATGTAGTTACATTTTTATCAATTCGACTGCTACAACTGCAAGTACATCAAAACCCATGCGTTTTTATTATATTTGTTGGGAGTAAGAATGAATTCGTCGTCGTTTCAGTACAATTTTAATTATACACCCAGGTGTACCATGAACATGGTATACGTTCATGGTACACCCAAAGCTATGTTGAGCAAAAAATAGTCTTAGGTATACCATGTTTATGGTACATTAAAGATTGTTTGAGCAAAATATAACTTTGGATGTACCATGCTCATGGTACACCCGGTTGTATGATACATATTCTCTCGTTTTAGAGCATAGTTCGCGGATTGGTACTTAATTGCACTCTTTCTGTAACCCGGATGATATATTGATCGCTAGGATTGATGCATAAAATTGAGTTGTGTAGATCCCTTTTGTTTTCCTTATCATATCGATCATTTATTATTATAGAAAAAAGTTTCTGGCAGAGGGAAGAAGCAAAATAGATAAAGAAAGAAAAGTCGAAGAAAAGTAAAGATATCCAATGTTTGGAGTGTCAAAAAGAACAAGAATGACTCAAAAAAAATAATGATATTGACAAGAGTACAAGCAAAGAACATGTATGCCTCCTTTTCCCTTCCCTTCCCTTCCCTTCCCTTCCCTAACTCTCAAGTTTCTTATCCTCTCCAAAGCTGCAACGAGCTCAATGCCGAGAAAACAAGTATAAATGTCCTGTGAATCTTCTCTAATCTAAATTAAAGCACCACTAGCATTACCATCATCACCAATGAAGTAACTATCAGACCAACTGAGGGATATCTTTCCTGCAAATTCACACACAAACGCGATTAAAGTTTGCGACTAGTTTTTTTATTAAGAACGTAATAACTATTATTCGTTTATTTCTCAAACAATGCAATAATGTTTACAAGGCAATTACGCAAATGAACGATTTAATGGAAATTAAAGTGTGAAGAATTATAGACGGTCAGGTACTGAAATGAGATAATGTCAAACCTTATGATACTAAAATGGACATTATGTCGATAGTTTAGACAAGAAAAGAGTATTTTTTGCTACCATTGCCAATTGTACTTAGAATTTTTGGAACTTTTTGTGTCCATTTGATAATTTTCTGTTTAAGGTTCACATAATGTCACCTTTTGCTTGAACATTAGACATACTTCGAACAAATTTAGCTGGTTTAATGAATCAAGAACACAGTTACTACCACTATATACATAGATATTAGATACTACAGGTAACAATGGAAGAGCCTTCAGCTCAGTAGAGCAGGGCTCCCCTTCCACACTAGTGGCAAGGGTTCGAACACGACGACACCCCTTTTAGTCCCGCTGCTATATTCTTGAGATAGAAAGGGCAGGTTAACATTATAAAAAGTGGAAGCGAATCCACAGGCCTACAACAATCTGGCACAGAAAAGAATCTTATGCTTTTCAACTCCTAATGGGATGTGCACTTTAGCCATGAAGAATCAAACAGAGAACAATAATACCTTTTATGTTTAAAATAAATAATCTTTACTAAAAAAAAGACAAATTGATCAAAAAACTGAATGATTGAATGAATGAAGAAGCATACCATGGCATAGGAAATGGAGAGATAACCACTAGAAGAAGAACCATCAGTGCCGCTATCGCCACCACCACCACCGTAGCTACCAATAGAAGAAGGTTCAGTAGAACCATCACCAGAATCAGAGGCATTACCAACAGCCTGAATAGTAGAAAACCCCAATGAATAAGCTGGTGTACCATCAGGTTTGAATAACCCATAATTCCTCTCAGAAGTTGGTCCTGGTTTCATGTTTTCATTGAAGAGTGCAAATACAAACACATTAATATCACAATTTGGTTTCATGGGTGTACCCTTCTTTTGTGCACTATTCACTAACTTTATAAGATTTCCATTATATTTCTTGGCATTCTCAGGAGTAGCACCAACTTCATCTTCATCTCCTTTCGACGGCCAACCAGTTTCAGACACCTGAACCAACACTTTCTTATTGAAATTTGAACCCATTGCATAATATACAGCATCAATTTGAGCAAACAGCATGTTATCATAATGAAAATCGGAATCCGGGTCAACTAATATTTGATTAGTCTTAGCTTGGAAAAGAACATAATCAAGATCCACTTTTTGTGGGCTATCCTTGTATGCAAAATATGGGTATGCATTGATCAAGAATGGCGACCCTGTTTTGGCATGAAAGTTCAACATTTGTGACATAGTACTGCTCAATTCTTCTTTAAAAGAACCGGCTGAAGGCGGGTACGATGTTTCGAGTATTGCTAAGTTATGGGCAGTTGTGACCGCAACGTAGCGATCCAAATCTAAACTTTGAAGTGCCAAATACATGTTCTGCATTGCAGGCAGAAGACTGTCTGCTAAATTTTTATCATTTAGGGCTAAAACTTCATTGCCAATAAGAACACAAGTGATATTTGTATCAGGTAAATAACACTGAACATTCTTTTTCACCCAATCAATGGCTTGTTTTGGATCTTTTGCTAATTGTGGTAATTGATCATTGCCTACTGTGACTGTAAATTCAATTCCTGTTTTAGCAAATGCTTTGAGGACTTTCGGGTCGGCGTCGTAGAGCTTTACTTTCGTTGCTCCAATGGATTTTACCAGTGGTACTACTTTGTCCGGAGATGGTAGATTGTTGGCTATTTGTCCGTAGTTTATTCCTAATGATACCACTGTAATTGGTATTGTACCTGATTAAGCATGGCAACAGTCATATGAATTCATATTAGTAACAATTAATAAAGTAAGAATGAGTGTTTTCGTGATACATAGTTTTTTGGCCAATGTAGCACGGAAGTGACTGAGGTATGCAGTTTCAATGTTTCCGTTTCCGAAATGTCAGCTTTTTCCGGGCTAACGAGGCCCGAAAAAAGCCAATTTTCGAAACGCCAGCCGTTTTTATGCTACATAGTTTTTAGGGCTATGTAGCACGGAAACGACTGATGTCCGTTTCCGAAATCTCAGCTGTTTTCGTGCTAATAAGACCGAAAAATTGGCCATTTTTCGGGTCACTAATGGTATTAGCTGCTTACCTGAAAGTAGCAAAATTGGTAATAATACTAATAATGATGAATGTAGAGATCTAAGGGAAGTTGTGCTTCTATATCTGCTTGGTGACTCCATGAAGTTGAAAAAATTGATACTTTACTACTAGATCTTCTGTGTAACTTGGGAGTTTGGATCAATCTTGCAACAGGGAAAATGGGAAATTTAATGTGTACTTCACTAATGAATTAGCTCTGAAAATGTTTATTCTAATGAGAATTGGGTATGATGTGAGTTGTTACATACCCAATAGTAGACAAGAACAAGAACAAGAACAAGAAGAGGCTAATGTTACATACCCAATAGTAGACAAGAACAAGAACAAGAACAAGAAGAGGCTAATGAGAAAGCTGAAGAGAGAGAGAGAGAGAGAGGGGGAGAGACAGAGAGGAGCTGCTTTGGTTTGCTTTAGTAGTGTGTGTACTGACAGCAAGTGCAAGGCAGCAAACTTTGATTCTTTCTTTTTTGGGTATTTTTAAAATTATGTGTAGCAGTAAAAGAGAACACGTCCCAACACTAATTTAACTAGATTATCATCCATCGCTAGTTTTTACTATTACTTGGAAAATGTTCAACGTTACCTTAAAACTTACTCCTCCCTCCTTTCTATTGCATCATTTTCTTTTTTGAAGCTCGAGTTGTTCTTCATATCTTCATATATATATATATATATATATATATATATATATAAAATTATAGTCACATTAGATTGTGTTAACCATTAATAATCATTCAACACATGAATTTTTTCATATACTATTAAAAAATTGTCCAAAAGTCCATAATTGTAAAAGAGTGACATTTAAAAAATGGAAGAAATACATCATTTATTTAGTTATAGTTGACCCATTTCTTCAACCACGTTTATCAAAACACAATTTTAATTGTTTATATGATGATCTATCCATAACTTAAAATTAGTAAAATCTTTTGTTTTAAAAATGTACATTATGACAAATTTAACAAGAATGTATATGATATTTTCTCCTAAACATAAATCATAAATAGAGTGTGACAAAATAAGAACAGATAAATTCATATAAGGCCTAATAAGGTCGAATAAAGTTGAATAAAGTCTAATATCACATGATTTATGTATGGGGTCTGCCCAGCAGACCTCCAGCTGGCAGCAGACGACTGGTCCTGCCACTCCACATCAGAGCGCCAGGAGCAGAGCAGACCTCCTCAGGCAGACCGCTCCGGACATAACCTCTAGGCTGGAGTTTAACGAAGGCCTTGTTCCACCTTGGCCCACTTCCAAAGATGCCCACTCACTTTACTAGGTCAGTTTCAAGTCCATGTCTCATATAAATACCCATGCCCATGCATGGGTAAGGTACGTTCAATCAAACACTCACAAAATACTTGCACTTGATACTCGTTTTCTCTCTACTAGAGATCTTGTGCTCAACTTGGACTGACTTAGGCATTGGAGAGGAGATCCTCGGAACCACCCCCGAGGTTTCTCCTTGTTTTGCAGGTAACCACCACCACGAAGGACGTTTGGGAACCACGTTCCACCAAGTACCCACCACCACATACACTGTTGTTGTCTTGGACAGAAACAATTTGGCGCTAGAAGGAGGGGAAGAGTAGAAAAGCCCAATCTACAACTTCGCAATGGTGGTTCCAACCTCAGAAACACTCGGTTCCGACAGTTCAGGAGGAGAAAGAAACTCTTCACAGAGAGAAACAACCACGAGATCAACTAGAAGGGGTAGTGTTGCTACCACCAGATCAGGAAGGAGGGGTAACACTGCTACCCCCCATCAAGAAACTAGGCAGACCCAGCAGCCAAGCAGGTTAGTGGTCATGCCCACGCCTGAGCAACTCCAAGCAGCCATCCAAGTACTGCAATCTGCCCAGCAGTTCATACAAACTGTTGGAGGCCAACCTGCTCAAAAAAGGAGGAGAACCAGAGCACATGGTTCAGTTCGAAGGCACCTGCAGCTGTCATTTGAAGAGGAGGCAGCCGCAGCAGAACCCCTATGCGGGTACAACATGACAAACATCACACCCACCCCAACGTCAGAGTATGGCCTATCTAGCCACTCTGGACTTGGGTACATCAAGAGGGGTTGGCAGGAAGCAGAATGGGATACTGAGATGATGCAGGAGGATCATCCCAGCATGTTCGAGGAACTGACACCCACAGGGTATACGGCAGGCTCAAGCAGGAGATCT
The DNA here is from genome assembly GCA_947645195.1 of Patellifolia procumbens. NCBI lineage: Eukaryota > Viridiplantae > Streptophyta > Magnoliopsida > Caryophyllales > Amaranthaceae > Patellifolia > Patellifolia procumbens. The sequence continues at coordinate 6,004,894 of CANSGD010000972.1, forward strand.
GTCCACAGAGGAAATCAGGGAGGCGTGGTCCAGAATGTCCAGCCCCTGCACAAAACCAGGCGGAACTCAGGAGCTGAAGAGGCCTTGTCTGCGCCTGGTGGCGGAACGATCAGAAGGCATGTCAGCCAAAGATTGGGAACAATACCAGAAGAGGGATCTGGCGATAATGGAGCCCCCACATATCTCAGAGGACTCATAACCCACAGAGTCAACTCCAGACCCATTGTGGTATCACCAGCAGAGGAGATTAGGTCTCCTTCCAAATCTCCCTTCACACCTGAAATCATTGCGGCCAGAGTGTCAAAGCGAAGCTCCCACCGAATCTCAAGTTCGAAGGGGAGGGAGACCCAAAGGAGCATGTGGCAGCCTTTGAGACCCACATGGAGCTAGGAAACTACAATGAGGCCACCTGGTGCAGACCTTCCCTGCCACTCTGTCAGGGATATCTCAGACCTGGTTCAAAACTATCCCCCAGGGGACGATTGCTAACTTTGATTAACTGAAGAAGAGATTCAAAGAGCATTTCGTCAGTGGAAGTAGGAGGAACAAATCCACACATGAGCTGCTGTTGCTGAAGCAGACTCAGAATGAGAGCTTACGGGATTTCATAGGGAGGTTTAACAAAGAGCTGGTGCACATCCCCGAGCTGGAGCAGAAGCTCGCTCTGCACGCTCTGAGGAACGCCCTACCCCACACCAGCAAGTTCAGAGATGACCTTAAATGGGTCACCATGACAGAGCTCAGCGAGGCCCTGGCCCTGGCAGAAAAATACATAGCTGTCGAGGACTTCAACAAAGCCTCGACAAACCCGGAGCTGGAACAAGCAGACCTGCCAGGCAAGATACCAGGCAGAATGAGCATCAGTTCATAGTAGGCAGACTGAATTTTGGAGGCCCTAGGCCCCATCAGAACAGAGGAAGAGAAAAGCAAAAAGAACCAGAGAGGGAGGTGGACCGGCTGAGGGCCCAAGAGAAGTATAACAACTACAGCAACCTCAGCATGCCAAAGGCTGAGATCTTTCTGACCAACAGAGATGACAGCAAGTGGCACAGGCCACCTCTCACCAAGAAGAGAAGCCTAGGCCCCGACATGGCAGAGTTCTGCGCTTTCCATGAGGCGCCAGGCCACAGTACAGAAGACTGCATAAGTCTGAAAAATGATCTGGAAAGCCTGATCAGAAGAGGCTACTTCAAAGAGTACCTAGCCTGGAATCAGGGGATCAAGGAGAAAGAGCAACATAATGAAGCTCCGAGCGATGAACCGTGATTGTCTAGCTGTACGGAATCCCTGGGGAGTGAAAGGGCAGAAATTGCAAGACAAGCGGGCAGAGACCAAGGAAGGAAAAAAGAAGACGATATACGTCATATTTGGCAGTTCTAGTTCGATGGGGGGAGAGAGGGCTCATCTGAGGCAGCTCACCCACCCCAACCTCTACTCCATCGACCAAGCAGAGCTGAGCCCAGATCTGCCAAACATGACCTTTACAGCAGAACTGCAAAGGCATCAGTTTTCCACACTCTGATCCTCTAGTGGTCACTCTGGAGATTAGCAGCACAGATGTACGAAGAATACTGTTAGATGGCGGGAGCGCCGTGAATATCCTTTATAAGGACACCTTCGATAAAATGGAGCTGGACCGATCAATGCTGAAGCGAGGAGGAACTCCAATCGTCGGATTCACAGAGAACTCCATCATCCCAGAGGGGAAAATACATCTGACTGTGACCACAGAGGGGCGGAATGGAGTGAAGAGAACTGTGGTTCAAGAGTTCCTGGTAGTAGACCTCCCATCACCGTACAACGCTCTGATGGGAAGGAAATTCATTGAGGCAGTACAGGGAATCCCGTCAACCCATCACCAGACCATGCTTTTCCTAAGCAGCACTCGTGAGGTGGGCAGACTGAGGGGAGACCAGAGAGCAGCTAGGTCATGCAATCTGACCGCTCTGAAGAAGGATAAAATACCTCCTCCTCCTGACCACTCTGGGTCCAGGAGAAAGAGGAGAAAGGAAAAGAAAGAAGGAAAGATGAAAGAGGCTGAAGAAGCCAAGAAGGACCAGGCTGAAGAAGCCGGGAAGGAAAGAAAGGAAGGAAAGGCCGAAGAGGCCGAGGAAAGAAAGGAAGAATGTGCCGCTATCAGTGAGGCCGATGCTCGGCCAGAGGCAGAACAGGAAGCAAATAAGCCTGAACCGGGGGAAGAGACCGAAGAGGTACTCTTGGGACCGGAAGAAGGCAGGACAGTCAGAATAGGTAAAGACCTGGATCCTGAAACCAGAGTCAACCTAATCAGTCTGCTGAAGGAGAATGCAGATGTGTTCGCCTTCTCAGCAGCTGAGATGCCTGGGGTAGACCCCGCCACCATCAACCACAAGTTGAACACTGCTGCAGGGTACAGACCTGTAAAGCAGAATAGAAGGAACTACTCTGCGGAGAAAAATAAAGCCATCGAGGAAGAAGTTCAGAAGCTGCTCGAGGCAGGGTTCATAGAGCCCTGCAAGTATCCAGAATGGATGGCCAATGTGGTGATGGTAAAAAAGGCGAACGGGAGCTGTAGGATGTGTGTCGACTTCACAGACCTCAATAAGGCCTGCCCCAAGGACTGCTACCCCTTGCCAAGAATCGACCAGCTGGTAGACTCTACCAGTGGTCATGCTCTGCTCAGCTTCATGGACGCATTCAGCGGATACCATCAGATCTTCATGGATCCTGCAGATAGAGAGAAAACGGCATTCATCACCCCTATCGGGGTATTTTGCTATGTCATGATGCCCTTCGGGCTGAAGAATGCAGGCGCCACCTATCAAAGGCTGATGGATCAGGTCTTTGCAGGTCAGAGGGGAAGGAATCTGGAGGTGTACGTGGATGACATCATCACCAAGAGAAAAATTGAGACTGACCATATAGCATACCTAAAGGAAACCTTCACCAACCTCCGCAAACACAACATGAAAATGAATCCTAAAAAATGCATGTTCGGAGTAAGGTCAGGGAAATTTCTGGGCTATCTGGTCCGTGAAAGGGGGATCGACGCGAATCCCGACAAAGTGAAAGCAGCTATGGATCTGCCAGAGCCTAAAAGCATCAGAGACATCCAGAGGCTGACAGGCAGAATGACAGCCCTGTCCAGATTCATAGCTCAGTCTGCAGAGAAAGCTCTCCCGTTCTTCAAGATATTGAAGGGGAACAAAGAGTTCAAGTGGGAAGCAGAGCAGAGGGAGGCATTCCAGAAGCTGAAGTCACACCTCTCTGGTCTGCCAACACTGGCCAGACCCAAGACAGGGGAAGCTCTCTTCCTATACATTGTTGTTACTGCTGCAACCGTGAGCGCAGTCCTGTTGAAAGAAGAAAACAAGAAGCAGCAGCCAGTGTATTTTGTGATCCATACCCTCACGGGTGCAGAAACACGCTACCCATTGATAGAAAAGGCAGCCTACGCAGTAGTGCTGGCCACCAGAAAGCTGAGGCCATATTTCGACGCACATCCCGTCACTGTGCTGACAAATATGCCTCTGGAAAAGGCAATGGAGAAGGTAGACAAATCGGGGAGAATCATGAATTGGGCCCTGGAGCTGACAGGGTTCGGCATCAAATTCACCCCACGAACCGCCATAAAAGTACAAGCTCTGGCTGATTTCCTAGCAGAGTGTGCCTATTAGGAACCAGTGGGAGAGCCCAGAGCCTGGGAAGTCTTTACAGATGGGTCTGCAACCATCAACGGCTCTGGGGCAGGCGTGGTCATCAGAACCCCGGAAGGGAAAATCATTGAATACGCCTTGAAGTTCATGTTTTCAGCAACCAATAATGAATCAGAGTACGAAGCGGCCATCGCTGGACTGCAGCTCTGCCAGACCCTGGAGGCCAAGCACGTCCACCTCAAAATTGACTCTCAGTTGGTAACCAACCAAGTCAAGGGGGAGTATGAGGCTAAGGAGCCGACAATGCGTCTCTGATTTCAAATTTTGAAAGTTTTAGAATTGAACAAGGGCCTAGAGCACAGAACGCCCAAGCAGATGCTCTGTCCAAATTAGGAAGCAGCAGTCTGCAGGAGCTGAACAGGTCTGTTCTGGTGGAAGTCAGACCCACCAGTGCAATCTGCGAGGGTACAGAGCGAGTTTTAGAGTTGGAGGATATGTCAGAGTGGATCAGGGAGATCGCTGAGTATAAACAGACTGGTAAACTACCAGAGGGAAAGATGAAAGCAAGAAAGCTCAAGCTGACAGCATGCAGATACTGCCTGATCGGGGACGAGCTATACAGGAAGTCTTTCTCTCTGCCCCTACTCAAATGCGTAGGGCAGAGAGACGCAGACTACATACTGAGAGAGATCCATGAGGGACTCTGCGGGCACCACATCGGGCCAAGAGCTCTGGCCCATAAAGCTCTCAGAGCTGGTTATTATTGGCCCAGAATGAAAGCTGACTCTGAGACTCTGGTGAAAAGGTGCGACAGGTGCCAGAAGTTCGCACCAAACATCAAGCTGCCAGCAAACAACCTCATGCCGATCTACAACCCTATCCCATTTGCCCAATGGGGGCTAGACATTCTGGGACCCTTTACAACGGCCCAATATCAGAAGAGATGGTTAATTGTGGGGGTAAACTACTTCACTAAGTGGATAGAGGCAGAAGCCCTATCTACCATCACAGAAGCAGCCGTCAGAAAGTTCCTATGGCAGAGCATCATCACCAGATACGGGATTCCGAAGGCTTTCGTCTTCGATCACGGGAGACAGTTTGACATTATGCCCCTGTCATGGTGGTTGGAGCAGTTCGGGATCAAATATGCTCTATCCTCAGTCTGCAACCCTCAGTGCAATGGTCAAGCCAAAGCCGCTAACAAGCAGATCCTGATAGGTCTGCAAAAGAAGCTGGAGGAACAGAAAAGCAAATGGTTAGAGGAGCTGCCTAACACTCTGTGGTCAATCAGAACCACAGTCAAAGAGTCAACTGGGCAGACCCCCTTCCACCTAGTATATGGTTCTGAGGCCGTCATGCCTGTTGAGATCGGATCCGAGAGTCTGAGGATCAGCCTATTTGAGCCAGGTCTGAACGATGAAGCTCTGAGAACAAATCTAGATCTGCTGGATGAATACAGAAATGAAGCTAGGCTCATAATGGAAGCCTACAAAGCCAGAGTCAGCAGATACTATAACCGGAAAGTGAGGGCTAGGCCTCTGGAGTTAGGGGATCTGGTGCTCAGAAATGCAGCAGCTGTGCAGAAAGACAAAATACATGGAAAGCTATCGGCTAAGTGGGAAGGACCCTATCAGGTTAGTGAAGAGCTATACCCTGGAACTTACGGATTGAAAAGAATGGATGGGAGCGAACTGAAAAGCAACTGGAACGCCCGAATACTGGAAAAATACTTCGTGTAACCCAGATGGTATCAAAAACTCCTATGAATGAAAGGCCTTTGAGCCACCCTTTGCAAACTATACACTCTCCATTTCGCATTAAACCCCCATCCCCTTAACTATTCTTTATGAAAAACAAAATGCCAAAATCAGACTGACCATTAGCAGACTGAGAAAAAATACCACAGTCTGGCAAAAGAAAACAGGGTCTGAGTCAGACTGAAGGCTGAAGAGGCCCATCAGACACAAAAAAAAACTATACAATGAAGAAAGGGAGCCAGCCGAGAGGTCAACTCTGCCCAGATCCCATGAGGACCGCAGAGTGATCAGATGCCGGCTCGACTTAGCGATGTCATAGACCTCTACCTCTAAACCTGCAGGGTCAAAGGCCCGAAAAGCAGCAAGGATAAGTCATAGACACCTAAGGTTAATGGGGATGCCAGAGTTCCAAAGAACCAAACGTACCCCGATACGAAAAGGATGGCAGAAGGAGTTAAAGGGCGAACCCAAAAACTCCCAGAGTCATCATGACTTAGGGCGTCAAAATACGCCCTTTGCTCTGCCTATTGTTGAATTTTTGTCACGCATAAGGCAGAGCAGAAGAGTAAAGGGCCCCTAAAGTCGCAACTCTGAGCAAATCTCACCCGTCACTGGGCCGAGTAAACGAAAACGCTCAGATATGCTATATGGTTGCACAGCAAATTCAGCATCAGAACAGAATGCAAGGCATGCCGGGCAAAAGAGCAGCAGAGCACAAACACTTAGCAAAAATAAAGGTTTAACATACACAACATAGAAGAGATGAAAGTCAACATCAGAATACAAATTACACTTCTGAGAAATCATTGTACCTTACATGAAAGATCTGGCTATAAGCCAGATTAGAATGCTACAGAATACTACAACAACGGCGGCTACCTAACCAAAAGAAGGGAGCAAATACAGATGAAAAGGAAATGTTTGACTATTTAATTACAAATATTACAAGATAAGTCAATTAGGATATCATCGGAGGGCAAAAACGGAGGACTGCAGTCAGTTCAGCACAGGCTCCCAGCTCATCCACCTCAGCAGCTCAGACAGGAGTCACAAGAAGACTGAGGCGAAGCGCGAGATAGCCGCCCGAGTTCCTATTGCTTAGGAACAGAGCTTCCATCTCTCGCAGAGCTCCCATCAGCTTGTTGTTCTGAGGACTCTCCCTCTGGAGGCAGAGAGTATAGCAACTCCAAGTCTCTGAGCTCCTGGGTAGCAGGAGGTCGCATGTGCACCTCACTGGCGTAGGCCTCCTCAAAAGCATCCCAGTTGAAAGAGGGCTGCAGATGCCAGAGGACTCTGCAGACCGCAACCTTGCAATCCTCCCAGTACTTGTGCCCGAATGCCTCCTCCATCTGCGCAGCCCGGGCCGTCTCCTCAGCGAGAAACTGGGCCTCCTTCTGTTTCAGGGCTTCCTCAGCCTCCTTAGCCTGCTGAGCCTCCCTCTCAGAAAGCAGTTTGGATAACTCTGCCCCAAGCTCCTCCTCCCTCAGCCTCCTTGGCTTGCAGAGCCAACTTAGTAGAGCAGCCTTCATGCCCCTGCTCCTTCAACGCTGCCTGCAGCCTGGCCTCGGAGGTCTGTAGCTTGGTCTCCGCCATTGAAGCGCGAGACAACGCCTCACTAAGCTGGGAAGAGAGCCTAGAGTGTTCGGCCGCGATAGCCTCTGCTTGCCTCGCCATACCCTCCATGCGTTGGTTGGCAGTTCGCAGGGTGTCGTGCTCCATAATCAGAGCATCCCTCTCCTCCTTAGTTTCGCGGCAGGTAGACACAATCAGAGAGTTATGGGCCTTCAGCTTAGCATACTCTTGACTCTGCTGTGCTACGTGAGCCTTAAGCCGACGCAGTTCAGGGAGATCTGCCTCATGTCTGCCCAGCCCTAAAGCATGGCATAACTCCCCAATGAAGGCGCCAGCCCGCGCAGCCTATATTCAAAGAAAGGTGGATCAGATTCACCACAAAATAAATACCACAATCTGCCAAGGCAGAAAAGTTGAAGAACTCACCAAAGGAACATCCTGGACGACGTAATCCCCAGAGAAGCGACTGGCCAGGAGCTTCAGCCACTCACCGGGGTCTGGGAAGGCCACGGACGTCTGCTCCTGCCCCTAGGCCTCTTGCTGGTAATCCGCCGATCCCCTCTGCAGAGAACCTGAGCCGAAGGAAAGACCAGTAAGTTCCACAGAAGGGAAAAGGCCGGAACTGAGGCCGGGTAAGGGGTACACACCTTTGATGACCTGCTCCTCCTCGACATCAATGATCTGCTGTAGGTCAGCAGGGAGTCGAACCTTTTTCTGAGGGGGAGCTCCCTCCTCACTCTGCCTCTCAGAGGGCCTCTTCTGGGAGTGCGAAGAGACCTCAAACTCAGCTACAGTCTTCTGAGCAACCTCTGCAGGAGACTTAAGCTGGCCTGCAGTTGGAGCAGAGGTCTGAAGAGCCTCAGCAGACTGCGCCTTCTTAGCCCGCAACTGCTGCTGAAGAAAACAAAAGGTAACAATGTCGTCAGCAAAATGGAGCGCAGATCGAATTGAAAATTGTAAGAGTCAAGAAAAGAAAAGAAAGCACTAACCAGGCAAGCCAACTGCTCAGGAGTAGGAGCAAGGACCTGCTTGAAACCTCTGGGAGGAGGAGGAGCAACCTTCCTTCCAGGAGGAGTAGGCTTCTAAGCAGGGGGAGTAGACTTCTGAACAGGGGGAGACACGACAGTTTCCACCACTGGGACAGAAGCAGAACTCTGCTGCTCCACCTTCTCATGTTGGAGAGGCCCCAACACCTCCCTCTGGCTGGTCTGAGCAGGCGTAGGGATGGCCTGCCCAGTCGGACCTATCAAATCATTCACAAAGAATAAAAATCAAGAACTCCCAAATGAAGAGAAATTTGTAAGAAAAAGTGGTCTGGGTCTGAATAAGACACATACCTGATGCAGCCTGGCCCTTACTCTGGCCCTCAGCAATCTGAGTCATGACAGTCTGAGCAGTCTCTGCCTCAGTCCTTTCAAACTCCGTCATCGCTTGGTGAGACTCCTGACCAGCTTCATCAGACTGGGCAGAACCACCTATTCGAGTGGGTTCTTTCTCAGCCTTGTCCAACTCGGTCATCGCTTGGTCAGGCTCTCCCATGAGCACATCCTCCACCACAGGTGGTTCTAAAAATAAGCAGAAAAGATGAGAAGTCTACAGCAGAGTGCACACAAGCAGAAAGAATAGATTGATCATCGTAAATAGTACCTGGTTGCACAGGAGGAAGCTGTTGCAGGGGTTTAACAACCAGAACGGTCCCTTGCAGAGTGCTGGCTCCCCCTGCATCATCATCGTCGTCGTCGTCCTCCGGCAGATGCATAGCACGCCGGGAACGTCGGGTCTGCAAAGGAACAGCTGTCGTCTCCTCCTCATCACTAGACCCAATCTCGGTGATAGAGGCAAAAGGGCCCTCCTGGGGCCGAGACACCCCAGTAAACCTATCCACAAGCTCCGGGCGCTTGGTCCGGAGGGAAGGATGGTCCAAGGGAGTAGTGTTAATCTCCTTGATAAAATCAGGGACGGTGTAGGTCCCTGGATCTGGTATCGGACGATACCTCCGGCACATCGAGGACTGACTCAGACCCAGCTCCCAAGGGATGGCAGACCCCAGATTCTCTGCAAAATTCAGAATATTCATCAACAACTACTAGTCAGACAACAGACAGAAAATAATGGAAAGGGGCAGAGCATGTTCACGAGCTCAAAACCCAACGGTAGGCTTGGATTTGGACTTGAAGTAGTAGTAGGCTACCCTCTCGTCCCAGTTCAGCACATGAGGGTCCTTCTGCTTCTGAAAGTCAGGCACCACATGGCGCAGAGGAGCCTTAAATTGATAGTGGTGTCCCTCATCTGTCGGTACCCTAACAAAGACGAAACTATCTCGCCAATCCTTCAGAGTGAGATCAACAGGATAGACCGTCAGATGGTTGGTTCGTACCGAACCTGTGAAGTAGCCATACTCCCCCCGTGCCTCTTAAAGTAGAACAGACACTTGAACAGGTTCATGGTTAGGGGGAAGTCCAAAGCTTCACAGACCCAAATGAACCCCAGAACCTTCTTCAGATACTGGGGATTAACCTGGCAGAGCGCCATCTTATACTCACAGAGAACCCACTCCAGAAACCAGTGGATTGGAAATCTAAGCCCAAACTCCAACTGCTTAAGATAAACAGCAGTGTACCACTCTGGTACATCTGCCAAGCTCTGACCCTCCTTGGGAACTACTACCCAAGACCCGCGAAGCGGCTTGATCTCCGCAGCAATCTCAATATAATAAGCAGCATGCGCCCGTTTGAACGCATCTGCAGATTTCTTCGCCAAGTAAGGCTTGCCCTTGCTGTCATAAAGGGCAGTGAGCCGCATCTCATAATCACTGTAGGCCCAGTCGACTGTGGGCAGAGTAGGCTTGAACTTATAGTTGGGAGGGAACCTGTTGGTCTCAGGACCCAACAGCTCCCGGCGTAAGCCGTTCCAGGGGTCAAAGACCTCCCATTCCTCCGGAACCGCCTCGTCCTTACACCGAGGCAGATCCAATTTCAGAAACGGAGACTGAGTATCCATCGGGTAAGGCTCATCTGACTCAGATGAAGAGGTAGACACCACGCCTTTTCCACGAGAGGCGGCCGATTGAGATGTAGACATTCTGCACAACACAAGAAGCAGAAGACAAAACAATCAGACCTAAAGCCACAATACAAAGTAGTCTGGCACCTCAGACCTACAGACTGAGCTACCAGACTGGGGGGCAAGGATATGTATGGTAGGTGAAAACCAGAGATAGCCAAGAAATAGGATATTTTCTCGCTTTTCTTGCGAAAAGATACATGCAAAGTAGTCTGGCACCTCAGACCTACAGAATGAGCTACCAGACTAGGGGGAAAGGATATGTATGGTAGGTGAAAACCAGATATAGCCAAGAAATAGGATATTTTCTTGCGAAAAGATACATGCAAAGTAGTCTAGCACCTCAGACCTACAGACTGAGCTACCAGACTGGGGGGCAAGGATATGTATGGTAGGTGAAAACCAGAGATAGCCAAGAAATAGGATATTTTCTTGCTTTTCTTGCGAAAAGATACATGCAAAGTAGTCTGGCACCTCAGACCTACAGACTGAGCTACCAGACTAGGGGGAAAGGATATGTATGGTAGGTGAAAACCAGAGATAGCCAAGAAATAGGATATTTTCTTGCAAATGACACAAACAAAACAATGAAGGCACATCACAGATCTATAGCCTAGCAAGTAAAGAGGATAACAGGGTAAACAAAGCAAACCCTAAAAATCCCACAGACAACAGCAGAGCAGAGCTCAGCTGAAGAAGCAGAGCATAGCCTACCATCCAGAACAGAGCCCAGCTGAAGAAGCAGAGCAGAGCCTACATCCAGAACGGCAGAACAGAAGTGAAACAACACCAAACAGATCCATGAAACAAGGAAATAAACAATCGCATATGAAGACCAAAGGAAAGAAAACCCTAACCTCCAAAACACAGGCAAATAAGTGCGTACAGAGAAAAAAAAGGGGAGAAACCCATAAACACAGAGAGGATCACATCCAAACCATCCAAGAAGGAAAAAATGAAAAGTAGATCTGGGAAAAAGAGTTTACCTGGATGGAGAACGGAAGACGCTGAGAAAAGAGAGGACGAAAACCATAAACGCAAAAGTACCAACACTTCAAATTGAGCTCCAAACTCAGACAAATCCCAGGAAAATCGAGAGAAATCACTTGAAAATGGCTAGGGCAAAAGGAAATTCTTGGGGAACAACAGGAAAAATTGAGAGCAAAGAGTTCGAAAGAGAAGAAACTGAAAAGTTTCACAAAAGGTCGATTCAGCCTTTAAATAGGCATAATTCGTCCACTCAGCACCAACTTATCATCATTACATTCCTTGGGAACCCAAAGAGTCACATCAATTCAATTCAATTCAAAATGAATTAATGACCCTTGCTCAACACCCCAACCAAATGGGCGGGAAAAATGAAAGCATTCTGGAGTCTGTGAAGAGCAACTCCCAGAGAGTCACGTATCAGTCTGCGAAGAGCAGAACGCCAGACCAAAAACAAACGTACCCAACATATTGCAATCTGCAAATACTGGGTCCACGGGGCAAATTATATGGAGTCTGCCCATCAGACCTCCAGCTGGCAGCAGACCACTGGTCCTGCCACTCCACGTCAGAGCGCCAGGAGCAGAGCAGACCTCCTCAGGCAGACCGCTCCGGACATAACCTCTAGGCTGGAGTTTAATGAAGGCCTTGTTCCACCTTGGCCCACTTCCAAAGATGCCCACTCACTTTACTAAGTCAGTTGCAAGTCCATGTCTCATATAAATACCCATGCATGTGCATGGGTAATGTACGTTCAATCAAACACTCACAAAATACTTGCACTTGATACTCGTTTTCTCTCTACTAGAGATCTTGTGCTCAACTTGGACTGACTTAGGCATCGGAGAGGCGATCCTCGGAACCACCCCCGAGGTTTCTCCTTGTTTTGCAGGTAACCACCACCACGAAGGACGTTTGGGAGCCACGTTCCACCAAGTACCCACCACCACATACACTGTTGCTGTCTTGGACAGAAACAATTTAGATATAAATTTATTTTATTATTGGGGGTGTTCGGCAATTGGCAGGTGGTTAGTGGCTGATGGCTTTATTGGGGCCGGATTGTCCGGTGGTTTTTGTTGGCTTATCTGATCGGTTGTGTAATAGTTAGTTGTTTATATAAATGATTGGTAAAAACGATAGTTAGTGTGGCTATTAAGTACAAATAGAAGTAAAAGCAAAAAGTCAGCCGAAAAAGCTGGTAAAAGCAACTTTTGGCTAAGAAGTCGGCTTTTCAGCTATTGCAAAAATCATTTACTAAACACTTATTTAACTATTTGACCACATATAAAGGATAAAAGCCAATAAAAAAAGTCCCTCAACAGTTACAATTTTTATCATACAGTCGGGTATATAGTTAGTATAGTACACTTAATGCTATCTTTTGCTCAAAATTATTTTAAGTATACTATAAGCATTATATACCTAATAATTTTTTGCTCAAATATCCACATATTATAAAGTTCATAATACACCTACGTGTATGATACACTCAAATCCGTTTATCAAACATCCCATTATCCGGAGCGCTCAAGATTATGGTCGGTAAAACCCAGATTTTAATAAGCGCTGCATTCATTAACATCTTTCTTTATCAACTTTATCAGCTTTCCCCCGGATCCCACTTCCCAAGGCATCTACTTTATCATTATTTTATAAGACGATATTTTGATGGTAACTCTGTCAATTCTTGATAAGTTACTCCAGTTAATTTCTTTTGAACCCAATGGATTTATCTGCTATAACGATCAATATTCTCTTATATCGAGACTTCATTGTCTTTGATCTGATGGTTTGTTTCATGTTACATCAAAACGTGGATCAGACAAAAGTTTGAATGTCTAATTCTACGATGATGGTGATGGTGATGGTGATGGTGATGGTGCTAGTGACAGGTTTGTTGGCCGCCTTGTCCACAGTCATGTAGAAACTGCAGAGTTCAGAGTATCTACATTTAGCTAACGGGTTGTAGAAAATTGAACGAAATCAAAAGTCTAAAATGATAGCTAATGTCCAAAAATATACCGTATTATACTTTTTGTATTTCTTTCTAATTGTAATGTATTATTTTACTTTTCATATTTGACACTTGATGTATATTTTATTATTTTTATCTTTATATATTACATATGTAAAATTATGATAACAATATATTAAAAATATTTACATCGACATGAATCAAACAAGATGTAATAAGACTACATTTTTTTCTTATGCATAAATCATAAAGAGAATGTATTGGGCCAGACGCGTTCGACCATAACATGTGGTCGGACATGTGGTCGGACGACTTTCCGTTGGTTTCATTTTTGTTTCAGTTGGTTTTATCTTTGTTTTAGTTGGTTTCAATTTTTGTTCAGTTGGTTTCAATTTTTGTTCAATTACTTCCAACTGAAACACTAATGCTTCCAACTGAAATACAACTGATGTAAGACATATAAAACCAACTGAAATAAAATAAACTCCAACTGAAACAAAACAAACCCAACTGATACAAAACAAAAACCAACTGAAACAACACAAAAACCAACTGATACAAACCAAAACAAACCTGCTTTAGTCTCTTTGCAGACATACCACTACTCAGCCTTTCTGAAGTCACCTTTAAAATTGGAACTAGTCCATGTAATCAGTTTTTCTGGTGGAATTTTCCTTGCAAAAGTGTTCAAGAGAAGCAATTACTCTATCGTGATTCTTTAATGTTCAATCCCTCTTCTTCTCCGATTCCGACGCCATTGAAATCGACCTTCTACAAACTCCATTTCCAGAAACAATCACAACACCATCAAGAGGAAGCCATCTTTTGGTAGCGCGGGTTTCTGCCATTGTTGGTTTCTTTAAGTTGGTTTCAATGTTCAACCAACTGAAAATCTTCGTTTCATTGGAAACGAAATAGAACTCTGCAATGAAGGCTGGCTGCGGCGGCGCAAGTGTCATCGTTTCGAAATGCGGGTGCTTCGCGGAGTGGTGGGGTTTGGACGGCGGAGGTGGCGAAGAGGGGGGTCAGAAGCAAGGAAACAAAACTCGGCCGTTACGTAACGTAACAGCCGTTATGTAGGATTTTGAACTTGCCGTTACGCGAAATGTCGTTACGTAACCCCGCGATGAAATTCACGTCCAACTCGCCGCGTTGTCCGTTACGTGACGGTGACTTGCCGCATTAGAGCGCTATTTTACCCGTTACATCCATTACTATATGAAAATTGGTCAAAAAAAAGAAAGGGAATATACGCATAGTAGCACAAACACAATAGGGAAACACCAACGAAAGGAGAAAAACTTGCCATAGGCTTCCAAGTTGAGTAATATATATGATTTAGTATCAATTTTTATATATAATATGATATGAATCTCATGTTTAAAGTATTTTTTAATTCACTATATGTGTAATCTACCCATATGATTGCTTTGGTCAAATTAAGTTATAAGAATACTTATAAAACTTCAAAAATGCCATTTTAAGGTTAAAATTCTAATTGTGTGAATTTTTTCAAAAAATTCACGCCGCGTCAACCGCGATTTGTCTCTTTTCGACCGTTACAAGCCGCTCCCACGTCATCGCGACCGTTACCGCGAACGCGACGATATCCGCGATTTTCTTCCCTGGTCAGAAGTAGCAGCGGCGCCGTTCTCGCGACTTCGTCCGACGAAATATATTTGGTCAGACGGTCTGATTTCACAATCATAAAAGCCGGTCAAATTGTAATAGATGATAGTGTCAAAGTCAATATGTGTCACTTAAAAAGAAATGAAGTTTATATTTTTTTTTTATTATAGACATTAATAGACACTTGAAATTGAAACTATTTTTCACTGTCGGGCAACTAAAAACAAACACATTGTATTAATTTTTTATTTTAAAATGCAATATTATAATTGATGCTCGGCTACTAATATATTTTATGCAGAGGAATCTTAGTGGGGGAGCAGTTTGAGCGACCGTTCAGGGCCCCGATTTTGAGGGAGTCCTCAAACATAAAAATTTACTTAACAAAAGAAGTAATACTAAACTTTCTATTGACCTGATACGGATCCATATGAACAATTTCTTCTTAACTCTTAGTTTTCTTTAAATGTTTTCTTTTTTAATACTACCTCCGTTTTTTTGATATGCATGTTTGCTTTTGTGTGCGGACCAAAGAAAAAGTACAAAAGTAAGAGAGAAGGTTAGTAAAAGTAAGGAAAAAGTGAAAAAGGTAGAGAGAAGGAAAGAAAAAATCGGAGAGAAGTGTAATAATTAGGTAAGCTAACCTTCCATTTATGGAAAAAGATAGAAAGGTACCAATTAAAAAAACACCCTAAAATAGAAAAATGTGCATATTTAAAAAAATGAAGAGAGTTCATACATATATATATAAAAAAAAGCGTAAGCACAAGTTGCAATCCACCACGTGTCACTCTCCATTTTTTACAACAATATTTTATCAACGTTTCTCTCAATAAAAAATACAAATTGTCCATGAAAAGCTTCGAACCCGCGACCTCAAGTGTGGAAGATAAATGCTCTAACCATTGTGCCACAATATTTTTGTTGCTTCTTTTATCAATACAAATAATGGTATTAATGATATTATATGTTTTCAATGAAAAAGAATAATTAAGATACAATATTTTAATTCAAATACTAAAGTATAATACATATAAATTCCAGAGCATCAATAGACATAAAATACTAATTTTATTATTTATTAAGTCTATAATATAATTTTCATTTAAAGCCTAAAAAAATTCAAGACGGCTCGATTATACGATTTACCTTAGACAAAGCTAATAGGGTAGGGGATGTGCTCATGAACATTGAACAAGTGTTAAATTTATATCCGACAGCTTTCACATAGACTACAACTAAACCCGTTTCCGATTTCGGAGTTGGCGATTAAATTGATTTTTTCTTCTTGGGGCTCATTCATTCTATTTGAGATGATTGGGGCAGCAACGATCACATTATAGCAGTAGGAAGAGACGTGACGAAACTGCAAAGTAACCTTTCTCCATTAGCCTACCTTTTCTTTTCAAACTTTTCAGCCCAATGTTCATTCAGATCACCAATTTACCTTTTCTTTTTGAGGGTATCACCAATAAGGCAACAACCTAATTAGACTGTCAGGGCAGGTAAAATTAGATCGGGTAGTTTTTAAACGGGTCATTTGGGATTATTTACGCTTCAAATGAGATATGAAATAACAAGAGGCATGCTATTGTCTGTGTTGGATATCATCCAAACATCTTTTCAATTGTGGCCAATATCTTATTACGAATAACTCCGACAATTTCAGAAGAAAAAGAGGCATTTACTTATCACGGAGATGGTGTAATTTGATTTTTTTTTATTACATAGTTTCTTTTTATTGCTCCTAATTTTATGAGAAAGGCACATGATTGAGGATAGAAAGAACAAATATTCTTATTCCATCTCCATATTATATAGATAACCCTACGCTTGTTGAAGGTGAAGTTTAGAAATAGAACAATTCCTTTATCATGTATCCCCGATTGATGCAACCTCGGATACTATGCTTCAGTTATAGATTTTAGTATTGAGCGAAAGGTTACACCTTTGTGTTTAGTATTACTCCTGCGAGTCAAAAAGATTGCTGTAAGCTAAGTCATTTTGCACGCATTTTGAGGAAGAGATTATGGTATAAACGAGCAAATTAGGAAAAAATAAATTTGATACTATAAAGAATGAGATTATAGGTTACTAGTCATTGAAATTACTAATTTGCTCGTTTATACCATTAAATTTTTTCCTCAAAATGCGTGCAAAATGACGTGTTGGGTTTGTTGCAATTTTTTTGATACGGAGGAAGTAAAAGAACTTTTCCACTCTCTTTTTATCCATGTGGAACTTAGGATGAACTTTTATAACATGTTACTCTTCCATCCAAAAAAAATAGATTCACTTTTATATGTATTTACATATATACCTAGGGTACCAAGTAAGTGTTGGCCCAGTGGTGATGGGGACTGACTTTGGTAGCACGTACTCGTGTTCAAATCCCCGCAACACCCTTGTGAGAGGAATGGAACCTAACAACCCCGAACTTGGCCTCGATCCGGATGTAGCCCGAAGGGTGAATCGGGTGCAAATACCAAAAAAAAAAACATATATACCTAGGGTGTATTACTAGATAACCTACTCAGCACCAATAAAGAATAAAAGATATGATAGTGTGACTAGTGACAAAAATCAACATGCTACAACTAAAGAATGGAAGATATAAGTGGTTGTTTGGTTGACATGAGAAAACATGGGCTAAGAAATTCCCAGGAATTAGAAAATGGGTGAGTTGTTTGGTTGACAGTCTTGACACTAAAATGGCAAAATGTAGGAATTTGAAATTCCTAAAAATTTCAACTTCCCACAAAATGGAGGAATTTAATTACCTAGGCCCCCCTAAGTAAGTTGAAATATCCATGGGAATTTACTTTCCCTATTGTCAACCAAACACTTTAGCCAATTCACATGAATTTGATTAAGAAATTGATTTCCTATGAATTAGAATTTCATGGGAATTTTCACTTCCCACATAAACCAAACACCACTAAGTATATAACTGTGAAACCAGCACAATAGTGTGATAATATTGTACTCCCCCCGTTTCTCAACAATTGTTACACTTTCCTTTTTAATATGTTTTATTAAAATTATTACACTTCTACTTTTTCATTTTGGGATATATGACCCACTAGTTTTTTATTCAACTAAAATGTGAGTGGATCCTACACTTATATCATTTTGTCATACTTATTATTTTATTCTTTATTCTCTCCTAATTTTACTTTTCATGTCATTGTCATGCTTTTAATTCCCATTTCCTTGGTTATTGGGTTTTCGGAGTGTAACATTTTTTAGGAAACGGAGTGAGTACAAATTTATATACTTCTAGTTCAAAACACATGAAAGCAATATTATTTTTAGTACCACAAAAGCCCTTAAAATGATCCATAGAGCATCACCACTCATGAACAAAAAAAACCCATCATCTCTCTCTCTACTACTTTTTCACTCATCTTAAAAGTTTTATCATGTTTCATAATCAATTTGATTATATGCATCCCACTCATGATCAAACAATTACTTATGTACTTGAAAATTAAAAAAATTCAAAAGTATATAAAAGTATAGTAAAGTGGGTGTCTATTTATAGATCTCAACAAAATATAACCATTGATATTTTTTATATTTTTTTTTACTTAGTAGATTTGCAGATATTTTATTTTGAAGTTTTAAACAAAAAAATGACGCCACATGTCACTGTGTGATTGAGCCAGTTTTTGTTTTTTTCATGAACTAGTTGATCACAATGTGATCTATTTCATGATTGATCACAATGTGATCTATCTTTACTCATGAGTGTAGGGCTATTTTTTTTGTTCATGTCTCGTGAACAACTCTTATGATCAATTTGATCATGAGTGTGGATGCTCTTAGGATGTGACCTAAGTGACTTTTCACTTTCCATAACAAAGTCGATCAAGAGACAGTTCCTCCGTTACCCTTTGCATTATGAACAGCAAATTGATGTTATGTGGGTAATCTGCTTTTATTTGAAGGTCATTATTGATCCTCTGAGATGGAATCATGCAATGAGGAGTCTACACTATTTGTCTTCTTATGCTTTTCACCCAAGTCTCAAAACAATTTCACATGCAACATGCAAGGCTCATTGCATTAGGTATGGGTTTCATTGAACCGGTTAAGTTGTCTGTCATATCTACTTTACACAAATTCATTATTAGGAGGCTGTCAAAAACTTGTGCATTGTATTAAAATGAGCTCTGCTATAGTGCTATGCTAGGTTAATAGCATTATTACTGAAAAAAGAGGTAATTAATAAGCAGCATATTAAAATGAGTTGCATCATGTTATTCATGTATCAGTTAGATATCCAACAATTAAGAGGGGAAAAAAAAACGTTTTAGTAACTTCAGCTGATTGTGGAGGCCACAACTTTTGTTTTTCTGTTTAGAAACTCCTTAAAGCTTCATTTACTTACTATAGAATCTGATACAACTTATTGCTTTAAACATGAAGTGCCATGGTATGGTTGCACACCCCATTTACTAGCAATACAGAAAGCACAGTCAAGCCCGAAAAGCTGCAACTATGCCATATGAACTATGCATTCTTACACATATGAATGCACAAACAAATACTATACATTGTAGCGTTCAGAAAGCGCGATGGGATCCACATAAGTGGTATAATTCAAAATCTTTTGCGCTCTCTAAATATAGATGTCAAATGTCAGCATGCATAATATATGCACTGTAGTTACTAGTTAGTAATTCTCCATACGCGCATAGCTGATCAAAAGTCTCATAGAGCAGCAACCTTCTCCTTGGCCGGTGCAGCTACTTCTTCTGCATCAACACCAGGTTCACTTCCAGGAACATTTAAACTCAACAGCAGTTTTTCCCACAGCTTAGCAGGTTCCTGCATTTTGCAATTCATGGTATTAACCAGCCAGGAAACGTTTATGTATGTGTCCTCGACATAATAAAATGTTATTTCAGACTTAATCTTTCAAGAGTCGAGACTTTGGAAAAGGAAAAGAAAGCAAACCTTCCAAGAAACATCTTGAGCCATGCAGTTCTGGATCATCTCTTCCATGGCAGGGGTGTTATAGGTTTTTAGGGCTCTTTTGACAGTTGTGGCTACAGCGGCTACGTCAATTGGGTCTACAGCTTCACACTAACGATAACAGACAGGCAGTGCTTTAGATGTTCAGTCACACATTAATTTTCAGGCATGTAACTGTTCGAAAAACATCGACATTCTAGTGTGTCTGATACGCTTATGGCCTATTTGGTATAAGGCACAATCATCGCAATAAGGTTACTTTTTTCAAGATATATTTTATCTCCAGGTTCTAGGTAATGCAACTTCGTCCACAACCTCCATAACCACATATTACCACTTTACAGGTGGTACTTAAGTGGTATCATAAAATTATGAAGTATGAGAATGAAGGGTAGACTAACATGACCGGGGACTTCAGCACAAAATTAACCCAAAAAATTACCAAAGTGGCCATCCAAACTAGCCCACAAAAAAAAAAAAGGTAACATCCATCAAAAGCATCAACGAATGGTATCTTCATAGAAGGTGCACCAATAACATCGTCCCAACAATAATTGGCATTAATTGCTAAGAATTCAGTATCTCTGCCATTTCCTATTTTTAGTTTTGAGCTTTTAGAAGTCATATGATAATGTTGCACAATAAGCTTAAAGTTGGTTATACTTATGCAGTTATACGAGTCATGTTTGTTTTGAAAATTGACAACAAGAAAGCTGGAACCTACTTCTAGTTTCCATATAGTTTGGAATTCAGATTTCAGTTTTCAAAAAATCTAGAAACTAACAACAAAAAACAATAACCAATAAACCTTAAATGAACGACTTACTTCAACACTAAATGCTCCCATCTGGAATCCAGTAAAGCCATCCTTAACCGTGTCAACTAGTCCACCAGTTGAAGCAACAATGGGCACCTGCCAAACAATCGTTTCAATGAAGCTTGATTAGCAACAAGTTATTCAGTAAATATTATCAACAGAGATTCAGAAAGGGTTTTGGGCAATACAGTTCCATAGTTCATGGCATGCAATTGAACAAGCCCACAAGGCTCAAATCTGCTTGGAATTAACATGTAATCAGCTCCAGCAATTATCATATGAGCCAAGGGGACATTAAACTTTGCAACTCCTCTAGCTTTGTCGGGATATTTGATCTCGAGTTCTTCAATCTGCTTCTCCATGACTTTTTTACCAGTTCCCTAAGGAGACGATGATACATCAAGATCATCAACTCATTTTCCTTAAACAGCAAATTGTTACATGTGGAGAAAAGAACTCCTGAAAGAATATTACCAGGACAACTATTTGGACATTCTCTCCAATAAATTGTGGAATTGCTGCTGCAAGAATATCAGAACCTTTCTGTTCTTCAAGTCTACCAATGAAGCCTATTAGTGGAATTTTTGGATCAACAGGTAAACCAACTTCTGCTTGAAGAGCTTCTTTCAAGATTGGTTTTGCATCCATCACCTATAAACGACGGATTAGCTCAAAAGTTCCCTACATGATTTAAATCCTTTTTCTTTTCCAACAAGCTCATGACTGAAAGATTTTAAGGCTATGTTTAAGCTAGAATATCATTTTGCTCTCAACAAAAAGATCATTGAAAATAAGGGGGTGTATTTACTGTTGTATTGTCATAGTTGACATCAATGTATTCATCGGTCACCGGGTTCCAGTCTTGGACGTCTGTGCCATTGGTGATGCCAGTAAGAGTAGCCGTACGACAGGCGTTGTCCAACTCAACACCTTTTGCAGGACCAGAGAGGATTTCTTGGGCATAATGGGGACTGACAGTCACTACCCTGTCAGACTCCAAGATCCCAGCCTTCATCCAATTGATTTTTCGCCCTTTAACAGGTTTAACAAGCCTGCAAAACCAACAACATTCCAGGATCAGGAAGAGAATGGTAAGATCTTTTACAACTTCTCAGGTTAACGGAAAAGGAGAAATTTTAGAAGGTGAGAAAAATCGTTCATGACTTTACCCGTCCATGAATCCAAGGGATTCCATGAATTCATTTGGAAGGTTAAGCATTGCGAAATCTGAAAAAGCGAATCTCCCCTGGTAAGCAATGTTGTGAATGCAAAAGACAACCTGAGAGCATTATACATTTCAGAGAGCTCAATTTTTTCGTATTCTCATACTCTGTTAGCTGAAAATTGAGAATGAAACTAATAACAATACCTTGGCATTTTGATAGATGCCCTTAGATTGGTACATGGACTTGAGGTAGCATGGAAGAAGACCAGTGTGCCAATCATTGGCAACAAAGACAATATCCTCCCCTGTATGGACATCATACAATATTTACATATCACGGTGCATTTTGACGAGAACAACATGCAGTCAAAATCGGGTTGGAAAAAATCACTACCATAGGGGCCAGAAAAGTTCGGATTGTTGCTCAGATCCAAAACTCTTGGGGCCTCCAAAGCAGCCTGCAGAGAAGGTATACACCCCGAATAACATGCATGTTAACCAATGAATTTCTCACAAATTTGGAACTGGTATCTCACCAGAACTTTGTAAAGGCAAAATAATCAATTGAAGCAGTGTACAGATTAGAAGCTTTTACAGCTCATTCCCACAAATAAATTACTCAGACACTCAGATGGACGTGCTAGTGCAGCTATCTGTAAACATAATAATGTTACATCCTCTTAAGGATCCCTGGCCTCTATCTATAATGAGATACAGGGTTACACTATA
Source organism: Patellifolia procumbens (assembly GCA_947645195.1). Taxonomy (NCBI): domain Eukaryota; kingdom Viridiplantae; phylum Streptophyta; class Magnoliopsida; order Caryophyllales; family Amaranthaceae; genus Patellifolia; species Patellifolia procumbens. The sequence continues at coordinate 6,027,206 of CANSGD010000972.1, forward strand.
TTACCAATATACCTTGAGGTTATCAATACTATAGGGGAGACTTTAACATCAATTTGCACTCTATAAATATACCTGGCAGAGCAAACTGAAACGAAGCTGGTTGTTATCATAATCTGTTCCAGCTGTAGGGCCATATAGTTTGGAACCAGTTTTGCCCCATACCTGAAAAGCCCACAAGTTAAGCAATCTATCAGGATTTATATACTTATAAGCTCTACATCATTCCGAGTGAATCCCAAAGAATCTTGGTTTCCAAGATAAAGTTGGTGCAAACCTTCTCAAGGAATATTGGATGGTCCACAAAAATATGGTCAACTCCCCTTTTATAACAATGGAAGAAGCGGACAGTGAAAAGCGTGTCTCCGACTTTCAACTGCAACGCATGATCAACAGATTTTCAAACCCAAAGCAATGATACATATCACAGAGGGCGTAAACCGGCAAAAAGTCACATGAAAGTGTAATATATTACCTCAACAACTTCACTGGTATCCCATGCTTCTTTGTATTGGTCATAGCGAGGGACAATTGTCATGACCCGGTGTCCTCTTTTCTAAAGATTGTGACAAAGGAAATGAGGTTACATGCATACTGATTAGTCACTACTCATTTCAATTAAGCATTTAATTGAAGAATGAGTTACAAGACTCACAGCCAAAGCTGGTGGAAGACCACCAACAACGTCACCAAGACCACCAGTTTTGCACCACTTATCACATTCTGTTGCAACAAATGCTATGTTCATTCCGCGTATAATAGCTCTAGGAGGCACATCATTCTGGGTTTTGCGCTCTTTGCTCCTTACAAGCTTAGTCAATGCTTTTGCATTCGATTTCATTTGTAGCTTGTCACCCTTCCTCAATGATCTCAACCCATTGTGAGTAATGACACGGGTTTTTAAGTCAATCTGTGCTAAAGTACCTCTGCTTTCAGAAGGTGCACAATTGACATGCGCGCTTCTTGATACAAAGTGGGAGGAGGCAACAGTAGCCATTTCTTAACCTGAAACCAACAGTAGCCATTTCTTAACAGTAGCCATTTATTGAGCTTTACAAGACGATTTACAATATTTAAAGGTTACGCATTATGCAACTATGCATAAAAGATGAGGTTAAACAATTAGCAAGGGGACACCATTTATCCGAAAGAGGAGACGGGCTTAAAGGACTAACACATAACGGACAAAGACAAATCTAAATCCTGATGCTTTACAACAAAATGACAACAATTCACTACTATGATAGTCTAATTTCAACTAGAAATACAGTGACTTATTCAGAGTAGAGGTAGTAACTAAAGTGACTACAATAAAGCTAATATCAATTTCTACCTCCACCTAGTGAGAAGGTAGTCACAATCTACATAATGGATAAAATGATCTTCTATCAAAGGCAATTTGGTGAAATCAACACTTCAACAGTAAAAAGTTACTTCAGTCAAATATTGATTTACCAAAATATCTCCAAAAGCAGATAACTTTGTCCATTCCCCTTAATTAATCTACATTCCTCCTTCCCATGCCACATAAAAGTTGAACCATTCAAATATTCACACGGATTCGATTTGAGGGAACGCTAAATGTAACCCTCATTTACCAACTTGTTTGGCTCACATAGTTCCATGACCTAGGAAGTGGAAATGGTTGTTAGAGTGATCATGGAAGTAAATAAGTAAACTTGCCCAAAAAAAGTGATACAAACCTAGTAGAGTAGTGGGTGATACTGAATTTGAAAATTTTCTCCGTATATTTTGTCAAGAAATTTTTTGGTGTAATTGTTACTTTGGTATGTAGAGAGTGGCATAGCACGGTGATTAAGAAGGGATCAAGCTCAGACCACCCTGCCAAGACTTTACTAACTAAGCTAGTTGGCATCCACTTTTTGTCACTAAGATTAACTGTCACAAGATGGATGTTCTCACTAATCAAATATATAGCCATATAGGTATGTACATGATTAATGCTATGAGAACTCTAAACACATACAATTACGCAAAAAATTACCTTGCTAGAGTACAAAGAAAAATATCTATCAAACGAGTGCGTGTAACTAAAGTAACTTCCTCCCTTTTATGTAATAAAACTTCCCATGATCTTGCACGGTATTTTTGTTTACCAAACAACTCAATTTTCTACTTCCTAGTAATCTCTCCTTCCCATACTTTTTATTTGTCAACCAAAGACACACTTTTTTTGTTTCAAAAAATACCCTTTCTTTCCTCTCCTTCCTTTATTCTTCAAACACTTCCCATGTTTTAGAATCGAATCTCAAGCTCTTTTTCTACTCCACCAAATAATGGTCAAAACTCAAAACCCATTTTGCCTTTCTATATCATAAAGATAAAAAAGAAAAGTCCTTAAACAGCAGTAGCATTCAGCAAATTAGGATGTCAAAGGAATATATAATTTGTTAATTTTTAGATTGATTATTCAGAAACTGGGCCTGGGTAACCCAACAAGGAGGAGGGGAGTTCCGTCCACTTACAAGCCCAAGGAGGTTCCATGGTAATAGGAGTAACTCCTAGGCTAATATAGTGGTTTTGTCTCTACTCTTTCTCCCATATCGGACACTCACATGTGTTCAATAATGGGTTCAACGTAATTAAAGCTCAAAAATACATTTGGACATGATTTTCAGAATCTCATTTCAGCACAAAAAAAATATATATATATCTTCCCATCATATCTGTAGTAAAAGCCATGGGCTACAGTTGCACTCCTCCACATGTCACCATTCCCTCTGCGAATATCATTCTATATATTCGTGACCGAAAGACGAAAGGGAAGAAAAGGGGAGAATTGCTCATAAGTCATAATGACAACTTTAAACATTCACAAGAGCTAAATAAACCAGCAATTAGTAAGTGATCAAGTACAATAATAATCAGTAAGTAGGAAAATTAACAGAAATACAAAGAATAATGAAGAAAAATAAGGATGATTATAAATTTACCAGAGACTTAGTGAGAAATCCCAAAGAAGAATTTCTCAGAGAGTGTAGTAGTCTGTGGCCTTGGATGAGTTCAGTGGACACTCTTTTCTTGGACACTCATATTATTTGCTACGCTCAACCTTCACTTATTTGTAGTACTTCCAGGCTCCTTCGCACGTGTTTGTACAGGTGTCGTCATTTCAACGGTTATTCTCTATTCGCCTCAATTATTTTATTTTTTTATTGGGATGAAAAATAACATATTTTCTCAAGTGATGCATATTGGCCTCAAGATATTATAAGATAATCTTCATTTAGGAACCAGTTTATTCATCGTACATTTGTGTGTAAAATGAACATCTTACACGTAATATCACGTTTTGCTAATTTGAATTCACTTTATAGAGCAAATTTGCTCTTTGGAGTTTTTTAGATAATAAATGAGCAAGAAAATAATATTGGTAATAGGATGTTTATCCTATATCTAAGCGTAGAATAAAAGTTATCTATCGGAGAATATTCTTATCATCACATGTCAAAAGAGAGGAATTTCAAAGAGTTGATAAAGAGGTGGGGACACCAAAAATCCATATTATTCTTTTTTTTTAATTCCTAATTAAATGGAATAAATTTCTCTCTATAACTAACTTTTTAATTTTGAAATATACATCTTAAACAAATTATTGAATTGACCTTCCTACTTTCATTTTATATGCTTTCACGTGCATTTAATACTAGTAATTTACTATTGTGATACATGTGTATAGGTGTTTTTCTAATTCCTGAAAATAAATATTGAAATAATCTAATAAGCTCTTGTAGAATGATATCTTTTCCGTTACGCATAAATCATAAGTGGAAGTCATAGTGCGTTAAGTACATAGTATAAAAATGTACTTAAGACCGTTAATTGTTTCTATAATTCTAATACTCCTTATGTCTGTTAATGAACTTCTCATTTGCTCTCTTTGAAATCAAACTTGCTAAATTTTTACCATAAATTTTAACCAATATATAACTAACAGCGTAGTCATGTAAGATCTTATTAAATTGCTCTCAAGATATATATTTAAGGTATCAACTTTTCTAATTTTAGTATTATGCTATCTAAATGAGAACGACCAAATTAAATACTTATATGTTTTGAAGACCATGTAAAAAGTAAATGGAAAATCTATTTAAAGACAGAGGCTGAAAAAAATATAAATGCCCCATAACAAAAAGAAAGTATTGTTGTGAAAAGATGAATACAGAAGTAAGAGAAACTAGACAGAAGAGAGAAATACTGAGGGAAGATTTCACTCGGTGCAAATTTGCATTCATCCTTGCATCATATATATATACTACAACCATGCTATACCCTTGCCTATATGCTATAGCATAGGAGGGTAATTTTTTCTACATGCATTTATGACATGCATGGTACATGTTCTAGATGGCCATTCATCTTTGACATTTAACACTCCCCCTTGAATGTCCATCTTTTCTAATGATGCTCCTTACAACTATATCTCTTTATATGCTTAAATATACTGCCTCGTTAAAAACCTTATCAGGAAAAACCCAGTGGGATAAAAACCTGATCGAAGGGAAAAAGAGTGCAGTGCATATAATAACTATAATACTCCCCTGGAATGCCCATTGCCTTATTTACAACAAAACATGGTGCAACTTTATTGTGTTATATGCTGATATTTACTGCCTCGTTAAAAACCTTGTCAGGAAAAACCCAGTGGGATAAAAACCTGATCGAAGGGAAAAAGAGTGCAGTATATATAACCCTCCCCCTGAGTCTAACGTAGGTTACTGAGGTGACGCATTCCAATCTTGTGCACCAATTGTTCGAGTCTCTTTGAAGGAAGGGACTTGGTAAACAAGTCCGCAAGGTTTTCACTTGATTGAATTTGTTGAATGTCTATCTTTCCTTCTTTCTGGAGATCATGCGTGAAGAAGAGTTTCGGTGATAAATGTTTGGTTCTATCTCCTTTGATATATCCTTCACTGACTTGGGTGATGCAAGCAGTATTATCTTCATATATCAGTGTTGGATTATCAGTAACTAAATTCATACCGCATTCTTTTTGGATATGGCTGATCATTGTTCTGAGCCAAACACATTCTCTTCCAGCTTCATAGAGAGCAATCAATTCGGCATGATTTGATGATGTGGCAGTTAATGTCTGCTTCGTTGATCTCCATGATATTGCTGTATCTCCATAAGTGAATAGATACCCAGACTGTGATTTGGCCTTTTGAGGGTCGGATAAGTATCCAGCATCTGCATAACCAATGAGTGAAGCACTTTGCTTCGATTGATAAAATAATCCAAGGTCATGTGTTCCTCTGAGATAACGGAATAGGTGCTTAATTCCATTCCAATGTCTCTTTGTTGGCGCATTACTGTATCTAGCTAAGAGGTTCACTGAAAAAGCTATGTCAGGCCGAGTATTATTAGCTAGGTACATTAAAGCGCCAATTGCACTCAAGTACGGTACTTCAGGACCAAGAATTTCTTCATTTTCTTCTCGAGGTCGGAATGGGTCGTCTTTCACATTCAAAGACCGCACAACCATTGGAGAATTTAATGGATGCGCTTTATCCATGTAAAAACGTTTTAAGACCTTTTCCGTATAATTTGATTGGTGAACAAAGATCCCGTCCTTCAAATGTTCCATTTGTAATCCAAGGCAAAATTTTGTTCTCCCAAGGTCTTTCATTTCAAATTCTTTCATCAAGTACCTTGCAGTTATTTCAAGTTCTTTATAAGTTCCAATGATGTTCAGATCATCAACATAAACTGCAATTATAGCAAATCCTGATTTGAATCGTTTAATGAAGACACAAGGATTGATTTGATTATTTTTGAATCCTTCTTTCGTTAGGTATTCACTGAGACGATTGTACCACATTCTTCCAGATTGTTTAAGTCCATAAAGCGATCGTTTTAGCTTTATAGAGGTCATGTCTCTGGATGTGTACTTTTCTGGTAGTTTTAGTCCATCAGGGACTTTCATGTAGATGTCAGTGTCAAGTGACCCATATAAGTATGCAGTCACGACATCCATCAACCGCATTTGAAGTTTTTCGAAGACGGATAAACTTACCAGAAATCTAAATGTAGTTGCGTCAACTACTGGAGAATACGTATCATAATAATCAATCCCTGGCATTTGGGAGAAGCCTTGGGCAACAAGCCTTGCTTTGTATCTAACGATTTCATTTTTCTCGTTTCGTTTTCTGACAAATACCCACTTGTATCCTACTGGTTTTACCCCTCTTGGTGTCTGAGTTATTTGTCCGAAAACTTCTCGCTTTTCAAGGGATTTTAGTTCTGCTTGGATTGCTTCTTTCCATTTTGGCCAATCTTGTCTGCGGCGACATTCGTCTACGGTTTTTGGTTCTACACCATTCTCGTCAGATACAATTTCAACCGCTATGGAGTAAGTAAAGACATCATTTATGACAACATTTTTTCGATTCCACTGTCTCTTTGTACAAGCATAATTAATCGAAATTTCAATGTTGTCGATACTTTCGTGTCCCTCGTTATTTGGAACATCTTCTTCTATGTCTTTGTCTTTATCTCTTTCTCCATTTTGAATTTCATGATTTTCAATTGGAGGAACAATCATTTGTTCCTTTTCTATTTCATCTCGCCTTTTATTTTTTCTTGGTTTCGAATCTTTCGAACCAGGTGGCCTTCCACGCTTACGGCGTGCCATAGACTCTTTTTCAATTGCCTTATTATCTATGGGAATTTCAATTCGTGGGGGAGCATTCTCTGCTGGTATATGTGACTTCGTCACTTTTTTACTGTCAACGAATGCATCAGGCAATTGATTTGCAACACCTTGTAAATGAACAATTTTCTTAACTTCTTGTTCACAAGAGTTTGTTCGTGGATCAAGAAAAGATAATTGTGTTGCATTCCATGTAATTTCTATATCCTTTTTGTTTGGGTCCACTTTCTCTCCCCCTAAGGCTGGGAATAAGCTTTCATTAAAATGACAATCGGCAAAACGAGCCGTGAATAAATCACCTGTCATTGGTTCAAGATATTTTATAATTGATGGGGATTCAAAACCAACATATATTCCCAGCCTTCGCTGTGGACCCATCTTTGTGCGTTGTGGTGGAGCAATAGGGACATATACACCACATCCAAATACTTTCAAATGTGAGATATTTGGTTCTCGACCAGATACTAATTGTAGTGGTGAGAATTTATGATAAGCAGTTGGTCTCAATCGAATCAATGATGCTGCATGTATTATGGCATGACCCCAAGCAGATGAGGGCAACGTTGATTTCATCAATAATGGTCTTGCAATCAATTGCAATCTTTTTATTAATGATTCAGCAAGACCATTTTGTGTATGAACATGAGCCACTGGATGCTCCACATCAATCCCAATGGATATACAATAATCATTAAATGTTTGGGATGTAAATTCCCCAGCATTGTCGAGTCTTATTCTTTTAATTGTATAATCCGGGAATTGAGTTCTCAATCGAATGATTTGAGCAAGGAGTTTTGCAAATGCACTATTTCTGCTTGATAAAAGGCTTACATGTGACCATCGTGTTGAAGCATCAATCAACACCATAAAGTATCGAAATGGTCCACATGGGGGATTAATTGGCCCACAAATATCTCCTTGTATTCTTTCAAGAAATGTTGGAGATTCAGTAGCAATTTTGTTTATAGAGGGCCTTGTTATCATTTTTCCAAGTGAGCATGCTGCACATGCTAACTCATTTGTCTTTGGGATTTTTACATTCTTTATTGAATGCCCTATTGAGTTCTCAATGATCCTGTGCATCATTCCTGTGCCGGGATGACCTAAACGGTCATGCCATAGATTAATTAATATCTTATTATCTAACTTCTGGTTAGATATCATGTTTACTTCAAACGGACTTATATTAACACTGTATAGTCCTGAGGAATATGCTGGCAATTTCTCACAGATATATTTCTTGCCATTTCTATTTTCTGTGAGACATATATATTCCGTTTCATCATTTATCATTGTTTCCAAATGATAACCATTTTTACGCACATCTCGAAAGCTTATAAGATTTCTTCGAGATTTACTTGAGTATAGTGCATCATCAATAGTCAATTTTGTCCCTTTTGGGAGTATTACACAAGCTATTCCGGATCCTTCGATAAGTTTTGCTGTCCCGGATATGGTGTTGACATCACCTTGAAACATTGTTAGTTTTGAAAAATACTCTTTATTTTTCAGTATGGTGTGCGTTGTTCCACTATCCAGGAGGCATTGGTATCCAGATCCATTTTTAGGTTGATCCATATCTTCATAATAAGAAACAAAATTAAATAAGAACATGCATATTTCATTGATAATAAGATGGTAGTACAATTCTTAAATAAAACAAACATTAAATAAATACTTGATCAACAAGGAAATAAATATTTTCATAGCTAAACAATCAATTTTCCCCTAAATTAAAATCATTTTCAGCTCCAACTCCATCCATAAAAAAATCGGAGACATCAAGGCTAGGCGGTGAGGTATTTGCCTCATTCACAAAATTGGCTTCTGCATCTTTTCCTTTATTTTTCTTAGAAGCCTGGTAGAGATCTACCAAATGCTTGGCTGTTCGACATGTACGCCCCCAGTGCCCAGATATACCACATCTAAAGCATATATCTTTTGCCTTCTGATTATCATGCTTGTGGTATTGTTGCCCCCTCTCATTGTTTTTGAAGTTATTATTATTTTTGGGGAAATATCCTTTACCTCGGCCTCGGCCTCGACCACGATTGTTTCCACGTCCTTTCCCACGGCCATTTCCACGCCCACCTCTGTTTACAGCATTTGATTCAGGTAGGTCTGAGCTTTCTACTGCATTCGCCTCTTGGAATGCCAAAGACCCAGTTGGTCTAAGATTATGATTCTTTAGTAAAAGATCATTATTTTGCTCAGCCACCAACAATACAGAGATTAGCTCAGAATATTTTTTAAAGCCCCTTTCTCTGTATTGTTGCTGTAATATAATATTTGAGGCATGGAATGTAGAGAGAGTTTTCTCTAGCATTTGTTCCTCAGTGACCGGATGATCACAATATTTCAGCAACGATACAATTCTAAACAGTGTTGAATTGTAGTCACTGATGCATTTAAAATCTTGGAACCTTAGATTAGTCCATTCGAATAATGCCTTGGGGAGGAGAATATTTTTATGGTGGCCATATCTTTCTTTGAGGCTGTTCCATAGTTCTTTTGGATCTTCCACCAATAAGTATTCAGTTTTTAGGCTTTCATGCAGGTGGTGTCTCAAAAGAACCAAGGCCCTGGCCTTTTCTTGTTCAGTGGCCAATTTAATTTGTTGGGCCGTACTTGAGCCTATATTGACAGTTTGATCTTTAATAGTATGCTCTAGTCCTTGAGCCTTTAAATTCATCTGGGCATCTACCGTCCATTCCAGGAATTTATTTCCGGACAAATCTAGGACATTGAATTGTCTTTTCATTAAATCTCCCATTATAGCTACAATAAGGTAGATAATAGTATGAAATTAGTAAATGATAACAAATCACATATAATATCTCCCCCTGATTTATATCATTTATAATTATAAATATTACAAAATAAAACAAAACAAGACATAACATTAAAATATTACAAGCAAAAATAATAACTTACAATAAAAACACAGAAAGTACAAAAATAAGCTAAAATAACAAAATACTTCCTAGAAATGCATATGAAGACAAAACAACACATGCATTTTCACCGTTTCACAGGGGAGAAAGTGTGTGATATCATGGTTCCTACTTGTGTATGAGGAGAAATATCATTAATGCCATGAGAAGGATAAATAAACCGGCTATAAGGAACAAATAGAGTTTTATTTTTCTAAAATCCTCCTCAAAAGAAGAAGAGGAGGGTGGAGGGCGGTTGTGTTCGGCGTTGGGCATGGTGGCCGGGAAAAATGGAGGAAGAAAAAAAATTTGTGGGTTTGAGTAAAAGATGGAAGAAGATAAGAGATATGTGGTGAAATTGGGGATGGGTGATCCGCTTTTATAGAGGGTTATCCTTAACTGTACAGTTTGTTTTATATTTATCTACAGTTGTTCAAAGAATATAATGCAATAAAATTTTAGTTGGAGTATTTATGGGTACTAAAAATAATTTGTTACTATTATGCATGTCGGTAAGTGTAAAAAAAATGATAATAAATATAACTACAAATGTCATATAAAGGAAATAACACATAGTAAAGGAAATAAATATGTAATACGGTTCTAGGTTAGCTACTCCTGCATATATTGACAATAAAAAGAGCAAGAAAAATTTACTATTGTCGGCCAGCCATATAGGCGGCAAAATTAAATAAAACAACAACCTGCCATATAGGCGGTAAATGAAAATAACCTGCCATATAGGCGGTACAACAAAATAAAATAGCATAAATTAAAGTGTCCTGGCCCTCCATAAAGGTGGCGTTATTGTTAAATTATTATTTAATTTACGGGCTAGTGGCATGGTGACGTTTGCTACTAGTTCCTTCCTGTTCGTCCCTATTTCTTTTATTATTTGGTGGTGGTGGATTTTCAGTTGGTGGTGCTGGAGGATTATTATTGGTGTTAGGAACAGGGGTTTGTGGATTTTCACCGGTACGGACATTAGTACCGTTGGCGAGGTCAGTGCGAAAAGGATGACTTACAATCCCTCTAGCTGGGTTGGTAGCGAAAGGGACGGTGTTACGTTCTACAATTAAATGTATACAACAGAGAGAAACATTGTTGAAAACAACATTGATCCCGTTACTTTGTTGATCCATGTTAGGATAGTGAAAAAGGGTGAGACTAGAAAAATTGGATACCGGAGTTTGAAAGATTAAAGGTTAAAAATACCTTTTGGTTTTTGTAAGCAAACTGGTGCTGATAACGTGTTGTGAAAAGATGAATACAGAAGTAAGAGAAACTAGACAGAAGAGAGAAATACTGAGGGAAGATTTCACTCGGTGCAAATTTGCATTCATCCTTGCATCATATATATATACTACAACCATGCTATACCCTTGCCTATATGCTATAGCATAGGAGGGTAATTTTTTCTACATGCATTTATGACATGCATGGTACATGTTCTAGATGGCCATTCATCTTTGACATTTAACAAGTATATATACATTGAAGAACCAAATATTCACGGTAGAATCATTAAACTAGCGCTGATGGACATAACTACTCAATAAAATTACTCTCTTGCCTTTGATATCAATTACTAATTTAATCGGTAAAATGTTATGAAAGAGATACCTCAACTATATCATCGTGGGATTATATCACTGCGATTTCTCATTCTTTAGCCACTAAAAATTACTCTTTCGACCCTGAGAAGGGGCCCTACTTCGGATAGTTATGGGCAAAATTTTGAGGTTAGTTTTTATTTGGTGCAAAAACTCAGTAACCAATGGGTCAAGTTGGCGTTTCCAAATTGTTACGATAAATTTAGGCATGTGTGCCATCAGACATCTAACCGTATTGCGGTATTGTTTGTCTGATCATTTTCCAGAGCATCGTTCAATTTGCAGAAACGGACGCCGGCCAAGGCCCGCTTCCTAAATCAAATTTACATTGGGGCCCATGCACTTGGAATGGACGGTCCTCACTCCTCACAAGTCACAGGTCACAAGTCAGGTACATAATATTTGTATGAACGATTTTGAGGGTTATATTGGCCTGTTTGGTTACTAGCTTAAGAACTGGTTTTTGGCTTGTAGCAGATAAAAATAGTCAAATAGCCAAAATATTTGTTTGATTTGTAGCTTTTGAGCTAGCTTAAGAACTAGCTTTTAAACCAAAAGCTACAAAGCTACTTGGAGTAGCTTGTCACCATTGGATGGTAGCTGTTCAAAGCCAAAAATTACGTTATTGCCACTTTATAAATTTTTATTATCAAAATAAATAGTGTAAAATATAAATGTTTAAAATATTCATTTTGCAACCCTAACAGCCAACAACCAAAAACTGAATTTACCAAACACGTTTTTAGATGAAAAGCCAACAAAAACAGTTAACAGTCAATCAAACCAGCCAAGTTTAACAACCAACAGCTAGCAGTTAGCAGCCAGTTACCAAACAAGGCCATTATAAATGATAATGGAGATTTAATGGTTTGAGTGATTCAGAACTCACATTTTTTTAATTTTGAAACCATCTTGAAGCACTAGAATTCCCATAATTATCTATATAGTAATTTTGACATCGTACCACTCCTGTAAAACAAAAGTTCTAACCTCTAACCGCTAAAAAAATTCTAACAATTTTTTTTGGTGAAGATTGTATTTTAGCGCATTGATATCACAGTGTTAGTTATTCTTATTACTTGAAATTATCTGAATTCATTGTTTTCCTTACTTTTGCTTATTTGAACTTATTTATACCTTATTTGTGAAATGATTATTTTTCCTTATTTTTGTTACTTGAACTTATCTGAACTTATTGTTTTTCCTCATAAGGACTGCAATAAGTTTAAAAGAACGGGACTAACAAAAGTTATTACTTGTTGTCTAACTTTATATTAAAATTAGATTAACTTAAGGCAATCACTTTGTTTAAAAAGTCCATCACTTTATTTAAAAAGGTATTCATTCTCTTCTTTCTATTGGACATGGGTTATTGCCTAATCTTAACTAAAATTAGGCAGTTTTTTATAAGAACAATTTCGTAACTAAGGGTGAGAGCTATTTCTAGTTTCCTATAGTGATATTTTTTTTGCGGAAAATTATTGTTATTGTGTACATATTTCAAATAGTTACGATATTTCTCTTTTAAAGGCCAAACTTTATATAAATTGACCATTTGTGATTTTGATAGTTTTCTCTCCGACATGTATTGTTTAAATACTAATATTCATAATTTACTTCTTTAAGAATTTTCATGATCAAAAGATTGTGATGGAGGGGAAAAACAAACCCTCCAAGTATTTGATACAAAAATATTTAAATTTTATCCTCTTCTATATTGCAAACTGGATCTAACAGCTTCAATCAAATACATGTATTGATGCATACCGATTAAATCCGTCAACAAAACCTATTATTCTGAACGTGGTAGGGGAAAAAGGATGTTTAATCTGAATATGCACATTGATAAAATGATAATGCATTTTCTTCAAATAGGTTTGGCTTCATCCCCATATATTTCTACCTTGATAAGATGGTATTCATGGTAATAAACGAGACAGAGGAAAAGGATGAAGAAAGAAAAAGTTCTTATTATTCAACAAAAAGTGCACGAAAGCATTATTTCTTTACTTGAAAATTCTTATAAAAAAAAGTGTCTTAGCTAGAGTTATTTTACAACTACTAGAATTTATCTCGACATAATAGAATTTATTAGCGTTTATTAGACCTAAAACTTAATTTCATAATACGAAGAGAATGCACCCTTCAATTTTTCCTCTTTTAGACATTGCAAAGACTCCAAAGTTATGGTCCCTCTCCTCCTTAAAACTTGAACTAAGAACTGACCTTGTGATATTTCAGCACAACACGGGAATATTCATCATATTAAGGTTCAAAATTCACGAGGTATTGCTGTCTCCCTTAATCAGAAGGGCTCCACCCTATTAGACTTCATTTATAATATGCCATGAATATCCCACTCTTCTCATAACCAACCCTGATGCTTTGGCTGCACATAAGCAATAGCTTTCTGCCTTGTACTCTTGTCAGTTGTGACCATATGCAATGTGCAACACACCACAAAACCTAATGGCTAAAAACACTATATAATCCCACCCCACAACAAAAAAAATCTATGGGCTATTCATACAAAACAACACGCTATACTAGTCACAAATATTTTCGCAAACCGACCGACTGTCCCTCATTTTAATGTTGTAGTAATAACCTTCTTTTTCTACGGAACTGGCTATTGGTTCTTCACTGAACATGGGAGGAGGAGGAACTTTGTTAAACTTGATGAATTCATATGCCCCGCACCAAGTCCTCTCCGTTTGGTGGAGGATAAGTTTTCGGCTTTAACCTTTTTCTTTCAATAATTCCTGCTATGACCACATACAAATTCAGAGTTACAAAAACAATTGCTAAGATCAACATGCTTCCATTAATGAATGAAGCGCATCAAAAGCAAAGCATGAGTGTCAAAATTAACACTACGAACTGCTTCTGCACTAATCCTGGACAGATCATCAGGATTCAGGAACATGCAACCCGAAATCATCAAAGCATCCCTCATTAACTAGGCTCTTGATCAACAAAGGACAGTCAGCCTGGGATTCACCTAGTAAAATAGATCTGAACATCCACCGACTAAACATTTCGAGACAAACATGAGTTTCCATTTCCTAGAACCACCTCTTATGACTTATCTAGACCCTTTAAATCTCCTACTTTAGGTTCAAGATACCTTCTACTACTGATTTTTTCAACAAAACACCACCTTCCCCCTATCCTCGAGACAATGATCAAGGGATTCAAATTCTATGCCCCTCACTATGTCATCAGCCTAAAAGGGATCCGAGAGGATATATAACTTTACATCACTAATCTGACAGAACTTAGCACACATGAGAAGACATGTAACCAGATAAACTATCTTCATTGGTATCTGATGCTTGCCTAATCCCAGGAGCAAATTCTATCAATGAAGATAATCACAGCGTGTGCAAGGTACCATGTATGGGTCAGACAGTGGCGGGTGTAGAGGTGGCAATCAAGCGGATTGGGTTGGTTTTGGCTCGAGTTATATCAAGCTCAGGTCATTACTGGTGTGGTTGTTCGAATGACAAGGCACACTAGAGTAGGAGCATAATGTTCAATATTCAGCAAGTAAAGAATTCCGAAAGCTACTATAATACACTAGCATAAACTTCATTTATCAAAGCAATCAAAGACACATTTATGCCCAAAAACACATACAAATTCGAACCTTGATGTACTCTAGAGTAGGAGTGTAGGACCATCAATATAACTACTACATCACCATTCACCAACACGACGAGCCTGCTTGACATATTGTGATTCCAACAACAAGAGATAATTCAAGATTGACCAACACGACGAGCTGCTTGAACTATTGTGATTGCAACAACACGAGATAACTCAAGATTCACAAAGAAAACATTCAAAACCATTATGAGAAAAATGGTATAGTACAAATAGATTTAACCTAAAAGGGAAAACCCCTATCAATCATCAATCTTTAATGAATTAAAATCCGAGAAAAATCCTCATATGGCATTACATGATCTAAAAAGCCGCCAAAAAAGACCCAATATTAGTACAACTCAGAACATCATCGAACAAAAATTGGTGAAACAATGACTCAAACAAATAGGTCAATTCCATGGAACCTCAACGCTAAAATTAAAATCGAAAAATAGGGGGTATGAAATCATCGGTGAGCAGTAATTAGGGTTTCGATAAACCTTAACCCGTCAAATCTGGGAGAAAACTTCTCCTTCTCAATTGATGATGATGATTTTGAACCATATGAAGAATTTACCTGCGATTAAATCAAACCCCAATATACATACATTATACGAAGAACAAAAAAACAGAAATCAAATAGAATGAAATTTCAAACAAAATTGAGAAAAGAGGGGGAGAATACCTGAAAAAGGGAAGGAAAAGAGAAAAGAGAGAAGGTAGAAGCAGCAAGAAAGGAAGCAATAAAACCGCTAGATTTGTTCATCTTTGTATCTCTCTGTAAATCTCTCTGAACTGAATTGGATTGGGAGAAAAAAGGACGAAATCCGGCAGAGAAGAAAACCGCCGGATCTCGACCAAGAAGAAAGAGGATCCTCAATGTATGTGTGTGGTTGCGGAGTATCTTTCAGCTTTTTTTGACACAGATATATTGGCGTTTGCTTCTTTACCTTCAACGCTTTCGTTTCTCTTTTTTTATAGGATTTTCAATACCAGCTTTTCTTCCAGGGATTGCAAGTTTCAACCGCTCAAACCATTAGCTTTTCCCGTAGAGAAGGTATTGGATTTATAATGTTTGATCGGACGTTAATTTTTGTTCAGTTGATCTTTTTTTTTTTCAATTGGATGTCTTTTAAGTTCAGTTAGTTATCTTATTGTTTTATTTACGTGTTTTATTCGAACTGAAAACAAAACTTAAGTAATGAAATAAAATAAGTTATAAATGAAAGCAAATTAGTTTTCAGTTACTAATATTATCCTTTCATTTAGTTTTCTTATTCTTTCATTTAACAACTAACCAAACACATACCTCTAACTGAAAAGAGAATAAAAGCAAATGAAAAAAAGGAGTAACTAAAACATACCTTCATCATCTTTTCTTCCTCTAACTGAAAAAAGAATAAAAGCAAATGAAAAAAAGGAGTAACTAAAACATACCTTCATCATCTTTTCTTCCTCTAACTGAAAAGAGAATAAAATCAAATGAAAAAAAGGAGTAACTAAAATATACCTTCATCATCTTTTCTTCCTCCATTTCTTTATTTGAATCTTCTAACCCACAACTCCATTACCACCAGTTTCACAACTCTCCCTCACCCTTTCCCTTTCTCTCTCGATTCATCCACTGGTAAAATCTTCTCCAATGGCTTCGATCTCCACTGGGCCCGATCCGCCATGGATAAACAAGACTAAGGTTGCCTGCTCAACCTTTTGGAGTACTGAAATTGGATGGATAGACTTGATGGTTTTGGTCGTGAGGATCTGCGGAGGGAATACCTGGTGCGGGAATGGAGGTGCCCGAGCTTGAAGACACCATTGAACAGAGAGAAACGCGGCGACGGCTCCGTCAGACGGTAAAATTGGGTCAGATTGTCTGACCAATACTTTCGCTTTCTTTTATGCTTTTTTCTTGGGGAAATGTCAACTTTTACTTACCTAAATCCTCCTTGTTTTGAGGTTCTGATATAAAATCTCTATTATATACTCCATATGTTTCTAAATAAGTGACACACTTCTTATTTTCAGTTTGTCAATTCATTATTTTAACCATTAATGTCTACAATTATCAATAAGTAAATATTAAAAAAAGTTGATATTAAAAAAATTCACATTAATACGAATCTTACAAGATCACACATGACTATGTTTTTCCTAAAATGTATATCATCAAAGCTATTTAAAGTCTAGATTGTGAATAGTAAATACGATGCAAATGTGTCACTTTTTAAGAAACGGATGAAGTATAAAGGAGTAGGGGATAGATACCAAAACAAAAATTCTAAATACTTTACTGATTTGATAATAAACGTATTCATTAGTTAATCTTTTAACTGTTTTCGTACTCAGTCATTTGATATAAACTATGGACCTATAATATGGACCTATGGGGCCATATTTAGTGATGACGGACGAGTAAAATTTGATGGGTTTTCAACTGTATCCATCTCCATTTGGGGGATGTATATAAGTTTGGTGATACTCGGTGGATATGGGTATAAAATGTTATACTTCTCCAATAATATATGGCTTTATAATTCTACATCAACACCAACTTCTTAATGACCAAGATATATGGTGGTGACAACCTTGAACACCTCAGTCCTCACTAGATAACTTGCTGTCAATTGAGACAACTAGACAAGGGCATATTTCACCACCAACTCCAAATCTCCATTGCACACTCGATTTAAATGAGGGGGTTGTTGAGAAGTTCATGATTAATAAATACATATAACTTGCTGGTTGACATTTTCCCATCTACCCCAAATTCCCGAAGAGTTGTTAGAGATTAGAATTAGATGATGTGTTAACTCTAATGGAGTTTCAATGATTGACGTCCATTTTTGTTACTATTAAATTAAAAAACATGTTTCTTAATTCTTATGGATAGGGACAAGTTCCTTTTTGTTTTCTACCTCAGTGAAATTTGGATACCTATATTGAATTTTTGGTTCAACGGAGTTTATAAAGGATAAAAATAATGAAACGTAATGCATTAAATGTGAGAGTAAAATTGTTAAATAACAAATTTTCATAATCATTTCGAAATGACATAATCTTTTGAAAATATCATACTTAGAATGAAAGTTTTGGTTGAACAAAGTAGATGAAGGGGAATACCTCTTATATTGTATCTCTTGATTTCCCTTTGTGCAAGTTTAACCATTTAGCTGTATGTTATTACTAATGACCAATTGACCAATCTAATAATATCTAAAATTTCTTTAATCATTTATTAAGGCTATAGCGTTGGAATAATAGAATGTTATACAATAAGTACAAACTAGAGGTCGGATATCACCACTTTAAGGCACAAAAACTATATTTTCCTATTAGTTTATTTCGCCCCTCTAGGATCACCGGGTTACATGAAACAACCAATGACATACAATGGACTAAAACAATTCAATTCTATGATCTTAGAAATGAATCAAGAAGAACTTGTTTTTGATGTGTTTATGAATGACACTCAAGAAATTCTGATAGATTTTCTAGAGCAAGCAAATGAGAGAGTTTTTAGAGAAAGTGATATTCTATATCCTCCTATTGTATGTGCAAATGATGTATCTATAAATTAGAATCCTTCAACATCATAGTAGTTATCATGCATCAAAACCGTGCAAAAAAACCCCAAGACCAACTCATAAGGACACAACGGCTATGAACCACCCACTAGCAAGGTAATCAATCACCCACTAGCAAGATAACAACCCACTACATTGATAACTACCTACTATTTGGATCCATACATAACCGCCTGTTGCATAGCTGCCCACAACATATGCATAACCGCCAGTTTTTTCCAGCTCGGCGCGAGTCGTGGCTTACGTCGTGACTGGCGACATACAAACTAAACCTCTAAAAAATCGTACATAAAACCTCCTCCTCTTCCTATACATTGCACATACATAACTTAACCCATTACGCTACAAATGTTCCAACATAGATGGTGTGGATTCACACAAGTCTTTACAATGTGGTATCTCTCCTCTACTATAAGAGATGAATTATGGTAAGGAGATAATCCATATGTGATTCGATATTGAAGAAGTAAAGAGGGATAACTTGTATATAAGTTTGACAGGCTCCTCTGCTACTAAATTTGCGTAGGCGTTTGTCCCTCATCACATGTTCCACTATTTTTTGTTGGATCAATTACCATAACTGTAATTTGTAGGGAGCCTAATTCCACTTCTGCACAAACTTGTGGAATTACCATTAGATTAGTAGTAGTGATCACATCCTTCCTACCAAAACATCTGTGCACAACGTGACATTTCTATCTTCTTCATACCAAATAGAAAGAACACATGGCAAGGGTTCCAAGAAACTTAACACTTACTTTATTAGTAGTATATAGATTATGTACAATGGTTTTTGCTAACACAATTACAGATGTGTTAAAATGCCTCATGCATCTGACAAGCTTAACACTAGTTTATGACTAAATCCCATGGGCTTTTATACAAAAAGATGGGAAGCAATTACAATTGAAATAAATTTACTGTATAAAACAACAGTATATGAAAATGTTTGATACAAACATTTTTGACTAATTTTTAACAAATAAAATAACATCCCCCCTTCTCTTCCCCAAGACCCTACCAGAAAAGAAAAAAACTCACTCTCTTCCGTTTGAAAATCAAACAACCTTCTCAAGTTGCAGGGCCATGACCATCAACCTTTCTTCTTTACCCATGAAGGGACCGAGGAGCAGGGAACATTCCCGATGCAAGCAAATGGTTCTTGCAACGAGCACCCAGAATCACATCTTCCTCCCCATTCTTGCAAATTTCCTGGCTACTCCAAAGATTACTGCCTTAGTCAAGAGCCCTCTGTCAATAGTACAAGCAAGAACAACAGCTCCACCTACTATGAGAGCTCTAGGTATAGGCATTCCTGACTTCTCTGTCTTTGAAGAGTTAGCATCTGCGTCGTGATTCTCGATAGGCATATCACTGCTTGCAGCATCCTGAGCTTTCAAGAAATCAGTACTCACTCGGGTATTTGTACGAGCCATCAAAGCACACTGAGAAAGTGGAGCTCCAGATGATCTCTCTTTTTGGTACACGCGCAAGCCGGGTTCTATCTTCTTAACTGCTCTCCACATACCTTGCCTGACTCCAAGCTTTGCAAGCTCCCAAGGTATACCCATATCCTCATGATGGAAAAGTATTACCTCACATGAGGTCATCTGACCAACACTTTTCTGAGATTCAACTGGTTCACATTAAATAATTAATTAGGATCATAAAAACATTGCTAAATAATTAGACTTTGTTGTTAGATTTTGTGAATATATCCAGCGCTTCAGTAAAGTACCTGCACGAATGCACCAACTAGAATAAAAGAGATCAACACGCCTTGGTTTATCTCGTCTAGGAAGAGAGGTAAAAGGCACACCCTGTAACAAACAGAAAGGGAGCAATTATATCAGGTTGTTGAATTATATTTAAAGGACAACAGTTTACGTGTACACCTTAATCCTGCAAATTATACATTCCAATTTCCAGTAATGTAGTTCAGAGCAGAAATCTAATATTATAGAACAGCGCTAGATACTCTCTCTGACCAGAATTAGTCGTCATATTCTCACAACTCACCAACTCTCGATTCTCAATTAATATGACATTGTTCTACACACCAAAAGGTAAACATTTTTAGTAGTAGTTATTTTCATCAACTACCCAACTCTCAAGTAAGAAAAATCCAATTATAAACCAGTACTAACATAATGTATGTATGAAGGAGCTTCTTTTCATGAGTTTTGAGGTTCTTTTCTAGCACAGTTGAGCCAATTCGGCAAATGAGATTTGAAGATAATATATTCATTAAGATTTCAAGATAAGAGAAAATTATATTTTGGCTTCCAAACATAAATCTAAGCATATATTTGTTACAATGTTCAACATTTTGTAATTTTTACAACATCAAAATCAACTCAAAATTACTTTCAAATAAGATCCACATGTACTCTTTCTGGACCATGGGTCCACCTATATCAGGTTAGGACTTAGGACGCCATTAAAGTCCGATGAGAATTTGAACCCTCGTACCCATGGAATCCGAGGTGAGTTACCCACCAAATAACAACACATATTTCATATGTCTATACTTTAAAAATATTTACAAAGAGATAATCGAAGGTGAAACCTAATGTCACACACATTAACATGATTAGTATTATGTGAGTCATTCGATAGTTAGAATTATAAGTGAACCCAATATTATTATAATTAGGGTTGTAAAAGTCTAATAACTTTTAATATATGCATCGCATCGGTTCCAAGGCTAAGTTCAGGATATGTCGCAACTTTTTCCAGACTTACTAAAATAATACTTATACATGTGAATACTAATCCCGGATGGCGAAATGATACGCAAAGCAATAGGGAAAAAATCAAATACACGTCCATAGCACTTATGCAACACGCCAAATCATACACAATCATTTGATAGTCACAAGGGAGCAAAATCAGATCCTAGTACAGAAGGAATTTGGCATCTTTTAAGTTGGAACATCTATAAAAGGGTGCTAACACAAAAATAGATAAAGTTCAAAGCTCTTTGTATGTAGAGGGTAGTATATATGGATTTATGACTCAATAGGTACATTGATCTTTGGTTACAGGTATGTATGACCTTCAGCTAATGAGTCTGTTTATTCATCTCAATTCTTTAGGGTTGTTCTCAGCTCTGTCTCTACAGGGATGTTAAAGACTTCAGCTCTAGGTGACATGAGTTTTAGCGCCTAGGAGCTCTGAGCTTCAGCTATAAAATGGATTAAGCTTATGCTCCCTTATCTGTACAAGAAAAGACTTCTTAATTCTCGAAAGACTTTGGACATGTGACCACACATATTGATCCCATACTTTTGCTAAGTAAAGCTTGAAGAAATGGGAATATGGATATAGCGAAATAGGTATAGTGAAGACCCACAGAAGCAAATGTTACCTTCGTGACACAATAATAAGAACCTTCAGATTCCCAGATGCGACGACCAATCACATATTCTCTGTCACTGCAGAAGAATGGGAACTGTACGCAGCATAAATAACAAACATGAACAATGAAAAAAACACAAAAAGTTGAAAGTTGAAACTAGAGGGAAAGTGGAAAAAACATATAGAAGAGCTCAAGAGCACAATGATGTCAAAGCATACCTTGCGTACCCACTGCACTATCATAGTTCCGGTAGCTTGCGACTCCTCCAATGTAGCATGATGTATGAGCATATCATCCCATTTGCAACGGAACTCATCGTCCCAGAAAAAATCTCTCACCATCTCTGGGGTTGCATCTTCAAAGACAGTTCTACTACGATATTGGGGAGGACCAGTCTGGAATATGAACCATACACATGTCGGGATTACTTTTAGAAACACAGAATCAGACTCCAAATTGGAAGGTGAACAAAATAACCACGCACGTTCAGATGTTTGCTATCAACTGACACAACACTTAGGAGAAACAAGGGAAACCAACCGGAGGATCTCTACGCCAAGCTTGGTAGGTCATAGATTGTAAAGAACGATCCATCATGTGAATCCAAGCAGGCCCTCCATCTTGCATTTCAACCAGTTGATACAAATGCCTTAAATCAGCTTCATTGACAGCAGAGGGCATATTTCTCTCATGCTTTGACAAACTGAAAATGAATTATGACCAAATAGATTTGGCAATTCAGGGAGGAGAAAAAATCACCATTATAACAATATGATAGAAGAAAGAAACTGATTGCAATAAAGCTAATATAGAAATTTTGTGTGAGATTATTCTACCAAAGTCTTTCAGTTGACTTATTTCCCAAGAACACCAGAAAGATAGCCATTAGCATCTTTGTCTCTAGACCTGGTCCCAAAGAGAAAATAGGACATGTAACTGGGACACACTAAAATGGGAAATGGGAAAGACTTTGAGGAACAGAGGAAGTCAAAACAACATTGGTAAAAGACACCTTCCTCAGACAAGCTCCAATTCGCTTAAACCTCATACAATTTCTCATTAGGACTTCAGAATCACAAAGAGTTTCTTATCTCTTTAAACATGGTCATCAAGCTTTTGTAAGCAGCTGTTTATTAAGCAAATGACTTTCAAGTAGCATGGTTTTTTAGAGCTTTTCAGTATAACTTTCCTAGCTTAAGTTACCTGGTGACTAAAGATATCTCCCTCCCAAGAATAACTAACTCAACATACAAGCCCAGAGACAAGATAGACTATTTACATGATCTGCAGTAATTTCATATGACTAATGCAGTTGAACAGCTATAAGTTGTTCTTTATTTCAGTAAGTAAGCACCCCAAACTGGTCTAAATAATTTGCTATCTAATTCGCCTTTTGAATTCGCAAATCGACTAAAATGGGCCAAAAATGCCCCCAAAACCTACCATAATTCGCTCATTTCAATCCGCAGTTCACAAGGAATTTAGAGAATCATGTGACAGACTCTAAAGACGGTGACCTCTTTATATGCTATTATCATTAACAACTAATACTTCTAGACTATTAATACTGCCACAGTTTCCACCCTCTCACTCCCTCTCCCCTAATTTTTTCTTTTGGGGGTGTGAGAGGAAAAAATTAACCTATTTATCTATCCACTCCTTAACAAATCTTCTAAAGAAATTCAACCCACCTTCCCAAAAACATTCTTACCTACTTAATTTCATGTTTGTAAGATACACTGCACCTCAATGTTAGGGAGATGGGGAAGCAGAGACACAATTTCCTCAACCCCAACCCCTCCTCCCCCAAGTTGCGGCAAAACTAATGACGAGTTTAAAGGAAGAGGGGAGGGCATAAGACTTGCTAGTAGTTTATACAGATGTCTAGATTCACATAGGTGGAATTGCAATGTGCAAACAATAGCAAGTTTGCCAATGATGTACTTAAACAGCAACAGCTTGGCACAACAATTTCTTCAGGGCATCACATAGACCCAAAAAGTCATCAATTGTGGTTAAGCTAGCGGAGTAGCGGGTAGGTTATACATCCAACTCTCTTATCATGTCATTGTTTTGAATGGTTAATAGGTGTAAGAGAGGATAGTTGAATTCACTTCCGCACCACAAGTTCCCATTAATGTACGCCATCCTTGGATTTGATTAAAATGATATATTCGACATAGCTTCCAACCCACATTTAGAAGATTTAATGTGCACAAAAAAATTCAATGGAACATAACATTCACATTTTAGAATCTCCTACAGCTTCATCCATTGAGTTCATTTCCTTCTCAATTGTTTCAATTTGCCTCAATGTGCTTCAATCTTAATAAGTTCAACTTACTCAATCCATAATTAAAACCACCCATTTAGCTAATTCAACAGTAAGCAACCAAATAGTTTTCATCAATACACAACAATAACACAAAGAATTCACAAGCAGACAATTCGGATAGCGAATAATCAAATACTAGCTAAATGGGTAGGTAGAATCGAGGGTTTTCAGTTCTGGGAAAAAGAGGATTGCATACAAAACACATGATAAAAACACATGATAAAAAGAGAGTAAAGAAACATAACAAACCTGAAATTAGACTGTAACAAACCAGGAAACTCATTAAAGTTAGCATCTTTCAATCCATTAGAAGCATTCCAAGTTAATAAACTAGGAAACATTGATTTAAAAGATGTTAAGCTAGAAATTGAACTAAACCCCTTAACACTTTTAGAAATCAAATATCCCTTAGACTCTCCTTCTCCATCAGCAGCAGCAAAGATGGCCCAATTGGGCCTCCAAGCCCAACCCAGAACAAGACCCACAAAAACAGCAATCCAAAGAGGAACAGTCAACAACATCAACTCCATTAACATCTCCCAAATAGTGGGTCTTTGTAAAACCTCTAATATTAAAGAAATTAAAGCCATTTTTAGTAAACCCTCGATTCAAATTGATATGGGTAGGTAGAAACGAGGGTTTTCAGTTCTGGGAAAAGAGGAAAATCAAGATAAAACTCAAACCATTTGGTGAAAAGGAATAATGGTGGTAGGATCGATGAGATTTAGATATGAAGGAGAGTAAAGGAAAATGACAGAGGAAGAAGAAGAAGAAGACAAAAAGGGTAAAGTCAGAAATGAAATGAGAGTCAGGAATGCGAGTAAAAGTGGATAAGGAGAATTCTAAGATAAGCGTCAGCTGAATCATGTGGTTGCTACTCCCACCGGTAGATTTCCAATTTCCTGTAGGACCTTTTTTTTCTCCTTCCCTATGTTTTTCTTTCTTCCTCCTACTTCCTACAAATAAATTTAAAATCTATGCAAATATGAAATATGTACTTTTTATGTTATTTCAATAAAAAAAAAAACAAAATTATTTTTTTAAAAAGTTACTTATATTTAATGGACAAGATGATTTCTTCAAAAATTAAGGGATACTTATTTTGTAAGGCAATGATAGTATTGATTAATCCGATAAAAGTATAAGATTCATAATAAGTTTAGATATAGAAACATAAAGCGAGTAGGGGTACGTTTTATTTAAATTATTTTCCTTACTTATCTTATTTTATCTGAACTTTTGAATCTTTCCATTTTTTATCAACTTATTATGAGCTTTCTCTTTATGTTCCTTCTTTTTCCCTAAATTTCTTCTTCAAATTCCTAAAATTTCTAGACTTCTTTTGAACATCTCTATATTTCTGAAATTTTCGTGTATACTCTGAAAATGTAGAAACAATAAGTTGAACAATATATACCTAACTTCAAAGACCTAACACTTTTCATGTAGAGACTATGATATATGATTACAGTCCTAAATTGATTTAAGCAATATGAAATCACATCTAACGTTGATTATTATTATTTATGGTCGAAAATAATTTTAAACCCTACCTCGTTGCCAAAAAACACAAACCCTACCTTCGAATTGACTAAGTCTTTATGTGGCTACCATTGCAATATATATCATGCATAAGTCAATAGCAAAAGAACATAGCCAACCAATAGGGTGTGTAGTTTGCAAAGTTATATCAATACACGACTTCTTATACACAAGGGCCCAAATTTATTTTTGTTGAAGATTGTTAGAAACATATGTATGACAACCCCTATGTATGAGTGCAATATAATAAGATAAATCGACATTTTAGAAAGTTTTACATATAATATTAGATATTAAACTGCTTAACATGTCAAAAATGTTTGTGTGATCAAGATCCACTTACGTAAATATATATTCGTATTAATTTATTGTAAAACATACTTTCTCCCTCTCACACATGGACTTTCTTTTTATATCTCTAAGGTTCAATTTCTTTAGTAAAGCACAAGGTCCTAAATTCCTAGTTTTTATGAGGATACTAAAGTGAGGTGATATAAAAAGTAAGTAGCATGCAAGTCAAACTAATGCAACTTCTAAAAACAAAGAACATGGTAAGTACATTAGATAAGTGGATAAGTACATTGTATTATTAAAAACAAAGAACGTATTGAGGACATGTGATTAGAAATTAACAATGGCAAATACAAAATCAAAACAAAATATAGAAATGAACAATGGTTTAACATGTGCCATCAATAGTTCCTATAATATTATGAACTAAACATAGATATCTACAAACTTCTTGTGAGCCTAGCTGTGAATACTCAAAACTCAACATATTTTTCATTGATCTACCTAATGCAATAGCCAATAACAACCAATCAATTTTAATAAATTACACTATTTTTAGAGACAAATGACCTAGATAACCATTAACTAGGGGCAAATGATTTGCAACTTTGAATAGCAGACAAAAATCAGGGAACGAACAACCCCCAGGGCCCCACCCCAAAAAAAATTAAGGTCGAGTGAAAATGGGCAAGCTTTAAAAACTAGCGTGCCAAATAGCTCCATCACCTTCACCACATCGTTTGTGCACCTCGTCCATTCTATCAACTGAGTTACATATGCCACTGCAGCTCCAGTCAAAGGATGCAGCACATGGGTTTCCTGCTTGTGCTTTCCACTCACAATCTACAAAAGAATTCAAAACAAACAAACCAATACCTTCAGTCTTGTAATAATAGTATCAAACATAAACACATGTTCTTTTTCAATCTTGGGAGATTTTGCACAAGTGATGCTACAAATTAAAAGCTGTTACTCAGGACGGTCCTAAATTTACTTAATGCACCTGTGTCAGATCGTCAATACTTTTACATGGATAGAGACCCTTTGACACTTCATTTGAGGCCAAAATCATGGAAGTTTTTCTTAATATGGGCTGAGCCACACAAATAACCTGGTCCTGGTAAGATAGATCTTGCTAATGAGTGATGCATTAGTCCACTTTATAAGCAAACCATCCTTTTAACCTCAAAATAAACAGAAAAGATGTAACAAAGCTCTTTGGGGTAAGAAAAACAAATGAACCCCAATAAGCATCTAGGCATGGTAACTTTTTCAGTCCCATTTTAAAACTTCCCATCACATCAAAGGCACTCAGCTTATGAGTGCTTAAATAAATCACCGAAAGTGATCTTACCAAGGGGGGTTCCACAGCAGAGGCTTCTGTCATCAATATGATTGACATCAAGACCGATCAGCCATGAACCAAGTGATACATCTTCATTGGCAAATCTGTGAAGTACATGCCTACAGCACAGAAAAAGTTAACCTGCAGTTCTATCATCTAAATTCTATATAAACTAAAGGGGGAAGGTCAAGGACTCACTTATTTACTGAAATGTACGTAGCCAAGTCTTTTGAAATTGCATATATTTGACCTGTGGCATGTCTGAAATATTTGTTCCCTTCCTCGCCAAACTTCCAGTACTCTGGTTCATGGTACTTGTTTCCCCTGCATATTGTAGCAGGCAAACCTCAGTCCAAGTCCTTCAAGGAACTACAGAGAGATGGAAACGTTGATTTTTCTCACTTCTGTGACAGGACAAGTCCAGACTTCATACAGCCTATGTAGACATGGGGCTTTGCCCTATGGCGTGCCAGCGCAGAAACCACCATACCTGACACAGAACTGATAATTATTTACACAAACACTCCGAAGGGGTAATATATAGTAAGGACACTAACCAAGATTAATATGCACATCATCATCAGCTTTAATGTAGAAATCAGCATCCCACTTTGCAACAGCTGTTGAAAAGTAAACTTTAGTTTTTAAGGACAATTCGTGATATCCTTCCACATGATCCTGCAATATAGCAAAATTTCAGTAAGGAAAATTCTCCCAAACAGAGATAAAAGAAAAGCAATGCTGCTGCCACCCCCACCACAGTACCAGAATGGAAAGTATCAATTGCCTTCAGAATTCGGAAAGTATCACAATTCACAATGATGAAATTATAAGAATCTATAGACCACGAGTACTTTCTTCCAAAACTGAGGTAAATAAGCACAAGAAAACATTGTGCTTAGTATCTACATGGACCAATGCATGTGGACACGGTTCATCTTAGTTAATAGGCTCTCTAAAATTGTCACATTGTATATGGAGGGTTTTTAGTTGAACTTGGAGGAACCTCAGAACAGGTATCAACCCCATTCACCATCTTTCATCTCCATTACCACCACCATCCCAACTGCCACAACCATTTCCACCACCAACCTCAATCTAAAACTTGACCACCACTCATCAATCATCACCCACCACCCACCACCTCTACCTTCAAAAACTCTAACCCCTAAACTCACTACCAACTAACCACCACCACCGCCACCCTTCAATATTTGGTCACCAATACGCACCACCACCCACCTTTAGCAATTTCACCATCTACTTTCGAAATTTCCATCTCTTAAATTGTCACCAACTAACCAGCACCACAATCCTTCGAAATTTTGCCACCAACCACCACTTCCCGTCGAAATTTCGCCACTAGCCACCACAACCCGCCTTCAAAAACCTTAAACTTCACAACTCAATTCGAAAAACCTAACCCGAATTTTAAAAAAAAATAACCAAATTTGGTACCATATACCCAATTTTGGGTGGAGGTGGAGTTTGGTGAGGAAGAAAGAAGGTGGTGTTTGAGTGTAGAGAAGAGTAAAAGAGGGATGAGTATGTGGACCTAGAAAACACTAGTTTCCGTTAAAAGGTGGTGTTTCACAATTTTTGCAAAGTTAAAGTGGTGCTTCACAAAATTTTGCAAAGTTAGAGTAGTGTTTCACAAAATTTTGCAAAATTATAGTAGTTAAATTATATTAAAAAAAGAAAATGGTGGTTTTTTTCAAGAATTGTAAAGTTTGTAGTGGTTTTTAACAAACTTTCCTTCTAATGATAATACAAATTCTACAATTATAAGTTATGATTTGCTAAACAAGCAACGGACGAGAATTCTTCTCACTTTAAACGACTCATTTACTAAAACAAACGTTATTAAAAGTAATTAAGCTAATAATAGCTTTCTAAATTAAAATTTGAATTTCAAGAGTTAGCATGGTACTCCCCAAAGTGTTGATGCAACTTCTTTATTGAAATAAAGTTAATTATTTATCCAATCAAAGGCGGTTGAAAAGTTTAACACCGTAGTTCGAAAAAATTCTATAGGTTATCGATTACTTAAACTAGAAATATTTCAAGCACGCGAGAACTAATCCTAACTCTAGCACGAAGACAAATGACCTATTCACTTTAAAAGATACGATGTTGCTTATTTCCTCTACTATTTCGATCTTTTAGGTAAAACATAAATGGAAGAATCTAGATGGATGAACATGATGTCCGAGGGTGTTATACACTTAGGGAATGCTTGGAGTAGGAGTAATGCATGAGGGGGTCACAAGACAGGAGAATGAAGGTGGATAAAATTGGGGGTTATAGTAATCCACCACCGCCTAGGTACTACCCCAAATGAGGGCATTAGCTCTCATTTCCATCAGTGTGCATTATCAATACCATCTCTTTTACAACAACCACCTAAATTTATCTTTATTTTATCTCCATTACACCCTTGATGTAACTAGGGTTTGCAATGGTGAAGGAACTAGATCATAAAAAAGAGGGATTACGGTTGTAAGATATGTAATGAAACCGTGGCTCAAAGAGAAAGATATCCAAAATCTGGACATGCCCTTGGGGTGCGTTGCCTTTACCTAAATTAATGTGGATTTATTGGAACTTATCCAAACTTATTGAAGATTATTTGTTAACTTGCTAAAACTTATGAGAGCTTATTGGAAGTTATCACACCGTATTGAACTTATTTTACTTAGAAACTTATTTTTAACTTCAAGAGAACAAACCCTTATACTATTGAATCTTTGCTACATCCGGTTGGTTCAAGTCTCCCCAAAGGATGCTTATGAAATTGTGACATGCAATCAAAGTTAAACCAAGGCAAAAGAAAATATGGATGTTGTCGCAATGCCAACGAATGAAGCGGATAGCGGCTTATGTGGTATGGATTTTTTGAAAATTTCATATTAAAACATATTTATCCTTTATTACGTTTTTCTTTAGTTTAAGCGTTCTTTCAACATAACATGAGCAAACTTATTACATGATGGGGTTATATTTGGTTGATGAATAATTACTTACGACATAAATGCCCCGTCCTACTATTATTGTGAGTAGACACAATTCACTTACATATCCAACTTGAAAGACCACGCTACGTTCTTCTCCGAGTATGCAAGTTGTTGTTTCTCTACAGGATGTATGTTTCCACTTTATCGATCTTTTGTCTAATTCTGACAAGGAACAAACATAAAGGGAAAAGAACGTCTAAAGGCGTGGCAAGTCACTGTTATGCAACATAACCTACGACAGGGCAAGAATAATTTTTGTCGCGATGTTACAGCTTGCTGGTTTTTCCATCATCCAATCCTCCCCGATCGGTTTCGGTTCGGTGGTTGTTTTTGGTTGAATGCCAACGGGCGACTTACCAATTAGTCTATCATGATGTATGTAATGGAATTTCACGGAACGACAAGTTAAAATCAAATAACATCACGGTCGAGTTTTAATTCCATGGACTTCAAACAACAAAACAACATAGGGTATGAAAAAAAGATTTATGACAAAAATGAACACATCGATTCATAAGGGTAACTCTAATTTAGGATATTTTCAAAGCTTTTAGCATAAAATTTGACATTTTTAAAGGAAACTTTAGTAATGGATCTTGCATACCTCACTAACTTCTTACAATAACACTGGTGAATGCAACACCACCCATCAAGTTCACCTATGCTAGAAGGAGGAAGGCAGCAGCTGCAGCTCATCATTAAGGGCCTTATTGTCTTTTGCTACATATCTTCTTTTATGCTTTCTGTTTAATGAGTCATCAATAAGCTAACAATAAGGACCTAAACTATTGAGATTTTCACCTTTAAGGACCTAAAACTATTTTTATCACTCTTTGGGACCTGAGTTAAGATTTCAGACAAATTAACCCACCTTTTAACTCACCTGAGCTAAGATTATCCATATAATTATTTTTAAAACAGAAATAATTCATTAATTCAATTTTTTTTGTAAGAAACTCGTCAAACTCTCTCACTTCTCTTCCTCATGCTCTCTCCTCAAAGACAACTATGAAAACACTTCAAATCTTCAAACTAAAAACCCATCAATGGAATCTTAATCAAATGAATCACTGCACACATCTAAATAATAGAATAATTGGTTTCTCCACTGCAATCGTCTTCAATTTACATCAATTTTCAACTTCGTACCTGCCACCTTTCACTACTATTCTTTCAATTTCCTATCTCCAAATGTATATATTTGCCCACAAAATGACGTTCAAAATGAATATTATCCGATCTTGTGAAAGGTTATGTTTTGATAACTTTTTTGATGGAGTTGAACTTAATTTGGCATCAATGGTCTTATGGCATGAATTGAATTTGTTGTTGATGTTGGTGTTGTTAGAGGGAACTAGGGAAGCAGTGATAAATCGATAATTGTTGGTGAAAGGTGAACTTGGGGTTGCATTGGTTTAGTGCAGAAAAGTTGAATATTCAGTAATTTATTTAAATTCTATAGACACGATTTTTTTTTTTTAATATCTTAACTCATGGTTTTAACTCACCTTGGTTAAATTTGATCAGAAAACTGAGTTGAGGTCCTAATTGGTGAAAAAAAAGTTTGCGGGTCCTCAACAATGAAAAGCCTAATAGTTTGGGTCTTTTATGTACACTTAACTCCATCAATAGCTATAACAGATTATGTTAGTCTGTTAAGCTGAGATAGGAGGGAATCTTTTGAGCTTGTTGTATAAATAAGGGATTCAGTGAGGAGAGCAGATTATGCAATGAAATGAGCCTTAAGAACTTAAGAGAAACCTCTTATTCTCGAATTTAGGAGGGATTGTAGCTAGTTTTGGCTTGCTCAATCAATATTTTACTGCTTTTGTGTGTTTATATTTGATTTTACTTGTCGGTTCTTATCAAATTGGTATCAGAGCTGTACGAACCTAGGGAAGAATGGTGACCAATTCTCAAAGAATCGAGCAGTTAGAGAAGCGACTGAGTGAATATGTGGAAGGAAGTGAGCAGAGGATAACGACGGTGGTGGGAAGAGAGATTCAACCACTGCAAGAAGCTCTTGCTCAAATGGCGACTGCTATTGCTAAGCTCACCATTCGACAAGGATGGAAGGAAGAATAGATCGAGCTCGAGAAGCTCAAGATCTAACGCTAGCTCAACTGAGAAGAGAACAGAGCATGTTTCAGGCGGAGGTAAGAGCTCAGTTGGTCGATAATCGCAGAGAAGAAGGGAGACCACCACCAAATCAAGTTCACCTTGACGAAGAAATCGAAGCTGAAGCAGAGAGAAGAATCGAGAACGAAAACGAAAGGGTTTCTCGGCATTCTGAAACTCCGGTGAACAGTAACGGAGGAGGTAATGGGTGGCGATTCAAGAAACTCGACTTACCTTTGTTTGATGGAAGCAACCCAGATGGGTGGATTATAAGGGCTGAGAGATTTTTCCATTTCTATCATTTAAGTGAGGAAGAACGAGTTGAGGCGTCCGTTGTGGCGTTCGAGGGCGATGCGTTATTTTGGTACCAGTGGGAAAACCGTCGCCGGCCGATAAGGAGGTGGGAGGAGTTAAAAGGGCTTCTCCTTTAGAAATTCCGATCAACCACCACCGGCACCTTACACGAACAATGGTTGGAACACCGTCAATGGGGGGATGTGCTAAGCTACTCTAAGAAGTTTGTAGAGTTGTTAGCTCCTTTGAAAGAGATACCAGAAGAGCTTGCAAAAAGCCAGTTTATAAACGGGTTAAGGGAGATGATCCGTGATGAAGTTCGGGTCATGGGTCCAATAGACTTGGACCATGCCATGGAGTTAGCCCAAAAGATTGAAATCAAGTTAAAGAATTCTGAACCCAGCAAGTGGGCCACACGAAGTGGGCCTTCTTATAAACCCACAACTTCTTTTAACTCAAATCCAAGCTATTATAACAATAGCTACCAGCCAGAGCCTCTAACCAACTTAACTACACCTATCAGCCTAATACTTCTCAACCAAACACCAGCCAAACACCACAAAACTCCTCCACCACAAACAGCTCCCTTCAATCCACAGCCTCAAAACACTTTCAAACCCACCTTCACCCAAAACAACCACAGAAACCGTAGCTTTGTAAGGAGGCTCAGTGAAGCAGAAATGCAACAGAAGAGGGAGAGGGGATTATGCTTCAAGTGTGATGAGAAGTGGAATATTAAGCATGTATGCAAGGGAAAAGAGCTGAGTATGATGATAACCATAGAAGGAGAGGAGGAGGAAGAAAAAAATATAGAGGAAGAAGAAGAGATGTTGATAATAGAAAACCAACCAGAACTCTCAAACTAAGGGGAGTGGTGAAGGGACAAACTGTAATAATCATGATTGACCCAGGAGCCACTCACAACTTCATCTCCACAGAATTAGTGAAGAAACTCACTCTGCCAGTTTGTAAAACCAAACCTTTTGAGGTTTCTTTGGGAACAGGGGAAGCTGTGGAGAAGGAGAGTGTAGAGCAGTAGAGATTGAACTCCAAGAAGTTGTGGTTGTGGAAGACTTCCTCCCTCTTCCTCTAGGCAACTCAGACATCATCTTGGGAATTCAGTGGCTTGAAAAATTGGGGACAATGAGTACAAATTGGAAGACACAGACTCTTAAGTTCCAATTAGGGGGAAAAACAATCACTCTTAAAGGTGATCGCACTCTTGGAAGAACTGGAATATCCCTAAAAGCTATGATGAAGACCATAAGGAAGGAAAAAGGGGGATTGCTGGTTGAGGTTAACTTACTGCAAGCAGCAAGCAAGAGTGAGACACAGGAGCAGGACTCTAAACCAGACCTACAGCAGCTGTTGCAGCAATACAACCAGGTATTTCATATGCCTACTGGCCTGCCTCCTAGTAGAAATCATGAGCATGCCATTGTCTTAAAACATGGAGAAAATCCTGTAAGTGTAAGACCATATAGGTATCCCCAATTTCAGAAGGATGAAATAGAAAAGCTAATTAAGGAAATGTTGCTAGCTGGAATTATACAAGTATCTTCTAGTGCTTATTCTAGTCCTGTGCTACTTGTTAAAAAAAAAGATGGCTCTTGGAGATTTTGTGTTGACTATAAGGCCTTAAACAAAGCAGACAAATTTCCTATTCCCATCATAGAGGAGTTATTGGATGAGCTACATGGAGCTACCCTCTTTTATAAACTGGACTTAAAATCTGGTTACCACCAAATTAGAATGAAGAAGGAAGATATACCAAAAACTGCCTTTAGAACTCATGAGGGGCATTATGAGTTTTTGGTTATGCCATTTGGATTGACAAATGCTCCGGCTACATTTCAGGCCCTAATGAATGAGGTGTTTAAGCCTTACTTGAGAAGGTTTGTGCTTGTATTTTTTGATGACATTTTGGTATATAGCAGAACTGCTTCTGAGCATATACAACATTTGAAGTTAGTCTTGGGAGTGTTACAGGAGAATGCTCTTTATGCTAACTTAAAGAAATGTGAGTGGTGGAAAACTGAAATAGCTTACTTGGGGCATGTGATATCTGCACAAGGAGTGGCAGTAGATCAATCCAAGATACAAGCCATCTCTTCTTGGCCTCTTCCTAGAACCCTAAGAGAGTTAAGAGGGTTTCTTGGCCTCACAGGATACTATAGAAAATTCATACAGGGGTATGCCTCACTTGCTCAACCACTCACTGATCAGCTTAAGAAAGATAACTTTGGGTGGTCCACACAAGCCACAGAAGCATTCAATCAGCTCAAACATGCCTTAGCTACTGCTCCTATATTGAGAATGCCAGATTTCACCATCCCTTTTGTGTTGGAAGCAGATTTGGGAGCTGTTCTTCTCCAGCAAGATCACCCTATTGCTTATTATAGCAAAATGTTAGGCCCAAGGGCCAAAGCAAAGTCCATTTATTAAAAAGAGCTGATGGCAGTAGTACTGGCAGTTCAAAAATGGAAACCTTATTTACTTGGGAGGCACTTTATTATACACTCTGATCAACAAAGTCTAAGGTACCTAATGGAGCAAAGGGAGGTGGGTACTGACTATCAGAGATGGATGAACAAGCTTATGGGTTATGACTTTGAAATAATCGACAAGCCTGGGCCTTCCAACAAAGTAGCTGATGCACTATCAAGAAGAAATATAGAAGTAGAGTGTAACAACATGCTATCAACATGCCCTCTACAATGGGGCTGCTTACAGGAGGAGATCAAGAAAGATGCCCTCATTCAACAACTCACCAAGGCTGTAGAAGAAAGGGACCTCACTCCAAAAGGATATACAGTAGAGCAAGGAATTCTCAAGCATAAAGGCAGAGTAGTTATTCCTAGCCAATCTGCCGTAGTACCTCAGATTTTAACAGCTTATCACAATTCTCCAATGGGAGGGCACTCAGGGGATTTTAAAACTTATCACAGGATTGCTGCAGAGTGGTTTTGGCAAGGAATGAGGAAACAAGTTACTAGATATGTACGCAGCTGTGATGTTTGCCAACAACAAAAAACATCCACCTTGAAACCAGCTGGTTTGTTACAGCCTTTGGCCATCCCTGCTCAAGGTGTGGGAGGATCTTACTATGGATTTCATAGAGGGACTGCCCAAATCAAAAAGGTTTGATACCCTGCTTGTGGTTGTAGACAGACTTACCAAGTATAGCCACTTCATCCTCTTAAAGCATCCTTTCACTGCTATTGGAGTGGCTGAAATATTCCTCAGAGAGATAGTCAGGCTCCATGGTTTTCCTAGCTCTATTGTCTCTGACAGAGGATAGGATTTTCATGAGCCAATTTTGGAGAGAACTGTTCAAATTACATGGCACCACTCTCAAAAGGAGCACTGCATATCATCCTCAGACAGATGGGCAGAGTGAAGTTGTTAACAAGAGTTTGGAGAGCTATTTGAGGTGCTTTATTAATGGGCAACCTAAAGCTTGGGCCAAGTGGGTATCTTGGGCTGAGTATTGGTATAATACCTCTTGGCATACCTCCACTCATTGCACACCTTTCAAGGCTTTATATGGCAGAGCCCCTCCTCACCTGCTAAGGTATGAATCTGGTGCAACAGCAGTAGCAACATTGGAGGAGCAGCTCTTGGAGAGGGATGCTATTTTGGATGAATTAAAGTTCCAAATGCTCAAAGCTCAGAATTATATGAAGCAACAAGCAGATAAACATAGGAGAGATGTCCATTATGAAGTTGGGGATATGGTTTATTTGAAACTTAGACCCTACAGGCAGAAATCTCTAGCTAAGAGACCTTTTGAGAAGTTGGCAGCTAAGTTTTATGGGCCTTATGCAGTTTCACAAAAGATTGGCAGGGTGGCATATAAACTATCTCTTCCTGCACAAGCTCAAATCCATCCTGTTTTTCATGTGTCCCAACTGCAGAAGATGGTGGGGCAGCATGCAGTACAACCTACACTTCCCCCTGACCTCTCAGCAGAGCTCACTTTGGACACTACTCCTCAGCTGTGTTGGGTGTCAGGCAAGTACCACAGGGGGCAGCTAGAGGTGCTCATCCAGTGGCAGCACCTTCCAATACAAGAAGCTACATGGGAGGACTTCACTGTCTTGGACTCCAAATTTCCTTCTTTTGGACAAGGTGAGAGTTTGGGTGGGGGTAATGCAACACCACCCATCAAGTTCACATATGCTAGAAGGAGGAAGGCAGCAGCTGCAGCTCATCATTAAGGGCCTTATTGTCTTTTGCTAAATATCATCTTTTATGCTTTCTGTTTAATGAGTCATCAATAGCTATAACAGATTCTGTTAGTCTGTTAAGCTGAGATAGGAGGGAATCTTTTGAGCTTGTTGTATAAATAAGGGATTCAGTGAGGAGAGCAGATTATGCAATGAAATGAGCCTTAAGAACTTGGGAGAAACCTCTTATTCTCGAATTTAGGAGGGATTGTAGCTAGTTTTGGCTTGCTCAATCAATATTTTACTGCTTTTGTGTGTTGATATTTGATTTTACTTGTCAGTTCTTATCAGTGAATTCACAGAGTGACTCTTCAGAAAGCCTCCTCCGTCCGTGGGGACCAACAAGGGGTAGAGTACATAGCATGGGCCTAAATTGCACTTAGTTTATAATGCTTACCAGCCGAAGAAAATCTTTATGTTGAGCTTCTTCTGCTTCAATAGCCCGGTCTAAAACTCCACCACGGCTAGCACTAAAATAAAGATAAAGGTAACAAATTAATTTTGGCATGGATCCCACTGTTTACAACCTCCACAAGTGAATTACAATTATGTCTTTACCTGTGTCCTATAACAAATTGCACAACAATTCCTTTCTCTTTCTCCAACTTTTTTAACTGCTCACCTGAGGAAGCAAAATTTAACACAGCATATATAAATTTTTCCCGACATGTAATGTTGTTACTAAAAGATCTGGGAGCAGTTGTGGTTAAAAAATCAATTGGAACCTTGCGGCATCCAGGTTTTTCTTAGTGAATCCCTGCGTTTTCTGCTACTGAATGCAGTCATAATCCCCATAACAAAGAAAACTTTTGGACGGCTTTCAAATCCTTCTGCTGTAGTAGTTGAAAATGACACTTCATCGTGAACTTTAGAAGCTCTTGCTGCAGCTAGCTGCATCTCTAAAGAGGACATACTTTCATCCAATTTCCTAAATGTGTGGTAATGTTGTCAGAAATGCATCAATATGGGAACCATTAGATACATTTAGTAAATACTAAAGGGCATTTTATTATTGTTAAAAAAAAAATAGGAAGGCACCACAATTGCTATAGAAAGTTACGTGATAACATTGTGTGTTTGAGAGACTTGAGAAAAGATGTCGCTAGCTTCTAACGATGCCTCCTGTATGAGAAAAAGTAAAATTATAAATAAAAATTGGTTGAGAAATAGGAGTGGAAGCTTCAGTAAAAGAACTAGCACGAATGGGAGTAATTTAGCTAGAGGAGAAAGTTCTAATAATCTTGATGTAACTCAAATGCAGTATTCGTGTAAGCAATTCAACTTGCCTTGCTGCCACAGTTTATTAGTGGTTGAATTTGGATCTCATTCTGCTTTTGCAAATGCAAAGACCTGCCCTCCATTGTAACTGGATCATGAACCGCCTGTAACCTACCAAAAGTCACCAAACAAGGAGATTGCATTAGAGAGAAGGTTTCTCGAAGCATGCCATTTAATAAATCTCTCTCTATATAAAATGGTGTTAGAGTTGAAACTTTGTAACATAATTACACTTTATTTGGTGTCTTATAATGTTGAGTTTCCTAATTTTAGCTTTTTATCCATAACCCTTACGGCTACATCTAACATCTACCTTAGAAGTAAAGAGCTGGAGAAAAGTCGCAAAAAATGCTAGATGTATCCAAATGATACCTTTGGCCAATGGCCTAGGACCAGACCACACCAACTCAGATGGCTTTGTTGGACCTGGGCAGGCACAACCACCTGAGGTCAAAATAGGATAGCACCATAAGTCCATAATCAAAGGTATGCTAACATAATTACATAATGATGGGCTGATTGCATCCTAATAATGTTATTTTTCTTCTCTTCGTCGATGAGGACAAAAACAGAGACTAGTCTGTTCAGGATATCTTTTCTCGAAAACTTCTATATGAAGTGGACTACGAGGACACTTTGCTCCTGTAGTCCTGTGGCTAAAACACAGCAACTAATTAGCCTCACCAAACTGGTTAACCACCAAATGGACATGAAAAATGTCTACGTGGATGAGGTTCAGCAAAATATGTATACATAAAAGTTCTCCAGGGGTACCGTGGTCAAGGAATTAACATGTGCCTCATCAAGGGATCTCAAGCATATCCTCTGTCCTTCATATATGTATTTTAAAAATATTTGGTCTAAACAACTATGGACAGCCTTAATCAAAAGCACTCGTGTAATCCAGAGCAGATTATATTCCTCTCTCTAAATGGAAGGGAGACATCATTCTAGTAGTGCTGGTTTGTGTAGATGTTCTTTTGATAGCTTGCAACAATCCTGTCGAAATCACTCACTAATAATTTGACTTATTGTCAGCAGGGGCCATCTCAGCAAACTTCTTAAGTTTGGAATAGAGATATCATTTCAAGGAATTTTCATATCTCAAAGAAACATGCTTGAACGTTTGCATGATTTTGAAAAGACAAAGCAAAGCCATTGAATCCTCCATGACTCCTCAGAGTCCTCACATCTAACTGGCAGCAATTCACTTAGCAAGCTGGCAAACTAAACAACTACTGTACCAGGATACCTGACGTTGCATTTACGATGCAAGTGCTCAGCCAATGCGTGCAAAATCTTACCGAAGTACAGTTGCAAGCAGCAAAAATGAGTTCTCATATACACCCACCCTCAGTCTTACAATACTTTACCCACATTCCTTTAAGATAGTCACACAAGAGACAAGACGATATCCATTTCTTTGCATGGGTTGGGTCCACCTAATAAAATGTGATTTCCAACACCAAACTCCACTATCTCCCATCTGGCAATATGAACAATACATTCACTATCTATATTCCTGCCCACTCCCTTTCTCCTCAATCCCTACCTTTCGGTCCAACATCGTGTCCAACCTGTGTGTTGTATCACAACAAGGGAAACGGGAAACCCTCCTTTTTTTCTCTTTCTCTTTATTTAAATCCCTATCCAAACAAACTCTTAAATTTCCGTAATTTGCAGTTATGAGTGTTAAAAACTACGGAACCTTCTTAATTTTCTCTAAAGACTACTCTCCGAATCTATTCCTACAAGCTACGCATAGCAATTCAGTCACAGTCAAAGGCGAACTCAATCCGATCTAAACAAAATTTGATACGATTCCGAAAACATAAAATCTGATTAAAACCCGATAGCAGTTGGAACTAGATAAGATCTGATCCGAATCCGAATCCATCTATTACATGTTACCTTACCTCATCAATTAATAGACTAAAAGTACACTCTTATAGGATAAACATATTTAGAGTATTAGAAACCGCAGGGAGAGGCCACCCATTGTGGTCTATGCAAGGAAGAAGAAAGCAACAGCAACAGATAATGGAGCACAACAGCAGCTAATTGAGTAGCTAAGCTAAATGATCTAGTACTAAGGGCAAGCTAGTCTAATGTGCTTTTAATTTAGTTAAAGCTTTTGCTAATTTCTTTAAGCTTTTGTATTTTCTTTTAATTCCCATTAGGCCATGTCATCTGTCCCTCAACAGATTCTGTTATTCTGTATGAGGTGTGCTAGGTGCAGAGAATCTAATCTCCATAGCTTGTGTATAAATAAGGGAAAGAAGGGCTGAATGAGATATCAATGAAATAGTGGAGAAAGCCTTTGGGAGAATCCTCATCTTCTCGAACGTGTGTGGGATTATAGCTAAACTCCTTGGTATTAGCTAATAATCATCTATCTGTGTGTGTTGGTGTGTTAATTTGCTTAGATATAAACTGATTCATACCAGAAACTAAGTAAAACATTATAATTTTTATACTTAAACTATGTTTTGATTATCTTAAATGGTAATTTAATAGGAACCCAAATAATCCGAAGGAAAAAATCTGAGTTTCAGTCCGATAATATATATTCCAAGTCCAAATAGGTTTGAAAAAGTACGAATCCATTTAAAGTGGATCGGACTTAGAGTTTAGTAACATACGAGTCCAATCTATGGTCTTTTATACAGCATTAACAATAAAATCTACTATTCTTGAATTATATAAAATGTTTAGGTTTTTCTGTTATCCCTAAAACCCTTATTTCTTAACCTAGAATATGAATGGTTGTTATGCATATAAGTTTAGTACATAAGCTACATTTTACTCCTAATAATAAAATTTACAACGTGACAAAATATTTTGGGTTCAATCTTTTATTTTATCATAAAGCACTATTAACACTATATTAACATGTATCAGAGCTATGGCATAAGCGGCTTCAGCATATGAGTGAGAAGGGTTCGCTGATCCTCATGCAAAAACAACTTCTTCCATTCAAGGATGCTGAAGGAAAGAAGTAACAAGCTCATTATTACACCACAAATACAAAAATTGAGCACACAATTAACTGCAACTAAAGTTTGAGCTATGTTATAACAACTGTGGCAGCAATCGGTTGTTATTCCGCCTTATTTAGAGTGAAGAAAGAAAAAAGTAATTAAAGTGAGGAAGAGAAACTTATGGAGAAGAATAAAGAAAAGAGAGAATAATGCATATTGAATTAAGAAGCAGAATAGAGATTGATATCAGCGTTAGGCTCATAAAAGTTGTGTAAAACGAAATGCAATACTCTATGGTTATGAACTTACTATATAAGGATTTATATAAGCCGGAACAAATAAACCAATAAAATCAAAGATGGCTGGAAGTTGAAGAATCCTAAGGCAGCCCGATTGATCAAAGTACTTTTCAACATGTTATTATTGACAATATTGCCTATAAGCTATAAATAAAGCTTGACTCAATGTATGAAAGGAAGACAACTGTTATCTTGTTGAGAAATTCTGCCCCAAAAGATAGCGCATTCAATGGAGAAGTGAGAACGAAAATATTTTCCTTTACCAATCAAACCGAAGCTCACGTTGTTGAAAGTCGCGTGAGACCAATGTATATAGGTTCCCAAAGTGAGGAGAAATTGAGAGGCACACCAAAAATCCACAAGAGATTTTAAAGGTGGAAGATTTTTATTACCATAAGCTAGCACGTAAGCTTAGTGAATGCAAATCTGGAAAAAGGACATGAGATTTAAAAATGACAAAGTAGTGACAATGAAAACAAGAAGGATGTCATTCATAAACAACACAAGTATCATGGGAATTAAAAAATGAAATATGAAAATTATTGTCTTGTAAATTCACTTTACGCTAAAGATGGTTTGCCTTGCAATTTGTTTGATTTTTTTCAATCATGTAAATTATTTCTTCATAGCATCTCTCCATTCTATACACGGAGAGGCTTGATCATAGTTAAAAGGTTCATGTGTAACATGACAACAAAGCTCGCATTGTTCAAGATTAAGGTCTGGAATCCTTTGCCTAGTGGCATATAAGTCTGAAATCATTTCAGTCATTTTAGGTGGAGAATCTGAAAAACTATCATACTCATAACTAGAAGAATCAGAATCATTTGAACTAGTATCACACTCCTCCTACGAATTTTGATTGGAGTTATTTGTGTTGATAATGCAAGCGGTTCATGCTGGAACGACTGGGTTGCCATATACCTTCCTTCAATATCATTTTGCACCGAATTCCATGATGCATGTTCATCAAAGACTACGTCTCTACCAACATAAAATTTATTTGTGTGAGGATTATGTCTGAGGATTATGTACTCTATATCCTTCGATTGTGAGCTATAACCAAAGACTCATTTCTCAGCTTTATCATCACACAAGTTTATGTCTCTTTTGTTTAGGAATATGGTTGTAACATACACATTCAAATACTCTAAAGATGGTTTGTATCCCAACCACGCTTCAATTGGTGTTCGACATTCAATTGTGTGAGATCTTTTGCCTCTTCTATTATTTGTACTATTGTATTGAATTTTCTTGATAAGGTGAACAACATGTTCAACACCACTAGTTTGTCAATATCACCCATGGCTTTTAGCTAATTAATGAGTTGACTTACTCTAGAAGAATAATCTTTTATATTTTCGTCTCTTTCCATTTTTAAATCGTCAAACTCGAGTTGAAGTAATTGAAGTTTAACAGCCTTCATTTTCTCAATTCCTTGAAATTAACTTTTCAAGGTATCTTATGCTTGTATTGCTGAAATAGCATTCCTTGAAATTCACTTTTCAAGGCATTACGCAAGATAACTAGATAGGTATATGCTTTATTGTGATAGCTAAAGTGTTATTCATGTTGTGAAACATCCTAATTCCCATGCTCGTTCTAAACATGTGGATGTACAGTATCATTGGATACGAGGTTGTTTCAAAGTTAAGCTACTACAGTTTGAAATGATCCATACTGACTTTGGTGGTTCATATATGATGACAAGATCCTTGAGTGACTATTGAAAAACTTGATGTAGAAATGGTTGGTTTATCAAGCATATCCTTATAAGTTGGGACGGAGAGATTTGTTGAAAGTTACTAATTAATAGTTTTTCCTCTTTGTTTAGAATGAAGAAAGAGAAAACTAAATAGTGCTAGAAAGAGAAAGTTTTGGAGAATAATAAGAAATAGTGAAAAGAATGCAAATTGGATAGAGAACTGAGAAGTGTTATATGCAATGTGCTCATTGTCTATATAGGAGTTATTTAACATTTGATTAGGCCTTATTTTCACTTTAGTTCACTTAATTTCAGTTCAGCTCAACACTTTTACTCTCACATTTTCACTAATTCTTTCAGTTCAGCCAAAGAGCATAGGCCTAAGTATAAGATTAGAGAAGCACTTCATTATGATCCATTCTCATGTTCTAGTTTTACAAAGTATTTGATAGCCTACTTTGTTTCTACACAATAAGGAAAAGGTATGTTGTTTTTTAGAACTTTCCGAACATACATGTAGAGTTGGTTGTGTTGGATATAATTATATGTTTCATATATAATTTCCTCCTCAACCCTCATTAATGGTTAAATGTTCACAAAAACCTCATCCTTCTACTCTAACACTTACAACTAATTCACAAAAGAAGTTTAATCATTCATGGAGCTTCAATTTGCTTCTAGCAGTACACTGTATCGTGTAATTCACAACAGCAATTCAGTGAAAAAGATCAACAACCAGAAATAAATCTAATAAAACAAACCATTTTTTACCAAATCTTCATGATAATTTCATAAAATGAAACAAAATCGAGAAATATGAGAGAAGAAAGAAACCTGTTAATAACAAGAAAGCCGCAGAAAAAGCTAGCGACACAGAGAAAGGTGACGCATCGAGTAGAGACTCCATTTCCAACCTTATGCTGTTTGCTGCCTCCCATTACTTAATCCACAATTCCTTTTCTATTGTTTCTCGGAGTTCTTCAACAAGTTCAGAAAATGGAAGAAATTACCGCCATTGACGAAGCTTTGATCTACTACTATAGTCACTCTAATTTGTGACTGGTTTATCAAATTGGTTAGGAGATTAGGTTGAAAAGTGGATGTAGTAAACAAGTCGGAAAATGAGTAATGAAGTATAGGTAATGCTCCCGAGGAGGAGTACATGTACATTGATTCCTTCAAGTATTCGCGACTGAAAAAAGGTAACACTTTTTTGTCAGTGTGCTATGAAAAGAAGAGTCGGCTCCAGTCATATGTTGTGCATTAGCTTTCTAATTTTAAAATTTTCGGTGGGGGGTCCGAGGGGATCGAATAAACGGCTACCAAAATCATGTTTCCTTGTAAAGTTGTTGCAAATTTTTTTAAGGGGAAAGTTGCGACTTGCAAGGGCTACAAAAGGGATAGTTATACGTGAAAGTTAAAGTATTGTTAAATGTTGAATGGAATCGAATTAAATTT
This sequence comes from Patellifolia procumbens, assembly GCA_947645195.1. NCBI lineage: Eukaryota > Viridiplantae > Streptophyta > Magnoliopsida > Caryophyllales > Amaranthaceae > Patellifolia > Patellifolia procumbens. The sequence continues at coordinate 6,071,904 of CANSGD010000972.1, forward strand.
AGGATTTTTTTCGATATAAAACAGTTGAATTGAACTGAAATGAATAGTGATATATGAGAATAATAATATTGTACAAAGTTGAACTGGACTGGAAATAAGTTGGGGAGAACAGGCCCTGAAAATGATTGAGTTGAATCAAATTGCGCTAAACTGAACTAGACTGAAAATAATTGTGTTGAATTGAAGTGAACATAAATTAAAGAGAATAGACTCTTAAGTCAAAAGATTATCCATTAGTGTATAGGGATTATGTAATGTGGTTGATTTGTCCAACCTATTCAACTTTAAATGACATTAACTTAGTGAGGTGGTAAGCAACATAATTACCATCACGATTTACAGGCGACTTATTGATTCTCTATACTAGAATTTTTTGGTTTTTTTAACATGAAAAGAATGTAAGGGAGGTCTATGGTAAAGGGGCGAAGCGGTCCAATCTGCGTAGCTCTTCGGTGTGGCTTTGTTTAAAGAGACTATCCTCCTCTATGTTAAACAATTGAATTTATGTACATACAACAAAATATTAATGTCGGATATGAACTACGAATTTGTCAGAAAATAGGTCTTAAAGTTCATTGATCCTACACCACAAGGGTAATGAGCAATGACAAATAGCCTTGAGAGTAAGATTCACATCATATAACTAAGTGTATGATAACTTTATAGTGTTCAGGTACGATATCTAATATTAACGAACTTTTGATATCTATATACAAAGTAGTATATTTGATATAAAATTGCTTTAAGTTGTAACTTTTTTGTGAAAGAATAAATTTCAAATTTATTGTTTTCTATATTTATATATGCTATATCTAATTGGAAACTATCGTATATAGATGTAGATATTGGCCAATTCGAATTGATGGATATTTGATCCAAGATTAGATGAGACAAGTGTTTAGGTATTGATAATGATGTATGATGTAAACGAAAGAGGAAGCGAGAGAGTATGATCCTATTTTCTTAGACTAAATTAATTAAAATTAATTTCAGTTTAGATCAAGTTAGGCCAATTCTGTTTGATTTAGTTCAAGTGCTCTTCAATTGGGGATTTTAATTTGATTCAAATATTTCTGAGTCATGGGATAGTGCAGTTATGTTCGCTACTTCAAGCCCATTTGATCCAAAAAAACAAGGCTTAAATTGGGGGAGTCACCCCACCTTTTTATAGCATGGGCACACTGGGCTGAGACAACTCGATATTGCCCCGTCAATATGAGCCCACCATTAGCCCAGCTCGGCACGGGTAGCTTACGGTGTACAATTTACATATACTAATTCGAAATTTTGGTGTGAGCCCATCATGAATATAAATGAGTTGACTTGTCTGCTAACCGAGCATTTCAACCAAAAAGGAAATAGAAGTATTGAAGGGGGATCGTTGTCATGGCACGATCCCGCTCAGCACACACGCGGATCAGACCATATGTAGGCCCTTGTTTGAAATCCTTGGCGTGGCTACGGGCTACCCCGATGTGACACGTGATCCGCCACAACCTAGCTCGTGCACACCCCTGTATATGCTCTTGTGGAATAGTAGAAGTTGTTTACTTGATCAAATTCCATCAAAGATGGTAGTAGATGATCATCAGCCTAAAGCATGATATAACCTTATAGTAAGCTAACGTGCAATACTATAATGTACGTTGTAGGGCAAGATTTTCGATGGCAAAGCATGACATGAGACACGAAAAAGCACTAGCTCCAAAACACATGACTCTTATGTCTAAGCAACGCAAAGAGAGGTTCATGGATTGTGCATGCTTGATCCTTCGTTTCACGTTGCGATATGGCCTCCTAGCATGGCAAAAGCACGAGTTAACTTGTAGTGCATAGGATATGCCTAACCAAGCCTTAGAAATAACCTAATGAAAGTTTAGTTATTCAAGCTTTTCCAACTCATAGCACCCACGAACAAAGTTCTATTAATAATCTTAAGTTATTGGGAACGTTAAGGAAAATAAGGGGGCTTTGAGAGAGTTAAAAAACATACTTCAAATAATTTGAAGTAAAAGTCTGTTTGAGGGAAATTTTATGAGTGTTTTGAACAAATAATTTTGCAATTGTTTCTACCAAATAGAAACCTTTGACTTTATCTTTACACACGTGTTCAATAGACTACTCGTCTCTAATCAATACTTTTTTTTTTTTGTAAGAAGAAGTGGGCCGGATCCCGCTCGAGTTTTAATGGGCCAGACTTTTGAGAGTAGAGGGGAAGGGTTAGGGTAATTCCTACCCTCAAAGTGCCCTTAGTGTCCCAAACTTGATGTTGAAAGAGTTTTCTTCTTACCACTAGACCAAGTCCTAGTTAGTGTCTCTAATCAATATTCGATATAACATTTCATTATACACGTAGGCTCAGGAACACGAATGTAGTATTCTAAAAGAGAAATCTATCACACAATAAAAAAAAGTAACAAAAAACGACGTCGTTTAAACAATTTCAAACTTCCAATTCCATCACCTAGATGAGGATAGGCTTCTGAAATTCATTCATCTCTTCCAAACACTCCCTCCCTCCCTCACTACTTTCACCACAATTCTCAACACACAAACAACATTAACTAAAAATGGCGCTTTCTCTATCCCCCTATCACTACCACCACACTGCAACACCACCTTCATCTAAACCCAGAAAACTTTCTTCCTCTTTCTTCACTCCTTCATCCCTTACCTTATCCTCTAACCCAAATTCTTCCCTCCAATTTCTCAACAACAAACTCTTCTTCCCTTCACCTTCTTCTTCAAGGCGCCTTTCGGTTGTCGCCATGGCTCCGAAACCCGGTGGCAAATCAAAGAAGGGTAAGTTCAAAATTCAATCTTTTTAAATACCCATTTCATTTAATCAAGTTACAATCATTATAGAATAATGTATTGATTTTGGGTTGATTTTGGAATGTTGGATAGTGATTGGAGTTATAAAGCTTGCTCTAGAGGCTGGTAAGGCGACACCGGCACCGCCAGTTGGTCCAGCTTTGGGTTCAAAGGGTGTTAATATTATGGCATTTTGTAAGGATTATAATGCCAGAACTGCTGATAAACCTGGATTTGTTATTCCTGTTGAGATCACTGTTTATGATGTCAGTCAGTTTTTCTATTCCTTTGTTTGCTTTTGTAATCTTAGTTTGTCAAAAGGATTGATTTTGATTTGGATTTGGATTGGTGTTTGAATTGCAGGATAAGAGCTTTACTTTCATTTTGAAGACTCCACCTGCTTCTGTTCTTCTTCTTAAGGCTGCAGGTATCATTGCTTTGAATTCAGCTTACTCTCTTATAGTATAAATTATAATAATCTCAATTTTGTGCATATTAAGGTTGGTTTGGTTCTTTAAGGTTGATTTATGCAAATTAAGGTTGTTTCATTGTCACTATATAATTTTTTCGAAGTGACACATGAATTGAATTGGTTTTCCTTGGGCTGATATCATGAAGTGACAGGTACTATGGAAACATAAAAACACCGAAAAAGAAAGGTTGTTTAGAATGAAAACAAGAAAGATTGAAGGAGATTAGAGGGTAATCAGACCAATTGTCTGACTTTTAGAGTGTGTTTGGATTGGGGAATTTGGAAGGGTAGGCACAAATTAAGTTTTACTTGTTTGGATATAATGGGAGAAGGAAAGGAAGGAAGTTACAAGGATTCATTTTCCTTTCCGTTTTAATGAACCAAACCCATTCTTGTTGGAAAGATATGGAAGGGAAAATGCGAGCTCACTCTTTCTTCTCCTTCCTTCTCTTTACATCTTCCTTTATAATTGTGATCCCAACAAAGTGTTCACCTTTTAATGCCATAAGATGAGCTTCGTGGTAGAAAAATAGGATGAATGTTAAGGCCATTGTTTAGTAGTTACAACTGACAAAGGGTTTTGTGTTCTTGGAACTTTTAGCAAGCTTGCAATTTTAACCTTAATAGAAGTTTGGTCGGTAGGGAGGAATTGGAAAGAATAGCAAGGAAGAGAAAGAGATTAACTTTTTTCCATGTTTAGTTATCAAGTTCATATGGGATTCTATAGGTTAGGAAAGGAGGTGATGGGAATAGAATGTTCTGACTTTTCCAATCTTCTTACCTCCCAAAATTGGAGGAATTCGGAGGAAAGAGAAATAAAAAGACTTTCTTTTCCTCCCATGAAATTAAACAATTTTGAATAATTAAGTTTCTTTTCTCTTCTTTTCCTTCCTCTACTAGAAAGAAAATTCGAAAAAGCTGTAAGGTGTAACTTTCCTTTGAAGATATATGGCTTACTATCCTAGATTCCTAGTCCTTTTTTTCTGAGCTGAAATGGGAGGCTAAAAGACAACTCATTAGCATGTTTTCTATTAAGAGGGTGTTTGTGTGTGTGATGCAACATTAAAGTTTCGATAGTAAGTCTAGGAGATATGTTGACAGTTGACTTGAGTAGAGCACAATTCAAGAAGATCAAAGTGACCCATGCTACTGCCATGTACTATCCACAGATATATAGTTTGTTCATACTGGTGTGATCACGTTTCGGTTGGACATGATTATTCTTAGTTCCTGCTTGATACGACTTCTGTTTCCTATTGTATTTGAAAAATTAGTTATACTTTATAATCGGCAAGTGGCTGAGACCAGCTCTTAGATGGTTACCACCTTGGGACTCTTATGTGCCCCTTCTCATAACTAACTTCTGTTGCTCTTAAGTCTTGTTCTTTCTATATGTTACTCTACTTCTTCGTGACCATGTCTTAGTTAGCTTGACTCTAGATGTGGCATTGTGATCCTATAGTGCTCTGTTTTATTGCTGACTAAATTTCAGATGATTACTTCCTCCATTTTTATTTAGTTGTGAGTTTGTGACACTTAATTTCACGGACTCCTAGGCATTTTTTGGGGAGGAAAGAGATAAAGTAAGAAGGGGACCCGTGTGATAGGAGAGAGATAGAGAGAAAGATTTGCCCAAAAAGGAAGTGTCACAACTCTTTTAAAACTTACTCATATGAAAAGTGTCACAACTAAAAAGACGGAGGTAAGTAATACATTTGCAAATTGCTTGATTTCACATGGCCAAAAATGTCAAAGTTTATGTTAAATGACACGTTCAGCCTTTTTCTTCATAGACCTTTGTGTTCAAGGGGGCACAAACCTGTAGTTATGGCTTCTATATCTCATCATTCCCAAAATTGAATACGAAGAACGTGAGATACTGACATGTTAAGGATTTTCTTGTTCTTCCATTGTCATAGGATGAATTGATGAACTTTGCATTTCAAATTGAGTCTGGATATTTAGAATACTGTTCTCCACCAAACAATGTGAAGAGGGCACATTTTAGTAAGTCCATTTGATCTGCCCTCCAAACCAACTCTCCTCTGTGGAAAATAAAATCTCCATTTAGCCAATTTTTCTTTCAAATATCAGCTCTTTCGTTGATTTTCAAGCTGGATGCAATCTGTTGAAATTAATAGCGACTACCTAAATAAAATGGTGTTTGATCATAACGATTGTTTATACAGGTGCGGAGAAGGGCTCAAAGGACCCAAAGAGCGAAAAAGTGGGGAAAATCACGATCGATCAAGTGCGACAAATTGCCACAGAGAAGTTACCTGACTTAAATTGCTCAACCATTGAATCAGCAATGAGAATTATTGCAGGAACTGCTGCTAACATGGGAATTGACATTGATCCTCCTGTTCTTGAACCCAAGAAGAAAGAAGTCATCTTTTAATTTTCTTTGTAGTCAGTTAATGTAGGATGCTTAAATGTTCTCCATTGATTGATCTCTTCTTATGCTGAATATTCGGATATTTTGTTACTCTAGTGAAGATGATATAGAGTATTTTGTTGTTACATATGTATATCAAAAAAGATGAATTACAGTCAGCCATGTATAATTGCTCATTGTTCTTATGTTAAAATATCCTTGGGAGGGTGATTCTTTATATAAGGATCCAATGCAAACTATGAATAAGGTGAACACAGGACAACGTTGACGAGAAACTACTAATATATCCATCTCATATGCAAATAGTGCATATCACAATGACAATCTTGTGAGAGCAATGGATAACTCAGTTGGTTAGAGCATCTCTTCCGGTTCCAGGAGGTGTTGCGATCGACTCTCATCCTGCCTTAATGACTCATATGCACCAAAATAACACTGACAATCTTGTCATTTTAGGATCACAGAGAGAAATTAGACTTCATAAAATTATACTATTTTTAAGGAGTCTCCAAAATATCTATAGTTCTCCAGAATCGTATACAAATTGTCGTTTTTTTGACATGATCATTGTTACAACGTTAATGGTTCTTAACTTCTTATCCATGGAAACTTCAATCTCGATCATGAGGAACATATACATCATATTTATATGATCGTTTTGACTCTATATTAAATATAATGGCCAAGCTTATGAATCCATTTTGCCACTTTATTTGCTTCTTGATAATTAAGTTAAACTTGAATCAACATTTGTATTGTGTAGTGTTACTACTTGGTGGATCCTTAATATTAGAATGAGTATGTTTATAAAGATCAAGTAGACTCATATAAATTACTTAGGGGACTAGGACTATATAGGGTCATCCTTCTTTGAATACATGATTATTAGGGTTGAGTGGTTATTATCCATGTTGGAAAAGATTGTCAATGATAATGTGTTCAAAGGTATCAAAAATTTAACTGAAAATTAGGGATGGAGGAGTCCCACAAACGGCAAGCCCACTCATTTTAGATAAAATTATGTAAAAGGCTCGAGCTTGAAATTAAGTGACTAAGTGAGTGTTAACAAAAACAAGGCTGAACAAGTGACAATTAGCCAAACTCGAACAAGAAATAAAAAACCTTTTTGTAATCAAGCCATATTCAACATTTTATAATTCATATCACGCTCAATTCAAACGCGCTAAAACTCGACTCATTTACAACCCTACTCTGTTCACACCGATAAAGGACAAACATCAAGTATCTCAAAACCTTTGAGATTTGAGAAAGATGGTTGCTTTAAAAAAATCATGCCACACCATGACACCAATATGGAAAGATGGTTCCTTTAAAAATGTATTCATGAAACACACAAACTCAGCATCATCTTCATCTAGACCTAGGAAGTAGGAACTAGGAAATTACTCAAAATTAGGATTTGAGAAGAAGGTGGGACAGCAAACTCAGCAAAGACGAGGCAACGCGTTGTGACATCTCACACGTTGACCCTCATTTCCCATTTTTAAAAAAGAAAATAAAATAAACCCACCACTATAAAACCCCCTTAGAATCAGCAGAAAATTGAGGAATTTATAGATCTTCATCTCTTCTGTCTTCTTTCTTTGTAAACAATTTTTCGCTGCTCTTTTCTGGGTATGTTCATTGCTTTTCTCTTATTTCCTTCTAATTAATTTACTTGTATTTTGGTTTGTATTATCATTTTCAGTTTCCTTTAATTAACTTGTCTTTTGCTGTTTGAATATCTAGTACTTTTTTGTTGTACTTTGTTGTTTTTAATGCTTTGATGTTTGCTTTTTTGCTTTTGTCTATACTTATTAGATTTATATCATTCTAATTAATACGAGGTTTTTAACTGTTCTGTGCAGTGGGATCATTATTGTTATACTGTTCCTTGATGTTGTTTTGGTTATTATTCTTTTCATTGTTGTTAGCTTCATTTCTCTGTATATACAGCTGTTTTTATAATTACTGAGATTACTTATTATTGTGATTCTGATTATCTTTTTAGTTTGATTAGATTCAGGATTATTCTGACTAATGTGGCACCTGAAATGATTCGATCTTTTTAGAAGTTTGACCTCGGATTTATAGGGTAGTACATTGGTAGAAACTAGAAACTAGAAATGATTGGTGCAGCCGTCTCCATTCGAATAGGATTAAGGCTTTGACATTGTTCGCTGATGTGTATAGAATTGATTAGTAAAATCTAAAGAGATAGTTTTATGATAGTATTGGTAGAGATGAATTTGAACAAGTTCATTTCCACATTTCTAGTACAACGTTAGTTTTGACAAATTAATGATCAAAGCTAGACAAAAAGTCAAACTGGTGCTAAACTGGAGCCAATGTGCTCCCGTCACAGAAGCTGCAATCATGTCTTAGTATTACACTAGATATAATGGTCCGTGAGAGGGAGGGATAGCTAAGTTGGTTAGTAAATTCCTCGTGATTCCAAGAGGTCTTGGGATTGTTTCTCACCTTGCCTTCATGGCAGCTCCTTATGCGCCGAAAAAAAAAGTCTTTAGTTAACTCAATTTTACCAAGACCATCATAGGTAATAGGTAAAAAATACAAATATAATGACTTCTAAACTCATTGGTCACTCAATTATTTAGATCGATCCTATATCCAATGAAATTGGGATTCTGATATTCTGTGGTATTATGGATTCAGTTTGCATCAGGGTTGCTGTACTTAAAATTGGTGGATTGTTTTGTTTGCTCAATTCTAAGATATTGTACTATTTTCTCTGTTCTTTTACTTATTCCACCATGACTTTGTGCACTATTTACGTATTTTGTATTGAGGGAAATTCCTTTGACCATTTAATTATGTATGTGAAAACAAATGCTACTATTATGTATGTCATAGGATTTTGTCTCAATGCATGTAGTGAAAATATCATTTCTTTTTTAATTTTAGTAATAAATAGTATTAATGGTCAAAGTTGTGCCTTGACGAACATGACAAGTCTAAGTGGAATAAGTGATAAATATAACAGACAAAGTACTGGGTGGTTCTAAATTTTGTCTAACCTTGACCTTTTCAAATTGGGATGTCTTTTTACTACTGCATCAATGTAAAATCTTTGGTGAACTGATGTTAATATAGTGTCATACAAACTCCGATCAAAAACAAACTCAACTAATCACAAAAGATTATTTTTCTTTTGTAAAGTGTAAACCCCTAGACCCCCTTCCGTAAGGAGTAGTGAAAGCCGGGCACCAGTTGTTCTGCTTATGCATCACACGTATGTTTATCTTTTGGAGAATGTGATCAGAACAAAATCATAACTAATGTGTTACAATGTTGCGCTTACACTTCTTGTTACTATATTTCAGAAACATGGATGAGGAAATGAATGGTGCTGCTACTAAAGTAAGAGAACAACATCGCCCAGCTCCAAAGCTTAACCAGAGGATCATATCGTCAATGTCTAGGAGATCTGTTGCTGCCCACCCTTGGCATGATCTGGAGATTGGTAAATATCTTTTATCTTCTCTTTTTGGTTTCTCTGTTTGATGATTTCAATTGAATTGAGTGGTTTTCCATGTTGTGTCTACAGGACCCAATGCTCCCGAAGTTTGTAACTGTGTATGTACTCGTTTGCTTCTTTATTTTTATTTAATTTTGATTGTATTTGACCTGCAATATTTATTTGTGACTAATAACTCCTGAAACCTTAAATATTACTTGTTATCTTGCTACTCCAGGTTGTCGAAATCCCTAAAGGGAGCAAGGTCAAGTATGAGCTTGACAAGAAAACCGGGCTTATCATGGTGAGTTCTTACTGTTACTCACCTACTCGTTAGGCAAAGATTATACTCTTTTAGCTGGAATATCTTTTTCAAGACCTGACTTACGGAGTTACCATATGTCTCTTGTCAGGTTGATCGGATATTATACTCGTCTGTGGTCTATCCTCACAACTATGGTTTTATTCCTCGGACATTGTGTGAAGACGGCGATCCCATGGATGTGCTAGTGCTTATGCAGGTAATGCACTTACGGCCTGTTCGGTAGTTGAAAATAAATTTTGGTGATAGTAATGAATTTATATGCAATTTTTCATGAAAAGTTTCATGCCATTGCACATGATACTAAATTTTCATCCTCAAAACATCGGGTTTTTCTAATCATATTCCATTTCCATCCAGTACTACCTCTAAAGTGGTGATTAATGTTAATGGAATTTCCTAAAGAAAAAGAGGTAGATGTGGATGGGTAGAATAAGTTCATTGCCCTGGGCTCTTGTATGAGACTTTTCAGAAAATTTTCCTACATATTCATTACTACCGTTTGTTACCACCCACCAAACTGGTTGTTAAAGCTGATTGTAATAAGTAATAATAACTGCATTTTCCCAGCCCCAATCACTACTTTATGTCATTATGTGGGAAATGGTTTGTGGTTAGGGCTGTTATAACAATTGGCAGAACATAAAGACTCAGACTTCTAGTCATGTTTCTGTCTTTTGCAGGAACCAGTCGTCCCAGGTTGCTTCCTTCGAGCTCGAGCTATTGGTCTGATGCCTATGATCGATCAGGTTCTATTTTCAGAAGGGTCACTACAATGCTACATTCACATGCCCAAAATAGCTTGCCTATTACTCGACTTAAATGATGGTAACTTTTGTTTTATCTCTTGAACAGGGGGAAAAAGATGATAAGATAATTGCAGTTTGTGCCGATGATCCTGAAGTTCGCCACTACACTGACATTAACCAGCTTCCTCCTCATCGTTTGGCTGAAATCAGACGCTTTTTTGAGGACTGTATCCTTCTATTTTTTTTGTACTTTCAAAAGAACTAAGGCTTTGTTCACTTGAACTTCTACTGGCTAAGATCCTGTTCTTTTAGACTAAAATAAAAATGAAGTGAAATTTTTACGGATTTAGTGAGTGTTGACTGAAATGAAATAAAATTAAGTACAAAAGAACAGGGTGTAAATCAGTTTTAATCAGTAAAAAATAATTTCAGTAGTATCTAACAGGTGTAAGTGAAGCGAGCCTAATCATCTATAGATCAATTTACATTCCCATGAAAGGAAAGTGGTGATTTTTCTTAATGAACTTTTAGACAAGAAAAACGAGAACAAAGAGGTTGCAGTGAATGAATTTTTGCCAGCTCAAACTGCTCACGATGCCATCCAGCATTCAATGTAAGTAGTGTTTTAAAATGTTTTTGAGGACATTGGAGCCAATATCTGTAGGTAGCTGTCTTGGAACTATTTTCTGATGTCTCTTGGTTTTGTGTTTGGAAATGTTTAGGGATCTCTATGCCGAATACATTCTACAGACATTGAGGAGATGATGAATGATGTTACAAGTTTTCGCCATCCATATCCTGCCGTAGTATTGAAGGCCTTTGGTTGAAATGTTACATTTGATTCATGATGCGATCTAAGAATTATTTTTGACAATCCAACGGAAGAAGATTGTTCTTTGTTCATCTATTGATTTTTGTTGTTGGCAACTTTTATGCATTGCAAGTAGTGAGCTTCAACAGGCTTCATGAACTTGAAAGTCGAGTTTTCTACATCAGGTCTAGTTTTTGGAGGCTATTGTATTCGTCATTCGACGTGAACTGTTTTACATGTAATCTATATTTAATAAAAAATTATGTATTTTAGTTGATAAACTGTTTTAGAAACTGTTCTGAAGCTTCACTTGCATGGTTATTGCTGTCACATTTATGGTTGAGCGGCTTGAGCCGTTGGCGATATGGAGTAGGACGTAGGTACTGTAAGAGTGGCGATGGAGTAGGATTAGCTACTGCAAGAGTGTAAGCTACACGAGCCTTACTTTTGGTGAAGCAAATGTTTTGAGTTTATATCCTTGTAAGTATTTTGAAGCACATATGAATCAAAATGCAAAACACATATTTCCTCCGTTTTTTTTAATCGCTACACTTTCCTTTCTAGGAAGTTTAAAATTAATGGCTACACTTCTCCTTTTTTCCTTTATTAGTAACCTTCTCTCTCTATCTCTCTCCTACCACTTTTAGTCACTCACCAAAGTTTTGCCTAGGAGTTGTGAAATGAAAAGTGTAGCGATTAAAAAAAACGGAGGAAGTACTAGAAATCCTGAAGAAGGATCCTACTTCAACTGCAAATTCTTGGACAAGTGCGATGTCTACTAAGGGCTTATAATTTGGATCCGGCTTCTCTCAAATTTTTAAGGAATTGATATTTCATATTTTTATACAACAATGGAAAATAGGGGTTTTGGAAACCTATTCTTAAAAGGGTGATGTTTGAGGTATTGCTATCTAGAGAAGGGAAGTGGAATGACTCCTTAGTCGATTCCCAAATTGATCTTTTCCTTACTTTTTGGTCTAAATTATATTTGTCATTTTAAAATAATACTGTCTATATGAACAATTGAATTGAGTCATTCTTAAAAAAATCCTCCAGCCCGACCGCTAATGGAAGTAGCAGTTAACTTCAAAACTAACAACAACTAAGAATAGCGGTCCAAACGTGAATTATCTAAGAACCCAATAGTACATCTAAGTCAACCACTATTCATAGTAGTATCTTAAATCTACTTAGTCTCATGTCTTTCTTCATATAGAAGTATATATTTGTAATTCGCTTATCATCTGTTAAATGCTTTGTCGGACACCTGTTTGTGTTTTGTGGGATTGAATTGGTTTAAGTCATAGGAGAAGAAAAATGTTTTCTATAATAGACAAATCTCAAGGCATCGATGCAATCTAAGCTAATTGCTATTCGTAGCAGCGGTTCAAAATAGGTGCACAATGTTGTTGTTGTATAAGGATCATTGCCAGACACTATAGATAACTCAGATCGCTCTTTCTATTAACGAATCAACATTAACGAAAATGTGGCTTTTCTAAATCCTTGTGTTTGTAGGAAGACCATCTAAGCAACCTTTCTAAAGAAAAAATTTCATTGTAGGAGGGACTTAGAGTTTCAAATCCACGAAAACTCAAATTTTGAGGAGCTATAGTATTCTAGGCCATGAGCAAATTCAGTGAGTGTTGATTGAAATGAAATGAAATTAAGTACAAAAGAATAGGGCGTAAAGAGGTTGCAGTGAATGAATTTTTGAATCACAGCATAGGGCAAAAGGGAGGTGAGGAGAGCTAAATTTCATTGGTTGTTTGCGTTAATTGCATTCCTCATTTTCAAGTGCTCCGTAGTTTTTGCTATTTTAAATTGCGCTTTGAGCAGGAACCAAAAGACCCAATTGTTGAACCATAAGGAGACTTAAAAGTCGTAGCCTCTTTGCCACCCTCAATCCCTTTCTGAAAATGAGTGTTAAGCTTATAAGCTTTTTCCACGAGCAATAACTAGTTGGGATGTAAGATAAAAGGGAATCCGACTTGAGGTATTTCTTCCTAACCAATTGCACCCAATTGTTAGAAGGGTGAGCCACAATCTTCTAAAGGAGCATAATTAGAGTTATTAACATTCAAAGTTGTGTGTTGAGAGGCGTGAAACTCTATATGTAGTGATTAATAAAGAACGGAGGAAATGCATATAATTCTCAAGGATCAAATCAATTGAACTTTAGTATGTATGCAATCTTGCAAATAAATTTGCTTTTCGTGAACTAATCATTTGAAAAATATCAATTTTGCAAGAGGTAAGGTTGGTCTTTGGTAACCGTTAGGTATTAGGAAGAATCAAATATCTTCATATATTGATGCCAATGGACCACATAGCACATGCATAGAAACTAGAAAGCCTAAGCATCGAGTTCTTAGAATTGGAAAGGGAATCAGGACCAAATAAAAAGTTACTCCATCTGACAACATACACCACTAAATTCCCTTTGCTTCCTACAACTTTGTTTTGAACTAAATGTTCACTTCCCCTCCATTTCCCAAGCCATTATCAGAGTTCAATTTCGCATTTGGATTGACAAACAACTACAGGGAGATAAAAACTCGAACAATTCATATAAAGGGGCATATCTATGACTGGGCCTTAGTGACACCTGCCCACAAAGGCCACAACCAAAAAAAGGAACCTTGAGCCAAACACAGATTGAACAAATATGGACATAGGCCAGGATGAACAGAGATAGCGATCATGTAAAAGAAAAGATAACAGTCCTTATCATCAGTTAAAAAAACTCTTACTGCATGCTATCAATGGTCCAGGCAAAAAGTAAGGACATAGGTTGGTGGCGAGCATGAATAGCAAAAGTATCAGTCCTTATCCGAGGCATGGAATAGTTTAGATGCATATCATCTGCTAGAGGCTGAACACTGAAGAAGCTTCACCACAATGGGACACTATGTGGGATAGATGATCCGCACTCCAACCAAACTAGGGAAAAATTCAAGGCCGTCATGCTCGGAGCACAATACACTGAGAAAATTCCTAACATCGCTCAAGAGGATGCAATGTATTTAGCTCAAGAGAGTTATATATCAAGAAGACAAGAATAAGAGAAATTAACAAGGCAGATCGTTATCTCTAATTGTATTTCATCAATATTTAGGACATTTTTCTTCTATTCCAGGCATAAAACATCACAAGGAAAAAAAAAAGAAATCCCTTCTCTCAACCAGCTTCTAAGTGGTCCTTTACAAAGGAAAGAATGCAAAAAGGGGTTCTTTCATACTGTAGTAAAACATCAAACATAAGAAACATGCTTGTATTACAATGCTCGTGCTCAAATATGGCATGAAAAAAGGCAAAGTAATGATAAGAGTTAATTCAATCAAAGAAATACTTGGCAAATTGCATTGTTATGTGATGATCCTTAAATTTGAAACATCTATAACTTTCAAGTGAAATCTGATCCTTCTTCAATCAATGACCACAAAAAAGCCATATCTAGAACATAACGTATCCCATTCATGGAAGCTCCTTTTTTTGCTCAACATGATTCAAAAGTCAAGACTAATGTTGTTTGCTAAAGAGAGCTTTGCTAACTATACCAGTAGCCTCAATGTACCGTTCCACACACCTTGATATACAGCTGCTCTCACTTCCACTTAAACTTGAACCTGGTTTTGTTATGCACTTCTCGAAGCACTTCCCCCTCACTGTCTGAAAACAAACAAAATATACGTGTAAAATTAATAGATGAGATTTAAAGGTTGTTCTGTTGGACTTTCTCTACCTGACTCATTTGAGTACAGATGTACTTGTCTTTAGTTTTGACCATATGATTCCCTTTGTAAAAATAAAAATTTGATAAGTGCCACTTCAAAATATAGTATTTACTTGGCAAAGAAGCAACAAGTTAGCATGAGGGGCTGAATCAGAACTATAGTTTGCTCGCACACAAACCATTTAAACTTCAAAAAGTTAGCCACATTGTACCTCCCCCTTCTCTTTTCTCAGTAACTAACCAAGAAAAAATCCTTAATAACATGTAATTCATTTCAAACCACTCACCATAATTCAACTAAAATGAAGCCTATGAAAATCCAATGACCAACTACAACTAGCTTTTTCCCTCTCTAGATATTCAACCGTGCGGGTCTCTTTAATAGTCTTTAACTAGGTAAAGCTGCCCACATTTAAACTTCCCCACACTCTGCTTCAACAGAACTAACCGTGTCTTGTTGTAATGTAAGGAATTCATGTGATTAGGGGTTAGCTTCAAATAAGGAAAGCGTGTTAGATGATGTAGGTCATAACTCATAACCACGAGAAGACTAAGGGCATGTTCTCCCCAACTTATTTTCAGTTCCACTCAGTTATTTTCAGCTTAGTTCAACTCTTTTCAATACTTTTACTATAACATTTCACAATTCCTTTCAGTTAAGTTGTTTTCAGTAGTTTTTAGCTCAGCTCAGTTGAGCTCCGCCCATTTATGCTGAAGAGATCAGGTCCTAAGCTTCATTCCTTTGAGCATTCCTCGGTAGAAGTCCGTTTTGTAAGAAGGGTGAACAAAAACGCTTACCCTCAATTAAGCAATTTAAGCTATAGTTGTTTTCTTTTTCTCCCCTCTCCTAATCCCTACATAGTAGTTTCTTTCAGCACGGAACCAAAAGAAATACATTGTAGTTTAGATTCTGACTTCTATTGCAATATAATCAGTTATCACTCGTCGAAATAATTATCACATTGTTCCAATTTGATGTTATAACAAAATTATACCATAACAACCTTAATATAATCGGACTATGTTCATATTCTCCCCATTACTCAATCTTCAAAAGTAAATCATTAAGTCAAAACTTTAGTATGCATCACTATGATTTCCAGACAGAGGGAGCATTTTCCATACACTACTAAATTTCAATTAAATTTTGAATAAATTTACTTCTAAATCAAACACATCCTCAAATCTCCTTAATCTACACTTATTCATCAAGTTTACATGATACAAATGCAACATTCAATTCATTTCATAGCAATATCGATCGAATAACTAGCACAACAACACATGTAAATCAAATAACACTAATTTCACCGAATAATCTCGATTGAGAAATATAAGAGAAGAAAAGAGGAAAAACCTCGAGAAATTCTTCAGCGTAAGCTTGAGCAAGCTGATTTTTGAGCTGATGCATGATTGCTTCAGAACTAGGCTGTGAAGATGATGATCCACTACTCGAAGATGATCCGAAATCCATTGTTAATCACTCTGATCGACTCTTTCCCGATGAATGTGAATGTAGTCGTCAATGTTTCCTCTCCTTTCAACCGAAGATAAACCCTAGCTTAAACCTTCTAATTCATTTCACAAATCCAGAACTTAGACGGGCTGGGCCTTCTTTGATTTTAGACTTTACTGGTTACTAGTCTGAATCCAATCTGAATTATAAACTTAATGAAACTCTTTGCACTTTTTATAAAAGTAATTACGGGCCGTTTTATATGTGGGGATGTGATTTTGAGATTTAGGGTCTGTTGTTGGAGGTAGTTGTCAGCTGTCGGAGTAGTTGTTAGCTGTCAAAGTAACTGCGTAAAATGTTAGTGTTCGGTAAAAGTAGCGGTTGGAGTAGCTGTTAATAAATATTTCCTTTATTATTTATTAAAAACTTTATTATATATTTTTCAACCTCTACCTCTACCTTCAACCACTACTTTTTTTAGCTTTCCACAACCACTACCTAAACTCTACCTCTACCTCTAACAGCTACCTTAACCACTACTTTGCCAAACATTTAAATTTACAAATTAAAAATTTGACCTCTACTTTAACCACTACCTCTACCTCTACCACTGCTTGCCGAACATGCCCTTAGAGGGTGGGATTGAGACTGTGAATGAGTAGGTGGGATAAGGATAAAATAGTGTAGGTTTTCTCGTTTAGTATGAGTTGAAAATAAGTTGAAATTAAATGGTAATTTTATTTTGATTCCCTTACTGGCTCTCCACCCCTTTTCTTTTTATTAGGGGTAAATGAGACATTTTCTTACAAAATTTTAATCCCGCTCCTAATACCTACCCCTTTCGATGTCTTATTTTGGTTGGATTCGAGTGCATTTAAACTCATTCTCAATCCCCTTAAAATTCCCAATCCCTCCAAACAAACGTGAGATTATTATTACCCATGGGGATTTAAATATTCCATTCACACCCTTTAATCCTACTAAACAAACACCCCATAGCGGTTACCCTGATTACTTAGGGATGATTATTGTTGTAGATGCTGTAAAGTTTATTATTAATAATTTTTTATTCCTTTAGCAAGGTATATAGTGGTTAATAAATCTTTGAATAATGTTAGTTTTTTCACCTAATCTTTTGAAGGTAAAACTAGGTAATCAAGATCGATTGTCTTTGAACTCATATGGTGTGATTAGTTGTTACACTATTACAAAGCCCAAGCATCGACGTTTGTAATACAGGTCTTAAATAAAAACATATGTCCTAAATGGTATCAAATTTAAATGACCTAAATTTTGTTGTTAAAAAATAAGAATCAGGGGATTGACATACTAAAACCATAAAACATTATTTTGAATAGTATAAGAATATCCAAATCTATTATTTTCATAGAAAATTAACCTAATTTTTTTTTGTTCATTTTTATTCAAATGTCTTGAATTCAATCCCAAATTTTGAGTTTTTTGAAAAATATAATATAAACTAGTAATTCATTTTGAATTCTATTCCAATAACATACATTCCTCTTGGCCCTATGCAACATATTCATAAATATTTTCGTTTACAATAACCATATTTGACATATAAATCCGAAGGCTAATAAGTTTATAGACTTTGTTGTAAACACCAGCCCTAATTTCAAAGATCATACATAAGTTATTAAACTAAGACCCTATGCACTTCACCTTTTTTTTAAGGAACTGAACTTATTTTTACTGAATTGAGTTTATTTATATTAAATCGAACATAGTTTTACTAAACTCAACTTATTTTTACTGATTTTTTATTGCTTTTCTTCTTTGTAGTTACTAATTTTTGTAAGCTAAACTTATTTCTACTGAACTAAACTTATGTACACTTAATTGAACTTATATTTACAGAATATTATTCTTTTAAGGTGAACTTAACATGGCCTAAACACATATTCATAGCTAAACTTATTTCTATATTTGATTGTTTCCTTATCTATCAAGAAAAACCAATTCTAAGGTAAAAAAACATCAAAATTTAAACTTTGACTGTAAAAAGGAAATTTTGTAAGTAAAAAAAGGTGACGGAAGTAATATATAATTTTGGCGATCTCTCCTTATTGATCTAAGAGAAGTTTTTCCACATTAAATATATTAGTCATTATTGCTATCACTAGATCTAAATGCACGCGATGCATACTAAATTATATAAAATTTTATTATATAAAGGAGAAAACGAAAAAAATTCATAGATTTTATTTTAAGGTGCTTTATATTTTTAAAAATAAAATTATATTGTAAATACAATTATATATAGAAAGGAAGTTATGTCACTGACAGGCTAAAGTCGTATCACCTAGTCAAAGATAAATCCTAAGTACTCTAACAATGATAGTCAAGGGAAATAGGGTCAAATCCACAGAGAGACGGAGTTCTAAGTTAATATTTAGCTATACAGCTACTTCAGACAAAATCAGATAGGAATCAACTGAACTACTAATTAAACACTAGAAAGCAGTATAAAATGAATTTTACTCTATGAAATAAAGGTCTAGGGAATTACTTCGGTCCACCATGCTTATACCAATAAAAGGATCAAACAACTATCAGAACCTAGGTCAAGAATCGATAGATTAGAGCAGTGTCAAGCTATGGTTAAGTCTCAACGCCCATAATTCAACATATGCAGCATGTTCACAAACATAATCAAAATTACTGATGTGTACTAGGCCTCTAAAAGTAAGACGGGTCTGTGCAAACAATTATTAACCTCAAGTAATCCAAGAAACTGCACAATAACGTTAATTATTCAATAAGAACAAATCACACCATAATCAATCTCATCAAGCCCTAGAAACTAATGGCAATTCAAATAATCAAGGTATAAACATGGCTTCTCTCACCAAATCCCTAGAAATTAAACTACTCAGACATAATCAAATTAACAATAACAATTCTAATTAGAAACCCTAATTTCAATATCATGAAACAATTGAATAATTAAACTAAGCAATCAAAGTAATTAAAGAGATTAAGAGTAAAGAAGAATACCAATTGACGGAAAACAATTACTTCTATTGAAATCAAATCCGAGGTTCAATCACCTTTAATCTAATCTAAAGTGTTTAATCTAAATAAAACTCTCTAAAACTAAACTAAGAACTATTAGAAATAAAACAGAATAAAGATGTCTCTAAAAATTCGAGGAAAAAGTAGTTATAATACCCCCCAAAAGTCTAATTAAAAACGGAAATAAAGATAAAATTTCCACGACAACGAGTGCGGGACCCGATCGAGCAAAGGGCCACCCGATCGGGCCCACACTAAAAATTGACCCAACACAATCTCCTTGATCTCCATGCAGAAGCGCAACAACACAAAGAATTTGGGATTCACTCGATCACCAGCCCGATCGAGTGGTTGATCGAGTCCAGCCCAAATTCACCCAGCAGCATGCGCAACACCTTCTTCGCAGATCATTTAGCAACAGCACGAAGACAATGTGCAGGCCCGATCGGGTTGGGCCTCATTGCCCGATCTGGTGGGCGTGCATCTTGGCCCAGCAACAATTTCTGGTTGTGACGCAGCCAGCAACAACATTTGGCTCAACTTTGAGTCCGCCCGATCACCCACCCGATTGGGCCTTTGTTTGCCTGATCAGGTTGGGCTTAAAAATGCCAACCATATTTTCTTCGTTTTCTCGCCCGATTGGGTCGGGCGATGTCAGCCCGATCGGGCCCGAAACTTCACCGCCCGATCAATAAATCTTCGTCCGATCGGGCCATTTTTTGCCCGATCAGAGTACGGGAAGCTCCTTTTGACTCTTTAGCTCTCAATTCTTCCCGTTTAGAGGTCTTGAGACCTCCTAAATTATCCATAAAGCTCGTGAGCCATCCTACGTGCCTCGTAACATCTCGTAAAGTCGTGGTTGCTTCCAAATAGCTCAGAAATAAGGAGAGAACTCCCTAAAACCTGCAATTCAACACTAAAACACAAAACCACAACTATATATGATAGTTAGCATAAAATAGCTACGAAGAGCTCCAATCACGCACAATTTAGCTCATAAATAGGGAAGAAATATCTATATAAATACGTGATATCAGTCACGACATTAAAAATAAAAATAAAAATCTTTTTGGTGTACACCTCCTCTTCCCTTATAAAAAAGAAGTTACGTCATTAAACTAGCATCAAATGCGAACGATGCGTGCTAAAACAATTAAAAATTTAATTAGTGAAGCGATTAATTATTGAATTAGTAAAGCAGTTAGAATATTATTTTCTATATTTCCTTTTTGGAGTCCACCCACTCTTAAACGGGTGATGGGTGAAAAAGTTGCACCTTAATTCCACCCATCACTCGTCATTCGTTGACTCGCCACTTATCATCCATTTAACTTGGATTTTAACCTTTTATTGATTTTCGGGTAGAGAAGGTGATGGATCATCCATTGAGTGTTGCCATCTCTCAGGATAAAGGGTCGGGGACAGGGATTAACAATCTTCAAATAAGCAATTTTCTTATTTGTTTACATGGGAATGAAAATTAAAAGTCTCTTAATCCTACCAAAATAATACCTGAAGAGGGCAGGTTTTATTGGTAGGATTCTTCATCTAGTTTAAAATAAAAAAAACTCATTTAATACCTTTTGTATTCCCATACTATGACGATTTATCCAAATAAATCTCAACAATTAAATATTTAAATTTCCATCCCATTTCCCATTATTTAATTCCTCTAATCCCCACCCCTATAAACAAACTCCCCAAAAGATTTTATTACTTCAAGATTGAGAGATATAGACATATACTTGATTCGAGAGTCGAGACTAGTTAAGTGTCACAGTATCTCTATCGGTTGCCACACAAATATGTGTTGTATCACTGTATGTCCTTTGTGTGGTTAATTACTTAGTTTAAGTAGAGACTTATACCTAATTTGGTTTTGGGAAGGGAGAAGAGTAATCTGTCGGAAGACCAAGACAAACTAAGACTTTCCCTCGCTTCCGCAGCCAGGAAGAAAAAGACAGGAAAGGATGTAATATAAAGTATATAATACAGGCCACTGTACCAATCCTAGATTATAAAGTATATTATACAGGCCACTGTACCAATCCAAGATTAACAGCTTCCTAATCAAATGTATTATATTTCAATAAGCAGCACACATCAAGATTTAAAAAACTGATCATCATAGTAGGACTAGATTAGTTCAATAAATTAAGGACGTCAGCCGGAACATGAGGAATGACGAACACCATTTCTTCAACTTGTTACGTGGTTGGGCTAACTAACTGTCTTCTAGTAGAAAACTAAGAACTAACCAACAACAATTAAAGTTTTAAGAAAGAAAACATGTCTCGTAATTAACAGAAAAACTTAAATTAGCCACTAGCCACTGCGAAAAGAAAAGAAATATCTGGCCCATGTTAGTAGTCGAGAGGGCTATGATTAGGGGTGTCAGTGGAGCGAGATCATGAGTGAACTCGCACATCGCATCCGTCTCAATTAGGTGGGGATGAGGAAAGATTTCGCGGATGATGGAACGTAAATGAGGATGAAAATTATCTCCACAATGAGTGATGGAGGCAGATGAGAAGTTTAGAATGAACCGACTCCTTTCCCGCCCACCCCGCACCATCGCCAACCTGCCGTCTCGCTTCATCCCCGCCTCCTAAGTACTTATTTGATAATAAAAATTATATTGAAAAAACTAAAATTTTTAAACAATTTTAAAATCATAATCTATTAAACATGAGGCATATGTTAAGGTTACGGTGGGTATGTCAAATATTGGGATGGGTATGGAGGGTGTGAGATGGTGCGGAGACTCAAGCGGGTGATGGGGCGGGAATACTTTTTATTGCAAACCCTTTGGGACGGGGATGAGAATACAATCCCCCCACCATCGGTGATGGGACGGGTATGGGTGTGGAGAGACCACCCTCCGTACATGCCCCGTCCCATTGACATCCCTAGCTATGAATATGATGCTTAAATATGTGAAAATTTTATGCTTAACAAGTAAGGATGTCAGTGGGTCGGACCCGTCTGGACCCAATCTATTATAAGGTACTGGTATAATATTTTTAGAGCCATGTGAATTCGGATAGAGTTTGGGTTAGATCCACATATGTTAGACTTAAGCTCGACCCACAGACCCATTTAAACTTTTGTGAGTTTTTTTACAATTTTGTTAATGCAATGCTTTTATTGATATTGGTGGAAGTTGTAACATTTTCAACTTTTATGAATTATTTTTTAAATTTCTGTTAAAATACTGCTTAGCCCAAGGTCGTGCGAAGTTATAAAAATAGGGCTAAATGATTTTTTAGATTAAAAATGCGATAAAAACTTAATTAAAAAGTACCGATTATGGACCTTATAAGGACACACGGACCTACCAGACCCAGTGGATTTGTCTCTTAGACCTGACAGGTTTGGGTTGGTTTTGAAACTGGAATGATCAATAGGTATGGGTTTAAGTGGAACTTGCTTAGACCCGACCCAATGTCATCTCTAATAAAAAGCATGTTGGCGCGCCGTTTAAGTAAAAAGGGTGTGTGATGCTCCATGATTGCTCTTCTTTTAGGTGCACTTCTTTTATAGCTAAGCGTGCTTGGCTAAGATTAATATTATGATCATAGGATGGTTGAACTCTTGGAAAGCTTCAAGGTATTTACTACCTCCGTTGCGCAATACATGCAACGTTGGGAAATGGCACATGGACCAAGAAAGAGAAGAGAGAAAGTGTAGTTGTCTTTATTACCCATGTGATAAAGAATAAAGTAGTATACATGTGAGTGGAAAAGTGGGGGCACAAGTGTCTTTTTGGCTAAAAGTACTAATCATTAAAGGAAATGTTGCGTGTATTGCAAAACATTCAAAAGAGGTATATGTTGCATGTATTTCGAAACAGAGGTAGTATAAGTGAGCGCAAAATGCGGCTGCAAAGACTTGTGTTGGTCTATGAAAATAGTTCTTAGTCCTAAATATGTATATGGTGACTACTCTCGCTCCGTAAAATTCAAAATCTTATAACTATGGTCGAATCAAACTGCATCGAACGGTTATTATACGATTTGGTTTGACCAAACTCGGCACATCATATTTTTATTTTTATTTTTTTAATTTAATTTGAACACTATTACAAAATGCAAACACCCTAGTTTGAATTTGAATTATAAGATTGTGGCGTAGGTCTTTGTCACGAATTGAACTCATGATTTAGTTGATTTTGCATAAATTAACTTAGAATTCTTAGGAGTGTAACAATCCACTCCTTTCTCCTCCCATGCCTTTGCCTCTCCTCCTTTGTTCCACCCTTTTCGTCTCTCGCTCCTCCGTTTTCGGAGAATAATTCCAGCCGCCTTCCCTCAGCCAATTCTCATCCTCCCCCACTCCTTGGTTTCTTATCCTCTTAACTACCCTTTGTTCTAGCCTTTCACCCATCTCCCTTCGCCCTCGCCATTAAATCCCTCCTTCTCTTTGACTCCCTCCCTTTCACTTACAATATTACCACTATGATAAACTTGTTGACAACTAATAAAGAAATAGGAAGGTCGATACAAAGTTGTTGAAAAATGAGACATAAATTAACAAAAATGATAAACTTTCATTACTAAAAAATATCGATTTTGTAAAGAGAATCCAAGAAATAGAGACTTAGAATAATATAGGATTGTTGAAAAATAATAAAGAAGTAGAAAAAAAAAATGATACAACGTTGTTGCATGACACGGTCGTTGCACGTGCCAAATATAAACCTAACTTAGCCTAGTTTAGGGCAAGAAAGGGTCGATTCCACGAGGAAGCAAAGATTAGCAAGGTTTGAAAGTAATTAAGCGAGCTAAGCCTATTTTTGGTGATTTTTGAGATTAATTGATCAACTAAGAAAACAAGAACTAATTAGCTAACAATTAAACTAAAAACGATTTGGGTTTAACAATAATAAGAAGACACTAGGGATAGGGGAATCACTAGTTAACCAATTGCTAACCTATTCGTCAAGCCAAGGGGATTCATTAGGTTCAACTAAGAGACTAAGGTCGCTCATAAATTTCCTAATTACTCTCTCGAGCTAATTAGGAGGACTTAATCAACCAATTTTACCTATTCTCATGGTAAAATCAATTGATCAAGTATTTCCACAACTCGTAGCGATTCGATTAAGGTCCTAGGAAGCCTAACACCTATTCTCATGGCGAAGTCAACCTATTGACTAACCTAAGGTCCATCAAAAGCTTCATCTCTCAATCCTTCACTTTTGATCCCCTAATCTAATTCAATTGATGATCAAACAATTAAACAAGCAATTAAATAGGTTAGTCAACCCAATTTCACCTAAATCTAACCCCCTAGCTTGACTTTTGAGGTCAACTCTTGATCAACCTAGTTCATCCCCTTCCCCTAGCTAAGAAATTACTCTAAAGCCATTAAAGAAGCAAAATAAAAAGCTTGAGGTATCAAATGAAGATCAACAATGGTGGAAAACATTATAAATGAGCTAAACATCAACTATCCAACACTAATCAAAGGCTAAAACAAGATAAGCAAGTAATAAGGAAAATAAAGCAAAGAGATAGAAGAAATACTCTAAATAGATGAACATCAAATGAAAAACTCCATAGAAATACCTTCAAAAAGTTTCAAAATGATTTCAAGATCTACTTTATCTCTCTAAAAACTATTTCTCTCTCTAAAGTTTTTCTCTCTAATTAAGCTAATAATGATTCTGAAATTAAAAGGATCTTTTTATACCCCAAAGTACTAAGGGCAAAACCATAAAACACAAAACAAAACCGTCTAAAAAACCCGATATAAAACCGAAATCGACCGATACAAACCGAAACCGAAATACAAAAATCTGGGCATGGAGCGCCTGTTCCTTGTAATATGGAGCGCCCGCTCCCTGAACGCACCCGGGTCGCTCCAAGTTCCTGCTTCCTTTTGTTCACTTCTTGACCCATGGAGCGCCCGCTCCCTCTCCTATGGAGTGCCCGCTCCCCTGTTTGGAGCCTCTTTCTTGCTTGTATATCTTCAAAACACTCCAAGCAAACATTAGATGGGGGAGGGGGTATGCATATGCAAATGCAATAACCTATATGCACCCTAACTATATGCAAATGAACTAAACTAAATGCTAATCATGAGATTACAAGAAATGATGAAAAAGGGAAAGAAAAGGAAACGAAATGGCCTAAAATACATCTAAATGCCCTAAAACTACATGCAAATAAGTGAACCTAAAGTCCACTTATCATTGCACAATGATACAAACTTGTCTTTTTTGGTATAAGAAGCCATTAAGGTGAGATGAGAGTTGATATCAAGATTTCTTAGGATCGAGACATATATTTTGACCAACCAAGTTATTCTTCACTCTTAGGGATACAAATGATAAAATTTTGTTGTTAAAATATGATAGAAAATTGTTGAAAGTGGTTCAAAGTTGTTAAAAATGATACAAACAGGTTAAAAATGCTTGAAATTAATCCTTGTGGTTTTTTTTTTGGAAGGTAATGTGGTGGACCCCTAGCAAGATCTCAACTAGCACAATTTCTTGATCTGATGTTTGCGGGGCCCGACATTTGAGAGTAGGGGGAATAGTAAGGGAATCCCCAGCAGGCCAAGCCAAGCTTGGTAAAATTAATCCTTGTGGTTGTAGATACATGACCTTCTCCTTTTAATTTATACCACTTAGCTTTATTCATTTTTATTTTATCAGATATACCACTTAGCTTTAGAAAATCAATTAATGCTTATGAGCATTAAACATTTCTAAACTACCAATATTAATTTGAATGATATAAAGTGTTAGCATAGCTAATTTCTTAAGAACTTCACATTATACCCCAAACCTAGCATAGAATCAAAATAAGAAAATGTGGATGCTTGTGTATAGTATATGCTTGACCAAGTCATAAAAGAAGAGCTAGCTGGTCTGCCTGTGGAACACTTCAACTGCGACCCGGCATGCGTTGTAATCAATTGTTAGGTACATGATACATAACCATGGATAATAGTGACATCAAAATTTACATTAATTTTAAGATCTTAAGATCATATATAGTATGTGTTTATCATATGCAAATGATTTCAAACAGAATTACTCGAGGTAAAATAAATTTTTAGAATGACTCCGTTGCTCAAATACATCCCAACTTTTGGTTATTATGCCTTTTTCAAGAACTTTTTTAATAGACTTTAATGGGCATCTACACCAAGGCCTGATCATACATAATCCCGTACGAGGTTCCATCTTTATGCGAATCATCCTATCCCTCTTTATTAGATGTGGAATCACAAGTGGGTATTTATCCTTATCACTCCTCTTCACTTGCGAGCCCATCTTCAACTTGCAATCTGGATTGGATATAAACATCTTCGTTGGGCCTTCAATATGGACTTCCAACATGAAGTCAAATAACCCCTACTTGAGGCAATCACAATACTGTTGGGTTACTTGCTCCAAACAGTTTTCAAATCCGCTCCAGTTGCATTCTTCAAACAATTGAACCCTCCCTACTCGGGACTGATAATGGGCCAGGATCGTAGGCTCTTATACCATGATAAACTTCATTGGGCCTGTACACCAAAGCCTGCACCGGAGGAGAGTCTGACCACACATTAACTGGAGTTAGCCCATTAGACTTATATGTGAATTATTTCCCCCTTCCTTTACATTTTTCTATTTTGGTTTTATTCATAATTTAGTACTCCCTCCGCCCCATAATTTTTTGACAATATTCCTTTTAGGGTGTCTCAAAATGTTCGTTCTTATCATTTCTACACATTCCATTTATATAGTGTGATCCCCCCCCCCCCAAAGACCCTCATTCAGCAATATTTATTCCTATTTTGTCATCATTGAAATAAAATTTTCCAATTTTGCCCTTGATTTATGGTACAAATATGGATCACAATGAAGGATGAAAGTACAACATCCAAATTTGGATCACAATTTTTCCTTTTTAAAACTTTGTCATGAATGTTTTTTGTATTTGTTTGGGACCACATTCTTCAAACCTTAATTTTAGTGAAAAATAAGAAACGGAAAAAAGATTATGGGACGGCGGGAGTATACATTCTCTCACATTTCAGTTTGATCCCAACATTACCTCTATTGTTTATGATGGAACACTATAAGAGGGGGTGATTTGTAGTGTAGAGCTTATACCTAAAATTGCGGAATTTACCACTTCAAGTTATAAGGAATAGAGGTTTCACGAGGAAATTTTTTTAGCCTAAATAGAAAGAAACGATCTCGACCACAAAATATTTTGACTCTAAACTCTTTCACTATAAGTCTATAATAGGTTAAATGACTCTGTCACAAACCTACTACCTCTCGGCCTACTCTAGAGTTCCTATACAAAGTAAAGTCCCAACAACAGTTGCCTCTAACTGTTGTTCTTCTCTTGACTTCTCTTGGAGTCCTCTCTCTTAACTCTAGACTTAATTCAAAGAGTCACACTCTTTTACAATAAAAGTCATTAAAGTTTCTTACCCCCTTTAATTTAGACTTCGCTCGATGCCTTTCTCAAGGTTATAAAGATCTCTTAAACCCTCGAGCAAAACCTCAATACAAGTCTCTTAAGTCTTAACAATTGATAACTTCCCAAATACAAACTCAGTATTTGTTTTCACATAAAATGGAACTCGTATATGAAAGGAATTTCTAATTCAAGGAACTTGTGATTAAACTCAATGCATGAATTCTTATTCAGTCAGATAAGTTTAGCGACTGAGACCCTTCCTATTTATAATGATATAAGTAAATATTAAATTTGCATCGGACTATAAATACACAATTTAAGTTCCACTACTTCCACTATACCATATTCCTCCCGTTAACCACGTTTCACTAAATCGTGGCCATACACGCAGCTGTGAGATTAAACGTGACTCCTATATTTTATCTGAAGTTTCACATAGCAAATTTCACGTCCGTAATGTCTGTTAAGAGAAAGATTCCTTCTAGGATTGTAATTCCTAAAATGTAGGAATTTTACCTTTCCCTAGTAACTCTCTACAACATAATGCACATTATTGTCATGTTTATTGGCTCCAACTAAGCTTGTAAAATATAGGGATGTGTGTTTAGTGATTTAGACCATGCATACAATTCTAGATCCTTACTATGGAAGAAAGTTCTCCAATTCACTATATCTTGATATGCTTATTGGAACTTCCTTTCATCATTGTCTTGTTCCAAATATATATATTTTGTTTCTAGCAACTTACAAAGATTAAACAATTATTTCTAATGCTTTGGGCATAACCTTCCATTATGATCATTGCACATGTACAACTTAAAAACCAAGTTAGGATATTATTTTAACATCAGAACCATATTGACTCAACAACTCTATTTGTTGACCTCCACTTTATTCACAATATCTTACAACAACAATAATTTATCTTCTGCTTTAGAACTAAAAGGATCCGCTTGTACCATCTCCATCCTAGTTGCTTTGGCTTCCGTTTCTACAATTTATATAAAGATGGTTAAGTAAAGGAGGGAGTAGAAAATGAAAAGTATATACTTTTGTAAGGAGAGTTAGATGTAAATATTTACGGTAATACATCTTCAATTTCGTGCACGCACAAATGTTTAATAAACACTCAATATATATCATCTCTAAAGGAATGAGTTGTTTGAAATTCATGAAGAAAAAAGATTTACATGGGACAATGATAAGAAATTACACACCTTTTAAACTTTACCAACTAAACTATTTCTGTGAAAACCAACTAAACCAACAAATATATCCCACACAATAGAATGTAATATTAATAACATCCTTATTACACTATTACACACAATAATACAAGAATGTAATATTAATAACATCCTTACAGACATCCAAGAATGTAGCTAATAATACTACTATTTCATAGTGAATTTGATCACTTAAAATATTTTTATTTCGGAAAACCAAATTCATAAATAGCACAATGTTTCAACCTCCATGCCCTCAAGGTCTCAACAACACTTCACGAAATTGTTAGTTTCCTTATTCTAGTTGTTTCAAACTTGTGAGACTTATAAGTAGGAGTTTATAGGTTCATAGTGGCACAAACTTTGTAGCAGGGCCGTCTTATAGAAAGTGGAGGCCTGTGCAAAATAAAAAATTAGGTATTACTAAATTAAAACTATAAAATAACGTATTAATTTCGACGATTCCTATTTTTTAAAAAATTCATCTATTTTTTCCTTTAACACAACCGAATTTATCAAATTATGAGGTCAAATCGTCCAATATGTGTTGTTACAGAATGAAATAATATTAAATATGAAACTCCCCAAAAACATATGAAATAACGTTATTATAAATTTTCCTAAGCAAGATATAACATATTAAGAACTTAAACGTTGAAAAAGAAAATACAAAAAAGAAAAAAGAAGGTGTTTGAAGGAACTCTGAAAGCAGATGTGTATTAAAATGCTAGCACGACAACCCCTATTTGTGCATCACAAACCCCCTGATTCATCAGTTGGAGATGGAGATACACTCATGGATGGCCCCGGAACAAGTGACACCGGAATTGGTGTTCACCTTGAAATTACCCAATAGCTTATCCCAAGCCTTTCGGATGCTATCGGATGCCTATAATTCAGCATACCCCAACTCTTTTGGTATTATGAATAATACACAACACTTCAATATTGATCTTCCTTCCATCACTTGCATGGTTTGGAATGTACAAGGTGCTGGTAGTCGTGAATTCATGGCGGTTTTGAAAGAATTAGTGCGTAATCACAAACCTATGGTAGTAGCACTTGTTGAAACTCATATGGGAGGGGATCATGCCGCAAAGATTGCATCTTTAATCAATTTTTCGGGCAAGACAAGGGTTGATGCGCAAGGTTTCAGTGGCGGAATATGGGTGTTTTGGAAAGAAGAATTGGTTACTATCAATCCCATTGCTTATAGTAACCAGTACATTACCATGACAATCAATCGCCGGGGTGAAGAACCTTGGTACTTCTCAGCTATTTATGCAAGCCCGGATCCTTCTCGTCGCCAAGAATTATGGAAGGAACTTTCGACTTTGCAAGGGTGAATGACAAACCATGGATGCTAGCAGGTGATTTTAATGAAACAAGATTCAGTTGGGAACGCAATACTAGCTGCTCGCAAACCATGCGAAGAACAATCAAATTCAATCAATGGGTGGAAAATGCGGAATTAATCGAGGTAGAGTTCTCTGGCTCGTCTCATACATGGGCTCGAGGTAATTCTATTGATACTCGTCAAAGTGCTAGACTTGATAGAACATTATGTAATGCTGCCTGGAGTTTAAAATACGATAAAGCCTCGGTTAAACACTTACCTGCACTACATTCTGACCATTGCCCACTTCTTATCTCCCGTAATGGCTTTGCTCCATTACATGTGATTAATCATCCCTTCCGTTTTCAAGCGGCATGGCTCTCCCATGAGAAGTTTAGAGGTTTTTTAGAGGAAAATTGGGATACCCAAGCTCCCCTAATCCCACATCTTAACTCCCTTTCTTCCAAGCTCCAAGTTTGGAACAAAATGGTTTTCCATAATATTTTCAGACAGAAAAGAATATTGATGGCTCGCATTGGGGGCATACAATCAACACTTGCTAAGGGACGTAATTCCAGCCTTTTGAAACTTGAAAACAAACTCCGCCGTGATTTGGACGTAATTCTTAAACAGGAAGAGCTACTATGGTATCAAAAATCCCGAGTGTCTTGGCTCCTTGATGGGGATAGAAACACAACTTTATTTCACCTTAGTACAGTGGTGCTTAGGTGAATAGTGGCAATAAAGGATACTAATGAGCAATGGGTACATGATAAGGGCCAAGTAAAAGATATTGTGGTTAATTATTTCTCAACGTTGTTCACGGATG
The DNA here is from genome assembly GCA_947645195.1 of Patellifolia procumbens. Taxonomy (NCBI): domain Eukaryota; kingdom Viridiplantae; phylum Streptophyta; class Magnoliopsida; order Caryophyllales; family Amaranthaceae; genus Patellifolia; species Patellifolia procumbens. The sequence continues at coordinate 6,102,999 of CANSGD010000972.1, forward strand.
AAGGTGAACCGTGTGTGAATGATCTTCCTTCTGGCATTTGTCTTGAATTTTCAAGTGAGCATTGGAATGGGTTAACTCGTCCATACGCCAAATGTGAGATAGATTTGGTTGTTAACAGCATGGGTTCACTCAAGGCGCCGAAGCCGGATGGATTCCAAGCTTTGTTTTACCAAAAGAATTGGGATATTGTGGCTTCTAATGTCTATTCCACGGTGATTGCAGCTCTTGAAGGCAAAGGTCTCCCTCCTAAGCTTAATGAAACGTTCCTGGTTCTTATTCCAAAGAATGATAACCTGGAACTTGCATCCCAATTTCGTCGCATAGGTCTTTGTAATGTCGTTTACAAGATTATAACAAAAGTCATTGTTAACCGCATCAAGCCAGTGCTTCCCCTCATTACTTCCCATACTCAAACTAGCTTTGTACCGGGTATATTGTCATTGTTCAAGAGATCATTCATACTATGCGAAGAAAACAGAGTGGGAAGGGCTACATGGCCATTAAAATTGATTTCGAAAAAGCCTATGATAGGCTTAAGTGGTCTTTCATTAGAGACACGTTGCATGAGATGAACTTCCCTATTCTTATGATAAATGTCAGAATGGAATGTGTCACCTCTCCTATCATGAGCATATTGTGGAACGGTGAACAAACCGACTCTTTTGTCCCTACTCGTGGCATTAGGCATGGTGATCCCTTATCCCCATATTTGTTTGTGCTTTGTATGGAGCGTCTCAATCAACTCATCGAAGAAGCGGTTATTAATGGACGATGGAAACCTATATACGCTAGCCGTGGGGGTCCTCTCTTGTCCAATATCTTCTTTGCCGATGATATAATGTTATTTGCTGAGGCTACAGTTGAGCAAGCACATATCATAGATGAGTATCTACAACGGTTCTGCTTGGTCTCTGGGCAGCGAGTTAGTAAATCGAAATCACGAGTCTACTACTCCAACAATATTTCCTTGGAAGCTCAAAATGAAATCAGTGCTGCGTTAGGAATGGAGAAAACACATGATATGGGAATGTATCTTGGAATGCCAACCTTAACAAGTCGTATCACTCGGGAAACCTTCAAGCATCTGTGCGAGAAGGTAGATAGAAAATTGTCCGGCTGGAAAACCAAGTATTTATCTCTTGCTGGTCGAGTCACGTTAGCTCACTCTACAATCTCTTCCTTGGCCTTTTATTCTATGCAATCCGCAAAGATACCTCGGTCCATTTGTGATGAGATTGACAAAAAAGCTAGACGTTTTATTTGGGGTGGTGATGAGGATCACAACAAGATTCACTTGTTGTCATGGGAGACACTCCAACAATCACGTAACAATGGAGGCATTGGCATCCGTTCAGCTCGACAAGCGAACTCTGCTTTTCTAACAAAGATTGGTTGGCGTGTTCTCACTAAACCAACGGCGTTGTGGTCTAGAGTTTTACGACATAAATATTGCAAAGGTCGGTGTGACATTGACATGTTCACACCCACTACAAACATTTCGAATGTATGGCGGGGTATCACTGACAATGCAACATGGATTCAACGAGGAAGTGCGGTGGCAATAGGCAATGGTAATAGAACACTCTTCTGGGATCATGTCTGGACTACTGACTGCCTATTAAGAGACTTAGCTGTTCAAGAAATCCCTGAGGATATTGATGGGGCGACAGTCAATGAAATGTGGGAGCATGGGAATGATTGGCGTTGGGATTCATTTGCGAATCTTCTCCCAGAAAATGTACTCAAACAAATTGCTGTGCATAGCCTTATAGATGATCCTGAAGTTGGGGATCTAATTTATTGGAAGGGATCCAAAGCTGGTGGTTTCTCTGTGAAATACGCGCTACAACTCATCCGCAATGAAGACACCGAAACTGGAAGCAAGTTATGGAACCTAGCCTGGAAAGCACTAGTTCAACAAAGGGTACGTGTCTTTCTTTGGTTAGTTCTTCACAGCAGACTCCTCACTAACTCTAATCGCCTAAAACGTAATCTCACTACAAACCCAAGTTGCCCAAGATGTGATTTTCATGAAGAAACGATCCTTCATTTACTTCGTGACTGTCCACAGTCAAGGGGTATTTGGGCTAGTGTGGGGGGCTCAGCAGCATATAACACCTTTTTCATGGATGATTTAAGTCATTGGTTAGTAAATAACCTCCCAGCTACAGGTCTCACGCACTCGAAAAAGTGGCCTGCTTGTTTTGCTACTACTGTATGGTGGATTTGGCGATGGCGCAACAACATAGTGTTTGGGCGAGCTAACGAAAATCCAATCAACCCCGGTTTATTCCTGCGTCACCAAGCAGCAGCAGCGTGGGAAGCTCACAATGAGAGGGCTGGGAGCATCCAACTTACACGTCAACAACCGAGGCTGATTCATGTACATTGGATGGCCCCTGCTTCGGAGTGGTATGTTCTTAACACGGACGGAGCAGCAAAAGGATCACCTGGAATTGCGGGTGGAGGAGGTATTTTACGGGATTGGAGAGGAGGATTCATTCAAGCTTTCACTGCAAAGTTTGGGGTATGTTCAGCTTTTCAGGCTAAGGAAAGTGGTTATGGGAAGCTTGAAATCCAGATGGACAATGAAGCCTGTATACAAGTACTCAAAAATGATGAATATCAAGGTGGGGAGTGCGTCCATATCATCAACCGCTGTCGGAAACTGATTAAGGCAAGCTCGTGGCAAGTTAGACTTATCTATTGCTACCGTGAAGGGAATAAAGTAGCTGATAAATTAGCTAATATAGGAGTAGATCAAGTAGACAAAGTTAGTTATTTCCATGAACCTTTTGAAGAGATTGTTTCTCTTCTTAGGGAGGACATTATAGGTGTTACAACACCTCGAGTAGTTTAGTTTTTTCTTAATTTGTAGTCGGGGTCTTTTCCCCTCATTTGCATAAAAAAAAACAACCAATAAAAGGTCAACAAATAAAACAAGTGTAATTAAGAGGTTTAGGAAAACAATACATATGGGAAAGTTGAGAAGAGTAAGAGTCGAACCTGTGCTCTTCCAACTCAATGCTAAAAACAATGCATGACTTATACCACTGAGCCAAGCGCTCTCAATCAGTATAAGGTGCAGCATAGTAATTATATACTCCCTCCGTTTCCATTTGTTGTTCCCATTTGGAATCTTACTACTATTCACAATTAGAGGGAATCTTCTAAATTATTCAATATATATAAGAAAAAATATAGTCATGTGGGGTCTTGTTTGATTCGTCTCAATAAGCACATTATTATTATTCAATCATTGTAATTTTTACTAATATGCAATTAAAGATAATGATGGTCAAAGAAGCGCTTTGGCAAACGTGCAAAGTCAAAGCGGGAACAACAATAGGGAACGGAGGGAGTACCATTTAAGAAAGTTGGGGCCCAAATCACCCGCGGGGCCGTGCGCGAGAGCTCACCCTGCACAGGGCCTTAGACGGGCCTTCTTTGTAGAGGTGTGTGTTATCTCCAAGATGTAGACTCCAATGGAGTGTGCAGACAGTACAACTCAGGATTTTTGGGTGTTTTCTCACTTGGAGAGGGGTTTTGCACAAAAAGATTGTGATTTGTGTGTGTCATTGTTTTGGTGCGAATTAGAAGATGCACCAGTCACCAAGGTGTACCTTATAAGGTACACCTATGCTTAAACTACGTAATTTTTTCTATTTTAACAAAAAAAATAAGAAGGGAAAAAAAGATATCGTGTTAGTTGAAGAGAGAGGGGAGAGAGAGAGAAAATAACTATATTTAATCTGAGGAGAGAAAATAGGAAAGTAAAGTTTTTTTAATTAAAAAAAGAAACAAAACTACCACTTCCGAGTTTCTAACGTTAGAATAAAAAAAAACACATCATTCTTTTTATTTTGATCCATTACCAACAAATCTTTCTACCTTTATCATTTTATTGTATGGTTCTTTTCACGTATACTAATTGTTCTCTCTGAATATGTTAATTATTCTTTAGTTTATTACTATACTTGATCATCTTATTATATTGTTCTTTTCATGTATATTAATTGTTCTTTTCAAATATGTTAATTTTTCTTTTCAAATGTATTAGGTGCTCTTTTCGAACAAGTCGTTTGTTCTCTAATTTATTAGTATACTTGATCATCTTATTGGTATTGTTCTTTTCATGTATATTAATTGTTCTTTTCGAATAGGTTAATTCCTCTATTCAAATGTATTAGTTGCTCTTTTCGAATAAATTAATTGTTGTTTAATTTATTAGTATACTTGATCATCTTATTGTATTGTTCTTTTCATGTATTTAATTGTTCTTTTTGTATATGTTAATTGTTCTTTTCAGTTGTATTAATTGTTCTTTCTTAGATATATTATATATGCCTAAAACAAAAAAAAGGACAATCACAATAGAGTTGTATGCTTTTGAGGGGATGAAGGTTTAAGAAAAACATCAATGGAGTATGAAGATGAAACGTTTTGAAGTTTAATACTTCCTCCGTTTTAATATAAATGATACACTTTGTTTTTCACGCTTATCAAGGAAGCGATTTAAGGGTGTAAACTATTAAAGCTACTTTTGCGGTTTGTGGTGGAGTTTGGTTTATAAATATTACAGACCAACCCACTGCAAATTGTTGTTTGGTTAAAGGCACAAACTAACCTATGCTTTAAGCTAATTATTATTTCTAATAGTAATATTAACTTACTTCTTAGACATTATCGTTATTATACAATCATCATCAATTATTAATATATTAATACTAATAATAGTAATTACTCATTATTAATAATTATCAGTAATTATTATTTTAAAATTAATTTATCATTATTACTATTATTTATTTATTTATAACTATCATTTTATAACATCAAAAATAAGATTATCATTATTTATTAATAATTATTCTAAATTCTAAATTATTATTACTTAGAAGTATAATTATTATTTAATATTCATAATTATTATTGCTTAATTATTATTTATATATTTATTTCAATTCAGTTCAGCTCTAATAAGTTTTGTTCAGTTCAGTTCAGTTCAGCTAGAATTAGACGAAGAGAACAGGCCGTTAGTATATTTGTGGGCCAAACATTTAGAAATAGGGGAAACTCTAAGCGGAAATCCTCACTAGGCCAAATTTGATTAGTTGGTCTCTCGATTCTTATTGTCCTTTTCGATTGTAAGATGCGTGATCTATGTATTATGTATATGCAAATTCTATGGTATGTATTAGTGACTAATTTCTCGTAACGAAACATCATTAAAAGTCATTGGAAAAGTAGCTTATTTATGTGGAAGTATGTTGAATTCTTAGAAAAGACAAGTTTGAAAACTGTAGTAGATTATTTGTGGACTGTGGACAGGTGTACTTTGTTGATTTAACCAGAAACATTCCGTTTTTCTAGCTTATAAAATGTCTCAAGATGGGTGATCTATTAATACATTTTCTTTTTTATTGATTTTTTTATAAGTTTTTGGCTATGCTTTTTATGAGCAATAAATGAGTGGTAGTATAACTGTATAAGAACGAAGCGCTAACGAAATTGTACTGTTCTAATTCTTCTAAACATCTAATGGACGGACGGTCGGAAAGGGAACGGGGAGAAAAATTGCAAATAGTCAAAGTCTTATTAATTATTATAGCAGCAAAGGTTGATAATTGTTTGAAGACTGATGATAAAATTCATTGGGTATGTACACGAATGTTTGCATTAGAGGAGAGTCTGACTATATATAAGTTCATATAGGGTTCCATTCTAAAACGATAATCGGTAATAGGTGGAGTAACCACCTGTCCTGTCCAAAACTATGGAACTCATCTGAAAAGTAGATTTGCTAGATCAGAACGTTGAACTGAGCCCTTGTTCTTCAGATGTGGTCCCAAACCTGATTATATGTGAATCATCATTCCCCTCTTTCTTAGATGTGGGATTACAAGTGGACATTTATCCTTAATATACTTTCTCCTTTTTTTCTTCTATATTTGCATTATTTTTCTTTTTTAGAAATTATACTACTATTACACGAGTTCCCGTGCCCCTAACGGGGATTAAACCCCAAAGGTTTCTTCCTAATCATTGTTTGTTATTATATACGATGCTTAGGTGGTGGTTAGCTAGCTTTTTCTTTGGTACTACTATGAGAGTTATCATCGTAGACTAATCTCTCGTGGGAGTTTGCATGGGTATCGTGGACAACATCCTTCGCAGCTGAGGTTTTTGCCATATCCAAGGCTTGATCCCAAGACTTTGGTTATCGAGCTAGACGTCCTTAACAACTCACGCCAACCTCAATTGGTAAAGTAAAAAATATATATAAGATCTGACATCGAGTTCTATTTACATTAGCGAGCTTAATTTGCTGCTCCCTAAACACCAAAAAGTATATATAGGTTGGAATATATAAGTAATGAATACAATTCCTAAAATAATATTACGAGAACAATTTATGTCTAAATTACGCGTCAATCAGTGTTATTAATATTAGAATGTTACGTAAAATTTTTAACCTGTTATATAGTACACCCTCCGTCGCAATATATTTCCCATTTTCTTTTTATATGGTCTCCAATATACTACTACTACTTTGACCATCAATTTATTTATTTATATGTCAATAAAAGTTATAAAAAGTTGATTTTTTAAAATCGACACATTAACACAAGATATGACATGACTATTATTAATATTATAAATTAATGAGAATTTATAATCAAACTTTATAAAATTTGACGTAGAATATAGCAAATGAAAAGTCCATTAGAGAACAGAAAGAGTATTATATCATTGGAGTTGTTTTAATTTGGAGAAAATTAAATACTTCCTCCGTAACGAAATAAACGCAACAATTGTACTTTTGACACTATTCACAGTTTTAACTTTAACCATAATTTGTGACTTATACATAAGAAAAAATATAGTCATGTGGGGTCTCATTGAATTCGTTTCAACTTGTAATTTTTTATGATTTAATGTTTATAGATTTTACAAATACATAATTAAAGATAATAATCTTTAAAGTTTTGTCTTATTATATATGCTCAATTTAATTATTGCATTTATGTCGTTACAGAAGTAATTTACTTGGGCTCTATAGAAAATGCCACTGGCCTGGCCCCCCATTGCCTATCTGCCTTAAGTAGCCAATCAGTAGGGTGGTCCGTACAAAATTAATGGGAATTAAGTCAAAGGCTTAACCATGGTTGGTGAGGTCATGCATTATGCATATGAAATAAATCTATAATGTATTTTTAGTATTGGTAAAGGAAAATATCCCGTAGAATCAAAAACTTTACATAGATTATCCTGATCCATTTTAGTAGACAAAATTTTCGAGGAAGTGAAGGAAGGAGTATGGACATTTATCATTTATAAAGTGCCTCACTGGAATTCAATCCCACAATCTCGAAATTAATATGGCTAGATATAAACTTTTTATCAATAGAGCAAATAAAACTTATCATATAAATAACTCTATTTTACAACAAAAGAGAGGGTGAATAAAAATGTAACTTTTAAAAATGTTTTATCAGTTCGATAATTAACTATTTTACTAATTCAATCGCATGCACCTAATGCATTTAAAGCTAGTCTAGATAAAGTATAATTCTTTTCTTCATTATTATTCAAGATGGTATTTCTAGAATATACGACTCAAAACATAAACATAAACAGTCCAACTCCAAGTTGCAAAAGCAAATTTGTTTATGATATCCTAATCAGTTCATAAATGTTGCATAAACATGAAACAAGTGTATTACTGATTTTTTATTAATTGTCCACAAGACAAAAGGTACTAAAAGATAATATAAACTATACTAACTCGGAGTAGTTTAGCATCATTGTTGTAATTATATATAATGAACAATAATGTATAGGCTACCTTTGTTTAAGGATCATTTTTGGACTATTTCTTTTATAATCAAGAATTGGTTTTGCTATACCCTTTTGGGGCTTCCCTAAAAAAAGAATTAGTTTTGCTTGCTACAGACGGAGGAGTAGCTAGTCTTTTTACCTCAACTACTATAAGTTGATTTTTGGTTTTTACAATTTGCGTCCAACAGAACAAAGTTTCATTCTTTTCAACTTATATTCAGTCCTCATTAGGAAAAAAGTTTAGCTAAGTTCAATTCAGGAAAAATGAATAAAAATAAGGGTTGATCTTCTCACAAATAAGGTTTGAATAAGTTATAATGAGTCCAATTAAAAAAAATACATTAAAAAAAACAAAACCTAACACTCAAAGTGAAAATTTGCAACGTCTTACTTCTCCATCTTCTCAGGTATCTTGAACATGATGCAAAAAAATGCAAGGGGACATGGTGTATCGTCACCTTGTTACATCCGAATGTACATTGAATGAATTCGTTATTCCTGTGATAGTGTAGCGGCGCTACAAGACGATTGCTTTGGTGCCCATCGTCAAAAGTCCTCTTGATTGTGTGTTCAGGCGGTGTGTCATGTGTTGGTAATGGCTATACCGATGGCCAGTTTCACAGATAGAATGGTTTGTTATCATTTGATGAGGCGAGGCCATTACTTTATGGTCCTTGGTTCGAGGGGGAGGATTGTTGGGGTTATTTATCCCAAGTCCCACATGAAAAGAATAAGGAACATAAAAGCTCCTTATACGTACAATGTTCACTCTATTAGTATGAAGTCATTTGAGAAGGTGTCCAAACACAAGTCCGTACGAGCTAGACCCAAAGTTAACATTAGATCACTCAATAATAAAATATATAAATGAGGTTTTTTGGGGAGCATTAGGCGCACGTAAATGATAAAGTATTTTAAAAATATGAAGATTATACAAAGGTTTGATGTGTTTTACTATAAATATGTTAGCTAAGTTCACATGAGAGTACCAAGCTTGGCTTGGTCTAGTGGTAAAAATTTGATCTCATGACTTGAAGGTCATGGGATTAAATCCCACTAGGGGCATTTGGGGGTGGGGATCCCCTTACCATTCCCCCCTGCTCTCAAATGTCGGGCCCCGCAAACACCAGATCAAGAATATTGTACTAGTTGAGATCTAGCCAGGGGTCCACTACATTACCTTCCAAAAAAGAAAAAAAAAAGTTCACATGAGAGTAGAAACAATTTTTATTATTTTGAGGAGACAAAGTGTACAATAATACATAATATGGGGGCAAAGGTTAATATAGTATTTATACGATGCCCTTCTAATCAACCTAAATAGAATGAGCCTAAAAGCAAACTCAAACATTTCAGTTTACTGAATCACGTGCATTGAAAATTTCGGGAGACCTCGTGCTTGGTTGATCCTAGAGCCAAATAATACAAGGGACATTTGAACAACACTGTTCTGTTTTCATATGTAATAATTATGTAAAGAAATAATATACATATACATATATATACTCCCTCTATCATATACGAGTTTGCACACTTATCTTACATGGACAAATATCATATACTTTCATATTTTGGCAATGGTATACTGTATCTTTTGAGTAAAAGTCTTGATAGCGAGCTAATCTAAATAAGCGACCCTTTTTCTGTTTTTGAATTTCCGACGATGCTAAAATATCCTCACCCCCACACGCAAGAGCGAGGATTTTAATACTTACCTCTTTTCCTTCTTACAATTTAGGGTTTCATACTCTCTCTTCATTGATCATTGTATCATATTATATCCTTCATATTTACCTTTTTATATACAATAACATTTTATAACTAAGGGTCTGTTCTCTTCAGCTTATTTTCAGTTCAGTTTACCTCTAATAAGTTCAGCTTAGTTAGTCCAGTTCAACTCCAAATATTATTTAACTATTTTGTTTAATATTATTATTATTATTGGTCTAATTTATTTTATATTATTATTTTATTATTATATCTTTTCTTATTACTATTATCATTATGGTTGAACATGGTTTGGGTTGGTGGGCGGTTTAACCATATTTCATCCCAATACGAGTATTCTATTTTGCAAATGTTGTTTTTATTTTACCGACTAGATATTCACTGTTACATCATACAAATAAGCTACAAAAAGCTAGAAGATATTAAAAAATTAAAAAAATTTCTAGAGTAATAATATTGGAGTACTATTTAAGGTACAATATCGTTGTTACATTGAATATGAAAGATACTTTGGCGGTTTGTGGTGGGGTTTGGTTTATATCTCTATTATATAAGTGAAGAGGTGGGGGTGGACACCAAAAAGAAAAAAAAGGAAAAATAAATAAAATAATCAATGAGTTTTTTAAGTAATTAAGTTTTATTTCCAAATTTAACCATCAGACTTTTAATAAAAGATGTTCAAAACTTCTAACTAAAATATCTAAAAATCTACAAAGTAAAAACAATTAAAAAAATATCAACGATTATATTTTCTTGAGATCTATAGATAGACACCCACTTTGCTATATTTGTATATACTTTTGGAATTTTTTATTTTGAAATACATGAGTAATTGATTGTTCATGAGTGAAGGCATATTTGATCAAATTGATCATGATAACATATTTTAGCATGAGTGAGAAACATGATCAAGTACTTTTGAAGTTTTTCTCATTTGGACAATGAGCAAAAAGTACCTTACCGGGTACTATATAACAAAAATTGTAATTGATGGTGGGGAGTAAGGGATGTTTTCAAAGAAATATGAGCCAAAATGAATTTAGCTTGAAAATAAAATATGTTGTATACCTTCACATTTTATCATGTTACAGTAGCCAAAACACACATCGTATGCAAATAAAATTAGGATTTTTTGTTCAAAACCACCTAAAATTTTCACGTTTTTAGAAACTCCCACCTTAATGAAAGTTTCTTTTAATTTCCACCTATCATTCCCAATTTTATTAGAAACTCCTACCACTTAATGATTTTTGTTAAATTTCGTTAACAAATCCGTTAAGTGGGCCCATATATGCATTTTATTATTAGTTTACGTTGAAATTGAAGTCAATTTCATCAATTTAAGGGCAAATCCTCAACAAATTTAGAGCAAATTTGGAACGAATTACAACTGTTTGGAAAGAATTGCAACTATTTCAAGTTCCATTTAGTTAACAAAATGTATATGTGGGACCCACTTAACGGTTTTGTTGATGAAATTTGACAAAAACCGTTAAGTGGTGGGAGTTTTTAATAAAATTGTAAATGGTAAGTGAATTTTTTTTTTTAAAAAATAACATTAAGGTGGGAGTTTCTAAAAACATGAAAAGTTTAGGTGGTAAGATGCGACTATCCATAAAATTATCTACTATAGATTATGAAATTTCATAATAAAATTGTTGTCGCACGCATCGCGTGCATAGGAATCTAGTATATTATAGACCAACCCAAAACCGCAAACCGTAGTTTAGTTAGAAGCAAAAAAACAACCCATATTTTTAGCTGATTATTATTATAATTGCTAATTATTATAATAGTAATATTATTTTACTTCTTACACATAATTGTTATTATAGAATCATCATCAAGTATTAATATATTAATACTAATACTAATAATTATTTATTATTAATTATTATTACTATCAGTAATTATTAATCTTTTAATTTATAATTATTACTTTTATTTATTTATTTATGAATATCATTTAATAACATCAAAAATAATATTATAATTATTCATTAATTATTTTAAATTATTGATTATTAATTATTATTATTGAGAATTATAATAATTATTTAATATTCACAATTATTATTGTTTAATTATTATTTATATATTTATTACTACCTCTGTTTTTTTTAATATGCACATTTCCTTCTCTCTACTTTTTTCACTTTTTCCTTACTTTTACTTCCCTTCTCTCATACTTTTGCACTTTTTCTTTGGTTCTAGTGCAAAGCCTTAGGTGCATATTAAAAAAAACGGAGGGAGTACAATTCAGTTCAACTAAGTTCAATTAAGTTCAGTTTAGTTCAGTTCAGCTCCAACAAGTTCAGTCCAGTTCAGCTCCAATAAGTTCAGCTTAGTTCAGCTCCAATAAGTTCAGTTCGGCTCATCTCTAATAAGTTCAATTCAGTTCAGCTCCAATAAGTTTAGTTCAACTTCAATAAGTTCAGTTCAGTTCAATTTAATTCGGGTAGAATTAGACAAATAGAACATACTAGGGATGTCAATGGGGCGGGGCGGAGCGGATGATGGCATTCCTATCCCCATCCCCGCCTAAAAAACTCATCCCCATCCCCGCCCCATCACCCATGGCGGGGGAAAATCTTGTCCCCATCCCCACCCCAATGGGGACAAGATAAAATCTATCCCTGCCCCATCCCCGTGCGAATCCCCGCACCCGTCCCATCCCCGCCCTATCCCCTCGCGAATCCCCGCACCCGCCCCATCCCCGCCCCAATCTATTAGGGTGAAGGAAGAGAGAAAACAAAAGTTTAAAAGTAATTTTGGATTTTAGCCTTTGGACCTTTGAAAAATAAAAGTATTAAATGAAAGCAGTAAACAACTAATAACATTTAGGATTTTAGGATTTTGGAGAATACCTATGGCGGGGCTCTGACGGGGCGGGCGGGGATGGGGCGGGGCGGGTGGGGATGGGGCGGGGCGAGGGGATGGGGGCGGGTATGGACTAACATTCACCCCCGCCCCGTTACCCATAGCTGGGATGGTTTTCATCCCCATCCCCGCCTCATCCCCCGCGAAACCTTCTCCATTCCCACCTAACTGGGGCGGGTGCGGGGCGGGTCTCCAGAAAACCCGCCCCACTGACATCCCTAGAACATACCCTAAACACCAACTTATATCCAAAATGTAACATATATTATGGGTGCATATTATGGAACGAAGCAAAAAATTTTAGATGTTAAATCTTGTGAAAAAAACAAAACAACTAGAAATAAATGGGGAATATATATTATTTACTAAGTAATAAAGAAATAAAGTTATGCTCTATTAAAAGATGACATACTTTATAAGTTTTGAACTAGTAAGTATTAGGGTAAACGATCTATTCACATGTCAATAGACAAACCATGATAAAATAAAAAAAATCAACATAAAATAATAAGATTTTATCTTGAAATCAAACAGCTTAAGGTTTTAATATTAAAAACGTAAGGTGTTAAAAATCTCAAAAACTTACAATTTGAACTTAAAATATTATACAGTCAATTCATATACTTATCGATAGACCATCTCACATAGAGCTGTCAAAATTTTACACGACACGAATCGGATACGAAATAAGTGGGTTAGTGTTGAGCATTCTTGACACGTTTACTTAAACGGGTCAACATGAGTTTAACCGTTTAATAAATAGGTCGGGTTAGCGTTGAGATTTTCAACACGAAACTGACACGGTTTTATCCGTTTAATTTAAAAACATAGATATATATAAAATTATTGTATGATATGAAGGTAACAAATAGAAATTTTGCACTTCATTCTTTAAATTTCAATAAGAAAAAAGGTTAGTGGTTAGCCAAAAATGAATTCACACTATGACAACACAAAATTAGGCACAAAAAATTGATTTATCATCATAATTTTTTAAATCATATGCCTTAAACAGGTTAAATGGGTTGACACGACTAACCGTTTAATTAAACAGGTCGGGTTAGTGTCAAGGGTCTTTGACACGATTAGTTAAATAGGTCGGGCTAGTGTCAAGGGTTCTCGACACGTTTATTTTTAACACGAACACGAAGTCGACACGACACGACCTATTTGACAGGTCTAATCTCACATAAGTCTTTACATTTTCAGAATGCCTGAAAAATAAAATAATTCAAGACGCTCGTGGTACGTATAAAAAAAATACACTAGCGTACAAAGTATAATATACTTGTATAATGAGAGTAGTATATAAGAGTACAATATTAAATTAAAAAAAAACAGCTGGCTTTTGGGCCTAATGAGAAGGAGAAAATAAAAATCTTTGTAAAGACTTCGCACCCAAGCGGATGACAAAGACGTGCTCACATGAGCCCAACCAGATACTTGATGGGGTCCCCCACTCTACGTATAAAGTCTTCCCCCCTCTATCAATTCAGAATTTATTCAGGGATGGATGAATTCATTCATATTACCCCCTCTCTTTCTTTCTTTTGCCTAACTTGAGAACCTTCCAGTGAGGCCACACTATTACAATTCGCCCTCCTCTTCGTCACCAAAAAAGAAAAAGAAAAAAAAGTTAGTCAACAATTTTTATCGCGAAAAAAAGTATAGTATTCTATCTTTAAATTCGTATCTAGTTGTTTTTGGATCGTGATAGAATATAAAAACAGTTGTTAGAGTCCGACTATTAGCATAGGCTTTTAGTTGAGTTGGTGTTCTGACAGATCCCGTACCTATTATTGCCTACTCTATGCTATTGTACTAGAGGAGTAGCTGGTTAATTGGCTTTGCAACATCTATGGTGGTTGTCCAATTCTGAGTTCTTAGTACTACTACTATCTATTTTGATGAAAGTTCGGGAAAAGGAAAAGGGTTAGGTGACACATATATCTGAAAACCCTAGCTAGCTAATAACGTATGCTCCTTTTTAAATGGTTTATCTCTTTAGTGATTCTATTGCATACCTAAAGTCTCATACACTCTGATAACATAGAATTCTCCATAGTTGAAAATTTGGAGAAGAGAAGGAAAATGGATTATCCATTCAAAGGACTAGTAACAGGATGGGATGCGAGTAACCAACATCATCATCAGCACCACCATCGTCAAGAGATTGAAGTTGTTGTCGAGGATGACGCCGAGCAAGGAAACAAATCAGCTGTAGGAGTAGTAGAGAAGGAGCACATGTTTGATAAAGTGGTGACACCAAGTGATGTGGGGAAGTTGAACCGATTGGTTATACCGAAGCAACACGCTGAGAAGTATTTTCCTTTAGATTCTTCAAATAATGAGAAAGGTTTGCTTCTTAATTTTGAAGATCGAGGAGGGAAGCCATGGAGGTTTCGATATTCGTACTGGAATAGTAGTCAAAGCTATGTAATGACGAAAGGATGGAGTCGTTTCGTTAAGGAGAAGAAGTTAGATGCTGGTGATATTGTGTCTTTTCAACGAGGTGTTGGTGAAGTTGGTAAAGATAAGTTGTTTATTGATTGGAGGCGAAGACCGGATGGGTCTGGTTTACATCAACATATCCAATATCATCAGCATCACCATCGTACTGGACTCCCCGCTGCTGCAGGTGTTGCAGCAGCGGGGGGTTGGACGAGTAGTAGTAGTCCTACTTTTGTGTTAAGATCTCATCCTTATACTCATCCTCATCCTCATCCTCATCCTCATCCTCATCATCCATTTTCCCAACCTTACCCTTACCCTCATCCGCAAGGCGGAGTGGGTGGAGGAGGGTGGGACCACCAATGCAATACTAGTCCTCATTTATCCACCATGAGTCTAATGAATGTAGTCCCTTCTCAATCACACCACCCTCCACTTCGGAGGGGTACAAGTATAGGTATCGGTAGTGGTGGTGGTGGTGGTAATGGTTCCGGACAGTATACATATGGGTTCGGAAATGTTGTTAACTCATATCCAATGACAGGATCCTTGATTTTTCTTAGATCTCCCTCGTCGTCGTCAGTATCATCAACTAGTTCAGCTTTAGCAGGATCAGCAATGAGGTCAAGAGAATTAGGAGTAGGACAACAACAAAATGTATCATTATCATTATCAACGTCGTTAGTCGAAGATCATGGAGGATCATCAATGATGCAGAGGGAAGAAGAAGGTGGTGGGGTTGAAAATATGGTATATGAATCGGTGCCGGTGGTCCAAGGCAAAGCTGCAGCTAAGAGACTGAGGCTTTTTGGCGTGAATATGGACTGCCCCATCTCACATCAAACTCATGATTTCGACATCTTGTCTTCCTCTTTGGCATCCTCGTCCACACCCAACTACCTTCATCCTCATCATCATCATCAACAACAACAACAACAACATGTTACAGCAATTTCAATGGGTCCCCCTTCTTCTTCTTCCTCGCCTCGGCCTTCGCAATTAAGGCCATTCTACAATGGTACTCCTCCTGAGAAAGGCAAGTCCTTTACATCATCATCATCCATGTCTTTAGATTTGGACATTTGATATGTTTTTCACACTATTTTTCTCTTAACATCTGAAATTGTTAGGCAAAGAGCACAAAAGGGTTCTTTTTTTTTTCTTTGTTTTTGCATAAACAAGTGGTGGTAAGATGTATCAGTTCCTGCTGTATTAGTAGATTAGATAGGTCTGAAATACCATTTAACCTTCAAAAAAAGTTGGATCCTTTAGTTGCAAACATAACGAAGCAAAATCGAAAATCGAGCATCGAGGATAGATGGGTTTTGGAAGATCAAAGATGAAAAACAAGCTTCCAAACTGATGATCACTATTAGTAGTAGTATTGATAATTTCTTTTTATTTCCTCCAAATATTTGATTCATGTATATTACTCCTATCTTATAGAAGTATTATATTATATTACTGTCGTTGACTTCCTAAGTAATATGATAATTGATAAGTATTATGTTATTAGATTCATAGATTATTGTTGTTTTATTAAAAAATATGGTGCTGCTTTTTTTTTCATAGATGTTTTTGCTCCAATTGATCAAATTCCAAGTTTCAATAACTGCAGTATTCAGTTTCTCTCTCTCTCTTTTTGTTCCTGCTATGGCCTGCTATTAATTCTTAACGACTTTCTGACGAGAGAAGAAAGTAGTGTAATCTGTCTCATGGGAGGTACAATTGAAGTATGCCAATAATCCCCACTAAATAGGAGTAACTTTTTTTTTGGCGTGAGGAGTCACAAAGGTGGGATAAAAAGAGATCCCAAGACCACCTGGACTAATCGGAAGAGATGCTCTAACCAACTAAGTTATCTTAGAGTCTTAATATGAGTAATAATTTCGATATAATTGGAGAAATGGTTGAAGTAATTCTTGTAAGTATGTGTTTGTATTGTATAATTGCACAATGACGAAATATTATAAGTTCAATTTTTATATGCTACTATTGTCCTTGTTGCTGCTTCGTTAGTTGGGCACGCCTGCAGATGCTGCAACAACTATTTTCATCCAGTTACTTCTATTATAATCTGCTGCAGAAAACCTTTAAAAAGGTACTGTCTTTCTTTCTTACTCACTTACTTCTTTTAGTTTTTCATTAATCCTCTTTGTTTTGTCATTAATTATTAGTTTAATACTAGCTAGGCATATAGAGCCCTAAACTCTCTCTTGTTCCTCTTTCCATTAGCTGTATCTAAACTGGCAAAAACTGTTGCAAATTGAGTTTTTGCAACTGTTCGTAGCCAATGTAGCATGGAAACGGCTGGGGTTTTTGGAAATGGAAAACATTTCGGAAATCGTACGAACGAGTAATATTACATTAGAGTGTACTATCATTGGTTTGATATAATGTCAAATCATCTTTGACAACGAGGTTGCTTCCCAGTTTCAGTCTCTTAGTGATGACAACTCTTATTTCTCTATTCATCTTAGCTAAGCACTTTGATTAGTAGTTTCATCATTTACTGGTTCGCTTGGTTGTTAGTGTTACATCATATCTAGGTACTTGTGAGTCCGTATATCTCAGGAAAAAAATGACAAGAAACACAACCTGTAGGACTGTACTGTGAATGGGGCTATGGAGCATATGATCTGATAGTGTTTTTTCATGAAAGAATAAGCAAATTAAAGCTTAGATTGCATGCCAAGCATCATCTTACAGTAATGTATCCGGTCTAATTGTATATTTTCAGCTTAAGATTGAAATTTCTAACCTAGTTAATATCCTAGTGGCATTAGGTTTAAGTTTGAATTGCATTTCCTTTTGTTTTATTAGCATGTGAATAAACAATAAAAAACACAAAAGACCTTGACGGTGTTAACCAAAATAGCATTCAATATTTTTTTTTTAAGGTAATGTGGTGGACCCCTAGTCAGATCTCAACTAGCACAGTTTCTTGATCTGGTGTTTGCGGGGTCCGACATTTGAGAGCAGGGGGGAATAGTAAGGGAATCCCCACACCCAAATGCCGATTTGATCTCATGACCTTCAAGTCAAAGGTCATGGGATCAAACCTTTACCACTAGACCAAGCCAAGCTTGGTAAAATAACATTCAATATACAAAATGTTATTTAGTTGGGAATTTATGATGATGGTATTATACGTCATTTGGGGTTACCGAATATAGTATTAGAGTGTGTATAGTGTATTATGTATTTATGTTAGGTTATTATTAAGAAGAAAATAATCCTCTGGGCTGCCCTTGCACAGGGCCCCTACCCAGAGGCCCATTACAAGTTATACACCCCAACCCCCTCCCCCCAAATCCGAAGCAAATGCTTGGGGTAAGAATTGATCTCTATACCAAGTTAGGGAATAAGGGAAGACTTACCACTTGAGTCAACCTCAATCCTTATCATAAACTCTAATATATAATTCTTATGACTATGGTTAACATAAAAGTACGAGTACATGTCTTTTGGTGCATGTATTCTTCGTCTAATAGTAGGGAGAAACACTATGATAAAAATCAAACCCGGACAATATCTTGATCTAGAGGAAAAAGGTAAGGAGACCCATCGTCAAGCATCGTCTCTTGGTGGCATTTGAATCTCTAGATTTCTAAGATTTGAGGCAAGACTCTTATCAATTTAGCCAAGCGTTGCTTGATATGCAAATATCTTCCGTTGACATGTAGATATGCTACTTATGTACATCATACTCTACTCTATAGTATCCGTATATATCTTATTATCAGATTTGTATATATTTTATATGGATATAATACATACTTGTATCTGTTTAGAAGAATAGAGAACACTGATGCGACAGAATACATTCATTTCTTAATTAGGTAATTATGTTTTTTTGTCCCTTTTCTTTAGGGATCAGAAGTTCAGAACTTTGGGATAGAGGGGTTATTGGAGGGTTGTCTTGTTCCACAAGCTACGGAAACATATTTACATAGTTATAACTTATAATTATCATATTACAGGTCCTGGGAAAAAAATATTACTTTATTTTACCCTTCTGAAAGGTGATGTATTTCACTTGACGAATCTGAACAGGTTCTGTTATCACAATGCCTGTCTTTGGACCTACGGCAAACAGATTAAAGCTAGGTAATATCAGTAAGAGAAGGTGTGATTTGAGTCCAAGACTTGGGCATAATACTTCGTGCATTTGGAAGCATATACTCCAATACGATGTGGGAAAAGTATTTAGGATACACTTGTATCGACGGTAATGTGTTAAGGCCTTAAGTATAATCGAAAAAGTAAATAGAGTGATGTGCGATAAACTAGGTAAAATCAAAGAAAAGATAAAGAAATACTTCCTCCGTTTCTAAATAAGTGACACACTTCTTGTTTACACGCTTGCCAATGCACTATTTAAACCATTAATATCTACAATTATCAATAAGTAAAAATTATAAAAAGTTGATATTAAAAAAATTCACATTGAGACGAATCTAACAAGATCCCCACATGACTATGTTTTTCTTAAAATGTAAATCACAAAAGTTAATCAAAGTCTAAATTGTGAATAGTAAACACTATTTAAATGTGTCACTTATTTAGAAACGGAGGAAGTATGTTATATCCGGTGACTTGAGAGCCACCGGCAACATAGGGCGGTGATGTACGTAGGCGACTTAGGTGAAATTTTGTCACATCTAACACTACCCCACATATATAACCACAAAACTATACTAAACGGTCTACAAATTGTTGCGTATTATATGCTGCGTGTGTATGTAATATGATTCTCATAAAAGTTAAAAGTCGTACATGCATCATAATAGCTAGCTAGTTAGGTTAACGTGTGAAGTTTAGGGTGTTGTACTATGAGTTTCAAGCTCAATGTCCATATAATAGTATCCATGGACTTTCTGTATCATATTAGTCTCTTTTCTTTAGGACTAAACTGAACCAGATTGGGCTGGAAAGGAGTTGAGCTTAACGTACTAAACTGAAATTAATCAAGCTGAGCTAAATCGAAATATTTTTTTAATCAATCTAGTCTAAAAGAACAAGACCTTATTCTATTAAATCACCACATTAAGTTGTAGGTAGGTGAAAATTATTTATAATCGGTGATATTTTACAAAACATTGACTTTGAAGTTGCAATATAATCGTAAAAGTAGAAGTTTTGTACTATTCCATACTCTTTACATTACACCAAAGTAACAACCAACGCCACACATGCTAATCTTTCAATTAAAAATGTTCAACCTACAACGTTTCTCATTATATTGATTTTTTAAAAAAATTAAGAAAAAATGGTTACCATATATATAAATATCTAACTGATAATGTGGCTTCAAAAATGACTAATTGTAAAATAAAAATTTAAGAAAAGAGAAATTAAGGATTATAAAAATATGGTAATGACATATACAACCCTTAGGGTAATATAAATATTAAATACATTATCTAAAATAGTATTAAGTTGGGAATTTATGTCAAAATCACACGTGAATCGGTGTTATTAATGCTTGTAAATACTTAAATTTCCTTATTTAGTTTCTTATATACAATCCTAAGGGTTGTATTTATCATTTTTCTAAAAATATTACTTAGCTTCGTCACTAACTGTATACCTATATGTTATATTTTTGAAGCTATATAAAAGTTGCGTACAAATTTATTTGTTTATTATCATATTTGAAGTACGACTGGGGCAAAATATTAGTATATATACTAAAACTGTTTCAAATATAAAACCAATCATTTTGAAACAAAGGGGTAGTACTTGTTATGATTTTTCCCCAAATACTTGTGGAATAGTAACTAGAAGATAATTATACTCAATTCCAAGTGAATATAGTAGTCAAAAAGAGGAAGGAGGGCATCTACTCATCTAGCTCCTTAGAATCCCTAAATGCTAGCCTATATAAAGCATAGTATAGTGATAAGGAAGAGCTTTTTCCACACCTATTAATACATAAAGATCACATTTCTAGGCCTAGAGTTTTGGGACGAAGATAAGAATATTCAAAACACTCCAAGACTACCACCACAATCACTATACCACATGGTAAAAGAATAAAAATAAAAATTGGACGACCCGTTTTATAATCAGTCGATTTTAACTCTTTTACCAACCGTGACTTGACATATATTATATGAATGAACTGTCCAAATTTAAGAAACCAAAATTTTGGACCACTTAGCTCAAATATGAAATGATGATTAATCAGGAAGTACAATAACTCTTTTATAAAAGAAAATAAAAGGGGGCTAGTACAATAACTCATTTTTTTTGTCATGGACCCAAAAATTCTAATCAAAGCAACATTTTCATTTCGATTACCACATACACCTTTTCTTTAACTTATTAACATGTTCGTTCCAAATAAAAACACACATGTATGAGATGAAAGGATCATTAGATTTTTTATTGTTCACATTACTTTTTGTACTCATACATATAGAGCCTGGTGGTAGGATTTCCACCTTTCAAACTCGTGAGTCGTGATCACGAGTTTGTTTGAGTACTCATGGTTATTAGAAAGGAATATAGGACCACGTGGTGGATTGAGCTTGAGATATGGATTCATTAGGGTTTACATGTACCGTGTAAGGTGTAATTAATTAGAAAAATGATTAGGTCTACGCCTCTACGGTACACATATGTAGACCAAATTTTACAAGAAATAATTTCACTTTTAATTGTGAAACAATGGTGAATTATTTTTTAATGCAGCTTATGTGTTTTTAGAGTATCTTTTAATGATGTATTACCATATATAAATTCGTATGAAACGGTCTCATTACATCCTTACTCATACATTATAGTAGTAGTACGGAACACCACAAGAAAAATATAAATAGTAAAGAGAAGGTGTAAATATGGAACAAAATTTAATAACCTATTTTGAACCCCTCCTTTTAATAACCTAATTATGGACAAAAGAGAAGGTGTAAAGAGAAGTAGCTTGCTTTACCAAACTACCAGCCCTATAGTTTGAACCTCTCCTTTTATGGACAATCTATATAGCAGAGCAGCTTCTAGCTAGGGTTAACCTATTTTGATTTAATACTAACATACACCTAAGTTCATGTGATGTTTCCTACGCAGGCTAATATACTATTTTATGTAGTTTCATATATTTGAACCTATGGTGTACTGTTACAAGTAGAACATTTTTGTTATTTGCACAACCTTCTTATCTTTATTTTTCATTCTATGAACTACAAATCTAAGTAGTTTTTAGCATGTGCATACAAAGTACAATAATTGGAAGAATATGATGTGGGCAAACATAAGAAAATTGTACATCCACTTTATCTTTATGGTAGGATTTTTACTATCTCATTTGGAGGGAGCATGTAGATCCAACATACTTGTTACATATGAGGTGGATATGGTAACATTGGGTTACCTATGAATTTTACTATTAGATTTATTTATTGGTAAAACAAATAGATAATATGAATTAATGAAAAAAGGATTGTTCATTGGACGATTCATAAACTATTACTACGTATAGGAGTATATAATCAATTAAAACCTATTTAATTATATACGCTTATTCGTCAATCCAATGCTGAATATATGGAACACCGCTTGTAAATATTTTAAATCCGTCACTACCTTGAGTCTTAAATAGATTAGGGTTAGGGGTATTACGAGCCAAACTAATTAAGTGAAAGTTTGGGCTGCTAATAATAATATTATAAGAATTTAAATTTTGATAGTTGCTTTCATTTATCAATTTCTCACAAATTCAACTAATTTCAATTTAAATTACAGAAAAAAGATAACTGCAATTCTTAGGAATTGTGTATAAGAACCTAAAAGAGGAAATTAAATTAATTAATCTTTCAAACATTTAAAATACTAATTAATGCATGATTTTGATATAATTTCTAACTTAACAACATTTTCGAGATTTTATCTAATAGTAGTTACATACAACTCTAAGGATCGAATGTATCATTACCCTAAAGTCTTAGCGTGTAAAATAAAATAGTAAAATGGACACGAGTTTTTTGAAGAAAACTCAATCTAATATACACGATTCATGAAATAACATCTAGCGAGCGAGTAAGGGACCGAAGCCCGATACTATTGGACTTGTTTTTCATTTTTTTCAGTTCATTCAATTTAATTCAATTCATACTAATAACTTCATGATCAGTATGGTTCAATATAGTTCAATTCGTTAAAATTTAGTCGAAAAGAATAGAACAATGGCATCATTTGGATTTTGCACCCAAGTTACTAGTTAGGCTATAGGTGTAGTGTGTAATGTTCATCTCATTAAGTGCGTTATACAGTTGGAATACCTTTGCAATTTCCACTCCAAATCAACCTGGACATAAACACAATATACATGACGGCTGAAATTGTGGTAAAGACAATTTGAGAGGCTTAAAAAGGAAGTAGATCGAATTTAATGGAGTAATGTTCGTTGTTGACACTGACAAATTGTATAACAGCGCAGTGAGTAAAAAGGGTTTAATGGAGGCATTGTATAGCAGCAACAGAACAGCATAGCAAGGTTAGTTGTCGCAGGAGTGTCATGCTTTAGAAGGACAGACAGCCTACCACCCATACTACACATACAACAGAGCTTCAAAATTAACTTTTGGTAAAGAGAATTATTTAAGGATCACAACTTTCAATGCACAAGATGACATGCATGCAAATCCACTTAATTATTTTTATTCTATTTACTCATCATGTGATTCATGATATTATGCCAAAGCTACTCCTACTATACTATTACTCTATAATCTATTACTCTATAAGCTATAAGCTATAAGCTATAAGCTATAAGCTATAAGCTATAAGCTATAAGCTATATGGTAAAGCTTAGGTTAGTGCATTTAACCTAATTATATATAAAGGCTACTATACATAGATAGGCATCCACTTCTTTGTGAAAAGAGGAATTATGGAAGCTTTATTTTAGTTTTGTATATTAAACCTTTATTAAAAGAACTAAATTCAACGTTCTAGTCCAAGTCTAACCTTAATACAAGATTTTCATTTGTGATTGTCATCATTAGTAAGATAAGTAGACTTTAAGTTGAAATCATTGTAGTTTAATGTGCTAAATTATAGAGTTTTTAGGTTGTTTGTGGATCTAATAAGTATTGGTTTAAAATCATTTTTTTTATTTACTTAAATTAAGTTTTAAAAACTTAATTTCAATAATTGAAATCTGTTTTATGAAAATGGATTTGAGTCCAATTTTTTTTGTAGTTGTCCTCGTCCCAATTTTTGTTTATTTATTTACTTAAATTAAGTTTTAAAACTTTCTTACTCCTTTCAACTTAATTTCAACTTCTAGTCCAAGTCTAACCTCAATACAGGGAGTATTTGACTTTTGCTATTTACATGTAGCACTTATAATTTTCATTATAAATAGGAAAAATTGCCTAGAATAATACAACATTTTGGCGATTCGTGAATAATAATGCAACCTAAAGATTATTTTTGAATAATGCAACCTTTATACCCCATTTATTTTAAATAAGACAAATGACCGGTTACTTGAACAATTGGTAATTTTTATTTAAAACTTTAAATTTTAATTAATATATTAACAAAAACTTAAAAAATAAAAAATAAACTCCCCCACCCCCACCCCCACCCCTGCTGCTCTCAGCCCCAAGCCCACCCCGCTGCTATCAGTGCTGCTCTCAGCCCCAACCCCCACCCCGCTACTATCATCCCCACCACACTCAACCGCGGCTGCCACCATAGCCCACCGTAGCTTCTTAGCCTCTTTCCTTTTCGCGAACCACCGCATACCCACTCCCTTCTCTTCCTCCCCTGCGCTGCTGCCGCTGTTATTGTACCCCACCCCTCGTGTTTGGCTCGTCGTCGGCGATGTCAGGGTCGGGGTGGCTCGTCGTCGGCGGCTTCTGATTGGTTTCGTGGCTGGGGGAAGGGAGGAGGGATAGCTCCGGTGGCCGTGAAGAGGGAAAGGGCATTTTTTAAAAAATCTTTTTGTTTATAATTTTTTTTTTAAAAAATATTTATGATAACCAAAAACTGAATAACACATGTCTCATTAAACCTCTTTCTTAGGTTAAATCCCGTTTTACCCCATTTATTTTAAATGGGGTATAAAGGTTGCATTATCCCAGAATAATCTTTAGGTTGTATTATTATTTGCGAATCGCCAAAAGGTTGCATTATTCTAGGAAATTTTCCTTATAAATATATAAGATGTTCTAAGTTTTATCTCAATGTATATTTCCATCATATCAATTTTCAAATTTTTTTACTAATATATACTAGAGATATTAATGATCAAAGTTGTATATTAACAAATATACTAGTTAAACTATTGCATCTAAATTAGAAAGGATGTAATATCTAATTTATTCAATTACTAAAAGTAGTTTGATCATAATCATTAGATGACAGGAGTCTAACAATGAATAAAAACTTGCAAACAAATACCTCGAGTACTACTCCTGTCTCTATTCCCCTTCAAACCATGCATCAGTACTCGACTCATGCAAACCTATTTAAATTCTTGGTTGAGTGGATGGTTACATACTTACATGTTCCTCCCGTGGTACGTACCAAGAAATTCAGAAACCTACTACTACTCCCTCCAAATTTTCAAATAATTGCAAGATTTGCAACGAATGTGAAATATATGAAGAACACTAATCTATACTTTATACCTATATTAATGTACAAGATATGAGTTATTATATTATGTCACGAACTTTTGATATCACATCAACCACCTCTTAATTTGCTAGTCTCCCCGCTAGTCCTCAAAATCAACGGTTCGATAAAAAGCTTCATAGCAACAACAATCATCCGTGATCACAAGCCTAACTTAGCAGTAGCCGAAGCTTTAAACCTCGGCACTACAAAAATCATGGCAACGAAAGTAACAACGCTCCACAAGGCGCTAATCCACCTCTCATTCATCCATCGCAACAAGGTCATCATCAAAGGCAACAACTTACTAATTAATCAACACCATGAAAAACATTTGCCAACCCCCGTGACAGATTGCGAAAATCATAGAGGATAAGCAGCACCTACTATGAGACTTTCAGCAATGGGAAATTCATCACATCTTTAGAGAATCAAACCGAGTAGAGGATTAGATCGCCAACATCAGCCACCTAGTCATAGACAGTCTCTGGTTCCAAGATCTTGGATCGAACTGTGTCCCAAAACTCCAAATCTTTTTCCTATTCTTTGGGCTGATGCATTAGGAGTATCCCTCCTGTGGAGGGCTCCTGATGCTCTCACCACCTTTTTCATACCTTTCAAAAAAAAATTATATATTTTTTAAGTTTTTAAACTTTAGAATTGACTCTGATAATGAAAACAAATTCAAGTTTACCTTGATTTTACAATCACAAAAGGTATAATCTTGTTGTGCAAAATCTACTCAACGATTGTATTTTGATGAATAAAACCTTTATTTGTTTCATTTTGTATTTATTAGTTAAATTCAAATATCTATTTAGATGTCGTACGACTTTTTAATAAATCAATTGATTTTATTAAAAATAAAAATAGCTTAATCTTAAAGTTCTAATTTATGTATATGTGTATATTATTTATTAATACAAAACTAATAGATTATTAGTTTTTCTATTGGAAAAACAATTGGTGATATAGTGCAGCGGAATTATATGTGTCATCCTCCCTCTCTTTCATCAACGTAAGATTGCATGTGAGCATTTCTCATTAACAAATAGAGAAAGTAATAGAAAACGTGTCAATTTCGTGTCGGGTTCATGAGTTGGCGGGTTGTCTTCCCCTAACCCTAACCCGACCTGTTTACTTAGACGTGTCAAGATCTTTGAGTCTAACCCGGCACGTTAATTAAACGTGTCGAGTTCGGGTTGACCCGTTTAGCTTTTCATATATGTTTATTTGCTGTTCAATTCATGTATTTTGGTTTGGTACTTATCAAATTTTATGCGGTAGTTAAAATAACATCTAAAAGTGTATAAAAGTAACACTAAATAAACTAAATCAGATCTAAAGACTAAAGGTAAGATGTAAGAAGGGATACTTTAAAATATGTGTAGATAAAAGGGTTGTCGTGTCGTTTTCGTGTCGAATAGCTCAACCCTAACCCAACCCGTTTAATAAACGAGTCGTGTTGAGTCAACCTATTTACTTAAACGTGTCAAAATCTTTATCTAAACCGCTAATTTCGAGTCAGGTTCGTGTCGAATTGTCGTGTCGTGTCAACATTTACCACCTCTAGTATAAACATGATGTAAGTCATGTAACCATGAACCTACTATCAAAACTAGTATGCCCGCATCTCGTGCCCGGCCACTTATAATAGGCACAGGTTATACTCATACTCATTAATGGCTCGACAAATCTGGTAAGTAGACCAGACAGTCTCTCACTTTTAAGCTTCTTGATTTAGCCCCTTCCTCATCATCCTAGGCTCATAGCTAATGCACCATACTGCTATATTCACACCTAATAAACCACAAATGTCGTCCACCAAATTCAACCAACTATTGCACGGTTTAGGACCACTGCGTTATTCATTATTCCAATCCAAATCACTCGATGATTCGTCCTATTAAATCGAAAAAGAACGAATTAATCATCATCATTATGATAAGAAAATAGATGCAATCTTAGTGATATTTCTAAGTAGTTCGGTCTAAGAATAACATGATCTACTACGACCATCTAATATATACAGAGAGGTCGATGAGTTTATGTAATGACGCTTCTTCGTGCTAGAAGTGAGAAAAGATATAATTCTAATGAATAAGTGATATGACTTCAATGGAAAAAAATCAATAACAAAACTTCTTTTCAAAAACAAATTTAGTGTACGTGTGTGTGTCGCTGTGTATGTGTGTGTATATAATTACTAGCTTCTAACCCGGGCAATGCCCGGGAGATGTCTTATTATTTTATACAAAATTTTCAACTAACTCGAATTACTTAAGAGATCAAACTCAATCGAACTTAATATGTATCGTAATTTAAATTCGAGCATGCTAATACATTTATTTTACGTAAACTTGATTGAATTTATATTAGTTTGGATGATTTTTTGTATTTTATTAAGAAAAAATGACCAGGATAATCCAAATTATGCTCGTTGCGCCAAGAATAATCCCTACTAAGCTTTATTCCTGTATAATCCCAACTATTAGGGAGGTCCGCCACAAATAGACCGTGACCGGATGGAAACCTATGTAATAGGTAAACATGACACGTGTCATGCTCTTAGTGGCTGTTTACAATTATTATTTATTTTGTTTTTTTTTTTAAATTCAATCTTTACCCCTCCTTCCCCATCCTACCAAAAATCTTCGTCACCACCACCACCACCCAGCTCCAACCTCACCACCACCACCAAGCTCCGACAACAACCCTCGCTCCCCAGCCCCAGACAACCCACAGGCCCACCACCACCACTCGTAGCCCCAACCATAACCCTCCTCTCGTCACCACCTCAGAACCCCTTTCTCCCCTCCCTACAAGAAACCAACCACCAATTCGACAACCATACCCTAGCCCCTTCGAAAACCCTCCCCACGCCACCACTGCTAGCCCCGTCGAAAACCCTCCCCTCGCCACCGCTCCTATCCCCCTCGAAAACCCTCCCCACGCCACCACTCTTAGCCCCTTCGAAAACCCACCCCAAGCCACCGCCCATATCCCCCTTCGAAAACCCTCCCCTCCCACCACTCCTAACCCTTCGAAAACCCTCCCCTCCCACCACTCCCAGCCGAAACCCATCCACCTTCGAAAAAAATCAATTCAGTTTAGGGTGGTGGGTCACAATTTTGTGGTGGTTAGGGTTTAGATGACGATTTTAGGGGTGTTAATGGTGGTTTTAAGGTGGCTGACGATCGGAATTAGGGGAGTGTGTGGGAGGGGTTTTGGGAATGGGTGAGGAAGAGGAGGGGAGGGGCTGGCTAATGTGGTGGGAGTACAAAGAAAAATAAAAATTATACCTGGTTAACAGGTTTCAAGTCACCTAGGGGTGTTTGTGGCAGACCGCCCTAATAGTTGGGATTATACAGGAATAAATCTTAGTAGAGATTATTCTTGGCGGAACGGTTATAGTTTGGATTATCTTGGTCAATTTCCTTTTATCAATTCGAGCCGACTTCAATATATTTCTATCTAATAATTTTTCATTGTATATATCAAAATTGAATTAGATGGGTTTTTTTACATGTCCAACTCGAGTGGACTTTAGTACTATGTAACATCGTTTTCTTAGTTAACTCAGTTAGTTTAAAAGTGATAAAACTCAATTGGCCTCGCATGTTATTTAGTATTAGATTTACTTAAGCCTCATTGGATCTAGATTAAATTAGTCAATCAATTCAAATCACTTCATTTCAGTTTAGTTCTACTCATTTATGACAAATAAAACGGGCCATGTATAGGTAAAATATAAGATTTTTTTGCAATTTCGGAAAAACATATCATAATTGGATCTTGATTCAAAGTATTTTTGCAAATGAATCTAACAGCATAAAAATTATAATTTTATGAGATTTGAAATGAAAGTTATGATTAATTTTATAATTTCATATTGATAGTATTTTTGGATAAGGAATATAATATATAATGATTCTTTTTAATTATTATTTATTAAAAATTAAATTATTAATTGTATATACATAATAATGATGTGGAGCGACGTAGTATCTCCTTTCGGGACCTCTTTATTATCTAGTATAGATACGAATAGGATCGGGTGAAAATTGTTTTCACCATATGCAATGAAAACAGTGTAAAAGGTGTACATAATATAAGAGGCATAAAGGGTAACACGTAATATTTCATTGATGACATTTTTTATTAATACTGACTACGTTGATGTTAAAAATACGCATATCCCTTTAATCGTAATAAATCCCCTGTAAATTTTATGTACCCCTTTTTCAACTTTCTATTATTTTCAGCAAATTTGAGGTTTTTAGTAGAATTTAACTCTCTCTCTGTATAGATTGAAAATTGTTTTCAGTGTAAAAACGATATATAAGAGGTACATGGGACTATGGGAGGCATAAAGGAGTACATGTATTTCATGATTAATGTCATTTTTGTATGCGCGTACCCCATTAATTGTAATATGTACCCCTGTAAACCTCGTATGTACACATTTTTTCAGGTTTTTACAGATTTCGCCAAATTTTTGTTTTTAGTGAATCTGACTCTCTATATACATATCAAGTAATTGTTCTAAAAAAAATAGTTCAAAATTTTTAAATGAAAAATCATATAAATATGTTAAAATTATGAAATACTCGTTCAGTTTCATTTTAATTTTTTACATGCGAAACTTTGTAACATCTCTAAGGTTTGAGATAGATCGAGTATACAATCCTGTACCTTCAACCGTCAGTTCAAATTTTTAATTGAGTTGGTTGCTCGTCGTGACATCAAAAACTAATGTGACAGTAGGTCACAACTTCTAATATCATTCATCACACCTTTTTAAGTGGAAATCTAGGGTCATGTATAAGCTATGAGAAGGCATGTGGTATATCCACACTTCAAGTCCAAATATTTTTTTATTTTCCAATATATGTGGTATCTCAATCTATCAAGAATAATATTTGAAAATTTTGTATTGTACCCTTTTTTGAACAGTTACATCAAGAGTTTTTGCATTCTTGTATTATTGAGAATATACAAAAACAACAATGGTTTTTTAAACATTTGATTTCTTAAGAGTCGATAATTTTTTCTCGTTGTGACTTATTATTAATATATTGACTCAAAAATGTTAAAACAAGGATATTAACACGATCAACATATACCATGTATATATGTCCTTCTTCAATATGATAACATACACAAAATTTATACGTTGTTTAGGGTATTCTAGGTGGAGAAAAATAGAGATATTGTTAGCAACTTCAGCACCTTGCAATAGAAAGAAAAAACAAAGAAAACGTTTGGTAAACATACATGTAATATAGTATTCGAGAAGCAATAAAATATATTGGATCATAAAGGTTTATAAAGGTTGTACATAAAATAACAAATATTATTGTATAGGAAAAAATAGGTATATACATTATCTATGAGCTACTGATCATTCCATATTAATTGCAACATTTAGGTATTTATACTAGGAAAAATTGACCAGGATAATCCAAACTATGCCCATTCCGCCAAGAATAATCCCTACTAAGCTTTATTCCTGTATAATCCCAACTATTGGGGAGGTCCGCCACAAACACCCCCAGCTGACTTGCAACCGGTTGAAAAGGTAATTTTTTATTTTTCTTTTATTATTCCTTTTGTTTTCTACTCCCAGCCCAACTCCTACCCACCACCATAACCGCCACCCCTCTCCCTCCTCTTCCCCCCATTCCCAAAACCCCTTCACCGGAATTTGTCGAGCATACTGAAACCACCTCCCTTGCCTCCCCCCCTTCATCTTCCTCCCTGATCACCAAAATCATCACCCTAACCACCCTAATTTGAAGATTTTCGGAGGTATTTGAAAGTGGTGGTGGTGGGTTTGATTTTCGAAGCCAGGAAGAGGGAATGGGGTGAGAGGGAGAATGAGCGAGAAAGAGAAGTGGGGTTTCGGTGGTGGGATCGTGATGGTGGTTGTGAGTATGTGACCATAGGCTTCGTCGACGAGATTGGTTGCGAGAGAAAGAGAGCAGAGTGGCGGCAGAGGTTTGTGGGAGGTGGCTGCAGTTTGACCGTCGGTGGTTGGTGAGAGATAGAGGTGGGCTGGTTTTAATGTAGGTGGGAGAGGAGGTGGTGGCTGTTGGGTGGGGTTGTGATGGTCGTTGGCGGCAGAGAGAGAAGGATACGGGGGCTGGGATTATTGGTTGTTGGGTGAGTTGTAGGGGAGGGGAGCGAAAGAGGGTGCTGAAGGGGTGGTGGCGAGGGGAGGAGTGGTGGTGGTTGGGGGGGTGGCCTGTGTTGGTGAGGGGAGGGAAGGAAGGGGGTAAAAAGGGGGGAAATTTAAAAAATAAAATAAAATAAATAAATTGTAAATATCCAATTAAAACATGACATGTGGCGTGTTTACCTATTAAACAGGTCCCTTCAGGTTACGGGGTGTTTGTGGCGGACCTCCCCAATAGTTGGGAAGATACAGGAATAAAGCTTAGTAGAGATTATTCTTGGCGGAATGGGCATAGTTTGGATTATCCAGGTCAATTTTTGCCTTTATACTATTCACACACTTCCTTTTGACTTTCTATTATGATTAGACTTAAGGACAAATATGACTCGTATGTGAGATCTTTTTAAATTTGTTTTAGTATAGAATTTCAAACTATATCAAGTATTGTAGTTTTTTACTTAATAATAGTCGAAGATTTTTAAGAGTTAAAATTGTGCATGAAGAAGCGTAAAGCTCTACATGTTATAATTATTATAAAATAGAGAAAGCATATAAGATGGTAAAATTTTTAAACAACATTTATGACATCATATATATCCTTTTAAATTATATATTTATACAAAATTTTGTATTACGATTCAAAAAATGTTCAACCACATGTTAAACTAGATATCCTCAGCATATCCAACCAACTTTCTATATCTTGGTTGGTTTCAAAATAATTGGCCTAATAAATCGTGATCACTTTGTGCATGCATATATATTTCCCATATGTCTAAAAGAAAGCTATTACTACAACATGTTATTTTTTCTCTATTTCATTGGTGCTTTCAGCTTTTATATACATATGTTGTCAAATGTCAACTAACAAGGACACTTATGGAGTACTCCTATCAGAGAAAGTTATACAAATATATAGTCTTATCCCTCTCATTCTCTCTGGCTACAAGTACAAATATAGTTTTTTGTTTTTTACATTTGGCTTTATGGTTCAAATTCTAGTGTCCAAAGCTAATTTATGTGCACTTCAATATCTGTTTTCCAAGTACTTGCTTGAGCATAGTACTAATTAATAATACGTTTGTATATATATGCATGCCATCCCACCTTCTCCAGGACCACTTTCTAGCAGTGTACACCAGTAGCCAGCTCTTTTGCTTCTTGGATAAGCGAATTAAACGACTACAAAACTAAAAGGATGAAAGAAATTGAATGCAACAACCTCAACCCTTGGATTAGATTGGATGAATTTGGTGATTCTAATGTCTTTAGATTTTGCAGGAAACTCTTTATATGAATAGTGAATAGAAGACAAGTTTTTAGGTAAGTAACTGCCTATGCAAATCTAGGGCTAGTTTTAGAGCGAGCAATCTCTGATAGAAGTATATAACACGAAAATATGCTCAAAGCCGACATGGTCATAAAATGACTTAGAAAAACACGAAATTGATAGGAGACGTACACGAACAAAAAAATCTATTAAGTCAGACCTGATTTGTTTAGTTTATATATCATGCATCCTACATTTTATAATGTTTCTGATATATATACCTTGAAGATAATAAGATGTCAACGTACACATGATCACATATTATAAACTCGATCCATTTACTTGAATAGTCGGTTGTAGCAATAGTTTGGCTCAATTCAATCGACTTCCACAAAGATTGAAGATGACTTTTGTAAAAAATTGTAGAATATTGATACGGTACGCAAGAAGGTTGGTTTTATTGTCAGTCACGTGTAATTAAAGAGTGTTTGGTTGGAACAAATTATAATCTTAAAAATAAGTTTTCCCGATTTTTTTTAATTTGGATGGTATGGTATATTTTTTAGTTCTAATTAAGGATGGAAATATTTTCCTTTGTAAAGGAATAAATTCAACATTTCCTCTACTTAGAAAGGAGGATTGTGTGGATGAGATTTGAACTTCTGACCTTGTGATCACACTAGTAGCTCTGTTACCATGTCAAAAAATCAACTCTATCAAAAGTATAAACTGATGTTAAAGTCTCAAAAATAGTTTAATACTTTATCATGCCCCCTTATAGAAGAGTCCTTTGGGCTTAAAGTGTGAGGCTTCACATACATGAGGTTAAATATTCCACTTAGAAAGAAGGGGTGTATGCATGAGATATGAACTTATGACCTCCTGGTCACATTAGCTCTTGATACAATGTCAAGAAACCAACTATACTCTATCACACCCATCATACTAGAGTTTTTAGGGCTTGAAGTATAGATGTAGCTCCTCATACATGGCACCGAAATTCCACTTAGAAAGGGGGGATGGATGAGATTTGAACCTGTAATCTTCTGGATGTAGTAGCTCTAATGTCATGTCAAGGAACCAACTCAACAAAAAATCTAAGCTGATAGTTAAAGTCACAAGAATAGTTTTATACTCTATCATATAATAATAATTTTAGGGGTTTACTAATGTTAAGAAATAAAAACACCTTAATAAATGTCTAATATTTACTTGTGAGAGAATATTTACCCAAAATAGTATTAATATTTACTTGTGATAGAATAAATTAATTGATCATAAGCATTTATCATGCATCAGAGATTATCAGATAGATCTTTAGCATATACGGAGTACTGACTACTTTTCGATGTATATTTCACAGATTTGTATATAACAATACTTTAATTTTATTTAATCAATAACCAGTCATCACTTATCATATGTTATACCATCAATGACTTACGGCTTGTTTGGATAGCCAAAATAGGAGGGAAGGCGAGGTGAGGGGAAGGAAAATGGCAAAAATCCCTTGTTTAGATACCAAGTAAGGGGGTGAGGGATTTGGAGGGGAGGGGAATGGAAGGATAAATTTGCAAGAAATTGCTCTCTCCAACAATGGAGAGATTTGGAAGGAAAACTCATTTTCCTTTCCTCCCCTCCCTTTCTCTTCCCTCCCCTTCCCTTCCCTCCCCTTCCCTTCCCTCCCCTTCTTTTCCTTCCCCTTTTTTATCCAAACAAGCTGCATACAAACAACTACGTTTTAACTTACTATCTATTACGTCACGTGTTACTTTGAAAAAAGCGAAGATTACATAGAAACTAATCACTTATCAACGTGAGTCCTCCAAGGTGTGCATTAGTTGTAAGTTGTAACTTCCAAGTAATCACTAGATGAGTATGCATTGTAGCTATGTTGCACCAACACTTTGTAAAAATCATATATGTCCATTTCGATCATAAGGGGCGGAGCCAGAATTTTAATTCGGGGCCGAAAATAAGTTTTGTAAGAAATGAAGAAGCATAAAGTTAAAAATAGGAAAATTTATCAGGAATAAGTCAACCTTTGCGTTGACCGCTTTTAACAAGTCTACCTTCATTTATTCCACTAACAAGTAAACCTTGTAACTACTTTTGCTTTTAACAAGTTTTTACCGGTTTGTACCTCTTAGTAACCTGATTAACAGGTTAAAGTGGCACATATCATTCTTTTATTAAACATTTAAATTTAAAATTTAGTAAAAAAACAATTAAAAAATAAAATAAAATTCCTCTCTCCTTCCCCCCACCCCCAAGTCAGATTATTATCCCCACCCATCAAACCCACCTACACTCTCCCAAAATCACTTAAATACACCATCCAAAATCACTTAAAGTAACAAGTTATTACTAGGTCACCGGTAAAAAAAACTTGTTAAAAGCAAAAGTGGTTACAAGGTTTACTTGTTAGTGGAATAAATGAAGGTAGACTTGTTAAAAGCTGTCAACGCAAAGGTTGACTTATTCATGACAAATTTTCCTTAAAAATAAAGGAGAAAAAATGTCTGCCAGGGGATTGAACCCTTGGTATAGAGTCACTTGTTGTCGAATTTCCAAGAAAACCAACAAAGTTATAAATCTGTAAGTATATTTAGTGCAAAATTTTTTTTAAACTTGGACCAAGGGGGAGGCCGTGGCCCCTGCCCGCCCCCCCCCCTATCTCCGCCCCTGACGATCATGACATGGACTCAAAATTATGATATGGAGTAAATTTCAGTTTTTTATTCCTGTATCTTTATATGTTCATTTTTCGATTGTGTTTTCATATAATGTAAGTTATCGTAGAGACCATAACATAAAGTTATAGGGCAAACTTGAAACGGAACCGTATAAGACATGAGTAACCAAACTAGAAATACAATGCCAAATTAATCTAGCTTGTTGGCTCCTTATTATAATTATTTGTCAATGTTTTCAATTATTATTCAAACTAAAATAAATAAATAAAGTTGCCCCCACTCTAGAAAGATGTACAACCTATATATGCAGGGCTTTTACTCTTTAGTAGTCTCTTTTACAAAAATTACGTAATGTGTTTATACATCGATAAGCAAATATATAGTCGTAATCAATAAGCAAAGTTGCCCTCCGTTATTTTAATAGAGACGTTTGCTCTTTCACGCAAACTAAGGAAAAAGTATAAAAGTAAGAGAGAAAGATGGAAAAAGTAAGAAAAAAGTGAAAAAGTATGAGAGAAGGAGAAAAAAGTAGGAGAGAACTGTAATAATTAGGTAGACCAACTTACAATTTATGGTAAAAGATAGAAGTGTCCCAATTAGAAAAACACCCTTAAATGGAAAAATGTATCTATTAAGAAAAAACAGAGGGAGTAATAGATAGGGTAAAGAGAAACGGCAAAAAACTGAAACATAGTTTCAAAGAGTGGTAATTTTTTTCCTTCCTACTTCTAAGTTCTAATGCGTTTCGTGTGTACTATGCATAATGCATGGTATAGGACCATATAGATATTGGAAAATGGAAATAAAGCCTCATATAGTTATTTCCCACATAACTTAACTTAGATGAACTAAACTGAAGCGGAAGCTGAAACTCCTTTCTTAAGATTCTGTTCTTTGGAAATGACTGAAACTAAACTGAACTAAACTGAAATGAAATGAACTTAACTTAACTTATATTTTACAAACTAAAAGTTATGTTATTAATAATAATCTTTATAACTAAAGCTAATGATAATATATATTATATAACTTAAAATAATTAATCCCAGTAATAATAATAATAATAATGTAACTTATAATATTAACATAAATATTTATTATTATATTATTAATTATTAGTATAATTATTATCATGACTAATTATAATTTCAGAGATTG
The DNA here is from genome assembly GCA_947645195.1 of Patellifolia procumbens. Classification (NCBI taxonomy): domain Eukaryota; kingdom Viridiplantae; phylum Streptophyta; class Magnoliopsida; order Caryophyllales; family Amaranthaceae; genus Patellifolia; species Patellifolia procumbens. Next base: position 6,139,834 of record CANSGD010000972.1, read on the forward strand.
TAATATCTTTTATATTAATAGATAATATTTATACCAATTAAAAAATACAATAGGAAAACAAATTGTGCAGAATGAAGAAAATGTTGAAGGAAGTGTTTGATATTGTCATGATCGAAAAGCTTCCATGTTTGAAAGAAGAAAAACATTAGGTAAGATAATTTGGAAAGACATGAAACCGATGGTGCAAGATGGCCATGAAAATGTTAATGATGGTCGTGCAGATAATTATGATGGCAGTCAATACATTAATGATGATAATTTAGACGATAATGAATATGTAGGAGATCATATAGAAGAAGATGATTAGAAAATTAGAAGCAAAAGATGATTTTTTCAAGAATGTCTTGTACTTGAATTAATACTAAAACTAAAATTATATTATTTCGAGCCAAATCGCAAACAAATTAAACTTAACTTTTTAAATAATAATAATAATAATAATAATAATAATAATAATAACATAGTAATAATAATGATGATAATAATAATAGTAGTAATTTCTTGTATGATTTTTGTCATGTACTTGATTTTTGCCCACTAATTTCTTGTAAGTTGTATGATTGTTGTCTGTTAAAAATAATAATGATAATCAATTGTTGTGTTGTTGTTGTTGTTGTTCTTGTTGTTCTTGTTGTTGTTATTGTAAAACAGACAAAAAACAATCATAAGACTAACAGTAATAATATTGAATATGATAATGTCTATGAAGTAAAACAATAGTAATAAAAATATCGATATTAATATTTAAAATATAATTATAATATTAATATGTTTTATTAAATGACAAAAATAATTTCTAATAAGTAAAACAATAGTATTAGAAAGATCTTTAATAATATTAAAGCATAATTAGATATTAAATCATAAATAATTTAAATTGAATTTCATATGTCAATAAAATAATAAACTGTATAACGATAATAGTAAACTAAGAATAATAGAGAAAATGAAAAAAAAAGTAGTCTTAATAATAAACTGAATAGAGTGAGTCGAACTGAATTAATGGAACTGAACATAACCAAAATATTTTTTCAATTAATTCTATCCAAAAGAACATGGCCTTAGTATATTTATTGCTCGTGTTCTTCCTCATACATTAAATGTTTGAGTCCCACATAGAAAGAATGTGAACTTCTAGTTTTGTTTATCTATTACTCCTTCACTCTTAGTCTTTTTTGGTGAAGAGTTAGAAGTATGCTTCGGTACCAGACACAAATGCGTGCATGCAGGCGAGCCGGCGGGATCATGACGAGCACGGGGCAGGCGTGATATGTGGCTCTTTTTATGGCCCAGTCTGGACTGGGAAATTCTCAAATTCAGTTTTGCGACATTTAGAAAATCTCTTCATAACATAAACTTGTTTGTTGTCGTTATTGTTGCGAAAATTTTGCCAAGTTTCTTGTCATTATCTTTGGAAATTATTTTCTTCCTAATATAAATTTGTAGTTTTCTTTGTTGACTCTTGGCCTATATACTCTCTTCTTCTCTGATAAGCAAGAGACACAAAGATTATCATTCACTTTTCCCTTTAAATATTATGTTCTCTTAGTTCAATTCGGGTAATCTTGGTCACTCTATCTATCTACTTGTGAATGCATACGAAAGGATCATGATGTGCTAATCCGGGAGGGTGATCACCGGAAGGAAGTTTGTAATCGTGCTGCGGCAAAATCACTTTTAAGGACTGTGGAATTCTCCACGCCACAATGCTTCTCTCAACTCCTATTTGCATACTACAAGTAAGATTTCTCTTATTTTATGATTTTATCTCCTTGCGCAATTACGTTTAACAAGGGGTGTACCTGTGATCTACAGAACTTGCATGTAGTTCTTACACGTCAATCATATGTGGCATATATTTAAGCTTAGGAGACTCATGTCTTAATTAAGAGGGAACCTTAAACTATCTAAAGTAACTAAGTAAAACATATAGGATTGGACATCGAAGGCTTGACATGAATTTTGGATTTGATACACAACCTTTAAAAGGTAGTCAACAACGTGGTTGGCTTAGCTTCCTTATAAACATTAGTGATTGTAATCATTCTGAAAGTGGACATAATTTGAAATATGTCGCCAATAAGCATATGGATACTCTAGGGGCTATGAAATTGTCTTCGAATGATATTCATGATAACAAGGTTGTCTCCTTTTATGGTAAGATCTCGGATATCAAGGATTTTTGCTCAGAGTAGACCGTTTCTGAGTGATACTGACCTTTCTGAAAGTGGACATAATTTGTAATATGTCATCAATAAGCATATGGATACTCCAAGGGCTATGGAATTGTCTTCAAATGATATTCATGATAGTCAGGTTGTTTCCTTCTATGATAAGATCCCGGATATCAAGGGCTTTTGCTCAGAACAACCCGTTTCTGAATGCAGTCACTTAAGTGGGTTTGTATGACCCGACCGGTTTATAGGCTTCGGCTTCTAGAATGTTGCTTATTTAAGCATGTAGTATACTTTAACATGAAGCGTAGTGTGGACTATGTTCGCCATAGAGAAAAGAAAGGAAAGAGGGAAGGAATTAGCCATTAGGATATACTAATATAGTAGGTTACATTTTCTTTTAAAATCCTTTCAACTTGTGAAGATTTAATTTAAATTATTAAAAGCAAAGGAAAATCAATTCATCGGTGGCCTATGTTGTACTAGCCTTATATGCACGCTATGCATGCGAATAATTACATATAAGGATCTTGGGAAAATGAAAATATAAGGCTAAAAGATTGACTTTTTTTTAAAATAGAAAAACTAAAAACTTACTTTTCCTTGATTATATCAGCTTTAACTTCATTGATTTATTTAATTGTTTTCTTCTTTTTTATTTTTGACATCCACCCCCCTCTTCCCCTATAGTATAGAGATCCGAACAACGAAAATTTATTGCCCTTCCCGTCATTTCTTTTCGTCCAAATCCTTTCTTTGAACAGGGAATTCACCCTTATTTTTCGAGGAGTGTCAAGGTTGCAGACCCCCTTTTTACGAGGAGAATGCCTAATGCGTATTTACAAGGATGGAATGAAGATTATAAGTAGAACAATATTGAATATTGAAATGAGAATCCACGAGCTAACTAACATTTGCAATCTAGTCTACTAACATTTTGATATATGTTGTAACCAATGTTATTAATTTGGATCGGGATACTACTTTGAATCGAAGAGGTGAGTAGGATCACGTTGATAGGATCAGATAGTAGGATACATAATTTGTTAAATAGTGAGAATTATGCTATAATATAGTAAAAGAAAAGTCATGTTAAAAGTTTAGAACCACACTAATAAAATTTATTTCATTCACAAATGGCAATAGTAATTCCATCTCTCTAATTTTAAGTAACATCTAATCAAAATTTAATAGGAAAAATATAAATTGAGATTATTTATAATTTTTATGATAGGATCAGATTGTAGAATCATAGAACCGTTTCAGGATCCTACCATATGGAGCTTTCAGTTAAGTTAGCATGAGGATTGGTCGAATCTTCTTCGATCATAGAATCATGAGATCATATCAGGATGGTAGTACCAATCCGCTACATAGGTGAACTTCCATGATATACCTGAAATATATCCAAACTGTAAAAGGAAAATGTTGTATGCAGCGCTAAAAATAGAATGGATAATCTTTATAGCGACTGACGCGCAGGGGGGTCGATGAGGGTGTGCAAGGAGCCCCATAGCACAGGGCCCCAAAACTTTTTTTTAAGAATTTTACTTCATATTTGAGGGTATCTTTTTTTTCCATTATTAATAAAAATTCTTAATGATCTATCTTTTTCCAACCATCTAACTTTAATTTTTAACATAAATTTAGGGGCCCATTCTCATATTAGAACCGGGGCCCCAAAATCTTCAAGAGGTCCTAACTGACGTGTTAATTTGATATAAATTTATAACTTAATTTTATTTTGAATAATATACTCCCTCCGTAACGAATTACTTGCAACAATGGAATATTTTACCACAAGCAAATATAATGGATTTTTTTTCATCAGAAACAACTTCTTATATGCTTTTTCTTTATGAGAAACAACCTTTTAGATATTTTCTGGCAAAATAAAACCTACAATATTATTTTTTTTGGGAGAAACAATCTTTTTCCATTTTTGGGGTCAATTATGGGATCCCACTACATTCTAATGTAGATGGTGTAGTATGTTTTGAGTTTGTTGATTGAACTAGGATGTAGTAAGATCTCACAATCAACCTCAAAAAAAGCGAAAAAGTTGTTTCTCACAAAAAAAACATTGTAGTTTGTATTTTGCCCTAAAATTTTTAAAGGTTGTTTCTCGCAAAAAAAAACATATAAAAGGTTGTTTCTGACAAAAAATCCTAATCTCAATTCTATAAGTGAAAAGGTGGGGGACACCAAAAATCCATATATTATTCTTTTTTTAATTCATAATTAAATGGAACAAATCTCTATGTATAACTAACTTTTTTCATTTTGAAAAATACATCTTAAACAAATTATCGTATTTTCCTTTCTACTTTCCATTTTATATGCTTTCACACGCATCGCGTACATTTAATACTAGTACCAATTATAGCAAGTAATATGTTACGGAGGGAGTTGTAAATTTTTATTAGGAAATAAGATTGTATATATAGAGTTGGTTTACTATAAGACGGTCTTAGGTTAAGCTTAACCTCAGACCAGCCCAATAAGCCTTAGAGAAGCCTATGACGCGCGCCACATGCTAAGCAGCCCAACCAAGTTGATTTTTTTAACTTTTCGACCCAATACCTTAACTTTTTGCGTTTTTTTAACTTTTCGCCCTAAAACTTTAACTTTTGCATAAAAATCCATAACTAATATCATATGTGGAATCGATACCCTTCACTCTATTAGCCCTATTAGTTATGGATTTTTATGCAAAAGTTAAAGTTTTAGACTGAAAAATTAAAAATGCAAAAATTAAGGTTTTAGGTTGAAAAGTTAAAAAATAAATTTTTCTAGGCTCCTTAATGCGTGGCACGCGTAATTAGGCTTTTAATTGGCTTATTGGGCTGGTCTTACATTAAGATTAATGTAAGACCGTCTTTTATAAGACTTTGCCATATATCATAACCATAAAAAACAAAAGTGTGGAAAAAATAAAAAAAGCGATACAACGCGTGCAATACACTCCATTCCCCTAGAGAGCTTTTATACAAACTGTTTGGATGGACCACGTTGATAATTTGATTTCAAATGTTATTGCGCCCATCCTATTCTCGTGAGCCGTGATCCCCCCCATCTTTCGCCTCGAGCCTTCCTCTCTATCACTCGTCTCCCTCTATCTTAGTCTTGTACATATCCTACCCCGTTTAGGCCACATGTAGTTACCACATACTCTTTGTCTGCTTGATCAATTCCTTCATATCACTATTAATGCTCCTCTTCCTTGTTTTTTAACTTGTTTTTATCTTCCTTCATACGCATCCGTAAAATCGACTCATCAAGTTTATGATTTATCCTTTTACTAAAGAGTGATCTTAGTTATAGAGTCGTAGACGAATGGTAGCTTAATTTTGGACATATTGAGACGGTAAATATTTGCTTGCGGAAAATACTTTACATTTTCAATTACTTTATATTGAATCATATTACGATGATGATATATATATTTTGTTCATTTCAAATTAGTTTGGATCAACTCCATTCATACCTAGGCCGAACATATTACTATAAATGAACTTCATATTTATATACTTCTAACTATTAAGCATTTTCAAATTTTAGTTGGTTTGATTTGAATAATTCCATCAAAATTTTGGTCCAAACTAATTAGGTTATCTAGTTTTGAGCTTAGCTTTAATTTCAATGTTGGTAGAATTATAGAGCATGCATTAGCTCGACCATGTCAACTCTTCTTTATGCATTCACACTCAAACTCCTAAATTCTTCTTGTATCTTATCTTTGTTTTTTAAAAAATAGAAAAAGAAACATGCATGTTCTGTCATGGAATATCTTATCTATGTAGAATTGTAATGACTAATAGGAAATTTGCATTAAAACTAAATATGTGTTCAACTTTATTCACAATATATAATATTGATCCTAGTAGTCACTATTTCCTCGATTTGTTTTTTTACTCAACATTCATATATTCTATATGAATTAAATTAACAACAACAAAATTGCGCTTCAGCCTAGGCCGGCCCGTTCACAATCCATCTGCTAAATTACACCCATCCGCTTCTTAGAATTCGATGGGAATTCTAAATTCCCGATACCTCACTATTTCCTTTAGTCGCATTTCATATTAGGGTTACTTATTAAATTAAAGAACGTACTCAAATTGTATTGTTGACAATTAATCTTTTTATATGTCCTTCTTGGGGTAGTCTTATCAAAATAAGATCATGTATTGTTGTTGATTATATTAATTCAAATATATAAAAATTATAATAACCACTTTTCAAAGAAATAAAAAAATTGAACTAGAACTTATTTTTCTAGTTAAATATGGCTCATGCCTTTTTTTTTTAATGTTAGAGCGACAATATCTTAAGACGGTTCATATTAGCGTAAGTCCTAAATTATTTAACGATTAAGACTTTTCTTGTTGTAGTACCTGAATATTAGAAAAAATCATCATGAACTTGATTATGATTTTGACTACTGAATTCACTAATTAGTGCTCAATATGACAAATATGTGATGGTGATTGATGTCTGATTCGTCTCTATAAAATTGACATATAATGCAAATTTAAGACATGCCAGCATTTTGGGGACCAAAACCTAATTATGAATTAAGTTAGCTAAATAAAGATTAGATAAGAAGAACCCAAAAATAATAAAGTTGCAGCACATATATTTAAAAAAAATGGAGTAATAATAATTAGAAAAGAGTACTTTCCCTGTAACAGTAAGACAAAGAGAAGAGGTATCACCATCATTTGTATCAGTTGAATAGTGAAACAATCAAGTTTTGGGTTATAGTTAGTGGAAAACTTCACCATAGTAAAGAAATAGAAAGAATTGCCTGTATTTTGCTACAGTACTTTTTTGAAGCAAGAAAGCTATGGAAGAAGAAGAAGGAGGAGGGTAGTATGTTGTATGTATGCCGCCCATGCATGCATTATTATTATGGTGGGAGCCTAAGAGGAGAGAGACGCATGAACAGTGACCTTTCAGAGATAGCTACGTACCTTCATTTGTTTGGAAAATTATATTTCAAGTTTTTATTTTGTGTACTTAGTTATAGGTTGCTATTTTGCTAAGCTATATAGGACACAGTCACAAAGTGACAGTACGTTGATAATTTGAAAGATACTCAGCTAGTCAGCTGTTTTTCTGTTCATTTTTTCAGTTATGCGGATCTTGATTTGTTTTGGTTCATGTAGCTGATCTTTATTATGAGATTAACACTTTAATTTGGCATTATTGTTGTATCATAAATGTTTTTGTTATACTAAGTATATCATCGTAATTTTTATCGTACACTAGTATAGCTATAGCTAGAGATACGCATGACAACATACACGACATATACGCTTTTTTATCATATGCGTGATGTGAGGAAGGTGTGTATAAAGCTCACAATTTGTGATTCGACTCGATTTCTTGACCTGAAGATATTGAGAGAACCTGGACCTGGCTGGAAATAATGAGAGAATCATAAACCCGACCTGAACGGAGCTCAAAAAACCAGAATGCAACCAATTTGACTCATTATCATATTTTGTAATTAAGGTTTAGTTTATTTTGACTTTGCTTGTTAGTACAATATGAAATTAATCTAATACTAAAACCAAACTCAACACATTGACCCGCATTGCTCATGTGTCTGCCTGGATTTAACGAAGGGGTATTGGTCGTGGTTATTTTTTTTATCTAATTAAACCAGGGTTATTAAAATCACGATTTAAGTCTCAAAATCTTATGATTTTACGATCTTAATTTGCAAAACGATTTAAATCGCAACTGGAATCTTAATATGTTAAAATCTTATTTATAATCTTATTAAATCATTAGAATCTTAGAATCGTCACTAAAATCTCACGATTTTAACGATTTTATATGATTTTATCAAAATTTCATTAAAATACTGGGCTAAGCCTATTGTTATAATGTTTTTCTCTTTCTAGATAAGTAACACTCACATATTCAAAATTTTTTTTATTAAACTTAGTCAATTCACTTTTATAATTCACCCAAACTCGTCTTTTTCATCAATGATGATACTAGTATCAGTTCTTTGATACACGATTGGTGGCTTTGCACTTCTAATCTTAACTGTTTTTTATGATGAATCGTATAATAAAAGGACCAAATCACTAAATAAATTTTAATTAGTCATTTAATGATAAAAAAAAACGGCTAAATAAGTTATACAATGCATCAAAAAGCTCTATTTTTGCAAAAATTGTAAAATCTTACAATCAATTCTACAATCCGATTTTTGATAAATTTTGACTTCTTCTTTCAATGATTAATCCCATTTGATGTCCCATTTTCTATTATTTTATCTCGTAACTTAAATTAAATAATTCTTTTACTTATTTTCTTAGTGCTCCCTATTAGTAAATCCTTCTCTAAAACAAAAAAATAATAAAATAAACTTCACTTAGTAATATAAAGAGACAAAAGGAAATAAAACGTATTCATCATTTATTTTATTAAGTGAAGTATTTATATTTTTTGTTTTTTAGGAGGATTTACTGATAGGGAGCACGTAGAAAATAAGTAGAAGAAATTATTTTATTTTAGTTATGGAATAAAAATAATAGCAAATGAAACACCAAATGGGACATTATGTGGGATGGATGATCTGGACTCATAAAAATTTTGAATCGAAAACCGAAAAAATGGAGGAAAAAACAACAATTAATGAATGAACGAATAGTGGGCTATAGACCAGGTGTAGATTGTAGGTTTACCAAAAAATGTGGGCTAATACAGAACTCGTCTCAGATATTATGGGCGTGCGGTATTGGATAAATTATTTGGGCTTGCTGGACCCTTAGTTCAGCGTTCACAGCTCTCACAGCATAGCTACTAGCTAATTGTGAACAAAAAGATTTTATAAGCTTCCATAGACTCCTTAGAAAGTAATTAAATCTTACAAAAATATAGTTTACTGTCTTAAAATTTGGCATTGTATAGGGTCTACCTAGCAGACCTCCAGCTGGCAGCAGCCTGCCACTCCACGTCAGAGCGCCTGGAGCAGAGCAGACCTCCTCAGGCAGACCGCTCCGGACATAGCCTCTAGGCTGGAGTTTAATGAAGGCCTCGTTCCACCTTGGCCCACTTTCAAAGAGGCCCACTCACTTTACTAGGTCAGTTACAAGTCCATGTCTCATATAAATACCCATGCCCATGCATGGGTAAGGTACGTTCAATCACACACTCACAGAATACTTGCACTTGATACTCGTTTTCTCTCTACTAGAGATCTTGTGCTCAATTTGGACTGACTTAGGCATCGGAGAGGCGATCCTCGGAACCACCCCCGAGGTTTCTCCTTGTTTTGCAGGTAACCACCACCACGAAGGACGTTTGGGAGCCACGATTCCACCGAGTACCCACCACCACATTCACTGTTGCTGTCTTGGACAGAAACAGACATAACTTAACTACTTCATTTAAATTAATACTGATCTTTTTGTATTCCATATTTAAGAGAACGAGTTTATAAAATAATCTAACTTTATCAATTTGGAAGAAGAAATCAAAATTTGTCAAAAACCACCTAATATAATGCACATTATTGGTTTAACCACTTTTTCTAGTTGTTTTTTTAAAATTTAACTACCTCATATATGCAATTGCAGTAGGTTTCAGTTTCACTATCAATGGGTGATTTTTGACCGAAAAACTGCCGATTTTAGCCGGATTACCACTCATTTTGACCGGAGAACCGTCCATTGCTAGTGAAAATTAGTGGTATTACATATATAAGGTAGCTAAATCTAAAAAAGAAATAGAAAATATGGATAAACATAATGTTCATTACATTTTGTAGTTTTTGACAAAAAAAAATCCTTCAATTTTTGTTATGTCATGTGCACAGTTGAAAATTAATGTTTAAAAATAATAAGCTCACTATATCAAATCATCAAAATAATTATATCAAAGTAAATAACAATAGCCAAAATTTTCTATATAAACACAATGGCTGAGTCGCTGATCACTCCGCACCGTGATGTTACTAACACGGCCGTGTCACTTAGCTTTCGTTACCTTGTTGTTTCAATTGCTTCATTATCTCATTTGGTTACTTCAACACCCTTTTGACTCCAAGTTAGTGTCAACTTGCCAACTAGAGTTGAGCATGGGTCGGGTTTAGGGACACCCGGTATAACATGAGTTTGGCCCATTTCGGAACATACCAGCTAGGGTGGTGGCGGCCGTGGCTTGTTCATGGACTGGTAATCAATAATTGAATACAATGGACCCAATTAGTATAGGCCCTCTTGCAGCCCGACCCAGTTAACAATGGACTCAAAGAAGAAAGTGGGCCCAGGTAAGAGTGGGCGGTGTTATTTCCCTGATGGACCAAAAAATCCCAAGAAATGGGTAAAAATGAATATCGACATTTTATATGATTTTCCTTCTAGCACTGCTTTTTCCATATGATACTACAGTGATAGTGAGTTTTCGAATTTTATATGTGGTAATCCTTAGTTTTTGACAATTATATTTGGTATCATGTTAGGATAATATTTAGGAGAATAATATCTCTTAATATCTCGTTAATATCTTGTGTATATTTATCTTTTATATTTGGTCTATCTTTCCAAGTTAGTTGATGTATAAATACCTTTTCACAATTAATGAAAGGCAAGCTTTGCCATATTGTTAACATGGTATCAAGAGCCAGAAATTTTAAACCCGAAACTACCCAACCAAAACAAACCCTAAAACTACCCGACCCCTAGCGGCACACATGGCCGTGGACGGCGCACCACCCACCGGCGGTGGTTCCTCCAAAATTACCCCTTCGTTCCCTTTCTTTCTCGGACCACAAGACCGGCCGGGACATTTCATCACTTCCGTTCGTCTCAAATCTAACAATTTTGATACAAGGGCGCGTGCAATTCGCATAGCTCTTTGTTCTCGCCGCAAATTTGGCTTCTTGGATGGCACTATCATGGAACCTAAATCACCCTGCACGGCTGATGATTGGAGTACTATCCACTACATGTTAGTTTCTTGGATCACCAATACTATTGATCCAGAGGTTAGTGTGACCCTTTCTTACTATGATAATGCGAAAACATTGTGGGATGACTTACATGAACGTTACTCTGTGGTTAATGGGACTCGTATACACCAATTAAAGTCTGATATAATTCGATGTGAACAAACAAAAAAGATGCCTCTGGCCACATACTTTGCAAATTGAAAGTCTTGTGGGATGAATTGGCCCTTCACGAGTCTGTTTTACTTTGTAAGTTTGGTGAACTTGGTCCCGCCCTTCTTAAACGGCGTGATAATGAACAACTTCATCAATTTATTTTTGGCTTGTATTCGGAATATTATGGTGTTCTGCGCTCCTCTCTGCTTTCTCAGGATCCATTGCCAACATTGAACAAAGCCTTTCAACAAATTTCGCAAGAAGAAAGGGTTCGCGGCTTTACTCGAGTCGAGGAGGAAAAACCGGAAGTTCTTGTCTTTGCACTTCGTACTGAACCACGTGGAAAGGGGAGTGCGCCTCCTCGTTCTACCAAAACAGGTCTTATTTGCTCTCATTGTCACAAAACGGGGCACGATGACACCACTTGATTCTCTCTCCATGGTACTCCTGAGTGGTGGTACGAAAAATTTGGCAAACGTACTTCGTCTCATCCTCCTGCCAGTCATGGGCGGGGTGTTGTTCGAGCCAATGCTACCTCGCTTGATGGTGCTTCTTTTTCCGCACCGCCTATTACTCCTGATCAGTGGCAAGCCTTCTTTGCCAAGTTTGGTAATGCCTCTTCTACCCCCTCGAACCGTTTGAATGGTAAATTCAAGATTAATTCTTGGATTATTGACACTGGTTGTACTCATCATGTAACGGGCGATCGTTCTTTTTTATGTGATATTATGACTATTGCGGATTGCCTTGTTGGTCTTCTAATGGGGATTCCGTTCTTGCTACTCAAGTAGGCACGATTCATTTGAGCGACATGCTCGTCTTACACAACGTATTATATGTGCCACATCTTCGATGTAACTTGATTTATGTTACTCAACTTTGTGATTCCTTGTCTTGTTTTGTTACTTTCTCTGCTAACATTTGTGCTATTCAGGACCTTCGTTCGAGGGCTGATTGGAACGGGTGAGAGACGAGATGGACTTTACTACCTTCGGCAGCAACCTACAGCTTTTGCAGTCACTGTTGATAGTTCAGCTACTTCGGACTTGGCACTCTGGCACAAAAGATTAGGGCATCCTTCTGAGGCTGTGGTGAAGTTACTCCCTTTCGTTTCTAGTGCACCTCATTTAGATAGAGGATGTGTTGTCTGTCATCAAGCTAAACAACATAGATGTAGTTTTTCTTTAAGTGAAAATAAAGCCACTCGAATCTTTGAGATGGTTCATTTTGATTTGTGGGGTCCTTATTCGACACCCTCTTCTTGTGGATCACAATATTTTTTGACATTGGTTGATGATTATTCCCAAGCTGTGTGGGTTTATTTAATGGTTGATAAAACAGAAGTGTTTGGCTTGTTCATGTCGTTTGTTGCTATGATTAAACGTCAATTTTCGAAAGACATTAAAATTGTGCATAGTGATAATGGAACGAAGTTTAAATGTCTTGAAGGTTATTTCAATTATGTGGGAATAATCTTTCAAAAATCGTGTGTGGGAACCCCTCAACAAAATGGGAAGGTAGAACGAAAGCATCAACATATTTTGAATGTTGCTTGCGCTCTACGGTTCCAAGCCCATCTTCTCATCTCCTTTTGGGGTGAGTGTGTTCTTGCTGCGGCTCATGTGATCAATCGAACCCCGTCTATGTTGCTTAACAAGAAAACCTCGTATGAAATGTTGTTTGGTGCTCCTCCCCTTTTTGATGATTTGAAGGTGTTTGGTTGTCTGTGCTTTGCTCATAATCAAAGGTCCAAAGGGGACAAGTTTGCGAGTCCTAGCCGTAAGTGTGTGTTTGTAGGATACCCTTTTGCCACCAAAGGGTGGTTGCTTTATGATCTTGATGTGAACGATTACTTTATGTCGCGTGACGTAAAGTTTTTTGAAGATGTTTTACCTTATTTAGACCCGGGGTGGTTAATTTTACACCACCGAATATTGATCATGTTGGATGGGATGATTGGGATGCTAATGTTGATGATGGTGTTGATTATATTGATGGTGTGCACAGCCCGCAGGCGGGGGAAGAGCCTGCGTGTGAGAAGGTTTTACACGAGCAAATTGCTCGTCATCTTGCGGGCATCGTGCGGTCGAGGGAAGGTGCGCCCCTGCGGGCACGGGGTCCTGAGCACGCGGGTGAGCAGGAATTTGGCGAGCCAACTGCTCGTCATCCTGCGGGCAGTCTGCAGGCGCGGGATGTCAAGTACCTGCGGGCGCGGGGTGCTACGCGTGCGGGTGAGCAGGAACTTGGTGCTGCACAGCCAAGCGTTCCTGCGGGCAGCGTGCGGGCGCGGGCCGAGCAACATCCCCTTGAAGAGGATGTTTCCCCGCGGGCGAGGGAAGAGCCTGCGGGTAGGGAGGATGTGAATGCGGATTTAAATGTACATAATGATGGTGTTGTGATTGAGGGTAACGCATCGAATAATGACACAATGGGTCGTGGCATGCATGAAAAACTGACATCCGTGCTTCTAAATGACTTTGTTACAACATATACTACAATGGCTCCGAATGCGACTCATGGCTCGAAATCTCAGTGTTCTAAAAGTCCATCTCATCCCTCACCTAATCCAACGGCATCCTCAGGTACGCCATTTCCTATAGCACATTATGTTAGTTGTGATAAGTTTTCTGTGAAACATAGACATTTCTTGGAAGCTATCACTACAGGTTCGAGCCTCAATCGTTTAAGGAAGCAATGAAACATCCTGAATGGCAAAAGGCCATGCAAACTGAGATCCAAGCACTTGAAAATAATGGCACGTGCACAATGGAACCACTCCCTTCAGGCAAAAAGGCATTAGGGAGCAAATGGGTGTATAAAATAAAGTACAATTCAGATGGTAGCATTAAGAGATTGAAAGCTCGTCTTGTGGTCTTTAGGAATCATCAAACCAAAGGCCTCGACTACAACGAGACCTTTGCTCCTGTGGCAAAGATGGTTACCTTGCGAGCTTTCTTGTCTATAGCTGCCTCTAAAAATTGGAAATTGCACCAGATGGACGTCTACAATGCGTTCCTTCATGGGGACTTGGATGAGGAGGTGTACATGAAAATTCCTCCTGGCTTTGGATCTTCGTCTTCAAATCAGGTTTGTCGTCTTCGCAAGTCTCTGTATGGTTTGAAACAAGCTCCTCGTTGTTGGTTTGCCAAGTTGGTGTCTGCTCTTAAGGATTATGGGTTTTGTCAGTCCTTTTCTGATTATTCACTATTCACATACACTAAGCAGGGTGTTCAGATTAATGTTTGGGTGTATGTAGATGATCTCATTCTTTCAGGCAATGATTCCGCTGCATTGAAGGATTCTAAAGCCTATTTAGGGCGTTGTTTCCATATGAAGGATCTAGGGGTCCTCAAATATTTCTTGGGTTTGGAGGTTGCCCGTAGCTCCAAAGGGATATTTCTGTGTCAACAGAAGCATGCCCTAGATATTATTTCTAAAACAAGGTTGCTTGGTTCGAAGCCAGTAGCAACGCCTATTGAACAGAATCACCACCTTGGTCGTGATGACGGCCCTCTTCTCGATGATCCTGAGCCCTTTCAACGTCTTATGGGTCGTCGGATTTATCTTGCTGTCACACGTCCTGACTTGACTTATGTTGTCCATGTTTTGTCCCAGTTTATGCATGCTCCTAAACAGACACACTTGGAAAGTGCACATCGTATTGTGCGCTATTTGAAAGGATGTCTGGCCAGGGCATTCTTCTCAGCTCGGATAGTGACCTATCTCTACAGGGTTGGTGTGACTCTGAGTAGGCAGCATGCCCTATCTCTCGTCGATCTCTTACAGGATGATTGGTGTTTCTTGGTGCTTCTCCTATCTCTTGGAAGACTAAGAAACAACATACAGTTTCTCGCTCCTCTACTGAAGCTGAATACCGTTCTATGGCTTCTATCACTTGTGAACTTAAATGGCTCAAGGGTCTTCTGTTGAGTTTAGGAGTTCATCATCCTAAAGCTATTCCTCTCTTTTGTGATAGTCAACCGGCTTTACATATAGCACAGCATCCTGTCTTTCATGAACGCACCAAGCACATCGAGGTTGATTGTCACTTTGTACCGAATGCCATCCAGGAGGGTCTCATTGCTCCCTCATATGTTCCTACCGCAGATCAACTAGTTGATGTATTCACTAAGGCGCTTGGAAAGCAGCAATTTGAGTTTCTACTCTCCAAGTTGGGCATTTCTGACTTGCATGCTCCAACTTGAGGGGGGGTGTTAGGATAATATTTAGGAGAATAATATCTCTTAATATCTTGTTAATATATTGTGTATATTTATCTTTTATATTTGGTCTATCTTTCTAAGTTAGTTGATGTATATATACCTTTTCACAATTAATGAAAGGCAAGCTTTGCCATATTGTTAACATATCATCTCAAATAATCCATTGATCATTAATCCTTACATACAACAGCTAAATGCATGATAAAATGAGGCGTTATGACCATAGTAGTGGTTACTATTGTGATAACGCCTCATTTTATCATGCATTTAATCCATCGATCATTAACATATATGGAGTTTAGCGGAAGTAGCAATTATTGGTCAATGGATTGCAAAGAAAGGCCCTAGTGAGTATGGTTGGTGACCTCAGTTGTGGGCTAAGGCCCCGTTCAGTTCAACTTATTTTTACTGAACTGAACTTATTTTTACTGAACTGAACTTATTTTTGCTGAACTAAACTTATTTTTACTGAACTGAACTTATTTTTACTGATTCATGTTGTTTTTTCTTCTTTGCACTACTGATTTTTACTGAACTGAACTTATTTTTACTGAACTGAACTTATTTTTGCTGAACTGAACTTATTTTTACTGAACTGAACTTATTTTTACTGAACTGAACTTATTTTTACTGAATATTATTATTTTAAGGTGAACTGAACAGGGCCTAAGACTTTGGGCCAAGCTTTTTACTAATGCTGATGATCTAGGTTATTATTATATAGCTTACTATTGCATGAATTAAACTGTTATTATACGATTGTAAAGAAGGGCTTTTTAGTATAAAATTATTCACGGGCTTTTAACCATCAGCTTAGGTTTTTGGTTGAAATGATTCCTTGACATGGTATCAAGAGCTAGTGTGGCTAGAAGGTCACTGTTTCGAATCTCAATCATCCCTCCTTTCTCAGTGGAATATTATGCGTCAAGTATGAGGGAGAGTCTCTTGTGTTAGGGGGGCGTGATAGAGTATAAGACTATTTTCGGTCCTTCAACTATCAGCTTATGCCTAAGTAGTAGGATGAACAATAGTTGTAATAGTTTATTGTAGCTTTAATATATTTTCCTCCCAACCAAAAAAAAAAAACTATCAGCTTATGCCTTTGGTTGAGATAGTTCATTGACAAATACGAAGTGTGGCCCGAGCCAATAACTCGTGTCTCATTAAAACCATACATGGTACAATCTTAGTAGGCACGAGTAGATTAGTTGGTTAAATACAAACCTCATTCCACTTGATATAAGTGGTTCAAGCCCAAATTATTTTCTTTGTTTTTTAGAACCTTAGATTTTTTTTGAGTCCATAAACTCCAAAACATCCTAATGATATCGAAAATATTTCTAAACAAATACTATATCACGAGCATAGAAAACCTCATAGTATACACTATATCACGAGCAATCAAATTTGATAATAGAATGTTTTTAGTTGGTACTTGAAAATGTTTCAATTATAACTCTTACATTACCATGAATTTATAAATGAGATACGACCATTATCTCTTAGACTCTAAATTGAACTCCAAATCTCCAATCACTAGTGCTTTGGCTTACCTCGTTCATGTGCAATGTTGTTGTTCTAAAACCACACACAACTTCCCTTTCAAAAAAGAAAGATCATATCCATATATATACAATAATAATACAAGGAGCGATTGGTATCATAATGAAGTCAATAATTAAAGGATAACAACACCATTCACCTTTTTCATTGAAGGTGCATATAAATAGGAAGTAGATATTCCTACACTCCTAGTTGTTTCTTTTCCTTCTTTCTTGTTCTTTTTTTTTTTTTTTTCTAAATGATGATTAAGAGTAGGCTAAGTGTTGAAGATTAGTACAACAATACACATACAAATAGTAGTACATGTACATAATTCCTAGCCTTACATGAGATAGAAAAGTAGTTACATGAGTACCTACCTATAAACTCTAACTTGAAACATTTTCATTAAAGCCATTTGTTTTCGTGTTAATAAAGTTCGTAAATGATTAGCACCTGGTTTCATAAACATTTTTCGCTTTCGAAACCCCCAACTATATGTGCGTTTACGTAGTTAGCTACATAATGGAGCAAGCATTGACGTTATCATCATTGAACATGTTGCTAACTTTATCATCACCACGAGAGGAAATTGGGAGGGTGCCATGTTTGTCACCTACATTGTATCCATGTCGATAATAGTTGTAGGACTCTTTGTAGTCGTGGGCCATGTCCTTAAAATAGTTGGTGGAGGAAGTGAAGTAAAGAGGTGGGTTAGGGTAGGGCCAAAACTCCGCCCTCTTTCCAGACCTTCTTATTGCTTTTAGTACCTTGTTTCTGTCCACGTATCCTATTACTGTCACCTTTTCCATTGGTAGTTCCACTTCTATAGAATCAATTCCTGTAATTTAGGAATAATTCAATCGTATAAATAATGCAACATGCTATCAAATGTTGTTAATGCTTAGTTAATATGGATAATCAGGTTTATACTATAGAGGTTTCATAAATAACGGACAAGGACTTTGAACCTAAAACATTTATTCTTTATTTTTTAGGTTTAAAACATTACTTTTGAAATAGCTAACAAAAGAGATTTATGTGAGAGATGATTTTGACATCTTGAATTCTTGATGCACTAAAGTTGCCAGAAGTTACGACCATTCCCAAAATAACATACATTTTCTTGTTGATCTTGTTGTTACACATCGAGTTTCACTCAATTATTAAATATTTAACAGATGCTTATGTACAAACCACTAATAAAACCAGGTAGACAAACTCGTTAACACACTGATATTTAGAGATCAACTATCTATGTATCAATGATCCCCTAATTGCCAAAATAGGATTTCATATATTTTTCTTTTTTTGGTGCTATCAAATACCAATATTTTTTTCAAAATAATGTAAGACAACTTGTTTTCAAATAAAATCTAATTTTTTTTGAGGGGAAAATAAAATCTACTTATGTTTAGATATAACACATTGGAAATTTGTTTAAGGGAAATCTGAATTTTCAAAACGATTATCATTAAATGGAGATTTCTTTAAGGGGAGGGGAATATTTTGGAGGGAATCCATGTAAATTTTCCGTGATTGCTTTAAAAAATCTGAGTTGACTCTAAATTATTATAGACATAAGATAAGATAGTTAATTATGGCAACTTAATGACAAGAATACGTTTATAATTAATACTACTTATATGACCCTACTAGCCGAAATGTAAACATTAATGTTTTAATTATAAAGGAAGTGGATATGTAATCATCATTTTTCAGTCCACTTAGTTACTTTCCACTTATGTTGGCTTCTAAAGTCATGTCCTATTCTAGCCACTTTGCATAAACTAGTAGTAGTATCTAGGTATATAGTAGCATAAAAGAGACGATTATAAGTTTATATAAGGGGTAAGTAATTTGGTTATTTCTAGAATTGAAAAGGAGTATTTAGATATAAGAAGAAAACGAAAAACTAAATAACTTAATTATGAAGATGCCTAGAGTAATAATAAATATTAAAAGGAGCATTGTAATGGCATAATTGTCGTCTTATATTACAACTTTACAAGTGGAATATCTTGTATCCAGTAAATTTAGAAAAGAGTATTAGAAGTTACTATACAAATGTATTAACAACTAGTTCAAAAAGTATCAGTCCAAGGTTCGTAGTTTGATTGGCTTATGGGGTTCGACATCCCTTCTATTTTAAAAAGTTGTGCTCAGTAAACATCATCTCATAATTTCTTTTCTTCTTTTCTTAAATTGCTGAGATAAAATTTAAATAATCAACGATACAACTATCACAACCCCTATTTTTATCATATATGCACGTAACATTCTCATACTACATGGTGTTGTATGAGCATATATGAGGTACACTGTACCAAATTGGCATTTTTGTGTGAAAAGAATTACTATCTTGGTGCATAGAAGGTAGGATGAAAATCGATCACACGTCGATCTAAAACCGAAAGATATATTTTAACCAGTTGAATTACCACTTACAAAATTAATAACTAATAATCCATTATCTTGAAATATACCTCTAAGTTTCAAAATGGCATCCTTGACAACCCTTTCACATCCAGTGCAGCACATGCGAACCTTTAGCTCCACAGTCTGCGAAACGAAAACAGGCCAACAATTGTGACTTGTGAGTGTCGTGTTACATTATATAATAGCAAGAAAGATGCTGTGTTCATAGATCAATATTAAAAAGTCGATTTGTGGATTCCAAATTCTGAAATAGTAACTTTGTGCCCTTTGCTCAAGTCCCTTTTAAGTTAGCATTTAATTTGGCAACTATTATAAACCTTTACTTGTTTGATTCTTGTACTTGTGATGTAATTTGATTCTTATCAACCTTTTAAGCTCCTTGGTGCCTTAGGAGTGAAGAATTTGAATATGATACCCTTAATATGCACTAAAACTTTATTTTATTCACTTCATTATTCTTACTATTACTACCTGTCTTAACCTTGACTATGCCCTTAGTTTGTGTTAAATTAAATTGAAAACATGCCGTCTCCGTTTAAAATTAGTTACAACATTTGTTTTATGTCATTATCAAAGTTCATCGTTTTTATCGGACGATTGGAGTGAATATCATCTAATAAAAACAGTATTATGTGCAACCTTTTACACCATATTAATATTCATATAAAATTTATGGTTTTCTTACTAATACGTAATTGAATATACTTCCTCCATTTTTTCTAATTACGACATTTTGACTAAAATGTGAAATATTTTTGGTCAAAGTGTCACAATTACAAATAACGGATGAAGTATTGACAGTCAAAGACTATAAGTTTTTGACTTGAAAGCAATGAAAAAATATTTGTTGCGGCCATTTGATTCTAAACCGGGGGTGAAATGTAAAACTTTAATTGGCATTCAGATCAATTTTTATCATACATTCGGATGTACTATGAGTAACCAAACAACATTCTCTTTCTCATTGGTCGTTTGAACAACTCTATGTGAGCAAAATTCGCACATTAGAGACAACTCCAAATGAGCAAATGAGTGATAAATAACCTTTAGAATACCATGTGCATGATACAACCGAGTGTATCATGAATAAACATCACCTAGAAAATGATTAATGCTCTCTTTGATACCCAAATAGAAACAAAAAGAATGCAATTTTCGCAATAATTAGAGTGAAGTTCCATGATTACGTACTAATTAACCACATAAACAAAACTAGATAAAGTTGTAGGATTTGAATCTAAAGGCTTATAACTTATAAGTCCAAGTCATATGTCAAAAGCAGTAGAGAGGCAATTAATTTAGTAAACAAGCAATACAGTGAAAGGCAGCTGATGCCTGATAGGGCTAACTATTTCCATTTTTTCCGGTTCACGCTCTACTATATTTGCCCACTATATCAACTTTACTAACTTTCAACATGTACCTTGGTAGACAAGTAGTGGCACTATCTTCTTGCCTCATAAATCATAATTAAGAGTTCATGAGTTTAAATTTCAAAAGATACTTTTAGTCAATCGCTATGGCTCTATGATTTTACTGTTTATAGAAAGAAAATAATAAGTTTTTATAGAATTTTTCAATATGGCACTTTCGTGCTTATATTTATAGTTCCTAAAGTATTTTAAAATAGAGAATTTATGACCAAAGCACGCATAAATCAATGTAATTAATGTCTAGTTTTTCAAAACTTTTCTTTTAAAGGTTCTTATACAGTTACATGAAGCCCTTACATGTATATATAGCCTTTTCCATATTTATATTATTATTGCTTAGCTTCTTTAGGGGAAACATTCTAATAATGATCGTATAATGATGAAAGCAGTTAAAAGTTAATGTCAAAATAATTTCATATTGACTAGCACTTCTATGCATGCTATTGAAGTATTAAATTTATAAGTACTTATACATCTCTCGTTGTGTGGTTAGAAAACACTAATTATGAAAATCACTAATTCAATATTTTGCACAAAATCTATCCAAAACTATTGTGCTGTTGTGACTTTTTTTAACATTTTTTTGTGAGTTTAACATAAAAAAAAAGTAAAAAATGCTTGTGATTTAATGACATTTCTATTAGGTTAAACTTTTTAGTCAAAGTAAACAGACTTATGGGATCAACTTTTCATCATAGACTTTAGAATGTTTTACACAATTTATTTTATGCTTTACATATAAACAATTAAATTAACAAAATACTTGATAGTTTTAAGCTAACAAACGATTTTAACAGCCAAAACAAACAATTATGCTATCGGGTCATGCCAACTAGACAAATACTCCCTCCGTTCCCCAAAGGATTTCCCATTTTTCCATTTTTGTTTGTCCCAATTACATTTCCCATTTCCTTATTTGGATATGCCCCACTAATTAGAATATTATTTTTCTTACAAAAAGTATGTGACCCCACACTCTCTCTCTTAATAAACAATTCTAAATAATACCCACCACCTTACTTTTCAATCATAAAATACAACTTTAGGCCCCACACTTACCTCCCTTCTTAAACTTTGTGCCCAAAAGAATTGAGCAATCCTTTGGAAGACGGAGGGAGTAATAGGAACTTGCTAAAACGACACACAAAAGTTGAAGGAGTATACAAGTACGTAATTCTTTTATACTATAAAGAGAAACATTCAATTGGACCAATATATATCGCTCTCACATTAATTAGTCAAGTCTAACAGCCGTAACGGGCAATTAGGCCATTCAGTAGAGATTATGCATCATGCACTCGACTGTATCATGTTGGTACACCCAAGGTTATTTGAGCCAAAAATAGTTTGGGTATACCTTATCCTTATAGTACCAAAAAATAGCCTTGGGTGTACCATACTCATGGTACACTCGAGTGTATAATAAAAATTGTACATTCAACATTACCCCTTAGAGGCCTTGGTAGAGTTCAATCTCAAGTATACAAGGAGTATCTTAAGCTAAATAATGCGACTAATATGCAACAAAAACAAATGAATGAAGGTGCATGGTTATTCCACAAAAAAAGGTGCATGGTTAAGGAGGAAGAGAATGGCAAACCTGCAAAGAAATTGGTCGAGACGACTTGCCCATATTGTATGGAAAATACTTATTAGCGTTGCTCGTAACGCGCAATCGACGATTATGATTATGATTATGAGTATGATGGTAGCCAAAGAAACAGCATGAAAGGGTGGAAATGAACAGAGAGATGGCTCTTTTAAAGGTTTTTGCCATTTCTATGTCGTGTTGAAGGTGTATGTATTTATACGAATCGTATAAATGAAAACTAAGCTAATTAAGCTAAGGTGTTTGGCAAAGATGATGGGAGACTGATTAAGAAAAGATAAAGATTGAAGAAAAGAGTAACCCAGAGCCTGAGGTAGAAGATATTCCTCCTTATTATTGTGTATCTGCACAGAGCATCGTTTCTCCTTCCCTCCTTTTTTATTCTAATTTTTTTTCTCAAATTATATTCGAAAATAATGTCAAAATTCTTGTCGATTGAATATTATCAATATATACCTTAGTTAGGCCTCTATTCCCTCCCCTCTAATGAACTCTGAAAGAGAAGAGCAGTTGTTTCTTGTGTTTCAATTCATTGGTTTTGAGCCTTTTTGTAGACATAAGTAAGCTCGTTTATCTACTATTATTAAAGTTGTAAAATGCGCGCCCATGTGGGCTAGACAAGTAATATTCATATCATATATGTTGCCATGTCCTACCCTGTGTCAAAGATATATATATTTCCTCCGTTTCTTTTAGTTGCAAAATTATAGCCACGTTGTATATCATTTGATTCGTCTCGATGTATTTTTTATAAATATTTCTTTTCACAATTTTCACGAATGCATAATTAAAGATAAAAATGATACAAAATGCGCCTTGACAAGTGTGAAAAGTAGTTGGAATTAAAAAGAAATTGAAGTAGTATTAGGTGTGAGTTAGACATAACCTGTATTTATGGTCGTAGCTCTTTTTTTTTAAGTAAATTGTCTATAAGGCTTTTACTATACTTATATGTTTTACTATACTTATATGTTTTACTATATAGTCTATATTGCATACTTTTATACTAAAGTTAGATAGAGGCCCAAACTCATATTGGAAAGAGGACATACCACTTCTTTGAATTTATTGACTACTTTAATCTATTCACGTTTAATCCATTTAGTAATTATTTTTTCAAATCATTCAACGATCAGTTTAATTCATTCTGTTACAAATTTTAATCTATTATTTTCGATAAGTCAGTCATTGTGTCATTTTTAAAAATTGCCTACTTTCGTTTGAGATTAAAAGGAAAACAACGGAAGGGGAGGAAAAAGGGTCGAATAGGTTGGCTCTAGATGGGTTGGATACTTGGATTGCTGATGTCTGACGGTAGTGTAAATTAATGGGTGTTTTTTTCACAAGGTAAGATGTGGGTTTGAATTTAATTACTTCCTCCGTAACACAAATTATTGCAATAATTGAATATTTTATACCTCACAAATAATACCCACTTGTTGCAATAATTCTGTTATGGAGGAAGGGTCTGTTCTCTTCGGCATAATTCAGCTGAACTGAACTGATTGGAGCTAAACTGAACTGAACTGATTGGAGCTGAACTGAACTGAATTGAATTGAATTGAATTGAATTAAATTGAATTAAATATATATATAAATAATATTTAAACAATAATAATATGAATATTAAATAAAAATTATAATGATAAGTAATAATAATGAATAATAATAATAGGTTTGGATATTTTTAAATGATAGTTATAAATAAATAATATTAATAATCATAAATTAATAATAATAATAATAATAATAATAATAATAATAATAATAATAATAATGATTAATGTATATAATGATAATTAATAACAATTATTTTATAGTCTTTGTATTAATATATTAATACTTGATGATGATTATATAATAACAATAATAGCTAAGAAGTAAATTAATATTACTATTTTAATAATTAGATTTAATAATATAATAATATTTAGTAATAAAAAAATGATTGGGTCGGACCGTACAAAATTGCATCATAAACCGTTTTGACGTGATTTGATTGGTTTATGCTTTTAACCAAAATCATGTTCCTCCCTAATGATAATAGTAATAATAATGAGTAAAGCTATAATAAAAAAATAATATATAGATATAATAATGGTTTTACTTAATAATAATGATATAAAATAAATAATAATAATAATAATAATAATAAGAGTAATTAGTAAAATAAATTAGACCAACATAATAATAAAATTTAACAAAATGGTTACAAAAGAATGAAACTGAATTGAACTGAACTGAACTGATTGGAGCTGAGCTGAACTGAACTGAACTGATTGGAGCTGAACTGAACTGAATTGAACTTAAAATAAGTTGGGGAGAACAGGCCCGAAGTAGTCTAATTTTAGGTTAAGAATAGACAGTATATTTTAATTTTATTTTGTTTATCTTATTGATATATGGGAATTTATAACATTAATTGGTAAGCACAAATTTAGATTTTGTATACATATAGACGTTTTCTCTCCTCTTTAAAGTATATCCATAATCATAAGAATAAAATTACTAATAACAATAATAATGATGATTGATATAACTATAATTAAAATGTCATTTAAAATAAAATTATAGAAACAAAAACAATAATAAACAATAATAATGATGATAAACATAGTCATAGTAAAGAAAATAATTTTTTAAGTTCAAAGAATTTGATATTAATGATAATATGAATAAGTGAAACAATTATAAAAATAAAAACATAATCTTAATTAAAATTGAATATTTAATATGGTAATATGATATAATTATAATTTGTATACTCATAATATTAATAAGTAAAACAACAATAATAGTAATGACAAACACAAACTTAATAAAGAAAATTAAAATTTAAAATTAATAATTTAATATATTAATATAATAATAATTTACGCATAATAATAGTAATAAATAAATTGATGGTGATGGTGATGATAATAATAATAATAATGATTATGATAATAATAGTAATATTAAACAGAGACATGATAAAGCATATAAAATTAATGTAAAGAATTGAATATGATAACAATATTAATAATAAGTAAAATAATAATAATAATAATAATAATAATAATAAGTATAATAATAATAATAATAAAGAGTTTATGAAAACTATAATTAAGGAACCTGAATTGAACTAAGGTAAACTTATTTGAGTGAATTAAACTAAACGTAATTGACATACTCTATTTTCAAAAATTAAGTCCAAAGAACGTGGACTCAATATACTTCAGGCCTTTATTTTCAAGTCGACAGTACTTTGTTCAAGTCGACAATACTTTGTCCAAAAAGGTCGTCGAACCTAGTTTCGGGCTTTTTTGTACCAAATTTGATAAAATTAGGCAGAAATGCTCCAACTTTTTTTCAGATTTAAAACTAATATATGTTAAATTCATTTTTATGTCTAAAATTCATGTCCAAACCCAATTCGTTAGCAAAGCTTATTCGGCTACAAACATTTTGCACAAACCCAAGTTTTGTTTCAAGGCTGAACTTCTAATCCATTTAGTACTATGCACATAAAATATATCCTGGTTTTTGGACTAAGGAATCCACTCTTTGTACCTGATGTGTCATGTTCAAGTGCAATGGACCACATAAGTTTATATAAAATCTAGACTACAAAAAGTTTCTACACGACAAGTATATTGTATACCAGAAAAGTTTAATCCCCTTCTTATGAAATAACATCACCTTATTACGAATTTGATTTTTGTGTGATTTGGGTGACTAGATATATCATATACTTCCTCCGTTTCAAAATAGATGTCACATTGTTATTAAAACGGACTCTTAGGCAAAATTTCCTAAGTATGTTTAATGGTAGAAGATTAATTGTAGTGGTCCCCATGTGAAAAGGAGGGAAAAAAACTGATGGGGACCACAGCAGATTTAGGCGCCCAACTGCTGAGGACCACTCTTTTTTTTGGCTCCAAATTTTTGCAAGTACATAATAATTTGCCTTTTCATTCACCTTACACTTCCACCTTTACAAAATCTGAGCTTCCTACATCAGTTAGCTCACCAAAAATTTTGGATTCCCTCCAAAATTTCAAAGCATTTAAACTATACTTCCAAAACCCACCAAACCCAAGTTTTTCCCTATTTAAGGCTTACAAACATTCCCCAAAAAATTAAGTATTCCTACCAACCTTAATGCTTACATAAGGCAGAGAATATTCTCCAAAAACACATTCGCTGCACACACAGCACATTATACACCCACCAAACACTAAAAAAAAAACTGAAGAAGTCATATTCAACTGCTGCATCTGGGCAAAATGGAGGCAGCACAGGAAATCTACAATCACGTTGTCGATGAAGAGGACTGGGATGAGTACTACCTACAGCTACTTGAAGAAATGGTGCCCAACTTCGACACTCAAATCTCCTCTAAACCAGAATCTGACACAGAACAAGCACAAAACAAAAAAATTAAACCAGAGATGAAGCATGACAAGTACAAGTAGTAATCATCCAAGTTTGACAGAGACTCACAAATTGGAGAGAATGAAGTGGGTTCTATCCCACATTCTGCCTGGCACACCTACAGAACAAGCACAATTTATAGACATGGAGAACATAATACACATAGATGAGAAATAGTTCTACTTGAACCCAGATACAAGAAGATTTTATTTATTGCCAAGAGAAGATGACCCATATAGGTGTTGCCAGTCCAAGAGATTCAAGATTAAAGTCATGTTTATGGGGGTGACATCAAAACCAATTTATGATGCTCAAGGTAATCTAATTCATGATGGCAAGTTTGGTATCTTTCCTTTTGTAGAGAAGGTGGTAGCAAAAAAAAACAGCAAAAACAGAGAAAAGGGCACTATAGAAACCAAGGTTGTTGAAAAGATCACTCAGAGGGTCATCAGGGACATGATTATACAGCATGTACTCCCAACTATAATGAGTAAATGGCCTGCTGGTCTGTCCAAGGAAATATTCATCCAACAGGACAATGCAAGGCCTCACATACAAGGAAATGATGAGGCATTCATGACAGTAGCCACTCAGAATGGGTTCAATATCAAGCTCATTCAACAGCCACCTCAATCCCCAGATTTAAATATTCTTGATTTAGGGTTCTTTAGAGCCATACAAGCTTTAATGTATCAAACTTTTCCTAAGAACATAGATGAGCTCATTGAAAATGTGAAAGATGCTTATGACAAATTTGATCCTAATGTTTTGAAATACACATGGTTGCAATTACAGTGGGTTATGGTTGAGATTTTGAAGGTGAAAGGAGGTAATAATTACAAGAACCCTCATCATGGAAAAGCAAGATTGGAAAGGTTGGGCCTTCTCCCTAAAAATGTCCAAATTGATCAAGTTATTGTGGATGAAGCTGTGCATTATTTGAATGAGAAGTTATCAAATGAAAATGAATATAATGAGTACTTTGACAATGAGGTATTACAAGATGAAGAGTAAAGTGAATGGTATGTTTGCATTATTTGAGATGAAATCAGTTTTAAAGAAGAAAACAGTTTTTTGTAAGATGATGAAAGTGGTAAACTAGTAGGAAGAAAACACTTTTTTGGAAGAAGATGAAAGTGGCATTGAAGTAGGAAGAAAACAGTTTGAAAGATGTTTTTTTTTGGTAAATACATTGTCATGGCATTGAAGTAGGAAGTTTTGGTAAACTGCAAACCAAACCTAAGAACTGTAAATGTAGTGGAGGAATGTAGGTTTGTAAATGCAGTTTCTATGAATCATTATGGTTATTCTACTATCACTTATGTTCTTTATTTACAACATTTTTATTGTTTATTTAAGTTATAGGGACTGAGACATTTATGAAGTAGCAAAGAACCACATTAACAATCAATCATGTTAAGACATCATTTGACCTTCTAAAATCCATCAGGGAAACATGTAACTCATGAAGGAGATCAATTCATTTACACCTCAAGGCACAATGCCGAGCAAATCATTGACTCACTTCGAGTTATTGGTGAGTCCTTCATCATATGGATTAGGGAGTGATTTCAAAAAGGGAAGGACTAAATATGAAACAACAAACCAAGGAACAACAAAAGTGCTTTCTCTATTCATAAGTCATCATTCATCAAAATTGACATCACCCTTAACTCTAAGTCAAGCTCAACAGAAACCATAATCAACCAACAACTTCCAACAACACAAGCATCCAACCAATATTTCCAAAAGCTTGCAACAACACAAGCATCCAACCATATTTCCAACAGCTTGCAACAACAAACTAGCAGTGTATCAGAAACATAAGGACTCACCAAAACCAAAACCAGCAAAACCACAACCAAATGATTCAACATCACCAACAGAAGCAGAAAAACCAAAACCATTAAAACAGAGAAACAGAACCAGACTCATAGCCATTTTTGCAAGTATAGAAAAACAGAAACATAAAGCCAATGAGGTACCAGCCTAATCCAACATAATCCAACCTTTTCTAACACAAACCAGCAGCATACAAACAAGCATCAGCCAATATATTTGTACGAAAAAAATCAAAAAAAATAAAGATAAGAAAGGGATAGTAGTCAAACCTCCCTTACTAGCTTTTTTGTTAGATCCGCCACCACCAATCACTACCCCCTTCCTCTTTGAATCAGAATTTCTCCCAGTTCCAACACTTTCCCTAAAAGAACCCACCTTAGCCTTTCCTTTCCGGCTATATGAATAGTAATTCATCTCAGATTCCATACAAGCAAGAGCACAAACAGTAATGCGTTCAGAACTAGGGTTTGTAGTGACAGGGAGTGGGGGTTTCATGGGAGTTTGTAAAGGAACACCTTTTTCTTTTACTTCTTCATCAGATTTCACCAGATCTATCACTTCATTTACCATTGTTTCATAACGATCTCTGTAAAATATTTCACCCTTTCATCTTCTTCAGAGGACGAGGACTCAGTTGGTAAATCATCAGAAAACCAAGGTTCCTTTCTGTCCTTGATAGCATCAAGAACAACACCCAAAGCTTTGCAACCTTTCGAACCCATACATTTCTCAGCAGCCCCTGTTTCGTAAAGCCTACGAGGCCAAGGCGAGCCATTCTCAATTGATTTCATGATATCATAGATAAACATCGCCTCTTCCTCATCCGAAATTCCAAAATGTGCATCAACCAAAGGAGTCAAATCAGGGCCCAAAACCATTTTGTAATTAGGGTTTCTCGAAATTTTGAAGAACAGAGAAAAAAAACGAAGAACAGGAGAGAGAGAGAGTAGATCTGTAGTAAACGAAGAGGAGAGAGTGTAGATCTGAGGATTTTGTGTTGATGGAGAGAGAGTGGGGATCTGAAAAAATGAGGGAGATGAACAGAGAAGAGAGACGTGAAGAGAGATGAGGGAGATGAGCGGTTATGAATGTGGATGATGAAGAACCCTAGGTTAGAAGAATCTGGGTGGGAATTTAATTGGGGTAGTTGGCAGGTGTGTTAAATTGGTGGGAATCATTAGTTTTAAGTTAGATTGTGTTAGGATTAATCAGATTATTAAAGGAAGATAAATGTACTTAAAACAAGTTAATAAGGGTAAAATGGTAAAAGTAAATGGCAAAAGTTACCAAATAAGGAAAAAAGCAACATTGTGGCATCTATTTTGAAACACCCATTTTAGTACAATGTGACATCTATTTTGAAACGGAGAAAATATATGATATGTTGTACACAATATAATAAAGTGAATGTACGATACTTTTTTATTTTTGGTAAGAGGGGTGTGCAACAAGTCAACACCAATTATTTTCTTGGTGCAAAAAGAATTTTGAGAGTGGAATGAGAATCGATTCAATCACCTCTTAAAATTGAACGAAATATTCTAACCTACTCAGCTACTCTCACTCTCATGTGCAACGGTGCAAGACCTATTAAATACTTAGCATTTCTCCATTTTATATGGGAAATATTGTGTATCACCTCCCAAAACTTTGATTACAGGCTAAGTTAATCAAACAATTGCATGCTGAAATATATAGCATTTCTCTATTGTTTCCATCCAGAATTAAAGTTAGGCAGTTGATTAAAAGTCCTAAAGAGACGGCAGAAAAGAAGGAACAGAAATCCCTTTAGGCAGGGAATAGTATCCCACATTACATTCTGTAATTTTTTAATTATGCTTTTTAAGAAATTGATTAAGAAGAGAAGGAGAGGGCCTAACACCCAAGCAAAGTGGTGGCAATGGAATGGGAACAAAAGGGGTCACAGAATATCAGGTCTCCAATTTGGGATATGAATGAATATATATTATAGTTAACTTTTTTAATACGTTTTTGGATTACATGAATGACCACCTAGTTTTCTGATATATACCAAATAGAACCAGATTCAAGCAATACTTGATTTAATGATAAAAAATTACATCCGAACACCATGAGGTTGCATGCTCAAATCTTATTATAGTCACTTTGAAAAATAGAATTATCGAGCTTACAACTATTCCCAACTTCCGAATCTTTTGCCACAATAGTGCTTTTTACAATAATTTCAACTCTACTGGATTTTTTATAATTTCCTACTCTATCTTCCACGCATGCAAAAAAGAAAAATAATTTAGACCCTGCAAATAATTTGTGCTACGTTTTAAAAAAACCTATTTGTGCTTGGACTCGGAAAAGTCGATCCTCTGGACGTGAATCTGAATCACTTGGCTCACACAGCCAAGCTGCAAAGCCCTCTTTCTCTTTGGGGCTTTCATAAGGGATATAAAGAGGTTTTTAAACATAACTTCGAAAGGCGAGAGGAGTAAGCACTAAGCACCATGAGGTGTGAAGCGATTTCTAAACGAAACTACTTTCACAATCATGCGATTTTGCGATGTCCTCCAACTTGATGTCCGTTCTCCTTCACCCTCTTCTTCGCTAGACAAAAAGATATGAATTGTGAAAAATGTTTTAACTCTGAAATCTGTTAGATAAAATAGAGATCACCGACATATTTGGTGTATGATAAAGAATAATCTGAGTTGGTTAAAAGTCGTCAAATTTTTTCTCGAAGGTTCCTCAACGTTCAAAATGTGAGATATGTTATCCTACTGGGACAACAACATTCGCTAGTTGAATTAGCTGAATTTGCTAATTTATTTTTTTTTGAAATTTTTATAGTTGTTCAACGAAGAAAGTTGACTAGATGGATAACAAATCAAGATTGCTTATTGAGTTAGCGACTTACAAATTTGCAAGTTGAATTTGCAATCTTAATTAGTTACCGGTAATTCAATTAGCAGTTATTCCCTATTAAGAATTCACGAATGATACAAATTGTCTAACTTAATCTATTGAATAGTGGACAGCGACTTTAAATACTAAAACACTCGAATCTCAACAAATATAATTACCTAAGGAAACTATTATATTTTCCTTATCACTCAGGGACTCTAGTATACTACTTTCCCAATCTCTGATATGTTCAATACAATATGTGGACAGTAATATAAGAATTACAAAATCCGAGTAGAGTCAAAATAGTTCATTGGTTGAGTTGTATTATAAGAAAAATTCCTAGTTTCAAGAAACCTTATTTGTGTAATTAGACCAGGTTAATCTTAACGGAACCAAATTAATCTAGTAGAAATTCCGATGAAACCGGTAAGATATTTCATCTTACGAACCTTATAAAAACTTAAAATATATCTAAGAGAACAAGAATGGATTCGAAAACCCGACATATATTCGCTAATATCTCCTTTAAGGGACACCTATCAATAATTTTTGCGTCTATACCACCTCGGAAACTCACTACTCAAACAAGCACCATCTATATTTTATCTGCTCCCTCTCAAAAGGTATTATTCCCACTTTTTTCCCCTGTAAAAAAGGTTTTCCTTTGTACTATTATCAATTCTACTAGTATAGATCACGATCTATGGATTCTTATTCTATTTCTACTTGGGTTCATCAAAACAATCCAAGTCATGTGGTAATGTAGTTTAAGCAATCGAATCAAACCATTTTAGAAAGTACTAATTGTATTTGTATGATACCCCTTAATCCAAGATGAAGTAAAAATGGCTTGATTCTTCTAAGTAGTTTATATTAACTCAATTAACAAATCTATAACCCATAAATACTGCTCTTTTCATCTCATCCATAACATATGTTGGGACACATTGTCCATGTGTATTTTGATGATGACAAACACAATTAGTTGATCTAACATGTTTGGTGAAGTTTTGTTGCAGATGCCTAAACGAAGTCTCGAAGAATCAATTGTCAAACGCTTTAGACTAAGGCCAATTTCCAAATATGTAAAAGTGTGTGTTCGTAAATAACGGATCAAAGTGCTAAGGTGTAATATTAGAGATTGTAGGTATTTTACTTGAGACAGTAAAATAAATGCAATCTATAATATAACACCTAAATAAAACGATTTGCGAAAACTTGAAAAGAAAAAGGGAAATCGTTTTTTTGAAGATTGTTTTGTAGAAAATCTGAAAAATCTTTTTAGTGGAAAAGATAAGTTTTGGAATAGAAAGATTTTAGTAATATTCTGGTTTTAAGGAAAGAATTAGTCCAGAAAATCAGTCCTAATCCTATTAGTAAACTAATATCTTAAAGGAGATAAAATCTTATTTAAAGATAATTGTTTCTTAGGATTAGGAAACTATCAAGAGGAAAATTCTATCTTTCTAAAGCTGAAGAACTGATTTGAAAACGTGAGCCTCTATAAGAGCAAAAAGATCAGAAAATAAAAGGATACGTTTTTCAGAAATCGTTTTAGAGAGCTATTTTCAGCAACATATGTTCAACCTCTCTGAGACCAGCACTGAGATCTGTGACAGAAAAACACATACTTAAGCTTCGATAATACCTCAAAACTGCTCAACCCAGAAGCACAAAAAAAGAGGATTCAAAATCTTTCTGTAATTTCATCTTTTATAGAGAGTGTTGAGTTGAGTTCCTAAGGGAATTAGACTTAATTAGGCAACACTTAGAGTTAAGTGTTGGGGGGCACTACTAGGGTTAGTAGTGAGGGAATCATGTTGTATCAAGAGTTTGGTATTTTGTGATTCAATTAATAAAAGAAAAGGTAGGGTGGACGTAGATCTCAGAGGTGAGATTGATCCACGGTAAAATTGCTTGTCTCGTCTCTTTATTATTGCCTTTCTATTTACCATTCTAGAAATTCTTATCGAATTAACAATATTCATATACGCAACTCAAAAGCTCAGAGAAGGTCTCTGAGATCTCAAAAGAAAGTTCGATAAAATTTAGAAAATACCACACTCAATTCAACCCCCCTCCCCCTCTTGAGTGTCTCCTTGTGATCCAACAACATATTACTATTCTTTCAGTTCCTAATTGCCACAACAACCACAAATCATCATCTGAGTACGTATTTTTTTTAATAATTGTTTTATCAAAATAGATAGAACTTCGATTCTGATTACATTAGTTACAATTTTGTTAATATTTAGGTATATATTTTATATTATAACTGACCCATAATTTAGTAAAATCAATCGTTACGTTAAACAATACATGTAAACAATAGGCAAAACAACCGGCCAAGGGAAGCAATCAGTTGCCAACTACTATTGAAGATATATGACTTTTACTTAATTAGGGTCATATGATCAATAGGCTTAGGTTTTCAGTGCATGCTTGTCATATATACCTATCTAATAAATAGGAGTATTTTCTCCATAATCAACATGATCGATTTGATTTAGAAGAGTAAACAACTTAAAGTGTGTTACAGATTTCTATAATAGTGACCTTGAATGAAACCTTCATCTCTGTCCATGTCCTGGATGCGCTGGTGGAAATCTTAGCAAATTAAACCTACCCCCAGCTTCCCAGACCTCCAAAATCATCTCTAGAACCTTCTTTTGTCAACAATAAGGGTTTCTCCCTGACCATGGCCTTTGAAGTTCACTTCTAGCCCCTCCCCTCCCTTTTAACCTTGACTGGATTTGGAAGTGTAATTGCGCACCTAAAAACAAGTGCTAGCTTCCTCTAGCTTCTATGGAAAGATAGAGTAATGGCCCATAAGACCCCTAGCTTCACCAAGAAAATGGCAAGAGATCCACTTTGTCTTGTATGCAATTTGGCCCCAAAGGACTCGGCCCATATCCTTTTTCATTTGCTCTCACTCTAGAGACATTTGGAACTCCTTGCCCCCCCCCCGAACCTTTTACGGATTGAAAGGACAAGAACCAAGTTGTCTTTATAAATTTCAAGACCGGACCCCTACAACTCATCATTAATGGAGCTAGAGACTGTTATTGAGAGTTTATCACTGCCCCTCCCAGTAACAATTGTCCTAGTCATAGTACTTCGAGCCACAACCACCTTTGGAAATTCCCCACCATTGTTAAGTCCTCATGCATGTGGATGATTTCTGTATGAGGTTTGCCCAGCAGACCTCCAGCTGGCAGCAGACCATTGGTCCTGCCACTCCACGTTAGAGCGCCTGGAGCAGAGCAGACCTCCTCAGGCAGACCGCTCCGGACATAACCTCTAGGCTGGAGTTTAATGAAGGCCTTGTTCCACCTTGGCCCACTTCCAAAGAGGCCCACTCACTTTACTAGGTCAGTTGCAAGTCCATGTCTCATATAAATACTCATGCCCATGCATGGGTAAGGTACGTTCAATCAAACACTCACAAAATACTTGCACTTGATACTCGTTTTCTCTCTACTAGAGATCTTGTGCTCATCTTGGACTGACTTAGGCATCGGAGAGGCGATCCTTGGAACCACCCCTGAGGTTTCTCCTTGTTTTGCAGGTAACCACCACCACGAAGGACGTTGGGGAGCCACGTTCCACCAAGTACCCACCACCACATACACTGTTGCTATCTTGGACAGAAACAATTTGGCGCTAGAAGGAGGGGAAGAGTAGAAAAGCCCAATCTACAACTTCGCAATGGTGGTTCCAACCTCAGAAACACTCGGTTCCGACAGTTTAGGAGGAGAAAGCAACTCTCCACTGAGAGAAACAAACACGAGATCAACTAGAAGGGGTAGTGCTGCTACCACCAGATCAGGCATGAGGGATAACACTGTTACCCCCCGTCAAGAAACCAGGCAGACCCCACAGCCAAGCAGCTTAGTGGTCATGCCCACACCGGAGCAACTCCAAGCAGCCTTTCAAGTGCTGCAGTCTGCCCAGCGGTTTATGCAAACTGTTGGAGGCCAACCTGCTCGAAAGAAGAGGAGAACTAGAACACATGGTTCAGTTCGAAGGCACCTGCAGCTGTCATCTGAAGAGGAGACAGCCACAGCAGACCCCCTATGCGGGTACAACATGACAAACATCACACCCACCCCAACGTCAGAGTGTGGTCTATCTAGCCGCTCTGGACCTGGGTACATCAAGAGGGGTTGGCAGGAAGAAGAATGGGATACTGAGATGATGCAGGAGGATCATCCCAGCATGTTCGAGGAACTGACACCCACAGGGTATACGGCAGGCTCAAGCAGGAGATCTGTCCACAGAGGAAATCCAGGGGGCGTGGCCCAGAATGTCCAGCCCCGGCCCAGAACCAAGCGTAATTCAGGAGCTGAAGAGGTCCTATCTGCGCCTGGTGGCGGAACGACCAGAAGGCATGTCAGCCTGAGATTGGGAACAATACCAGAAGAGGGCTCTGGCGATAATGGAGCCCCCACAGATCTAAGAGGACTCATAACCCACAGAGTCAACTCCAGACCCATTGTGGTATCACCAGCAGAGGAGATTAGGTCCCTTCCAAATCTCCCTTCACACCTGAATTCATTGCGGCCAGAGTGTCGAAAGCGAAGCTCCCACCAAATCTCAAGTTTGAAGGGGAGGGAGACCCAAAGGAGCATGTGGCAGCCTTTGAGACCCACGTGGAGCTAGGAAACTACAATGAGGCCACCTAGTGCAGACACTTCCCTGCCACTCTGTCAGGGATAGCTCAGACCTGGTTCAGAACTATCCCCTAGGGAACGATTGCTAACTTTGATGAACTAAAGAAGAGATTCAAAGAGCATTTCGTTAGTGGAAGTAGGAGGAACAAATCCACACATGAGCTGCTGTTGCTGAAGCACACTCAGAATGAAAGCTTATGGGATTTCATAGGGAGGTTCAACAAAGAGCTGGTGCACATCCCAGAGCTGGAGCAGAAGCTCGCTCTGCACGCTCTGAGGAACGCCCTACCGCACACCAGTAAGTTCAGAGATGACCTTAAATGGGTCACCATGACGGAGCTCAGCGAGGCCCTGGCCCTGGCAGAAAAATACATAGTTGTCGAGGACTTCAACAAAGCATCGACACACGGAGCTGGAACAGGCAGACCTGCCAGGCAGGATACCAGGCAGAATGAGTACCAGTTCATGGGAGGAAGACTGAACTTCGGAGGCCCCAGGCCCCATCAGAGCAGAGGGAGAGAAAAGCAAAAAGAAGCAGAGAGGGAAGTGGACCGACTGAGGGCCCAGGAGAAGTATAACAACTATAGCAACCTCAGCGCGCCAAGGGCTGAGATCTTTCTGACCAACAGAGATGACAGCAGGTGGCACAGACCACCTCCCACCAAGAATAGAAGCCTAGGCCCCAACATGGCAGAGTTCTGCGCTTTCCATGAGGCGCTAGGCCACAGTACAGAAGACTGCATAAGCCTGAAAAATGATCTGGAAAGCCTGATCAGACGAGGCTACTTTAAAGAGTACCTGGCCTGGAATCAGGGGATAAAGGAGAAGGAGCAACAGAATAAAGGGCAGAAATTGCAGGACAAGCGAGCAGAGATCAAGGAAGGAAAAAAGAAGACGGTATACGTCATATTTGGCAGTTCTAGTTCGATGGGGGGAGAGAGGGCTCATCTGAGGCATCTCACCCACCCCAACCTCTACTCCATCGACCAGGCAAAGCTGAGCCCAGATCTGCCAAACATGACCTTTACTGCAGAAGACTGCAAAGGCATCAGTTTTCCGTACTCTGACCCTCTAGTGGTCACTCTGGAGATTAGCAGAGTAGATGTACGAAGAATACTGTTAGATGGCGGGAGCGCCGTGAATATCCTTTATAAGGACACCTTCGATAAAATGGAGCTGGACCGTTCAATGCTGAAGCAAGGAGGAACTCCAATCGTCGAATTCACAGGGAACTCCATCATCCAAAAGGGGAAAATACATCTGACAGTGACCACATAGGGGCAGAACGGAGAGAAGAGAACTGTAGTGCAAGAGTTTCTGGTGGTAGACCTCCCGTCACCGTACAACGCTCTGATGGGAAGGAAGTTCATTGAGGCAGTACAAGGAATCCCGTCAACCCATCACCAGACCATGATTTTCCTAAGTAGCACTGGTGAGGTGGGCAGACTGAGGGGAGACCAGAGAGCAGCTAGGTCATGCAATCTGACCGCTCTGAAGAAGGATAAAAGACCTCCTCCTCCTGACCACTCTGGGTCCAGGAGAAAGAGGTGAAAGGATAAGAAAGAAGGAAAGAAGAAAGAGGCTGAAGAAGCCAAGAACGACTAGGCTGAAGAAGCCGGGAAGGAAAGAAAGGAAGGAAAGGCCGAAGAGGCCAAGGAATGAAAGGAAGAGTGTGCCGCTATCAGTGAGGCCGATGCTCGGCCAGAAGCAGAACAGGAAACAAATAAGCCTGAACCGGGGGAAGAGACCGAAGAGGTACTCTTGGGACCGGAAGAAGGCAGGGCCGTCAGAATAGGTAAAGACCTGGATCCTGAAACCAGAGTCAACCTAATCAGTCTGCTGAAGGAGAATGCAGATGTGTTCGCCTTCTCAGCAGCTGAGATGCCTGGGGTAGACCCCGCCACCATCAACCACAAGTTAAACACTGCTGCAGGATACAGACCTGTGAAGCAGAAGAGGAGGAACTACTCTGCAAAGAAAAATAAAGCCATCGAGGAAGAAGTTCAGAAGCTACTTGAGGCAGGGTTCATAGAGCCCTGCAAGTATCCAGAATGGTTGGCCAATGTGGTGATGGTAAAGAAGGCGAACGGGAGCTGGAGGATGTGTGTCGACTTCACAGACCTCAATAAGGCCTGCCCCAAGGACTGATATCCCTTGCCAAGAATCGACCAGCTGGTAGAATCGACCAGCTGGTAGACTCTACTAGTGGTCATGCTCTGCTCAGCTTCATGGACGCGTTCAGCGGATACCATCAGATCTTCATGGATCCTGCAGATAAAGAGAAGACGGCATTCATCGCCTCCTATCGGGGTATTTTGCTATGTCATGATGCCCTTTGGGCTGAAGAATGCAGGCGCCACCTATCAAAGGCTGATGGATCAGGTCTTTGCAGGTCAGAGGGGAAGGAATCTGAAGGTGTACATGGATGACGTCATCACCACGAGCAAAACTGAGACTGACCATATAGCAGACCTCAAGGAAACCTTCGCCAACCTCCGCAAACACAGCATGAAACTGAATCCTAAAAAATGCGTGTTCGGAGTACGGTCAGGGAAATTTCTGGGCTATCTGGTCAGTGAAAGGGGGATCGACGCGAATCCCGACAAAGTGAAAGCAGCTATGGATCTGCCAGAGCCTAAAAGCATCAGAGACATCTAGAGGCTGACAGGCAGAAGGACAGCCCTGTCCAGATTCAT
Organism: Patellifolia procumbens; assembly: GCA_947645195.1. Lineage (NCBI taxonomy): Eukaryota > Viridiplantae > Streptophyta > Magnoliopsida > Caryophyllales > Amaranthaceae > Patellifolia > Patellifolia procumbens. The sequence continues at coordinate 6,178,888 of CANSGD010000972.1, forward strand.
AGCTCAGTCTGCAGAAAAAGCTCTCCCGTTCTTCAAGATATTGAAGGGGAACAAAGAGTTCAAGTGGGAAGCAGAGCAGAGGGAGGCATTCCAGAAGCTGAAGTCACACCTCTCTGGTCTGCCAACACTGGCCAGACCCAAGACAGGGGAAGCTCTCTTCCTGTACATTGTTGTTACTGCTGCAACTGTGAGTGCAGTCCTACTGAAGGAAGAGAACAAGAAGCAGCAGCCAGTGTACTTTGTGAGCCACACCCTCACGGGTGCAGAAACACGCTACCCATTGATAGAAAAGGCAGCCTACGTAGTAGTGCTGGCCACCAGAAAGCTGAGGCCATATTTCGACGCACTTCCCGTCATTGTGCTGACAAATATGCCTCTGGAAAAGGCAATGGAGAAGGTAGACAAGTCGGGGAGAATCATGAACTGGGCCCTGGAGCTGACAGGGTTCGGCATCAAATTCGCCCCACGAACCGCCATAAAAGCACAAGCTCTGGCTGATTTCCTAGCAGAGTGTGCCTATCAGGAAGCAGTAGGAGAGCCCAGAGCCTGGGAAGTCTTTACAGATGGGTCTGCAACCATCAACGGCACTGGGGCAGGCGTGGTCATCAGAACCCCGGAAGGGAAAATCATTGAATACGCCATGAAGTTCATGTTTTCAGCAACCAATAATGAATCAGAGTACGAAGCGGCCATCGCTGGACTGCAGCTCTGCCAGACCCTACAAGCCAAGCACGTCCACCTCAATCTGCGAGGATGCAGAGCGAGTTTTGGAGTTGGAGGATATGCCAGAGTGGATCAGGGAGATCGCTGAGTATAAACAGACTGGTAAACTACCAGAGGAAAAGATGAAAGCAAGAAAGCTCAAGCTGACATCATGTAGATACTGTCTGATCGGGGACGAGCTATACAGGAAGTCTTTCTCTCTGCCCCTACTCAAATGCGTAGGGCAGAGAGACGCAGACTACATACTGAGAGACATCCATGAGGGACTCTGCGGGCACCACATCGGGCCAAGAACTCTGGCCCATAAAGCTCTCAGAGCTGGTTATTATTGGCCCACAATGAAAGCTGACTCTGAGACTCTGGTGAAAAAGTGCGACAGCTGCCAGAAGTTCGCACCAAACATCAAGCTGCCAGCAAACGACCTCATGCCGATCTACAATCCTATCCCATTTGCCCAATGAGGGCTAGACATTATGGGACCCTTTACAACGGCCCAATATCAGAAGAGATGGTTAATTGTGGGGGTAGACTACTTCACTAAGTGGATAGAGGCAGAAGCCTTATCTACCTTCACAGAGGCAACCGTCAGAAAGTTCCTATGGCAGAGCATCATCACCAGATACGGGATTCCGAAGGCTTTCGTCTTCGATCACGGGAGACAGTTTGACAATATGCCCCTGTCAGGGTGGTTAAAGCAGTTCGGGATCAAATACGCTCTATCCTCAGTCTGCAACCCTCAGTGCAATGGTCAAGCCGAAGCCGCTAACAAGCAGAGCCTGATAGGTCTACAAAAGAAGCTGGAGGAACAGAAAAGCAAGTGGTTAGAGGAGCTGCCTAACACTCTGTGGTCAATCAGAACCACAGTCAAAGAGTCAACTGGGCAGACCCCCTTCCACCTGGTATATGGCTCTGAGGCCGTCATGCCTGTTGAGATCGGATCCGAAAGTCTGAGGATCAGCCTATTTGAGCCAGGTCTGAACGATGAAGCTCTGTGAACAAATCTAGATCTGCTGAATGAATACGGAAACGAAGCTAGGCTCAGAATGGAAGCCTACAAAGCCAGAGTCAGCAGATACTATAAACAGAAAGTGAGGGCTAGGCCTTTGGAGGTAGGGGATCTGGTGCTCAGAAATGCAGCAGCTGTGCAGAAAGACAAAATACACGGAAAGTTGTCGGCTAAGTGGGAAGGACCCTATCAGGTTAGTGAAGAGCTACACCCTGGAACCTACAGATTGAAAAGGATGGATGGGAGCGAACTGAAAAGCAACTGGAAAGCCCGAATACTGAAAAAATACTTCATGTAACCCAGATTGTATCAAAAACTCCTATGAATGAAAGGCCTTTGAGCCACCCTTTGCAAACTATACACTCTCCATTTCGCATTAAACCCCCATCCCCTTAACTATTCTTTATGAAAAACAAAATGCCAAAATCAGACAAACCATTAGCAGACTGAGAAAAAACACCACAGTCTGGCAAAAGAAAACAGGGTCTGAGTCAGACTGAAGGCTGAAGAGGCCCTTCAGACACAAAAGTAAACTATATAATGAAGAAAGGGAGCCAGCTGAAAGGTCAACTCTGTCAAGAGCCCATGAGGCCCGCAGAGTGATCGGATGCCGGCTCGACTTAGCGATGTCATAGACCTCTACCTCTAAACCTGCGGGGCCGAAGGCCCAAAAAGCAGCAAGGATAAGTCATAGACACCTAAGGCTAATGGGGACGCCAGAGTTCCAAAGAACCAAACGTACCCCGACACGAAAAGGATGGCAGAAGGAGTTAAAGGGCGAACCCCAAAACTCCCAGAATCATCATGACTTAGGGCGTCAAAATACCTCCTTTGCTCTGCTTATTGTTGAATTTTTGTCACGCATAAGGCAGGGCAGAAGAGTAAAGGGCCCCTAAGGTCGCAGCTCTGAGCAAATATCACCCGCCACCGAGCCAAGTAAACGAAAACGCTCAAATATGGTTGAACAATAAACTCAGCAGCAGAGCAGAATGCAAGATATATCAGGCAAGAAAGCAGCAGAGCACAAGCACTTAGCAAATATAACAAAACTTAACATGCACAAGATAGAAGAGACAAGAGTCAACAAAGGAATACAACTTGCATTCCTGAAAAATCATTGTGTCTTACATGAAAGATCTGGCTATAAGCCAGATCAGAATGCTACAGAATACTACAACAACGGCGGCTACCTAAACAAAAGAAGGGAGAAAATACAAATGAAAAGGAAATGTTTGACTATTTAATTACAAATATTACAAGATAAGTCAATTAGGATATCATCGGAGGGCAAAAACGGAGGACTGCAATCAGTTCAGCACAGGCTCCCAGCTCATCCACCTCAGCAGCTCAGACAGGAGTCACAAGAAGACTGAGGCGAAGCGTGAGATAGCCGCCCGAGTTCCTATTGCTTAGGAACAGAGCTGCCATCTCTCGCAGAGCTCCCATCAGCTTGTTGCTCTTAAGACTCTCCCTCTGGAGGCAGAGAGTAGAGCAGCTCCAAGTCTCTGAGCTCCTGGGTAGCAGAAGGTCGCATGTGTGATATCACGTATTTGTATAGAGTTTTCTCCCTTATTTACAAGCTAATTTGTGCGTCATTGGAGCTCTTGGGAGCTATTTTGTGCTAACTATCGTATGTAGTTGTGGTTTCGTGTTTTAGTATTGAATTGCAGGTTTTATGGAGTTTTCTCCTTATTCCCGAGCCTTTTGGAAGCAACCACGGCTTTACGAGTTGTTATGAGGCACATAGGATGGCTCACGAGCTTTATGGATAGTTTAGGAGGTCCCAAGATCCCTAAACGTGAAGATTAGAGAGCCAAGGAGTCAAAGGAGGTTTCCTTGCACTGATCGGGCAGAAATGGCCCGATCGGGCGAAGTATTTATGATCGGGTATGAAAGTCACGGATCCGATCGGGCAAGTCTTGCCCGATCGCATCGGTCGAGCACATATGCACCAGGCCCGATCGGGTGTTCACCACCCGACCCGATCGGGTGGGCTGCTCATAGCTCTCATTGAGTTGCTGCTTGCGAGGAGACCGTGTTGGCCAAATTTATCGCCAGACCCGATCGGGTGGGTGCCCATGGCCCGATCGGGTGGGCCGTTAAAATAAGTTTACTGCTTGCTGCTGCTACACGAAGGCCCAAAACGCAAGATTTGAAGTTTTGTACCGCGGCCCGATCGGGTGGGTGCCTCGGGCCCGATCGGGTCTGGTACATTTATACGCGGAATTTGACTTTCGTTTTCCGTTTTAATTAGACTTGAGGGGTATTATAAGTACCGTTTTCCTCATTATTTAGGGATATCATTATTTTACATCTTTTATTCATCTTTCATTAGCTTTAGACTAGTTTTATTCTTCATTGTTCTTAGTTCAATTCAAACACTTTAGATTAATTTAGAGGTGATCAAACCTACTTCGATTTCAATAAAGTTCCTGCTTTCCATTAATTGGTATTCTTTCTTACCCTAATCTCTTTTATTATTCTCAATTGCTTAGTTTATTTATTTAATCATTCATGATGCAATTGTTAGGGTTTCATATTAGTTTTGTCGTTGTTAATTTGATCATGTCTGAGTAGTCTCTTTCTAGGGTGTTAGATAGGAAAGCCATGTTTATACCATGATTGTGATTTAGACTCTTATCGATTTCTAGGGCTTGATTAGGGTGATTGTGATGTGATTTGTTCTTTATTGAGTAATTAACGTTATTGCGCAGTTTCGTTGGTTGCTTGTGGTTAATAGTTGTTTGCACAGATCCGACTTACGACTAGAGGCCTAGGACACGTCAGTAGTTCTGATTACGTTAGTGAACATGCGGCGTATGTTGAACTATGAGCGTTGAGTCTTAACCATAGCTCAACATAGGCTCTAATCGCCCGACTCTTGACTTAGGTTTTGATAGTTGTTGACCTTGTTTGATTGGTATAAGCATGGTGGACCGACCTAATACCCTAGACTTTTATTCCATAGTTAATCCTTTGTTTAATTCGTCTTTCTTAGCTTAATCATTAGTTTAATTAATTCCTTCCCGATTTACTCTGGAGTAGCTGAATTGGTTGAATATTGATTTAGAAACTCTGTCTCCCTGTGGATTCGACCCTGCTTCCACTGACTACCTTAGTTAGAGGGCCGTAGGTTTATTTTTGATTAGGTGATACGACTAAAACTTGTCAAATTTTGGCGCCGTTGCCGGGGAGACGGCTAGTTCTCTAAGTTTTTGTTTAATTATTTGGTCTACTTCTCTGTACCTCATTGGAACTTCATTGTTTCAATCGAGGTACCCTTTACTGCTATTTTTTGTTTCTTTTGTATGCCCAGGTCCCAAAGAAACGGTTCCCCTATTCCAGCGGACCCCGATCTTGATAGGACAATCAGGCGGATCCGAAAGATAAAGCAGAAAGAAAAGCAGTCTCTTCAGCTGAACACCTTTGGCACAGACACCTTGAATTCAGTTATGTCAAAATCACTGAAGTCATATGGGGTGCCCAACCCGGATGGTCTTTCTACTGGACCACCAATGCCCACCATCGCCGCTAACAATTTTGAGATTAAGCATGGACTCATCAGCATGGTCCAACAAAATCAGTTTGGTGGGCATCCTACTGAAGATCCGGCAAATCATCTTCAACGGTTGCAACAACTTTGTTGAACCGTTAAACATGCCGGCGTCACTCCAGAGCAACTAAAGGTCATGTTGTTCGAGTTCTCATTGAGGGATAGAGCCCAGAAATGGTTGAACGACGTGAAAGAGACAAAATGGAGTGAGATTTCTGCTGCATTCCTGAGAGAGTATTATCCACCCACAAAGACAGCAGAAATCAGAAATAAACTAGCCACGTTTTCCCTAAGAGCCTGATGAAACATTAAGGGAAGCGTGGGCTAGGTTTAGAGATCTACAGAGAGAGTGTCCACACCACAATATGGACAAATGGTTCTTGACGCAGACATTCTACAATGGTCTGCAGCCTCAGACGAAGTGTATTGTTGATTCGTCTGCAGGAGGAGTGTTTTTAGACAAGGCAGTTGATGAGGGTTATGAATTCATATCAAATCTTGCAGCCAATGACCATTCATCATCTAGGAGTTTGACTAAGAAGGTACTTGAAGTTGACGCTATTTCATTGCTTACATCTCAGATGGCGCAACTGACTCAGCAACTAATGAAGTCTTCTAGTTCGACACCTCCGCCTATGAGCATCAATGCTATGTCTGTCGTAGCACCCATTACCTCATCTTACTGCAAGGTATGTGGTGTACAGGGTCACTTTGGGCATGACTGTCAGTTCAGTCAATTTCAGATGGAGCAGGCAAACGCCTTTCAACAAAGGCCACAAACCTTCCCCCCTCCACATAACTACCAAAATCCACAAAACTATCAACCTCCACCTCCACAAAACTATCCTAAACCCTCATACCATCAAACCCCACAACATTTCCAAAGACCACCACCACAAAACTTCCATCACCACAATAATTTCCAAACTCCACAAAATTTTTCCACCCCACCTACACAAAACCATAACCCACAAGAGCCTAGCAATTCTGAACTGATGAAACTGATATTGTCTATGCAAAAGGCAAATGAGGAAACACGGAGGGCCCAAGAGGAAGCACGGAGTGCCCAAGAGAAGCACATCAAACTTCTCGAGGCTCAAGTTGCTCAATTGGCAGAAACAAATGCACAAAGGCAGCAGGGACAATTGCCAGGGCAACCCGTTCAGAGGGAACATGTGAATGCCATCACTCTTCGTAGTGGCATAGCTTATGATGCTCCTCCAGTTCCCATTGATGAGGTTACCCCGACTGCAGGGAAGAAGAGGGTGGTAGAGGAAGGAAAAAGGAAAAATTCGACGTCTGAAGTCGATTTGTCTGCAGAAGCTGAACAGACAGGGAAGAAAAAGGAGAAGGTTTCTGAAACGCCTTTTACACCAAGGCTACCTTTTCCTCACAGGATGCAACAGTCCAAGGTCGATCAGCAGTTTGGTAAGTTCTCGGCTATGGTCAAGAACCTTAAGGTAACAATTCCATTCACAGATTTAATTACCCAAGTGCCTGTTTACGCCAAATTTCTGAAAGACATGATCACTAAGAAAAGAGACTTTGGTGGGGTAGAACGTATCGCTCTTACTGAAGAGTGTAGTGCTTTTATTCAAAATAAAACCCCACCAAAGTTAAAAGATCCTGGTAGCTTTTCTATACCCTGCCATCTTGGACCTATTTTTATTGATAAGGCTTTGTGTGATTTAGGTGCTTCTGTTTCTGTTATGCCATTGTCTGTTTTATAAGAAACTGAACATGGGAGCCCTTAAATGCACACAAATCACTTTACAGATGGCGGATCGTTCTATAAAATACCCTCTAGGTGTTTTAGAGGATGTTCCTGTTAGGGTAGGGAAATTCTATATTCCTGTTGATTTTGTGGTGTTAGATATGGATGAGGATGCCCAGATTCCTATTATCTTGGGTAGGCCATTTTTGTGTACTGCTGGTGCTGTAATTGATGTTAAATCTAGGTCTTTAACTCTTAGTGTTGGTGATGACAAAGTGATGTTTAAACTAACCAATGCTGTTAAGGCACCTATGCTTGAACAATCTTTTTGCAGGGATAAGGTTTTAGATGAAGTAGGGGTGGAGAAGGCTCCAATTCCACCTAAGGTTGCCTCACCGTCTGGAGGCATAGTCAAGAACATTTGGATAAGAAAGATTTTTGATGAGGGTGGCACTCACTGCCACGCCCCTCCTATTTGAGAGAGGGCGGATTATGGTCGTGCGAGACCTTTATAAACCAGCGCTGTGCGAGAGGCAACTCGTATTTCTTTTGTTTCCCTTTTCCTTTTCTTTTTATTTTTCTTCTTTTTTGTGAGCGAGAGTGAGGGCACTAACATTGTTTTTCCTCTTAGCATAGTCCTTATCACCTTTTGGCATTGAGGACACTGCCAAGTTCATCTTGGGGGAGGAGTTCTGTTTGTATTCCCTATCTCTTTTACTGCTTTCTAGGATAGATTTACTGCTTTCAAAAAAATACTGAAAAAATCAAACAAATGTGGTTCTCATGACTGGTTTAGTTGCCTCCCTGTGCCCCTTGCTGGGCTCTATTTGAAAATGACTTGACTTTGTTTTCTGGATAGCTGGGCATTTGTGATTTGAGGCTATGATTTGATGTTTGATTGCTATGATTTCGAGCATTTTTGGATTATATTAGACCACTTTGTGCTGCATACCTGAATTGGTTAGACTGTGAGGCCTCTTTGTAGCCTATTGGATTTATATTATTATCCAGTCTATTCTTGTGTGTAGTTCCTCTTTAGTGGATTGATCTTGACTTTGACTTCGTACTTGTCTGATTTTAGATGACTTGTAGCATGTGCTGTGATAGAGGCGTTCTTTTGTCTTATTCTTGAGCTTCAGAGTGAGTTATTGATATACTTTTATCCTCCTTAGCCCCGCTGAGCCTAATGACTTATTTCGTGTTACTTAAACCCCTATTATGAGCCAAAAGCCTTCACTTGATATTATTCCAAGCCTAGCTTGGGGGAGCTTTTTGTATGGGTTGAGTTTGAGATTGGTTTGTTGGTTTAGTTTGGTTTTTGAGGAATTTGAAAGTGTATTTGTTGTGGTTTGAGAGTGAGAAAGAGAAAAGAAAAGGCAAGTTTAGAGTTGCGTGAATGAAGTTCAGAAAAATGAAAGAAAAATGAAATGAAAATTCAAAAGAATTCTAGTTCTTTCATTCACGTACGTTCATAAAGGAATATTCGCTCCATTGCTAGGAAATTGGGTTTGTTATGAGCTTTTCATTGATTTATGAGAGTTGGGTTGCTTTACATGGTTTTATGGTGATTGTTGGGAGTTGTGTAGGCCATCTTAGGCCTTGTTTGAATGATTTATGCTCCCCCTTTCATGGTTTTTCCACCACATTACCCAAAAGTATCCCCTACCTCTCGCCTAAGCCCCACTATAACCCTATAAAGTCCTCTTGAGCTTATGTCTGCATTGTTCATTTGATTGATTTCGAGTCAGTTTGTCAAAGCTAGGGAGTATTTCTGCTAATTGAGTCGACTTGACTAGGTTGAGCGTCATTGAACCTTCTTAAACACATGAGAGTGTGAGTGGGAAGGGTACTTATGGTCGGGTTGGTGAGTGTTCGGGCACATTCTTTGCCTGCCACAAAATTGAGAGGAGTGACACCCTTGTGAGTGCCTTTTCAGGATTTGTATGCCTTGTGGACGCTTGAGTTTGATAAATTGCTTGAATGATTGGTGGTTGGATGGATTTGATGAGCCAAACTTGAATTACGCCTGCTTGAAGGATTCTTAGTCTTGAAAATGTTTTGAGCTTTGATTTGTTTTTATCTATGGGGTGAGGCAATCTATTCCATGTTCATGTTCTGTTTGCTTGAGGACAAGCAAAGGTTTAGCTTGGGGGAGTTTGATATCACGTATTAATATAGAGTTTTCTCCCTTATTTACAAGCTAATTTGTGCGTCATTGGAGCTCTTGGGAGCTATTTTGTGCTAACTATCGTATGTAGTTGTGGTTTCGTGTTTTAGTATGTAATTGCAGGTTTTATGGAGTTTTCTCCTTATTCCCGAGCCTTTTGGAAGCAACCACGGCTTTACGAGTTGTTATGAGGCACGTAGGATGGCTCACGAGCTTTATGGATAGTTTAGGAGGTCCCAAGACCCCTAAACGTGAAGATTAGAGAGCCAAGGAGTCAAAGGAGGTTTCCGTGCACTGATCGGGCAGAAATGGCCCGATCGGATGAAGTATTTATGATCGGGTATGAAAGTCACAGACCCGATCGGGCAAGTCTTGCCCGATCGCATCGGGCGAGCACATATGCACCAGGCCCGATCGGGTGTTCACCACCCGACCCGATCGGATGGGCTGCTCATAGCTCTCGTTGAGTTGCTGCTTGCGAGGAGACCGTGTTGGCCCAATTTGTCGCCAGACCCGATCGTGTGGGTGCCCATGGCCCGATCGGGTGGGCCGTTAAAATAAGTTTACTGCTTGCTGCTGCTACACGAAGGCCCAAAACGCAAGATTTGAAGTTTTGTACCGCGGCCCGATCGGGTGGGTGCCTCGGGCCATATCGGGTCTGGTACATTTATACGCGGAATTTGACTTTCGTTTTCCGTTTTAATTAGACTTGAGGGGTATTATAAATACCGTTTTCCTCATTATTTAGGGATATCATTATTTTACATCTTTTATTCATCTTTCATTAGCTTTAGACTAGTTTTATTCTTCATTGTTCTTAATTCAATTCAAACACTTTAGATTAATTTAGAGGTGATCAAACCTACTTCGATTTCAATAAAGTTCCTGCTTTCCGTTAATTGGTATTCTTTCTTACCCTAATCTCTTTTATTATTCTCAATTGCCTAGTTTATTTATTTAATCGTTCATGATGCAATTGTTAGGGTTTCATATTAGTTTTGTCGTTGTTAATTTGATCATGTCTGAGTAGTCTCTTTCTAGGGTGTTAGATAGGAAAGCCATGTTTATACCATGATTGTGATTTAGACTCTTATCGATTTCTAGGGCTTGATTAGGGTGATTGTGAAGTGATTTGTTCTTTATTGAGTAATTAACGTTATTGCGCAGTTTCGTTGGTTGCTTGTGGTTAATAGTTGTTTGCACAGATCCGTCTTACGACTAGAGGCCTAGGACACGTCAGTAGTTCTGATTACGTTAGTGAACATGCGGCGTATGTTGAACTATGAGCGTTGAGTCTTAACCATAGCTCAACATAGGCTCTAATCCCCCGACTCTTGACTTAGGTTTTGATAGTTGTTGACCTTGTTTGATTGGTATAAGCATGGTGGACCGACCTAATACCCTAGACTTTTATTCCATAGTTAATCCTTTGTTTAATTCGTCTTTCTTAGCTTAATCATTAGTTTAATTAATTCCTTCCTGATTTACTCTGGAGTAGCTGAATTGGTTGAATATTGATTTAGAAACTCTGTCTCCCTGTGGATTCGACCCTGCTTCCACTGACTACCTTAGTTAGAGGACCGTAGGTTTATTTTTGATTAGGTGATACGACTCAAACCTTTCAATGTGCACCTCGCTGGCGTAGGCCTCCTCGAAAGCATCCCAGTTGAAAGAGGGCTGCAGATGCCAGAGGACCCTACGGACCGTAACTTTGCAATCAGTACTTGTTCCCGAACGCCTCCTCCATCTGCGCAGCCCGAGCTGTCTCCTCAGCAAGCAGCTGGGCCTCCTTCTGCTTCAGAGCTTCCTCAGCCTCCTTAGCCTGTTGAGCCTCCCTCTCAGAAAGCAGTTTGGAGAACTCTGCCCCAAGCTCCTCCTCCCTCAGCCTCAGAGCCTCCTCAGCCTCCTTGGCTTGCAGAGCCAACTTAGCAGAGCAGCCTTCATGGTCAGCCTGCACAGCAGAGAGCTGACCCTTGAGCTGCTCCTGCTCCTTCAATACTGCCCGCAGCCTGGCCTCGGAGGTCTTCAGCTTGGTCTCCGTCACCGACGCGCGAGACGATAGCCTCTGCCTGCATCGCCTGACCCTCCATGCGTTGGTTGGCGGTCTGCAGGGTGTCGCGCTCCACAATTAGAGCATCCCTCTCCTCCTCAGTTTCGCGGCAGGTAGACACAATCAGAGAGTTCTTAGCCTTCAGCTTGGCATACTCTTGACTCTGCTGTGCTACCTGAGCCTTAAGCTGCTGCAGTTCAGGGAGATCTGCCTCATGTCTACCCAGCCCTACAGCATGGCAGAACTCCCCAATGAAGGCGCCATCCCGCGCAGCCTATATTCAAAAGGAAGACATATCAGATTAACCACAAAAATACCACAATCTACCGAGGCAGAAAAGTTGAAGAACTCACCAAAGGAACATCCTGGACGACGTAATCCCCAGAGAAGCGACTGGCCAGGAGCTTCAACCACTCACTGGGGTCAGGGAAGGCCACGGACATCTGCTCTTGCCCCTGAGCCTCATGTTGGTCATCCGCCGATCCCCTCTGCGGAGAACCTGTGCCAAAGGAAAGACCAGTAAGGTCCACAGAAGAGAAAGAACCGGAATTGAGGCCGGGTAGAGGATACGCACCTTTGGTGACGACGTCGTCCTCAACATCAATGATCTGAGGGGAGTCAGCAGGTAGACGAGTCTTCTTCTGAGGGGGAGTCCTTCCTCACTCTGCCTCTCTGCTGGTCTCTTCTGAGAATGCTTCGGGAAGTGGAATGATCATTGGCTGCGAGGTTTGATAGAAACTCGTAGCCTACATCCACTTCCTTATCCAGAAAAACTCCTCCTGCAGACGAATCAACAATACTCTTCGTCTGAGGCTGCAGACCATTGTAAAATGTCTGCGTCAAGAACCATTTGTCCATGTTGTGGTGTGGACACTCTCTCTGTAAATCTCTAAACCTAGCCCACGCTTCCCTTAATGTTTCATCAGGCTCTTGGGAAAATGTGGCCAGTTTATTTCTGATTTCTGCTGTTTTAGTGGATGGGTAATACTCTCTCAGAAATGCAGCAGAAATCTCACTCCACTCGGTTTCTTTCACATCGTTCAACCATTTTTGGTCTCTATCTCTCAGTGAAAACACGAACAACATGACTTTGAGTTGATCTGGAGTGACGCCGGCATGTTTAACGGTTCGACAAAGTTGTTGAAACCGTTGCAGATGATTTGCCGGATCTTCAGTAGGATGCCCACCAAACTGATTTTGCTGGACCATGCTGATGAGTCCAGGCTTAATCTCAAAGTTGTTAGCGGCGATGGTGGGCATTGGTGGTCCAGTAGAAAGACCATCCGGGTTGGGCACCCCATATGACTTCAGTGATTTTGACATAACTGAATTCAAGGTGTCTGTTCCAGAGGTGTTCAGCTGAACAGACTGCTTGTCTTTCTGCTTTATCTTTCGGATCCGCCTAATTGTCCTATCAAGATCAGGGTCCGCTGGAATGGGGGAACCGTTTCTTTGGGACCTGGGCATACAAAAGAAACAAAAAGCAGCAGTAAAGGGTACCTCGATTGAAACAATGAAGTTCCAATGAGGTACAGAGAAGTAGACCAAATAATTAAATAAAAACTTAGAGAACTAGCCGTCTCCCCGGCAACGGCGCCAAAATTTGATAGGTTTTAGTCGTGTCACCTAATCAAAAATAAACCTACGGACCTCTAACTAGGTAGTCAGTGGAAGCAGGGTCGAATCCACAGGGAGACAGAGTTTCTAAATCAATATTCAACCAATTCAGCTACTCCAGATGAAATCAGGAAGGAATTAATTAAACTAAAGAATAGACTACAGAAGACGGAATAAATTGAGGATTAAACTATGGAATAAAACCCTAGGGTATTAGGTCGGTCCACCATGCTTATACCAATCAATTAGGGTCAACTACTACCAAAACCTAAGTCAAGAGTCGGGAGATTAGAGCCTATGTTGAGCTATGGTTAAGACTCAACGCTCATAGCTCAACATACGCCGCATATTCACTAACGTAATCAGAACTACTGACGTGTCCTAGGCCTCTAGTCGTAAGACGGATCTGTGCAAACAACTATTAACCACAAGCAACCAACGAAACTGCGCAATAACGTTAACTACTCAATAAAGAACAAACCACATCACAATCACCCTAATCAAGCCCTAGAAATTGATAGAATTCTAAATCGCAATCATGGTATAAACATGGCTTTCCTATCTAACACCCTAGAAAGAGGACTACTCACTCATAATCGAATTGACAACAACAAAACTAATTGGAAATCCTAAGAATTGCATCATGAACAATTAAATAAATAAACTAAGCAATCAAAGTAATTACAGAGATAAAGAGTAGAGAAGAGTACCAATTGACGGAAAGCAGGAACTTTTATTGAAATCGAAATAGGTTTGATCACCTCTAAATTAACCTAAAGTGTTTGAATTAAACTAAGAACAATGAATAATAACTAGTCTAAAACCTAATGAAATATGAATAAAAGATGAATGAGGAAAAAAAGTATTTATAATACCCCTCAAGTTCACTAAAAACGGAAACAAAAAGTGAAAAAGCGCGATTAAAGCTCCAGACCCGATCGGGCCCGAGCACAGTACCCGATCGGGTCCACATACAAATTCCCCCAACTTCACTCCTGGGCTCTGGCAGCAGCAGTGCAGCAATAAGGCGAGAAAAGCGGCCCACCCGATCGGGTCGGGCGGTAGTCACCCGATCGGGTCTGGCGACAAAAAGTGCCAGCAAGCTCGCCTCCTCCGCAGCGTCCCAATAAGACCTAGCAGCACTAGACCCGATGGGGTCAGGCGGTAGATGCTCGATTGGGTCTGGGCACATGTGTTCTCGCCCGATCTGATCGGGCACGCCTTGCCCGATCGGGTCCGCAAATTTCGTACCCGATCATAATATTTCGCCCGATCGGGCCATTTCTGCCCGATCAGTGCACGGAAACCTCATTTGACTCTTTGGCTCTCTAATCTTCACGTTTAGGGGTATTGGGACCTCCTAAACTATCCATAAAGCTCGTGAGCCATCCTACGTGCCTCGTAACATCTCGTAAAGCCGTGGTTGCTTCCAAAAGGCTCGGAAATAAGGAGAAAACTCCATAAAACCTGCAATTCAATACTAAAACACGAAACCACAACTACATACGATAGTTAGCACAAAATAGCTCCCAAGAGCTCCAATGACGCACAAATTAGCTTGTAAATAAGGGAGAAAACTCTATATAAATACGTGATATGAAACTCCCCTAAGCTAAACCTTTGCTTGTCCTCAAGCAAACAGCACATGAACATGGAATAGATTACCTCACCCCAAAGATAAAAACAAATCAAAGCTCAAAACATTTTCAAGACTAAGAATCGTTCAAGCAGGCATAATTCAAGTTTGGCTCATCAAATCCATCCAACCACCAATCATTCAAGCAATTTATCAAACTCAAGCATCCACAAAGCATACAAGTCCTGAAAAGGCACTCACAAGGGTGTCACTCCTCTCAATTTTGTGGCAGGCAAAGAATGTGCCCGAACACTCACCAACCCGACCATAAGTACCCTTCCCACTCACACTCTCATGTGTTTAAGAAGGTTCAATGACGCTCATCCTAGTCAAGTCGACTCAATTAGCAGAAATACTCTTTAACTTTGACAAACTAACTCGAAATCAATCAAATGAACATTGCAGACACGAGCTCAAGAGGACTTTATAGGGTTGTAATGGGGCTTAGGTGAGAGGTAGGGGATGCTTTTGGGTAATGTGGTGGAAAAACCAAGAAAGGGGGAGCATAAATCATTCAAACAAGGCCTAAGATGGCCTTCACAACTCCCAACAATCACCATAAAACCATGTAAAATAACCCAACTCTCATAAATCAATGAAAAGCGCATAACAAACCCAATTTTCTAGCAATGGAGCGAATATTCTTTTATGAACGTACGTGAATGAAAGAACTAGAATTCTTTTGAATTTTCATTTCATTTTTCTTTCATTTTTCTGAACTTCATTCACGCAACTCTAAACTTGCTTTTTTTCTTTTCTCTTTCTCATTCTCAAACCACAGCAAATACACTTTTAAACTCCTCAAAAACCAAACTAAACCAACAAACCAATCTCAAACTCAACCCATACAAAAGCTCCCCCAAGCTAGGCTTGGAATAATATCAAGTGAAGGTTTTTGGCTCATAATAGGGGTTTAAGTAACACGAAACAAGTCATTAGGCTCACCGGGCTAAGGAGGATAAAAGTATATCAAAAACTCACTCTGAAGCTCAAGAATAAGACAAAAGAACGCCTCTATCACAGCAAATGCTACAAGTCATTGAAAATCAGACAACTACGAAGTCAAAGTCAAGATCAATCCACTAAAGAGGAACTAACACACAAGAATAGACTGGATAATAAAATGAATCCAATAGGCTACAAAGAGGCCTCACAGTCTAACCAATTCAGGTATGCAGCGCAAAGTGGTCTAATATAATCCAAACATGCTCGAAATCATAGCAATCAAACATCAAATCATAGCCTCAAGATCACAAATGCCCAGCTATCCAGAAAACAAAGTCAAATCAATTTCAAATAGAGCACAGCAAGGGGCACAGGGAGGCAACTAAACCAGTCATGGGAACCATATTTTTTTTGATTTTTTTCAGTATTTTTGAAAGCAGTAAATCTATCCTAGAAAGCAGTAAAAGAGATAGGGACTACAAACAGAACTCCTCCCCCAAGCTGAACTTGGCAGTGTCCTCAATGCCAAAAGGTGATAAGGACTATGCTAAGAGGAAAAACAATGTTAGTACCCTCACTCTCGCTCACAAAAAGGAAGCAAAATAAAAAGAAAAGGAAAAGGGAAAGAAAAGAAAATACGAGTTGCCTCTCGCACAGCGCTGGTTTATAAAGGTCCCGCACGACCATAATCCTCCCTCTCTCAAATAGGAGGGGCTTGGCAATGAGTGCCACCCTCATCAAACATCTTTCTCCTCCAAATGTTCTTGACAATGCCTCCAGACGGTGAGGCAACCTTAGGTGGAATTGGAAACTTCTCCACCCCTACTTCATCTAAAACCTTATCCCTGCAAAAAGATTGTTCAAGCATAGGAGCCTTAACAGCACTGGTTAGTTTAAAAACCACTTTATCATCACCAACACTCAAAGTTAAAGACCCAGACTTGACATCAATGACAGCACCAGCAGTACACAAAAACGGCCTACCCAAGATAATAGGGATCTGGGCATCCTCATCCATATCTAATACCACAAAATCAACAGGGATATAGAATTTCCCAACCCTAACAGGAACATCCTCTATAACACCTAGAGGGTATTTTATAGAACGATCCGCCATCTGTAAAGTGATTTGTGTGCATTTAAGGGCTCCCATGTTCAGTTTCTTATAAACAGACAATGGCATAACAGAAACAGAAGCACCTAAATCACACAAAGCCTTATCAATAAAAATAGGTCCAAGATGGCAGGGTATAGAAAAACTACCAGGATCTTTTAACTTTGGTGGGGTTTTATTTTGAATAAAAGCACTACACTCTTCAGTAAGAGCGACACGTTCTACCCCACCAAAGTCTCTTTTCTTAGTAATCATGTCTTTCAGAAATTTGGCATAAACAGGCACTTGGGTAATTAAGTCTGTGAATGGAATCGTTACCTCAAGGTTCTTGACCATAGACAAGAACTTACCAAACTGCTGATCGACCTTGGACTGTTGCATCCTGTGAGGAAAAGGTAGCCTTGGTGTAAAAGGCGTTTCAGAAACCTTCTCCTTTTTCTTCCCTGTCTGTTCAGCTTCTGCAGACAAATCGACTTCAGACGTCGAATTCTTTCTTTTTCCTTCCTCTACCACCCTCTTCTTCCCTGCAGTCGGGGTAACCTCATCAATGGGCACTGGAGGGGCATCATATGCAATGCTACTACGAAGAGTGATGGCATTCACATGTTCTCTCTGAACTGGTTGCCCTGGCAATTGTCCCTGCTGCCTCTGTGCATTAGATTCTGCCAACTGAGCAACTTGAGCCTCGAGAAGTTGGATGTGCTTCTCCTGAGCCCTCCTTGTTTCCTCATTTGCCTTTTGCATAGACAATATCAGTTTCATCAGTTCAAAATTGCTAGGCTCTTGTGGGTTGTTTTGTGGAGGTGGGGTGTGGAAATTTTGTGGAGTTTGGAAGTTATTGAGATGATGGAAGTTTTGTGGTGGTGGTCTTTGGAAATTTTGTGGGGGTTGATGGTATGAAGGTTTAGGGTAGTTTTGTGGAGGTGGAGGTTGATGGTTTTGTGGGTTTTGGTAGTTATGTGAAGGGGGAAAGGTTTGTGGTCTTTGTTGGAAGGCATTGGCCTGCTCCATCTGAAATTGACTGAACTGACAGTCATGCCCAAAGTGACCCTGAACACCACATACCTCGCAGTAAGATGAGGTAATGGGTGCTACTGCAGACATAGCATTGATACTCAAAGGGGGTGCTGCTGAGGAAGAGGAACTGAAGGTGTTAATCTGCTGACTCAGCTTCGCCATCTGCGAAGTCAATAATGCAATGGCATCTACCTCCAGTACCTTCCTCGTAATGCTTCGGGAAGTGGAATGATCATTGGCTGCGAGGTTTGATAGAAACTCGTAGCCTACATCCACTTCCTTATCCAGAAAAACTCCTCCTGCAGACGAATCAACAATACTCTTCGTCTGAGGCTGCAGACCATTGTAAAATGTCTGCGTCAAGAACCATTTGTCCATGTTGTGGTGTGGACACTCTCTCTGTAAATCTCTAAACCTAGCCCACGCTTCCCTTAATGTTTCATCAGGCTCTTGGGAAAATGTGGCCAGTTTATTTCTGATTTCTGCTGTTTTAGTGGATGGGTAATACTCTCTCAGAAATGCAGCAGAAATCTCACTCCACTCGGTTTCTTTCACATCGTTCAACCATTTTTGGTCTCTATCTCTCAGTGAAAACACGAACAACATGACTTTGAGTTGATCTGGAGTGACGCCGGCATGTTTAACGGTTCGACAAAGTTGTTGAAACCGTTGCAGATGATTTGCCGGATCTTCAGTAGGATGCCCACCAAACTGATTTTGCTGGACCATGCTGATGAGTCCAGGCTTAATCTCAAAGTTGTTAGCGGCGATGGTGGGCATTGGTGGTCCAGTAGAAAGACCATCCGGGTTGGGCACCCCATATGACTTCAGTGATTTTGACATAACTGAATTCAAGGTGTCTGTTCCAGAGGTGTTCAGCTGAACAGACTGCTTGTCTTTCTGCTTTATCTTTCGGATCCGCCTAATTGTCCTATCAAGATCAGGGTCCGCTGGAATGGGGGAACCGTTTCTTTGGGACCTGGGCATACAAAAGAAACAAAAAGCAGCAGTAAAGGGTACCTCGATTGAAACAATGAAGTTCCAATGAGGTACAGAGAAGTAGACCAAATAATTAAATAAAAACTTAGAGAACTAGCCGTCTCCCCGGCAACGGCGCCAAAATTTGATAGGTTTTAGTCGTGTCACCTAATCAAAAATAAACCTACGGACCTCTAACTAGGTAGTCAGTGGAAGCAGGGTCGAATCCACAGGGAGACAGAGTTTCTAAATCAATATTCAACCAATTCAGCTACTCCAGATGAAATCAGGAAGGAATTAATTAAACTAAAGAATAGACTACAGAAGACGGAATAAATTGAGGATTAAACTATGGAATAAAACCCTAGGGTATTAGGTCGGTCCACCATGCTTATACCAATCAATTAGGGTCAACTACTACCAAAACCTAAGTCAAGAGTCGGGAGATTAGAGCCTATGTTGAGCTATGGTTAAGACTCAACGCTCATAGCTCAACATACGCCGCATATTCACTAACGTAATCAGAACTACTGACGTGTCCTAGGCCTCTAGTCGTAAGACGGATCTGTGCAAACAACTATTAACCACAAGCAACCAACGAAACTGCGCAATAACGTTAACTACTCAATAAAGAACAAACCACATCACAATCACCCTAATCAAGCCCTAGAAATTGATAGAATTCTAAATCGCAATCATGGTATAAACATGGCTTTCCTATCTAACACCCTAGAAAGAGGACTACTCACTCATAATCGAATTGACAACAACAAAACTAATTGGAAATCCTAAGAATTGCATCATGAACAATTAAATAAATAAACTAAGCAATCAAAGTAGTTATAGAGATAAAGAGTAGAGAAGAGTACCAATTGACGGAAAGCAGGAACTTTTATTGAAATCGAAATAGGTTTGATCACCTCTAAATTAACCTAAAGTGTTTGAATTAAACTAAGAACAATGAATAATAACTAGTCTAAAACCTAATGAAATATGAATAAAAGATGAATGAGGAAAAAAAGTATTTATAATACCCCTCAAGTTCACTAAAAACGGAAACAAAAAGTGAAAAAGCGCGATTAAAGCACCAGACCCGATCGGGCCCGAGCACAGTACCCGATCGGGTCCACATACAAATTCCCCCAACTTCACTCCTGGGCTCTGGCAGCAGCAGTGCAGCAATAAGGCGAGAAAAGCGGCCCACCCGATCGGGTCGGGCGGTAGTCACCCGATCGGGTCTGGCGACAAAAAGTGCCAGCAAGCTCGCCTCCTCCGCAGCGTCCCAATAAGACCTAGCAGCACTAGACCCGATGGGGTCGGGCGGTAGATGCCCGATCGGGTCTGGGCACATGTGTTCTCGCCCGATCTGATCGGGCACGCCTTGCCCGATCGGGTCCGCAACTTTCGTACCCGATCATAATATTTCGCCCGATCGGGCCATTTCTGCCCGATCAGTGCACGGAAACCTCATTTGACTCTTTGGCTCTCTAATCTTCACGTTTAGGGGTCTTGGGACCTCCTAAACTATCCATAAAGCTCGTGAGCCATCCTACGTGCCTCGTAACATCTTGTAAAGCCGTGGTTGCTTCCAAAAGGCTCGGGAATAAGGAGAAAACTCCATAAAACCTGCAATTCAATACTAAAACACGAAACCACAACTACATACGATAGTTAGCACAAAATAGCTCCCAAGAGCTCCAATGACGCACAAATTAGCTTGTAAATAAGGGAGAAAACTCTATATAAATACGTGATATCAACTGCGCCTTCTTGGCCCGCAACTGCTGCTGAAGAAAAGCCTAGGTAACAAGGTCGTCAGCAAAATGGGGCACAGATCGATTTGAAAATTGTAAGACAGAAGAAAAGAAAGCACTAACCAAGCGCGCCAACTGCTCAGGAGTACGAGCAAGGACCTGCTTGAAACCTCTGGTAGGAGGAGGGGCAACCTTCCTTCCAGGCGGAGTAGGCTTCTGAGCAGGGGGAGTAGACTTCTGAACAGGGGGAGACACGACAGTCTTAACCACTGGGACAGCAGCAGAGCTCTGCTGCTCCACCCTCTCATGTTGGAGAGGCTCCAGCACCTCCCCCTGGCTGGTCTGAGCAGGCGTAGGGATGGCCTGCCCAGTAGGACCTACCAGATCAGAAACAAAGCAGCAACATCAAGAAAACTGAAATGGAGAGAAATCTGTAAGAAAGAATGGTCCGGGTCTGAAGAAGACACATACCTGATGCAGCTTGGCCCTCACTCTGGCCCTCAGCAATCTGAGTCGTGACAGTCTGAGCAGTCTCTACCTCAGTCCTGTCAAACTCGGTCATCGCTTGGTCAGGCTCTCCCATGGGCACATCCTCCACCACAGGTGGTTCTGAAAGTAAGCAGAGAAGATGAGAAGTCTACAGCAGAGTGTACACAAGCAGAAAGAGCAGATTGATCATCGTAAATAGTACCTGGTTGCACAGGAGGAAGCTGTTGCAGGGGTTCAACAACCAGAACGGTCCCTTGCAGAGTGCTGGCTCCCTCTGCATCATCATCATCATCGTCATCTTACGGTAGATGCACAGCATGCCGGGAACGTCGGGTCTGCAGAGGAACAGCCGTCGCCTCCTCCTCGTCACCAGACTAATTCTCGGTGACAGTGGCAGAAGGGCCCCCTTGCGGCCGGGACATCCCGGTAAACCTATCTACAAGCTCCGGGCGCTTGGTCCGGAGGGAAGGATGGTCCAAGGGAGTAGTGTTAATTTCCCTAATGAAATCAGGAACGGTATAGGTCCTTGGGTCTGGTATCGGACGATACCTCCGGGACACCGAAGACTAACTCAGACCCAGCTCCCAAGGGATGGCAGACCCCAGAGTCTCTGCAAAAATCAGAATATTCATTAACTACAGCAAGTCAGTCAACAGACAGAACATAATGGAAAGGGGCAGAGCGTGTTCACGAGCTCAAGACCCACCCTTCATCAGAGCAGGAACAAACTTTCTGCACGGAGCTGCAGAACAGCACAAACAATGAATGCCATGGGGCACAGCAGAAAGAAAAATGAAAATTAGAGCTAAGGGCTGGCAGAACGCTTACCAGTAGTATAGTCGGGGGACAGCTTGCCTATCCTCAGGAAGGCATTCTGACACATCACATAGTGATGCGGCAGCCAGTACTTGGGAAGAAACTGCTTCCCGGCAGTAGGTTTGGACTTGGACTTGAAGTAGTAGTAGGCTACCCTCTCGTCCCAGTTCAGCACATGAGGGTCCAGCTGCTTCTTAAAGTCAGGCGCCACAGGGCGCAGAGGAGCCTTAAATTGATAATGGTGCCCCTCATCTGTCGGTACCCTAACGAAGATGAAACTATCCCGCCAATCCTTCAGAGTGAGATCAACAGGATAGACCGTCAGATGGTTGGTTCGTACCGAACCTGTGAAGTAGCCGTACTCCCCCCCTGCCTCTTAAAGTAGAACAGACACTTGAAAAGGTTCATGGTTAGGGGGAAGTCCAAAGCTTCACAGACCCAAATGAACCCCAGAACCTTCTTCAGAGACTGGGGATTAACCTGGCAGAGCGCCATATTATACTCGCAGAGAACCCACTCCAAAAACCAGTGGATTGGAAATCTAAGCCCAAACTCCAACTGCTTGAGATAAACAGCAGTGTACCCCTCTGGTACATCTGCCATGCTCTGACCCTCCTTGGGAAGTACTACCCAAGATCCGCGAAGCGGCTTGATCTCCGCAGCAATCTCAAGGCAATACGCAGCATGCGCCCGTTTGAACGCATCTGCAGATTTCTTCGCCAAGTAAGGCTTCCCTTGCTGTCATAAAGGGCAGTAAGCCGTATCTCATAATCACTGTAGTCCCATTTGACTGTGGGCAGAGTAGGCTTGAACTTATTGTTGGGAGGGAACCTGTTGGTTTCAGGACCCAACAGCTCCTTGCGTAAGCCGTTCCAGGGGTCAAAGACCTCCCATTCCTCTGGAACCACCTCGTCCTTACACCGAGGCAGATCCAATTTAATAAATGGAGGCTGAGTATCCATCGGGTAAGGCTCATCCGGCTCATATGAAGAGGTAGATACCACACCCTTCCCACGGGAGGCGGCAGACTGAGAAGTAGACATTCTGCACAACACAAGAAGCAGAAGACAATACATCAGACTCGAAGTCACAACACAAGACAGTCTAGCACCTCAAACCTACAGACTGAGCTACCAGACTGGGGGGCAAGGATATGTATGGTATGTGAAGATCAGAAATAGCCAAGAAATAGGATATTTTCTTGCTTTTCTTGCAAAAAGATACATGCAAAGTAGTCTGGCACCTCAGACCTACAGACTGAGCTACCAGACTGGGGGGGCAAGGATATGTATGGTATGTGAAGATCAGAAATAGCCAAGAAATAGGATATTTTCTTGCTTTTCTTGCAAAAAGATACCTGCAAAGTAGTCTGGTAGCTCAGTAGTCTGGCAACTCAGACCTACAAACTGAGCTACCAGACTGGAGGGCAAGGATATGTATGGTATGTGAAGATCATAAATAGCCAAGAAATAGGATATTTTCTTGCAAATGACACAAGCAGAACAATGAAGGCACATCACAGGTCTACAGCCCAGCAAATAAAGAGGATAACAGGGTAAACAAAGCAAACCCTAAAAATCCCACAGACAACAGTAGAGCAGAGCTCAGCTGAAGAAGCAGAGCAGAGCCTACCACCCAGAACAGAGCCCCGCTGAAGAAGCAGAGCAGAGCCTACCATCCAGAACGGCAGAACGGAAATGAAACACCACCAAACAGATCCATGAAACAAGGAAATAAACAACCGCATACGAAGACCAAAGGAAAGAAAACCCTAACCTCAAAAACACAGGCAAATAAGTGTGTACAGAAGAAAAAAGGGGGAGAAACCCATAAACACAGAGAGGATCACATCCAAACCATCCAAGAAGGAAAAAATCAAAAGTAGATCTGGGAAAGAAAGTTTACCTGGATGGAGAACGGAAGACGCTAAGAAAAGAGAAGACGAAAACCACAAACGCAACAGTATCAACACTTCAAATTGAGCTCTAAACGCAGACAAATCCCACGAAAATCGAGAGAAATCACTTGAAAATGGCTAGGGCAAAAAGAAATTCTTGAAGAACAACAGGAAAGATTGAAAGCAAAGAGTTCGAAGGATAAGAGACTGAAAAGTTTCACAAAAGGTCGATTCAGCCTTTAAATAGGCACAATTCGTCCACTCAGCATCAACTTGTCATCATACCGTCTGCCTGTCCTATGTGTGTGGAACCAGGTCTTTTCGGTTAAAGCCTTCCCCTCGAATAGAATTCCGAACTGCGTTAACCAAAGCTACAACTCTTGGCAGGGGCCTATCTAGGCGGTTCCAGTTCAATCCTGGATTGTAGCTCGTCCAGCCTAACATGATTGGTGAAACTGGGTTGGTTGGATGCTTTTCCTTGTTAGTAAATAAGAATAATGAAAAGTCATTACATTCCTTAGGAACCCAAAGAGTCACATCAGTTCAATTCAATTCAAAATGAATTAATGACCCTTTCTCAACACCCCAACCAAATGGGCGGGAAAAATGGAAGCATTCTGGAGTTTGTGAAGAGCAACTCCCAGATAGTCACGTACCAGTCTGCGAAGAGCAGAACGCCAGACCAAAAACAAACGTACCCAGCATATTACAATCTGCAAATACTGGGTCCGGGGGGCAAATTGTATGGGTTCTGCCCAGCAGACCTCCAGCTGGCAGCAGACCACTGGTCCTTCCACTCCACGTTAGAGCGCCTGGAGCAGAGCAGACCTCCTCAGGCAGACTGCTCCGGACATAACCTCTAGGCTGGAGTTTAATGAAGGCCTTGTTCCACCTTGGCCCACTTTCAAAGAGGCCCACTCACTTTACTAGGTCAGTTGCAAGTCCATGTCTTATATAAATACCCATGCCCATGCATGGGTAAGGTACGTTCAATCAAACACTCACAAAATACTTGCACTTGATACTCGTTTTCTCTCTACTAGAGATCTTGTGCTCACCTTGGACTGACTTAGGCATCAGAGAGGCGATCCTCGGAACCACCCCCGAGGTTTCTCCTTGTTTTGCAGGTAACCACCACCACGAAGGACGTTGGGGAGCCACGTTCCACCAAGTACCCACCACCACATACATTGTTGCTGTCTTGGACAGAAACAATTTCTATGTAAATCCAAGTGTTCCAATGGGCCTAGGGGGAGTAGTAAGATACAATATCGGGGTAGGTGGGCCATATGTATCAAAGAAACAAGTTCTTCTAGTGACGCTATGGAGGAAGAAATGAAGAGTATTCTAAGGGCCCTTCAAGTTGTGCACAACCATGGGATGTGTGAAGTGAACTTGTTACCAATTGCAAACTAACAGTGAATATGTTACACCAAAAAGATTGCTTAACTAAAAAATATAGTCTCATTGTTAACACTTGCAGGGAAAGAGGCAGAGAAGCTGGAGAACCTTGAGATTGTACATTGTGGCAGAAATTTCAACAAAATGCAAATGGCATGGCAAAATAAAGAGTAGGAACTGTAACGCCCTGACTACTAAGCATCTTTATTAGGTTAATTAATCAAGTAATAGCAGCGGAAATCCTAGTTAGTCGGTGCGTTACTGCCGTACTTTCCATTTGGAAAATACAAGACAACATAATTTCATAAAACCAAATCATAACATTACTTTAAAATTTAAGGTTGACATAATTATAATTAACTAACTGATTTTTAACTATTGTATTCAGGATTAGCATTCATAAGTTAAAGTTACATAACCGTAATCATTAACTAATTTAGATAGTGAATAATTCCTCACAGCTACGCCATTCCTTCATCCCCTTCAGTACCTAACACAGAAAAACAAAACGTCATGAGCCGAGGCTCAGTAACATACTACCCTAACATAGTAAATTCATTTTAAATTCATTTTATTTGCAAACAGAGAGGAGAGAATAGCTGTAAAATCATTTCAAAACATTTAACTTAAACAGAAGCTCGACAACCATGTGTCATTATCTCATTTGCAATTTTCTAACATATATCTTTTATTTAGGTACCTTGGCGAGTACAACGGGAGGGACATGTCCCCAAACATAACATCATAATAAGAATAAACGGGAGGCAACCAACCAAGAACATTTCTGTATAGAGGGAGGTGGTGCCCATACGGTGTCACCCGAGAGCATATGCTCCCTCAAACGGGAGGTGACAAACCGCCGGGAGGTACGTGCACGACCCAGACATATATAACATAACGGGATACTGCCAAGAACCATCTTTCACTTTTATTTATCATGTTTCATATATTTTACATTATTTTCATAAAACATAGCAAAATCATTACATAAACATCGTATAAATCATACTTCCTTCATAACGTCAAGTCAAGTGTGAATAATTCATACTTTCATAGATTCATTGAATCATAAACATCATTTCCATAAAACGTTTCATATCCCGCAATCCATGAAATCACATTTACATAAACATTATAAGTAAATCAGCATAAAACACAACTGAAAGGGGCTTACGGGTGTTAGCAGTAGACGTTACCTCGGTCCTTGCTTAGTAACCTTGAGAGCCGGGGGAGGCTTGTAATATCCCTTCCTTTTTAATCTAGCCATGTATTATGTATTAGAGTCTTTCTTTAATCCTTTACACTATTTTATTTAAAGGTTTTACTTAAGTTGATTATACTAGCTTGTAGTCATAGAACCGACATCGTTATAATTCATTCGTCAAAGCATCCTCCGTAAATATCCCTTAGTTTATTGTAGCTCGATTTACCTCTAACATTATAACTCATTATTATTTATAAGCTATCAATTAAGAATTCATATTAATATCGATTATTCGATTAAGCAATTTCGTAACATTAAAACAATATTATTAAAGAAAAGTACCTAAATATATAACAAATTTAACAGAAATATATATATATATATATATATATATATATATATATATATATATATATAAAAACATAAAAGTGAATTCTAAATGCATATTCAATAATATTGAAGTTATAAACTAATATTGTAAATAAACAATTAAATGAACAAAACATGTTAACTTTAGTAAATTCCTTTTTACAAATTAAGCCGATAACTTTTATGTTAGATTAGAAATGTTATGTTAGTAGTCCAATGGTCCAAACGTCAAATAGTCCGGAAGTCCAATAGTCCAAGATTAACAGTCCAAAAGTCCTAAGTTCAGCAGTCCAATAGTCATAGTTCAAGGTCAAGGGTCTAAGGTTACGGTGCATAGGAACATCGTCATAGGAAATGGGTATGGTTAGCTCATTTTAACTTCGTATTAAAATCAAGAATTTAAATGACAAGTACTAAATTAACTCAAAATTTAATATTATCACTTAAAATGTTCCAATTATTACATTATGTTAGCCATATTAGTTTTACAAAATCATATAAATAAATTCTAAGATTTAATGCTAGTGTTTCAATTATTTTACACATCAAAACTTATATAATTTAATTATTGCATAAATAAGCAATGCAAGAATAATGTAGCTTTTAAATTGATATGAGGTTAGTATAATAGCTTATGAGTTAACCACAATCAATTAGAAGTATCATATTAACAAGCATAATGCTTTAATATCTAATTGTATTAATAAGTAATTTATTAGTTAATTGGGCCTAAAGGTCAATATGAAAACTTAAAGGAAAATTATCATTTTGGGTACCTGAGGTTTGACAATATATCATTTTGAGTACCCAAGTTTTCAATAATATCGATTTGGGTACCTGAGGTTTGACAATAGGTTCAATTTAGGTACCTCCATACTAACGATGTTAACTTACCGTTAAGTGTGACCCACTTTGACCGGTCAAACGGCCGGTTAAAAAATCGGGTCCGAGTCGAATAAACGTTGAAAACCCCAGGTGTTCGGTTTCGGTAGACTCAACGGGTTAAAGGATGTGAATTTGTCAAACGGGTTGGTTAGAATAAATTTTTTTTGAGTTCGGGTCCAATAAACCTTTAAGACTCAGTCAGTTTCGGGTACATAATCAACGGTTCTAATGTATTTAAAGATGTAATTATTGTTATTATTTTCAAAAAAAAGAGGCAAATGCAATACTACTCTTGAAATAGATTAGGGTCATAGATCGATTTAAGAAGTGGCTACACCTGTCAAAATCCGACTCGAAATCCAACCCAAAAATAATGATTTTGAACACAATTTTTTTTACCCGAACCGAGAAAGCCATTTTTTACTCGACCGACCGAAAAATCACTATATCTATAGCAATAGTATCAAATTATGGGAATTTTTTACATATATGACCCAAAAACTAAATAAAAGAAAGATCAAATTCAAATCCCTAAACCCGTTGGGTCTACCCGAAACTGAACTGGGTCTTAAAGGTTTATTGGACCCGAACTCGAAAGTATTTTATTCTAACCGACTCGTTTGACAAATTCACATTATTTAACCCGTTGGGTCTACCGAAATCGAACGCACAGGGTTTTCACTTTTCCACGTTTATTCGACTCGGACCCGATTTTTTTAACCGGCCCGTTTGACCGGTCAAAGTGGATCACACTTAACGGTAAGTTAACACCGTTAGTATGGAGGTACCTAAATTGAACATATTGTCAAACCTCAGGTACCCAAATCGATATTATTGAAAACTTGGGTACCCAAAATGATATATTGTCAAACCTCAGGTACCCAAAATGATAATTTTCCAAACTTAAAACATAATTTAGAAAAGGAACTTACAATGTTCCTGCTTGGCCACAAGAAGCAGAGGAGCGAGAGGGTGAAGGTGGGCTGCGGCTGCGGGGGTGATCCGGCGTGTCAGAGGAGCGGCGGCGATACGTGCTGCTCGAGGAACGCCTGCGGTGGCTGGCGAGGATGCGTGCGGGCAACGCAGCGGAGGCGGGGAGGTGGTGTTGCGGGCTGCGTTCAGCAGCGAACAGGGGAGAGGCGGAGGGAAGAGACCGAGAAGAGATGGGCTGCAGGGGCTGTAGTTTCGCGTTCGGCGCGGCGAACTTAAGGCCGGTGGTGGGTCCGACGGTGGCTGCAACCGGAAAGGAAGAGCAGGAAGGGGAAGAACAGAGAAGCAGGGGAAGAGGGAAAGGAAGAGAGAAAGAAGAATAAGGAAGAAAGGGTGTGGGGTTCCTCTTTGGGACCCTTTCTATTTATAGAGGTCTTGTAAGGCTCCTACATTTAATATGGGGGGGTTGTAAATCAGAAAATCTGATTTGGTTTTGACATTTGAGAGCTTCATTGAAGGGAAAGAAAAGAGAAGGAGGAAGGTGGGGGAGGAGGTTGACTTCGGTCAACCTTACAAGATTTTCTTTCTTTTTTGTTCCGTTTTTTTTTTGTATCATTAGTATAGTAGTAGTTTATATTACTTAACAAACAATATAACATTTATACTTAAAATAATTTAGAACTTTCACCTTATTTGAAAATAAATTGAGTTAGTAACTAAAACTAATTAAACCTGAATTGTCGAATTTTTTTAAATTAATCGTAATAATTAAGGATTTTTTTAAGAAGATATAATAAGACGCATTAGTCTAATTAATTAACTTAGGTTCGGGATATTACAGGAACAAGGAAGTTTCAATGAATATAATTAGGATCCATCCCCGCCCCCATAATTATTGTATGAACTTTTATAATAACGATTGTAACAAACTCTTTATGTTTAATTCGTAATGAATGTCGGTATTTTCACCCAAAAAAAACATGATTGATTTGTCCTTCTTAAACATTTTCGTTGAGTCAAAGATGGTCCCTTTAATTCATTGAGGCACAATTTCAACCTTAACCCACTTGTTTAAGTAAGGTTAAGATCAAGTCAGGTTGTTATATCATTTTGACTTTTTCCAATCTTTTGTGCATTGCACAATTTTGAAAACTAATAATACTTAGTAAATATTGTACTCTTGAATTTTGAAGATGACTTAGCCACAAAAGACATATTGTATTTTATTTATGATGTTGCTAGGTAATTCATTCTCGAGCAAAGAGAATACTTGATCGAAGATTAAATATGAAGAATTAATTAAAGTGAAGATGTTCGAATGATGAAGTATCAAGCTTAGAGTGAAGATAAGAATACATTAGGGTGTATTTAATATCTTCTTGTTAAAGTCGAGTAACACTTAATTTAGTTCGTGTTGAATTATATGGAACTTGGTTCTGTTCCTAAGTAAAGAACAGACACTGGCACAGTTATGAACAAGGTTAAGAAACAGACCTAGAAACAACTTTAGGAACACCTAACATTTCCTAAGTGGTGCGCCATTATCAGTTGTGCGCCTAAGTAGATAGTTATAGAGTCCTAGGTTAGTTTTGACTAGATCCATGACTTTAGACAGTTAGTTATTAGTTTGTTAGGCAATGATTTAAAATAATTTTCTGATTTAGTTAGGATAATATATCAAATATTTTTAACTCTTATCTTTTATATTTTAATTAAATCAAAAGATTTTATTTTTCAAACTATAATCTGGTTTTCGGTTTTAAAAAGAGTTTCTTTTGAAACTTAAATATGATTTTCGGTTATGGTTAAGATATTTATAAAGAGATTTCCTAAAAACTATTTAAAGAAAATAATTTAATTACTCCCCAAGTAACTGATATCACGTTTACTATATTGCTACACGTTTACTGTTAGTGGTAAGTGGGCTTGATTGTTTTCTACCCAAGTCTTAATTTATTTTAATTAGCTTAATTATGCCCCAAGCTTTCAAAACCACGTTTATGTTACTGCTTCTCTCTTTTTATTAAGCTAAGTAGTGGGTTAGTGGTTAATTATTTCTCAAGAAATATTTAATAAAAACTAATTAATAAATTAAGTTATGGGCATAATGGGATAATGGACATACGTAGTGGTCTTGCCTAAGTACTTTACAAATAGGCACCTAAACTTTGGAATTATTTGTGTCTGACTTAGCCGAATATTCTTAGTTGTCTTAAAGAGTCAGTGCCTCTCCTAAGAAAATTCATACTTACTTTATCCGAGCTTTTACTCTTCCATTGTTTTACACATTGTATTTTTGGGTAAGGGTTTGAGTAAACTCTTTTAATTGTGAGAAGCTTTGAGTGAAGCCTGAGAAAGAGAAAGAGAGGAACTTATAGTGAAGTTTGAGAGGAACAACAGTTGTGAGAACTGTTGTTGGGAACTTGAGCTCAGGAACTCAAGTTGTGGCCCGAGAGAAAATTAATAGGTTTTTAAACAGATTCGTTTGGCCTATTATAGTGAAAAGTATTGAATCAAAATCACTTGTGGCCGATGGCGTTTCTTTCTATTAGACCTAGGAAGTTTTTCCTTGCTAAAATCTCTCGTGTTCCCATTTCGTGTTCCCTAACTAGCTTTTAATTTCGCAAAAAGTATAGCATATTCTCTAACTATAAATCACCCCCCTCTTATAGTGCTCATATTACATAACAAATATCCGTATGTTATTGTCAACTTCAATCTAACTTTGTTTCCCTCTCCCTCTTAACTCCATTGTAGATTTTGATTCATAAGCTAGAAATTACTAGAGTTCATAAGAAGAAAATTTGCTAAAGTCTGTGTGCTAGCAAAAGTCACTCGTTGCAATTACTCGTATTCCTTCGTTTGTGTGAAAATATAAACTAGGAGTATCAAATAAGTACTATAGAACCACCTAAATTTATGAAACATTAACATATTTGTAATCTTCATTAATCAATAACAATTCATACTGATGACATTAGCAACGAGTTGTTCAACCACCATCTCGAGTCAAAATTATTTTGCAAGCTCTATTCTTTGTCAGCAACCATTACAAATTACATGGGATGGGTTTGAGGTGAGGGTTTTCTCTCCATAGTGAAGAGTAACTGCTCAGGTGATTTCTAGCCGTCACCAACTCCGATGGGTCTCCGGGAAAAACCTCAAGTATCACCTCACTCTGCTCTTCCTAAAGATAGTATCCCGAGTAGCTTTCAATCTACAAACACCAAGCCATCCAACGGAACAGTAACTACAACTCAAAAACTGTAGAAGAGATGGTAGAGATTTTTCAATCCCATCGAACTATTCTAGAGAAGGTGGCTAATCAGAAGAATGATGCGATTGCAAGTAGACCTAGTTCTAAAGAGCAACAGCCTGTTATGGAGAAATTTCAGGGGGGGAGGAGGAGCAGCTAGGAAGCTGGAGTTAATACCTGAAGCTAAATGGTCTTCCATTGCAGCTGGAAAAGCTGTTACTGCTAGAGCCTAGAGGAGCTTCTCTTACATTTATTCCCCCTCTGGTGAAAGAAGGTAAGAAAATTGCTCTACTCCCACAATCTGAAGTTGATTCTCTCTCTGAAATTTGGGCAACATCTGTGACTCTGTATGTAGTTGGGCAAAAACCCTCATTTGGGGCTATTTCTAAATACATTGAAAAGACTTGGAACAATGTTGCAAAACCTAAAATCATCCTTCATGATAAGGGGTATTTTGTGGTGAAGTTTGCTTCCATTGATGATAGGAATGAAATTTTGTATGCTGGTCCATTTATGATGAATAGTAGGCCTATTATTCTTAAAGCCCGGACTTCTTATTTTGATATTCAATCTGAGGTTTTAAGAGTCATTCCATTGTGGATTAGATTGTACAACTTGCCTTTAAACTATTGGGGAAATGAGTCATTAAGTAGGATTGGGAGTGTGGTTGGTAATCCTTTGCTGATGAATGCACTACCAATCAACAAAGAGTAACTTTTGCTAGGCTGTTAGTAGAAGTTGATATTACAAGCCATTGTCTCAGTCTCTTACTATTGAAGGTAGTAATGGTAGGGTGATTGAGCAGAAAGTGTATTATGAATGGGCCCCTGCTTATTGCACTAAGTGTGGGGTGATTGGACATGATTTGCTATAAAAAGAGAATTCTGCAGGGGAAAGAAAGAACTAAACCAGCTCAACAATGGATGCCTAAATCTAAGGTAGTCTATCAGGACACTGGTATAGTTATTGTTGATGGGAAACTTGATGACACTGGGCAGTTAGATACTTCTACAGAGGCTGACACACTTAAAGCTACTGTTAAGGAGGCTGAAAGTACTAAAGAGCCTGAGAAGCTGATTGACAAATCTCATGAGCACAGAGATGTTGAAACTAAGAGGGTTGTTGAGATTGTTCCTCCATGGAATATTGTAACTATGGGGAAAAAGGGGAAAGAGGTGATCAATGTTGAAGGTCATGGGGTTCTGACACACATGGTAGATGAGGCTGGAAGTAGTACTTTCACTATCTCCCCAGTTTAATGATAGTTTGTACTTGGAATGTAAGGGGTTTGAATAACCTTATTAAATTAGGTGAAATAAAGAAGTTTGTGGGGCAGCATAGATTAGTAGTTTTTGCTTTGCTTGAGACTAATGTTAAAGAGCACAATAAAGATAAAGTTATGAGTAAATTTGGCAGGTAATGGAAATGGGCTTCTAACTATAATCACTCTGATAAGGGCAGGATTTGGTTAGCATGGAAGGCGGATTCAGTTGGATTTTAGATATTTTCTACCTCATCTCAAGTAGTGCATTGTCAATTGACTGAGAAAGTTTCTGGTGCTTCTTGGTGGTTCTCTATGGTGTATGGGTTGCATACAGTTAAAGATAGGAGGAGTTTATTGAGTGAGCTGGCTGCTATTGATCATAGTACTTATGAACCTTGGTGTATTATGAGGGATTTGAATGCAGTGTTGACTAGTGAAGATAGGCTTAATGGAGTTCCTGTTTCTAGGGATGAAACTTAAGATTTTGAAGATTTTCTCAGCTCTTTTGATCTCTGTGAGTATAAAACTATTGGCCATTTTCACTCTTGGTCTAATAAAGGCATGGGAGATTCTAGAATCTGCAGCATAATTGATAGATGCCTAGTAAACTCTCATTGGGTTGCTAGGTATCCTAACTTGGTGGTTGAATATTTGAATCCTGGAGTGTCTGATCATTCTCCTATCATTCTCTATTGTCTCTCAATAGACAAAATAGGAATAAGCCTTTTAAATTCTTTAGCTATATGGATAGCCATGTTCAGTTTGAGGATGTGGTCAAGGAACATTGGCAAAATATAGGTAGGGATTCTGATAGGATGAAAGCTATTTGGGGATGTTTGAAGCTTGTGAAAGTAGCCTTGAAGCAGTTACATAAATGAGATTATGGTATTATTCAATATAAGATTAAAGCTGCTAGGAGTCATCTTCAAAGAGTACAAGACCAAATGCAATCTACACTTGGGGATTCTGAGATGCATCAGAATGCGAAAGATTGCCTTGCTAATACTCCCTCCGTCCCATAATATAAGTCCCCTTTCTATTTTGGGAGTCAAATTTTAAAAACTTTGACCAAATATTCTTATTAATATATACAAGAGATATACTCGTGCGATCTTGTTAGATTCGTCATAATATGTACTTTCATAATATGAACTTTTTATATTTTTTTTATACTATGAAATTGAATATATAGAGGGTCAAAAGTGCTTCTTGAAGACTGTGCAAAAGAAAATAGGACTTATATTTTGGGACGGAGGGAGTACTATACAAACTCCTGCACATTAAAGAGTCTATATTGAAGCAGAAATCCAGAATCCAATGGTTGCAGCTAGGTGATTCCAATTCACATTTCTTGTTTCAAGCAATGAAGGAAAGATATCTTTACAATAGCATCGATCTTCTGTTTAATGAAGCTGGAGTCAAGCTTATTACTCAAGCTGAAATTCAGAATGAAGTGCTAAGCTTTTATAAGAAGCTGCTTGGCTCTTCAGCCACACTCTACCGGCTGTTGATATTACAGTTCTGAGGGAGGGAGCTCGAGTGAGCTATCAGGATGCTCAAAGCTTAATTCAACCTGTTTCTCATTTGGAAAATTGATGTTGCTTTATGGTCAATTAATGATGCAAAAGCTCCAGGTATTGATGGCTTTAATAGACTATTTTTTAAGAAAGCCTGGCCTATTATAAAAGCTGATGTTTATGTAGCTGTTTCTCAATTTTTTGAAACTGGAGTGATGTTTCCAGCTATAAATTGTACCCTTATTACCTTAGTTCCTAAAGTCTCTAACCCTTCCCTTGTTAAAGACTATAGGCCTATTGCTTGTTGTACAGTTTTATATAAGATCATTGACAAGATTTTGACTAATAGGATGAAAGGCATGATTAGTAGTGTGGTGGATTTGGCTCAATTAGGGTTTATGCCTGGTAGGAATATTTCTGATAACATTTTATTAGCCACTGAGCTTATTAAGGGATACAGTAACAAGAACATATCTCCTAGATGTATGCTCAAAGTTAACTTGAAGAAGGCATATGACTCTCTTGAATGGACTTTTCTTGAAACAGTTATGAGTGAATTGGTTTTCCTTCTCAGTTTGTTAAATGGGTGATGGTCTATGTGAATTCAGTCTCCTTCTAAATCCTTATTAATGGTGAGCCTTGTAAGCCATTTACTGATAAAAAGGGGTTGAGGCAAGGGAATCCAATGTCTCCCTTCTTATGTGCCTTAGGAATGGAGTACTTATCTATGCATCTTCAGAAGCTCAAGTCTAATCCCAATTTCAACTTTCATCCAAGATGTGCTAGGTTGAGTATTACCCATCTTATGTTTGCAGATGACTTACTGCTTTTTTCTAGAGCAGATAATATATCCCTCCAACTCTTGTTTGATGCTTTTTATAAGTTCTCTCAAGCTTCTGGATTGGATGCTAACTTAGATAAAAGCAACTTGTATCTTGCTGGGATTGATTTGGAGTGCAGAGCTAGCCTCCAACAGATTGTGAGCATTTCTTTTGGCACATTTCCTTTTAGATATTTGGGAGTGCCTCTCAGCACAAGGAAACTCTTTTATCATGAGTGTAAGCCTTTGATTGAAAAAACTATGGTCAGAATTAGACTTTGGTCAGTTAAAAAGCTCTTTTATGCAACTAATCTTCAGCTAATAAGTTCTATTCTGATGAGTTTGCAGTTATATTGGTGCCAAATTTTTATTCTGCCAAAAAAATTGTTCAAGGAATTCAGAGTGCTTGTAGAATCTTTTTGTGGACTGGTCAAGGTGAGAAATCTAGAAAAGCTCATGTGGCTTGGGATACCTTTTGTTTGCCAAAGGTTTGTGGTGGTTGGAACCTAAAAAATCTAGCTACTTGGAACAAGGCAACTATTTTCAAGCACTTCTGGGCTATTACTATGAAACAAGATAAGCTATCTGGATCAAATGGTTACATGTTTATTATATCAAGAGCTCAGACATTCTGTCAATGAATATTCCTAATAGGCTATCATGGTCTATGAAGAAAATCCTTCAGAGTAGACAGATTTTCATTGAGCACTCAGAGTTGAGAAACCAGATTGCTGCTCCTAGTTTCTCTATTAAAAAGGTTTATAAAACCTTGTAAGGTGACTACTCAAGAATGAGGTGGCAGAAGCTTATGTGTAATATCAAAGCTAGTCTAAAGGCTCTATTCATTATGTGGCTTGCTCTGCAGGTAGATTGGCAACAAGAGATAGACTTGTTACTTGGGGGCTGATTACAGATGATAGTTGTGTGGTTTGTCATTCCTGCACTGAGAGTATTGAGCATCTGTTTTTTGACTGTCATGTGTCTAGGAGTATTTGGCAGCTGTGTCTTCAGAAGATTGGCACTCAATATGTTCACAGAAGCTTCTTGGATGAAGTGCAGCATGTTAACAAGAAAAGTAGAAGCAACAATGATCAAGCTCAGTTGTACTGCCTTCTTTTTGTGGAAACTGTCTATCAAGTTTGGATTAATAGGAATTTTGTTTTGTTTGGTAAACCAAACTTAGATATTCAATCTAGTTGTAATCAGATTATTTTCATAATTGCTTGTAGGTGCCTTGAGGTGCTTAGGTGCATGCTTGTAAGCTAGTTTGTTGGTTGGTGAACCTTGGTTGGTTGTTAACCCTTTGTTGGGCTTAAAGCTGCCTTTGTTTATCCCTCTTGAAGATTAGGTTGTACTTAAAACCTTGTTTTTGTTTTCAATAAAACTTTGAATTGCCAAAAAAAAAACATTACAAATTACATGCAAGCGATAATCTACTTGTAGGCTCGTAATGTTTTTAAGAGGTTGTAAGAGAAATTACATTAAATCGAAATCCGCTAAAGTAGTCGTGAGGAACAATTAACAAATACTGTATATGACAAATGCTAACGGACGCCTTCGGGGCGTTGGATAAGGTAACT
This sequence comes from Patellifolia procumbens, assembly GCA_947645195.1. Lineage (NCBI taxonomy): Eukaryota > Viridiplantae > Streptophyta > Magnoliopsida > Caryophyllales > Amaranthaceae > Patellifolia > Patellifolia procumbens. The sequence goes on from CANSGD010000972.1 coordinate 6,215,590, forward strand.
AGAAGTGGAAATATTAAATTAACATGAACAATTATTAGACCCACCGATTTGTAATTTTGGCATATATTCCAAAATTAATACAATTTGAAAGATTTATTGAATGTTAATAAAAGCCCCAGGAGCATTCGTAAGCAAGATCCCAAATATATATATATATATATATATATATATAAAAAAGCTATTCTACATATCCATCATGACACAACCCCGAGTATCCCACCTTGTCACTACATCTAATATTCTAATTGTAGAAGCGCTTATTTGGTTTATAATTACTACAAAATACTGCATGCAACAATAAAAGGATCAAAAGATACAGTCAATAGAAGGAGGTTTGGTACAACAATTAGGGCAACCGAGAACTTTTAGGCGACTAATAATGTTTTGAAATAGTCGTACGACGTGTGAGAAATATAGAACTACAAATTTTAACAAGGGTGGTTGTATAATTAAGTTAGTGATCACTGCTTTTCCTTCTTTTCCTTCCTAAAAATGGAAATAACTAATAATTAAGGAAGGCATAGAAACTAGAGAAGGAGCGTTAAACACTACCCTTTTTTTGCTGCTGCCTTCTCAAAAACACTAAATTCCACTATTTTTCCATCTTTCTATATTCTCATCATCATTTTGGCCGATTCATCACCTTTTTTCATTTCATTTCTCAGCTAATAACCCCATTTCTAACCATTTTTTTTATATTGCAGAGATATCAAATTTGGAAATTCTATTCTCAGATGGAAAAGTTATATAATGGGTCATGTATAATTTTTATTTTAATTTCTAGCATGCTCCTTCTACAGCAATCCTAACGTACTGAAACAAAGTTTATAGAGAAAGAAGTGATTTCTTCGGTGTTTGGAGGTACATTGTTGTTTTAGTTCCATTTTGTTGTTATTGTAATCCAATCCATTCTCTAAAGTTCTTTCTAGTCCTATACGTTTTCCAATACATTGATATTCTTAAATCTTAAAGCATTGCTAAACATATAAGGTCACATGTGACTATATATTTCTTTTCATAAAAAAAAAGCGGAAGATCTCCTTTATTTTTGAATAGTGCCAACATTTAAGGTAGTGCTTTATATTCGCTTTTGTCCAAATTAGTTTAGTATATTAAACATTTTGGGATTACTAAACAAAATTGAGTTATTGTACCATGAATTAATTTAGTTTGAAGATATGGACAAGACAATTTTACTAGTGTTGAAGCAGATATGAAGAAAAAAATCTAAAATATATTTATATTTGGTATAATTATCTTGGCACCATCAATAATTGGCTTGGTAATATCTTCACCCTTAATTTATTTACCTTCATTTTGATTAGCTACCATGCCAAAATAAGAAAAAATAACTAGCTTGCTACCACTTTTGTGAGAAATAATTATGATGAAAAATACACAGAGCCGGCCCAAGCCAATGTCGTTCGTCCGAGTGAAGCATCAACCTAGTCTTTGTTGAGAGAAGTCACAATGCTCGAGCATGCATTAGCCAAATTGACGCAACTCCTTTCAAATTATTATTCATCTCAATAACGAACCAAACTAAAAAACATATCGAGAAATCCAAAAGTACGACATTATTTCTAAATTGCTAATGTATTTAATAATCATAAAAGTACTTAATTGAGCTAAAAATAGCATAACTAGAATTATTATTCTAATGAAATTCCAAAGATTGCAATTTTATGTCTAATCTAAACTTGACTCCAACAAAAATATCAACCTTGATTGCCCGCTAAGGCTAGCCAGCCGGAGCTATATCTAATAGAGTAATAGTTATGTTTTATTTTCCATAAAGGTTTAGTTAGCAATAGGAACAAGTTATTGTCTAGATAATTTCCTAGTAATAACCAGTTTGTAAGACACACATGCATTGCTGCAAGTACATCAAAAAAAAAAAAATTGGCCCTCATCATAAATTTATCAATTTCTCAAGTCTGTTATACATATTAACATACAATACATCTTGTTGTAATGGACTAATGGTACCAGAAAAACGTGTAGGTACATTTTTTTGAGAAAAAAAATAATTCATGTATTTGTTTCAGGAACATGCACAAGACTTGAAGATTTCAAATCTTCTGATCACTTCTCAGAAACAACCAAACAACTTTCTTCAAGGCAATCATAATTCTTGCAACAAAATGGCAAGGGAGCACTCAGGAGGATCTCCAAAACCCCACCATTACACAGATGCAAAAAGAAAGCGCCTTACTTACATATTTGGTGTAAGCAGTCTTTGTGTTTTGTTTTATATCCTTGGTGCTTGGCAAGGCAAACCACCTGCAGTTGCCAGCAAATTTCAACAACAAACGACCACCACCACAAACAAAGCCGACTGCACCAGCAGTGCATCGCCTGAAGCCTCAAAGCTCGAAACCAATAGTCCTCCTTTAGTAGGAGCTAATCTAGACTTTGAAAGTCATCATAAGTTAGAAATGAATGAAACTGATGAAATAGCAGTGAAAGAGTTTCCACCTTGTGATATGTCTTATAGTGAATATACGCCTTGTCAGGATCCTAGAAGAGGCAGAAAATTTGACCGTAACATGTTGAAGTATAGAGAAAGACATTGTCCTGGTAAAGAAGAGATGATGCAATGTCTTATACCGCCTCCTCCTAAGTATAAGACTCCATTTAAGTGGCCACAAAGTAGAGATTATGCTTGGTATGATAATATTCCACATAAAGAACTTAGTATTGAGAAGGCTATACAAAATTGGATCCAAGTTGAAGGTGATCGTTTTCGCTTCCCTGGAGGAGGTACCATGTTTCCTCGTGGTGCTGATGCTTATATTGATGATATTAACGCTCTTATTCCTCTTACCGATGGAAATATTCGTACTGCCATTGATACTGGTTGTGGGGTAAGTTATCTTGTTCATATCATCAAACTTCATTCACTTGTTTGGGATGTACTCCCTCCGTCCCATATTAGATGATACAGTTTGACTAGCACAAAGTTTCAGGAGTCTTATTTGACTAACTTATTTTATTGAGAATAGTTGATTATTGGTATTTGTTTTAGTACATAAAGTACATGGGGGCCATGTGCGGGTCATGCTTGTATTGACAAAAGTGAGATAATATACTTACATGTGGGATCCATTAATATTAAAAAGTTACCTTTCTATTATACTCACATGTCATTTAAAGAAGTGTATCAACTAATATAGGACAAACGAATACAGGAAGTGTATCATCTAATATGGGACGGAGGGAGTATATGAAGTTCTCCTTAGTATAAGCAAGAATTTTAGAGTACCAAAACAACTTTTGATTCCGAAATCATGATAACCTCATCTAAGAGATGAACAAAACCATCCAATCTCAAGGGTTCTTCAATCGAAAATCACCACCTCTTTAAGTCGAGAACCCGAAAAGCTCCTATATTTGTGAGGAATATCAAAAATTGTGCACGAACGTAGGTTTTTTGCACATCTCTGGGATGGATTTGGTGATTTTGGTTTATTTTACAAGGTGGTCTTGCTTTTAGTCTTAGTTTGTCATCAAATAACATAATAGCATGATAATTAACATGACATTCGTTTCTTGATATTTGAGTAAAAATATGACGTGCTAAATGGTCTACACATTTCAAATTCCTCTATAAACTTTCAAAACAATATATATGAGGTGGTTAAAAGTACCATGATTTGTTGGTAATTTTGGTTTAGAAAACAAATTCACTAAAGAACAAGAGATAAGAGAATGTTGAGGTCCATTCTCAATTAACATTATCCTTATGAAATAAGATCTCTTTAGAGAACACTTATCAAAATAGCCTAACTCGGTTAAAAAGAAACCTTTTAATCTCAGTACATCATTCTTTAACTTAAACATTCAAGAAAGGACATATTAATCTCATTACATCATTTTTAACTCAAATCATTCAAGAAAGAAATGGCATATTGGCATGTCATCTTTTCACTAGATAATTCCCCCTTTATTAAAGAATGTTACATTATATGCTACAGAAGAACTTGAATCATTTATTTGTTGGATGATGAATTGAAGGTTGCTAGTTGGGGGGCTTACTTGTTAAAGAGAGACATCATTTCCATGTCTTTTGCACCAAGAGATACACATGAAGCTCAAGTGCAATTTGCCTTAGAACGAGGAGTTCCTGCTATGATTGGCATCATGGCTTCCCAGAGGCTTCCTTATCCTGCGAGGGCTTTCGACATGGCTCATTGTTCCCGATGCTTGATACCATGGCAGAAGTATGGTACGTTTCCTTTTAAATACATGGATAAATATAGTTCCTACATTATTTAGTAGCTACAACATGAAGGCGTGAGGAAAAAAACATGTTGGGTGCATTCTCTTCATCTTATAAGAATAAGTTTTAAAGCTAATCATCCCAATTAGGCGTTATAAATTCAATTCAACAAAAATAAGGGAGAAACTTCGTCCAAACATACAAATAAAGTATATGTGACTATTAATTCCGGACAATGACATGCAAACTATACTTTGATCCATGCAGATGGATTATATCTGACAGAAGTGGATAGAGTATTAAGACCTGGGGGTTACTGGATTCTTTCTGGACCTCCTATCCGCTGGAAAAAGTACTGGAGAGGCTGGGAAAGAACTCAGGAAGATCTGAAAGAAGAGCAAGACTCAATTGAGGACGTTGCGAAGCGATTGTGCTGGAACAAAATCATTGAACAAGGTGATCTCTCCATTTGGCAGAAGCCCATAAATCATATGGAATGTATCAAGAGCAAGAAAACTTATCCCACTCCACATATTTGTAAATCAGATAATGCAGATGCTGCTTGGTACTACTACTTCAAATTTCAGTTTCCTACTATTTCTCTCAATTTTGCTCTTGGTTTTTCTTGTTAGGTGACTCTATATCAGTTAAACGTCTACATTGTATGTTCATATTTTCGAAATCTTCATCATACCTCTTTAGTCTTAGAAGTGTCTCAATTATGCCCCTTCCGTCGTCTCTCAGTTCATAAGATATGTTAGTGAGATGTCTTATATGTTTTAGCTACAATGTGTTAAATGTCTCTTAAAACATATTTAACCAATGAAGTGTTAACCGTAGCTAGGGGCATCATTCAGAAACTTCTAAAACCAAGAGTGCACCAATAAATAAGAAACCCTTTATTCTTTAAGTGATTCTAATATTTCTTTGTTTCCTGACTATGAAAAAGGTACAAAGATTTAGAGGCTTGCATAGCACCATTGCCAGAAGTAAGTAGCTCAGATGAAGTAGCAGGTGGAGCTCTCGAAAAATGGCCTGAGCGAGCGTTATCTGTTCCTCCTAGAATAAGCAGCAATTCGGTTCCAGGAATTTCAGCTGAAAAATTCGGAGAAGATAATGAGTTGTGGAAGGAAAGAGTTGCATATTACAAGAAGATTGTCCCACCTTTACCACAAGGACGGTATCGAAATGTGATGGATATGAATGCCAACTTGGGTGGTTTTGCTGCAGCTATGGTTAAGTATCCAGTTTGGGTTATGAACGTGGTTCCTACCAATTCGGATCCAGATACTCTAGGAGTGATTTACGAGCGTGGTTTCATTGGAGTATACCATGACTGGTGTGAAGCATTCTCTTCATATCCAAGAACATATGATCTTATTCATGCTGCTGGCATTTTCAGCATCTATGAGAATAGGTAATTCTTTACTTGCTACTTGTCACTTGTCAGTACCTGCAGATTTCATTCACATTATACTTCTAGTAAGAGTTTTGGTTGAATTCAAAAGTTTCCCTTGTAAGGAATTACAATTCCAGGAAATTTTTTTGATTGACTGGCTTTCCTTCGGAATTTACACTTCCTTAGGAGGAACATGGCAGACCCACAATTTTTATTCGAAATCTGAACATCATGAACATAAGGGTTGTAGACAAAAATAGTTCGGTGTTAAGGCTACGAACGAAAAGTAAATGAATATGGTAACCTAAACCCCCAAGGCATGAGTCTGATAGTGTAACAAGGGATTTCTTCATTTCTTGTGTTTTAGTCCGCCAGTCTCCTTTTTATTCATTTATAGCAACCGCGAGCACCCAATGGACTACATTTGACTCAACATATGTTTTGTTTTTGTAGGTGTGACATTACCTACATTTTGTTGGAGATGGATAGATTGCTAAGGCCGGAAGGAACGGTAATATTCCGAGACACAGTGGAAGTTTTGGTGAAGATTCAGGCTATCACAAAGAGAATGAAGTGGAAAAGCCATATTTCAGATCATGAAAGTGGCCCCTTTAACCCAGAGAAGATTCTGGTGGCCGTTAAAACATACTGGACAGGCGGAGAAACGCCAGAGCAGAGCTCAAACTAGTTCTGAAACAATCTTTCATGTTGTGACTGTTGGTTTTAGAAAGAAAGTATCAAAAACAACATAGGCTTACTGTTTTCTTTGCATTCTCCAAATGGAAAATCATTTTTGATACCTGATGTTTCACAGTTTAGGTAAGCTTATGAATTAAAATGAACAATTATTTGGTAACTTAATATACGCAGATAGATCCGAGTGGAGAATATTATTCCAACCTCAGTCTTCAGGTGAAAGGATTAATGAGTGTTCAAGTTTTGGATTTGATAATATTGAATTTTAGTAAAATAATCTGGTGGCAGTTCTACTTGGTGGTTATGGAACTTTTTCCATTAACAAAAAAGGCTTACACTAAATTTGGTTGGCCGGAACCACGGAAAACATTTTCAATGGAAAATAATTGTAGGATTAGTCATTCTTTCTTGCCAATAAAGTTTTTCTTTTTCCGGTATCGTGCATGAAAAGTTTAAGAGAAAATGAGAAACGAATATGGATGGAGCAAGGAAGTAGGGAGGTGAGAAAGTAGGAAGGAAAAAGTGGCATTACCTTCTCAAACAAGGTCGTCCTTCGGTAATGGGGCCAATGCCCACCTTACACAGACCATTTAGTTTTGGGCCTAGGCTGATGCCATAAGGTAAAACACGTCTGAAAATCGCCCGACTAAAAAAGGAAAAAAGGAAAATATACCAAAGGAATGAAATCCCAAATATCCATTTCTTTCAAAGTTTGCCCCTCTTTAGCATCCCAAAAATATATTTTACCATTGTATATTTACCATAATAAGTTTAAAAGGCATTAGGTTTATAAGTCTATCTAATTGATTTGAATCAAAGCCAACAGAATCATATTCAAGAAACCAACCTAACTCCTTTTATCCCTTTTGCATCAAGACTCAACTCCTGCTAATGCACGAACAGAAAACTTAGCATCAGTGCTTCTCTGAGAGGAGGAATGCAAAGAGCAATCTTCAAACCACTTAAGAAACACTTTCAAAACCACAATCACTTTCTTCATTCTATATCCTCAACCTCTAAACCCGCACTCAACTCACCCCATAGCAATCTTAACAATGCTGATGGAATTACATTTTCAGAAACACCCAAAAGCATCAGATGCGACGCCGCACCAGATAGCCTAAGATTGGTACAAGTAATCCGATATTGTATCAATAATAACTATGTTTCTTATGGAAAACAGCTTCATTGCTATGTTTTGCAATCTGGGTTCACTTCAAATGTCTATATAAGTACAGCTTTGGTAAGTTTTTATGCCAAAGTTGTATCTTTAGATGATGCCCAGAAACTGTTTGATGAAATGCCTGAACCAAATGTGGTCTCATGGAACACTATGATTTCTGGGTATATACGTTTTGGAAATTTGTGGAAAGCTTTGTCGCTCTTCATTGAGCTCAATCAGTCGAAACTGCGAGCTGATGCGTACACTCTTACTTCTGCATTAGCTGCATGTGGTCAATTGGTTTTGCTGCAACTAGGCGTATCAGTGCACGCAAAGATTATTGTTTTTGGACTGCAATCAAGTGTTGTGGTTGCAAACTGTTTGATTGATATGTATGGGAAGTGCAGTTATGACGCTGATGCTATCAATGTGTTTGAAGAGTTGGCAGATAAGGATGTGATTTCGTGGAATTCGGTTATTGCAGCGTGTGCCAGAAACCGAAGACTTGAACTAGCTTCTGACTACTTCTATCAGATGCCTTGCCCTGATACCGTCACCTATAATGAAATGATCAATGGTATATCCAGGTTTGGTGACATAGATGAGGCTATTAGGATTTTGAGAAGCATGCCCCATCCAAATTCATCATCTTGGAGCGCGATTCTATCAGGTTATGTGGTTCGGAATAGAGTTCATGAAGCTCTGGATTTCTTCACTCAAATGCATAGAAATGGAGTCATTCTGGACGAATTCACATTTTCTAGCATTTTGAGTGGGATTGCTTGCGTTTCAGCTCTAAAGTGGGGGACATTAATCCATTCTTCTGCTTTCAAACATGGATTGGTTACTTCGATGATCATTGGGTCTGCCCTTGTTGACATGTATTCGAAATGTGGGCAGGTAAAAGATGCGGAGATGTTGTTTCGGGTTATGCCTAGAAAGAATATCATTACTTGGAATGCATTGATCTCAGGCCTTGCACATAACGGTGAATCGCACAGTGTAGTCCAATACTTCGAAGAGTTGAAATGTACGAAGGGGTTGAAACCTGATGATATCACCTTCATTAATGTTTTGGCAGCATGTTCACATTGCCGAACGCCGTTGGAGAAAGCTTGCGAGTATTTAACATCAATGATCTTTAATTATAGAATCAGACCACAGCCTGAGCATTTAGCTTCTATAATCAGACTCATGGGCCACCATGGGCAGCTAAACAAGGCCGAGAAGATGATCCATGAGCTAGGATTTGGCTCATGCTCATCTGTTTGGAGGGCTTTGCTTGGTGCGTGTAGTGCTTACGGAGATATAGATGTTGCCAAGGTCGCAGCTGAAATGTTGATGAAATTAGAGGGTGAGGAGGTCGGATATGTGATTTTGTCCAAGATAAACAGGGATCATGGCAAGTGGGTGGATGCAAATGCGGTATGGGAGCAGATGAGAGGCCAAGGCCTGATAAAAGAAGCTGGATTAAGTTGGATTTAAGAGGGAAAATCCACAACTTGTACGACCCTAGGAGCTACTAGATTGTGATAATCGAAATGAAATCATATAATTTGCAAGAAGTCCCCTGCTCAAAAGAATACTGCTCTTTTTTTTGTTATACAGCAATCTTATACACTGAAGAGCATGCATTGGGGAGATTCATTGGAATAATGATAAAACATCCGGTATTCTGTTCCTTAATGCTTCATTAACATTATTAGGTGAGAAACAGATGAAGTTTGCTAATTAAAAGATAAAAACCGCCATTCTAGTTGAATGTAAGAACCAAAGATGGGAGGAACAAGTGACTTCTTTCAAATGCCGTTCTCCGTTCACCATATAAAAGCTATTCTATTTCCCTAAACTAATCACGAAGTAACTAGGGACAAATCCAAAACACTCTTAACGAGCAACTGTAGAGACTCTAGGGGCACAATCGACATTTAATCCGGTAACCCTTGATGTCAGGCAATTAGCCAGACACAAAATAGGAATGCAATCACCTGGAAAGTATAATGTATCATGTACATCATATTATTGGTAAATGAATCGCTGCAATAGTGAGACAATGTCACCACAGTTATTCTCAACAATTTAAGTCCCAAAATAAATTACCTTCAAATCCAATGTAAAACAAGCAAAGAAACTGAACAATGCTGATTAGAGAATTTGTACAGTTTACATTTGGTAGCAAAAACTTGTGTTTCCAATCACATGAAGGCGGCTTCTTGCATTAGCGATGAATTGCTAACAGTCACCTGGGTACGGACTGACCAAGCTCTAGAGCAAAAGAAGATAAATTTTAATCAGAAAAATGCTATGAGAAGTAGCAATCCGATGTGCTTTTATGCTTGAACATGTTGGCGTTTTATTTTAGAATTCAGTGAACCGTTGTCATATAGAACAGAAAAAACAAGTTTCATCTGCACTGCTACAGATTTGCTCCCAAAGAATGTACAAAAAGGACTTCGCATCAGACACTATATCAATGTTTCAATATCGTTATAACTAGGGAACACGGAAGCACTGGTGAATTGAGCAATCTCCAAACCTCTCACGTACCATCAATTTCATCTGGGGAAAATAAGCAGGTATGTCACTACAACATCCTCATACATCTAATATTAGTTATTTACAGTGAAGAACATATTTCAACCAAAGCAATCCCTCTCAAGGTTGACATAGGCATATTTACCACTGTTAAACTAAATGGTGTTGGAGGATGGAAGGACTAATCATTGACAGATATGATGTGAAACGCGATTTTGGCATTGAAGATGCAACAAAGTTTTGAGTGTGTGAAAGAGTGCGTACTATTGCAATTCTGCCAAACATAAACATAGTAGATTGCAACAACATAATGACAATCCATAATTAGTTTACAAGTAGTTTCATATCATATTTGCCTCAAATGCTTTGGTGTCAAAACAACCATAGATCACTTTATAACCCAAAGCATATCTGTCACCATAATAAGAAACCAGTTCAGCAACAATCTTTTCATTATTTAGGCCCTGTTCGTTTAATTTCAGTTCAGCTCCATTGAGTTAAGTTGAGTTAAGTCAAGTTCAGCTCCATTCATCTCAGAAATTTCGGTTCAAAAGAACACAGCCTTCATGCCTTGCACACAACTATTACTCATCCAATTCACAAACATTTACTAGACTTCGTACCAAATTATAGAATTATTGAACAATGTGGCAACTCACAAGTATAGAATCAGAAAGGAGCATAGTTCATCACTCAGCAAAAGAATCATACTACTAATGGTTTCAACTGCCATAAAAGTGAGTTGTTCAATTACAAAACAAACGGGTATATCATCATATAAAAATGACATGTTTTTGTCTCCTTAACAGAACATTCATAGTTTCATACTTGGAATGACGCAGGGATTCATGGTTGGCAGGTCCCAGGAGGCCAGGACCCATATATTTTGTTTCAAGCATATTGATATTATGTGCCTGCAGGAACCAAAGACTCTAGTCAGCTTGACATTCGACATCTATCTCACGCAAGAATTCTCAGATTCTCAATTTCTCATCCACTCATCCCATCAAGTACTTTAGTCCCTCCTTCAAACAATAAAAGTCCACATGCTTGAAGGCTGAAGCTAAACCCGACACGTTCTCACTATTAAGAAGTATAATCCACCAATATCATATTACCCAAACAAAACGAATATGTGAAGGGATGAAGTCACTACAAAACATCGTTCCCTATCTTTCAGCCCGATCCCCCCTAGAATACACGAACAAGAAGCCAAAACGGAAAATTGATATGCAATGCTTCCACTTGGTATAAAATGTGGTTCCATAGTTATCCGCATTTGAAACTATTGCACACATCAGTGCTACGGCTACCTAGTGAACTGCGATCCGAGAAAAGGCAAATACATGTAAGTTGAGTTCTTTTCGGCTAATTGAAAAAAGTTATGTAGCGAATTTGTTAATATAACACCGTAGCAATACATACATCTAAAATCAAGTAACGCCGGCATACATCAAATCCACACATACATCAAAGTGTAGGACTAAAGCCCCGTTCTTTTCGACTGGATTAATTAAAACACATTTCAGTTCACTTTACTTTAGCTCCACTAATTCCAGTTCAGTTCAGCTCATTTTATCGCACAATTCCAGTTCATTTCAGTCCAAAAGAACAGAGTTATTAGCAATTACACCGCAAACCTCCACAATATCCAATGCAATGGTTGCAAAGCTGATATTATAAGTTTATAACCAACCAAATACCTAATTAATGTGATGAATGGATTAACTAAAAGATTCAAACAAATGCAAAAAAATGAACAAACCTAAACAAAAAGAAGTGAATATTAGAGGTCGGGAGAGGTACGGCAGAGTGTACCCTGAGAGAGAGCTCTGCAACTTCTCGACGTCGTACTCAAGCATGACGTCATCCTTGCTAACGCAACTGTACTGTGCAGCGGCATCAGCGACTGTGCTCCTCCCAACTCCTTCGGCAATCTGTTATCAATTTTGACGAGAAACAAAATTAATAATTATTTTGTGCGCCGCGGAACACGACATATTAACAAGAAGTACTTAATAGTGTTTTGACTTTGTAATTGAAGAACACTATCGAAACACGACATATTAACAAGAAGTACTTAATAGTGTTTTGACTTTGTAATTGAAGAACACTATGTGTATAGTGTTCCGCGGTGCACAAAATAATTTGCAGAAATAAAGCGGAGAAAATTAAATCAAATTAATACAAAATTGAAAAAAGATTAAAATAGTAGAGACCTTGAGAAACTGAATCGAGGGAGAGATGAGGACGTGGATCTAGGAAGAGGAGATGCAGTTGACCTAGGAGCAGAAGAAGCAGATTTAATGGAGGATTTGAGTGATGAAAGTGATGATCTGTTAATAAATCTACTGCATTTTGACGCCATTGAATCGGTATTGATTTTGATCGATGGAGTTGATTTTGGATATTGTTTTTTCGACGATGAAAGAAAAAGGAGGGGGTTTAGGGTTTAGCGATTTGTGTTTTGCGGTTTTGTTTGGTGGGCTTATCCAGCTTGAAGAGGCCTACTTAGATTTTTCTATTTCTTTTCTTTCTTTTTTTATGGTAAGGTGAAGGATCTCAATTAGACTTTAATTTTCGCAGTTTTTTGTCTAGTGTTTGCATGTCGGACACTTGAAAGTATGAGGGAAGATAAGGGGGAATAATCACCACCTTCACATGTAATGAAGATTGGATCTTATGACCTTGAAGTAATGAATTCAATTGATCAAATACCTTACTACTAGGTCAAGTCTTTCTTAGTATTAAGAAATAACTACTTGCTGACAATACTTGCATTAAAATATCATTTTCCTTTATAGGCACTAGGTAGTATGGTAGTGTTTTACGTATATAAACATGCTCGAGTTAGTCTTGTAAGAAACCACCTAATTTTAAGTTAAAATTAGGCAACGGTCCAATCCCAACATTATAAAGAGAATAAACCGTCTTCTTAGATATAGCCCAACATTATGTTTATGGGCTTGTTAATGAAATGTGGGCTTTACGCCTATTTTGATAAATTTTGAACAGGCTCATATGATTGTAGATAGTATCACAAATAATATTTGTGAGTTGTAATAAATTTGTTAAGTCAAAATATCGCAATATTTGCAACCAAACTATATATAATGGCCCTGTTTGGCAAATAGAGTTTAGAGTTTGCTGTTAGAGTTTTAACTTTTTGTTTAGAAGATTTGACTGCTGATTTGAGTAATTGTGTTTGGTAACACTTAGCTGATTGATAAAAGCTGATTTGTGTAAAATGACATTTATGGGCATGTGTCTTTTGTGATATTTCTTTAACCTTTTAAAAATAAGAATTAAACTATGGGTAAACATGTCATATTGCAATATAATTTGCAATCCTCTATCCAAAAAGTTGGGTTTTCCAGCTTTTTGTAAATTAGAGTTTCAACCCCCAAAACTCTATTAAATCATCTTTTTTACCAAACACCTCAAATAGAGTTTTGACCAGTCAAAAACTCTATTTGGGGTCCAAAACTCTAAAAACACCCCAAACCTCTCATTGCCAAACACAGCCAATATCTTCTTTGTGGAAACTTACTTATAAAAACCGCATTTATGGCAACTTTTGTTTTTTACTTTCCAAATAAAGGCCCCGCAAAACAACACTCTTTCTCCTTTTATTTTCAAATTATGGTACACCCTACGTACCAAAGTTATTAGAATCGGGATTCTACTTTGGATCGAAAGAGGGGGTAGGATCGAATCGTAGAATCGACCGATCCTATGAAAATTGTATAAAATATAAAATGTTCTTAAACTTCATCAATTGTATCCTCATATGTAAGCTAAATCAAGTTAAAGACTTCACTTTTTGCAATAGTTATATTATTAAGTAGACCATATACTTATATGTTCATTTAAAAAGCGTCCTATATTGTATGTAATTATCTTAAATTGCCAAAATATGTTCAAAAATAACAAAAAACGTTAATTTATACCCAAAGTTAAAACTCAATCATACATCAGAACTTAAATCACCACAAAACTGTAATCTCACATGGCCACAACGAATTGAAATCATATAATTTCGATAAAAATATTATTCACAGCTTGATGAAACTAAGATTCGGAGGGTTCTTTCATATATGAATAATCATAATTCATAACAATGGTAGAAAATAATGCACAAGCCACAAACATCCAACATTATTTGAATGAGAGTTTCAACATAAACATGGCAACAATTCGGCCACAATTCGCAACAATTCAGCAACCATTCTAACCATTTGCATCAATATGCGTACAAACATATAGTAACTATGTAACAATTATCTTAAACATAACAATTAGCATTCATTTAGCAAGAAATTTGAGCGACAAAGAATTAAAAAAAAAGAAAGATATTCAAACAGAAATTCAGATGAATAAGAGCCGACATAAATTATGTGAAATTTGCAGATTTTGGAGTGATATTAGCATAATTTCAATAATATTTTGGAGTGGAATATATTCGGACAATGATTAGCAAATTTAGTTTTGAATTTGATAAAAAAAAAATCAAGCATGAACCTTGTATTATTCCATACACATGTTTTTTTTTATGGTATATGTGAAATTTTTGAGAGAGATAAAGAGGAAAGAAAATGATATTATGTTTTCCAGTTGCAATAGAACTAAGATTAGGGGTTTTGTTTGATGGGCAAAGCCCAAACACTTAAAAGAAGGCCCACTCCAAGCATAATATGTAGGATTGCTATCCTAATCGATCCTAACCGATTCTAACGATCCTATGGGCGATTCTGCTGCACAACGATTTTGCCATCGATCCAAATCGTATGGCCTGATCAGGATCGTAGAATCGTACGATTCAACGATCCGGATCGCGATTTTGATAACATTGCTACGTACAACTCCAAAATCAACATAAAATCCAATATAGTTGAATACAAAATATGTATGAACTAGGTTTACAATAAGTTTATGGTTATCGTTTTTGTAAGAGTTTGTAGGCACGAAAAATTGGTTATGTAGACTATAGCTAAAATGTGTGTCTACAGAGTTATGTTTCTCATTGTTAATTATTTTTTATACTTATAGTTCCCATTTTGAACATGGATAAACGCATAGAAGGATAATTACTCCAATATGATTACTTAATAATAGTCACTTTAGACATCAAAGGGCAACTTTAGCATGAGTCGATAATAAATTAGTCATGAAGTTGCCATTCATTGGAGAATTTTTGTTAGTTGAATTTTGAATGGATAAGACATGATGAGGATGATACTACATGCATAGAACATATGATGAATAGACAAAAGACTAACCTGACTGAATGTATTATTCAACAAACATATAAAAGTATATGCACAAAGTATACAAGTATATACAACTACTACATTGTATAAATATATACTATTTCTAAAACATTTTATAAAAGAATGGATCCTCTCTCTTTGCTATATAGTACATCTAACATCTCAAGTAAATTCTCTATTCTAAAATTGTAAAAATCAAAGAAGGGAAAAAAATAAAAGTAAAATTAAAAAAAGCAATGGATATTCACATTCGATTCCTCTAAAAGAATATAAGTTGAGTTAAGCTCATAAAAATCGTCAAGCTCAACCACCACTTCGACAATTCAGATAGTTTACCACTGCCGCTACTATCATCACCGCCGTTAGAAGTTTCCTGATCGGATTCTAACAAAGACCCGTAATTAAAATTCGGGTTCGACCCGTATAAAGCTTGGACCCCTTGTACATCATCAACCCGAAGATCCACTCTCCTACTCCTGGGTCTCAAACTCGGGTACATAATAGCATCACCAACAGAAGAATGAGCCAACCCAAGCACGTGACCAATCTCGTGCGTAGCCACTGACTCCAAATCAACGGCTACCCTTGACCCTTCCCTTTGAAAATCAACGGACCATATTTCAGCTGCATCTAAATGAAGTCTACCATTCTCAGGTGAAAATGCATGAGCTAAAACCCCCAACACCCCATCAAACGGCTCTCCGTCGCCGTGATCACCGTTATAAAACCCGATACGAATCTCGGCCGTTTGATAATCGCTTGTTTCCGTAAAATTAACCGGAATGACTTCCGACCACCTCGAAAAAGCGCGTGCAAACACCGCCCTAATCTCGGCCTCAGGGAGGTAGTCAATCATATGATCCGGTGAAAAAGCATAAGTCAACGTCATAGGGTTTGACCTCATCCACCGTGGCTCGCCGTTAAAGTAAGCATAATGACGTGTTTGGTGGAGGCGCGTGGTGGTGTTTGCGGCGGCGCGTGTATGGGAGTCGCCCATGCCGCAACGTGGCGCCATGATGAGGTCGACGGTATCGGTATCGAGTTTTCCGGTGACGGGCAGCCCGAGATTTCTTTGGTAGCTTAAGATGGCGGATTCTAAGTCGGAGTCAAAGTCGTCGGAAAAGTTTCCCGGAGGCGGTGGTAGGTACCCGAAACGGTGGAAGTAAGTCTTGAGATCGCATATTCCGGTGAGGTGGCTGCCTTTTTCGAGGTTAGCGAACTTTGCAAAGTTTCGCCACGGCGTGGAGTTGAAGGCGGCGGCAGCGGTGGCGGAGGCGGAGGCGGAGGAGGAGGAGTCATGAAAGTTTAGGACAGTTGGTTGAGGAAAAATTCTAGCGGGAAAACATAGATGTAGGAGAGAGAATAGGGAGAGGAGAAATAATAACAGAAAGTGCATGGCTAAAAAGTGGGAAATAAAAGTTAGTTATGTTGGGAGTTGAGCCTTCAAAAACAAATTAAATTGTTGTGGGTATATATGGAGGAATAAAAATAAAGAAACATGAGAAGATTATGAGAAGAATGTGGTAAGGATGAAAGCAACCATATGGATATAGAAGAGGAGAGAGAAAGTTAGGAAGATTCTGCCGTGTTTGGAAATTGAAAACAAAAATGGAGGGATTAAGTAAAGTTTGATGATCTAATCTAAATGAAGAAGAATAGGTGGGTGAACTAATAACTACTGTGTGGGTTTTTTCTTCTAAAATTGCATGCTATAGAGTATGTGAACAATTTGGAATGATGTAATTAGAATAGTGTTAGTTTAATTTAGTTGTATCTGACTTGGTTTTTTGTTGACCAAATTTTATAAAAGTCATGTAAATTGACAAATTCTTTAAACACTTTTTTGAGGATGAAAAGTACGTAATTTGGGGGAGGTTAAAGAAGACTTTTGTAGGAGGGTTTTGGTGTTAGTTTGCACTTGATTCCATGGTCTTTGGGTACTTTCTAAACGGAATATGTCTGAATAAGTTTGGTATCTTGGGGGGGATCGTGAGTCAAGGCTCAAGAGGCATGAATTTGATTTGCTAAAATCTGTTTGTTATGCCTAGTAATTCTAGTAGTCGGGTAGTCGGATCTATGTAGGAGAAAGAAATTTCCGAGGTCGGTATCTATCCAACAATCAATATACGAATAATGTTAAAAGTCAATATAATACAAATAAAAACACAAATATAATAAGTTGTAATTTACGTGATTGAATTAAAGAATTCAATAATCGAACTTTACTTTAAACAAAAGGTTATAGAATTCAATAATCGAACTTTTTGATTTTAAAAAATGGTTATAGAATTCAATAATCTTTAGTATTTTAGCAATTTTTTATTTTGCTATCTTTTCCCCTTCACTTTAAATAAACTATTGGGTCTAAAAATCACCTTATTGGGTCGAAAAATCCACTTATATCATTTTCTGCACCAATTAGAATAAGTCTGTGTTGTTTTGTGCACCTTTTCTTGTTGGTGTTGTTTTGTGCAACAAACGTATAGTTTGTGTTGTTTGATCCAATTAATGCTTTAAAAAATGGTTATAAAATCTCTATACTATAATAGAAGAGGGGGTAGACATCAAAATTTAGAAAAGATGAAATTATTAAAATAAATCAAGGAAGTTATTAAGTAATTAAGTTTTATTTTCAGACTTAGTCATCAAACTTTTAGCAAAAATCGTTCAAAACTTCAAACTACAATATCTAAAAATATACAAAGTAAAAAAAAATAAAGAAAATTTCAATGGTTATATTTTGTTGAGATCTATAAATTGACACCCACTTTGCTATATACTTTTAATTTTTTTATTTACAACAAATACATGAGTAATTGATTGCTCGTAAGTGAAGGTGCATTTGATCAAATTGATCTCGAAACATGATAAAGTGATTTAGGATGAATGAGAAAGTGGTTGATGGAGAGGGATGATATATATTTTTTACTCATGAGTGATGATCCGAATGACATCTTCCATTAATCTTTTGTAAGATTTTTGTCTTTTTTGACGTTTTGATTTTAAATCAATATTGATAATCTGCTTTCTAATATTTATTACTCTTTTTATGTATTTAAATTATTTCACTATATAAACTTTTTTGAGATTATAATAACACACTCTGAAAAAACAAAATAACTAAAATTTAACAATTACTTTTAAAAGTATGAAAAATATGTATACACTTCACTGGATAAATTACGATCTAGTTTCTCCCAAATTCTTACACATTAATCTTTTGCACGAGGCGCGCATATATGACTAGTTTAGACTGGGCCTAGAGCTTATTGTCAGGATATCCTCAACTCAGCTAATGCCCTTTAAAAATATTCAATTCCACCCTAAAGTTGTGTTGCAAGTGGGAATGTGGGATGAACGGTACTAATACCAACTAATCTATGCTTGGCCACTGATACCAAGTAGTACTTGGTCTAGTGGAAAGGATTGTACCCTTCCAACCTCAAGGTTGGGGGTTCAATCCCCACTATGGGCACTTTGAGGGTAGGAATTTCCCTTACCCTTCCCCCCTACTCTCAAGTGTCTGGCCCAATAGGATCCTAACGGGTCCGGGCCACTTCTCCTTACCAAAAAAAAATAAAAAAATGCTTGGCCACTGATAAAAATAATAATGCTGAAGAATTGAAGACTATTAAAGCTAAGGAGTGTAGTAATTCTTTTTGTTTGATCTTCCTCATATCTACAATACCGCGTAGTATAACTTATCAAAGAATTCATTATCATGTCAATTCACAACTTTAACTACTTATATTTCTAATTATACATTATAAAGAATTATAAATTTTCTATTATGAACATAGTCCGTGAAATAAATCCAACAACCTTTTATATAATTATTCTTGTTTCCATGTATTAGTAAAAGATTATGGTCAAAAGTGATGTGCCTGAGTAGTGGAAAAGACAAAATATTATAGTTTTAAAAGAAAATTGATGTAATTCAATAAAACGATACTCCGTGCATTATATTTATAATCGTGTTGAATTTGTTTGTAATAATCTCTTAAAATAAACTTTGACAATAATTTGCCTTTTTATTTGTACGGTAGTATAAAATATGAAAATATGCCTTTTGGAATACATTGTAAAAAAAATTGATATATGATATGATTCAATAATATATTAAAGGTTAAATCGTTATTAGAGTTTCTGTTCAGCTTATTTTCAGTTCAGTTCAGTTCAGCTCCAATCAGTTTAGTTCAGCTCCAATCAGTTCAGTTCAGTTCAGTTCAGTTCAGTTCAGTTCAGTTCAGTTCAGCTCCATTTAGTTATAACCATTATGTTAAATATTATTATTATGTTGGTCTAATTTATTTTACTAATTACTACTATTATTATTATTTATTTTATATCATTATTATTAAGTATTATCATTATTATATATATATATATAATTTTGTTTATTATAGCTTTACTCATTATTATTACTATTATCATTAGGGAGGAACATGGTTCAAGTCAAAAACATAAACCAATCAAATCACGTCAAAACGGTTTATGATGCAATTTTGCACGGTCTGACCAAATCAT
The DNA here is from genome assembly GCA_947645195.1 of Patellifolia procumbens. Taxonomy (NCBI): domain Eukaryota; kingdom Viridiplantae; phylum Streptophyta; class Magnoliopsida; order Caryophyllales; family Amaranthaceae; genus Patellifolia; species Patellifolia procumbens. Next base: position 6,235,401 of record CANSGD010000972.1, read on the forward strand.
TATTTTATTACTAAATATTATTATATTATTAAATCTAATTATCAAAATAGTAATATTAATTTACTTCTTAGATATCATTGTTATTATATAATCAGCATCAAGTATTAATATATTAATACAAAGACTATAAAATAATTGTTATTAATTATCATTCTAATCATTAATCATTATTATTATTAATAATAATTATTAATATTATTTATTTATAACTATCATTTAAAAATATCCAAAATATTATTATTATTATTACTTATCATTATAGTTTTTATTTAATATTCATATTATTATTGTTTAAATATTATTTATATATTTATTTAATTCAGTTCAATTCAGTTCAGTTCAGTTCAGTTCAGTTCAGTTCAGTTCAGTTCAGTTCAGGTCCAATCAGTTCAGTTCAGCTCCAATCAGTTCAGTGCAGTTCAGTTCAGTACAGTTCAGCTGAATTATGCCGAAGAGAACATGCCCTTTGACCTTAAGGTTATGTTTTATTTGGGGAAAAGCGTTTACTAGGGAAACTGATTTTCTCCACTTTTATTTGTTTGGTTTAAATATTAAAAGCGGAAAATATTGATCGAACTTTTACTTTCTAGTTTCAGTTTCCTTGTTGCCAAACAAAGAAAATCAAGTTAGAGTTGATTGTCCTTCGAAAAATAGCTTTCAAATGTTTTCCTCCTAATCAAATACACTCTAAATATCGGATTGAAAATAACAACAAAACTACAAGTAAAAAAGCGTTGAAGGTGCATCATCATCATGTTCATAAATAAGACCTAAAAAGTTGATTAGTTGATCACCAAAACCTAACAATAAAGCAAATCAATTGAAGCAAAAGATTGGCGGCTTTAATTTTATTGGATAATACTGTTCTTTTCCACGGAACTAATCAAAATTCCCTTCTAATAATTTTCATGCGTCTCTTTCAGTCAATTGAATTGACTAAAACCTCTCAAATAAATTTGAATTGACTAGAAATGGTATAATTTTTTTTAACATTTACTAGTATATTTTAACAAGATTATGATGATATTTTGGGCTTATTCGTGACGCAAGAAGTAAGTTCTTTAAAATATCATTGGTAAAAAATTACCTAACTAATAATTTTGTAACTCAAATGAAACTCTTTTTTTTTTAATTTGCCTCTTAGAAAAAATTATTGCTCGTATATGTTGACGTAATTGACATCTAGATGCTTCTCAATTCGTTTCAATGAGGTCATGGCATCTCTTTTGAGATTAAGAAGTCAAACAATCACAAGTCAAAATTATTAATTTCACTGTATAATATTTATTGTTAAGGAAATATTCACTTCTCATGCAATTCTATGAAAGAAAAACATTTCGTTACTATAATTCCTAACGGACGTTGAGGAATTTCTATATATATTAAAAAGCGTAAGCAAGCATTGCAGTCCGCTACGTGGCGTTATCCCCTTTTTCAATTACATTTTATCTATGTCATTGTCACAAGAAAATATGGAGTTTCGTACCCATGACCTTCGCATATGAAATAAAGAGTTTTAATCATTGTGCTACCACACTCTTCATACTTCACTTATCATAAATAAGAATACTTATGTGGTTTAAATGACAACAAGAATGAAAAATAAATTATAAATGTTGTCTATATGGATTTTCGAACCCATGACCTCCGCATATTAAACTAAGATTTTTAACCATTGCGCTACCACACTCTTAATGGTCTCTTATCACAAATAAGAATATTATAATGGGGTTTAAATGACAATAAGAAAGACTAAATTATAAAGGTTATCAATATGGAGTTTTGAACCCATGACATCCGCACGTGAAATAAAGAGTTTTAATCACTACTCTACCACACTTTTAATACGTTTTCTTATCTTCAATAAAAATATTATTATGGGGGTTAAAATGACGATCAAGAATTAAACTACAATCAAATGCATAATATAGATGAGATGAATTATTTCATTTTCTTAGTCTTCATTTCTTTTTACCTTTATCTAACTTTGGGAAAAAGTAAAGAAATTTCTTTCATTACAATATTTCATGATCCTTTTAAATTGGTTAATTTGTTGTAAAATTATGCCCTTAAATTTTTATTTTTAAAAATAAAAAATTATCATCAATGAAGATATTATTTTAACTCAATTAATATAAAAATGGACCCGGGGCATTGTCGAGGCCACAAACTAGTTAAGGCTTCAAGAGTAGTCTCTTTTCACGCGTAAGAGCGATTATAGTGTCATTACAATATAAGTCACATAGGAAATTGTATAAAAATATTTAATTTTATAGATGTATGTTGTATTGTAACACCCCGACAAATCTCTCTTTTATAAAATACATTTTCCAACTAAACTTAGAGAAATATTAAAGTATTATCGCTCGTGTGAAAACGTATCAACTTATTCAGAATAATTTTGCAGTGGAAAACATTTAAAATAAATACTTCAACAATACGTAAATCATAATTCAACTTAAAAACATTATCCAAACCTAAACATATTTCAAACTAATTACAACACCAAGTAAATATCTCATAAAGTAACTTCAAAACAAAAACTTCAAAATAAATGTAGCTACAGGAAAGAAAAAGTAATCTCTCCACATCATCTCCAAATCCCCAATTAGTATGGATGCATCATCACTTCACCCTGTAGACAATTACTCAATTGATGAATTGCTAGCCAACTAAGGATCATAACAGGATCAATGAGGCACAACCATGATAGACACACAGAAAAGCACGTAATTAGAAACTTAAGTATATACATAACAAAATAAATCATGTAAACCTAACATGATACTAATAAGCATTTAAATCATGGATAACAATAACACGGTAAAACATTAGGGTCATTAAATTGAACTTTAACTCACATAACCAATAGATAATTTATTAATAGATTTGAATAGTCAATGGATCGAGTTTGCCAACCAAACTTTGTCTTCAATTTAGAAGATGAAGTACGGGCGCGTCCGTGTACTCCTCATGACCAACGATATCGAGGTACTAATTTAAATAAAATAGGGCAAGGTGATCAATACGACCCCCAAGAAAATCCATGGGCTAACATCATGAACTCCAACTCATACTAGTCCACTACTTCAACCATGCACAAGTCTAAAGTTTATAGCTTTTTCCTTTCAGTTTAAGTATTAATATTTTATTTTGATGTAGGACTCTTAACAAAAGACTACCAACAAAATAATCATGGAAAAACCAAGACTCCAATTTTTATCTAGATCTTAAGATTGAACACTGTGATCATACAATTTAATTGAGCCATAATCAATCCCCAATTTATTTGTTGACTAGAATCAACAATCGAATTGTCCAAAGACAAAGGTCTAACTTAGCCTACAAAGCCCCCGGTCTTTGCAAAGTAAAGCCCTCGATCTTTGCGAAGTAAGAAAAATAACAAGGGAAATAACATGAAACAATTTATGATCCATTAAACATATTAATTAATTCCTCATGCGAATTAATAAATAAACATTCCCTTCCCAAACACGCTTGTATCAAACGTTCATACGATCATGCAATGAATAAATCATAAGCAATTAGCATGCTTACACAAACAGGTAATTCCATAATTGAAAGCCACCTATGAACCAGAAAAAGGTTTTCTATGCATGATACCACAACAAATCATAATCTTAGGACATGATATGCTAGTCTAACACACACTACAAATTAAACTGTATTTTGCGATGGAAAAATTCCGTAGCAAACATCAAAAATCCGTTGCAAAATGTGTTTTTGCTACGGAAATATTCCGTAGCAAAAGTGGGCGTAGCAAACTGAATTTTGCTACGGAGGAAGAAGATCCATAGTAAAATTTGCTACGGATAGAAAATCCGTAGCAAACCATATTTCATAGCAAAAACTGTTGCGGTTTTTTTCTACCCCATCTTGACCCATTCCCCCCATAAATCCCATCGAAATGCCATTAGTAAGAATCGAAACCGAGACAATGTTGTGGAAAGTGAAGTATCTCCCAATTGAGCTATACATGATGCACATACTCGTGGTTGGCTTATGTTCTATATATTTCTTCTTAATATTACGTTGTCAATCATATTTCGTAGCAAATTTTGCTACGGAAAATGTAATCCGTAGCAAATTTTGCAACGGATAAAATTTTCCGTAGCAAACTTTGCTACGGAATCGTAATCCGTAGCAAAGTTTGCAACGGAATGTGTTACGTAGCAAAGTTTGAAACAGAGTATAATTCTGTTGCAAAATTTGCTACGGATTTCAATCTACCACAAAAAATCCGTAGCAAAAACACTTTTTTTTTTGTAGTGACATAAAAACGTATCTTGTGTAGACAAAATGAGATACCACTTTAAATATTGTAGAAATTGCTCAAAGTATAATCTCCGCCTAGTAATTACCAAAACATTCAAATATTAATACTTTACTAATATTACAGCAACTTTCAATTACTTTAAAACTATGTTAACAATATTTTAAACTCCTTTAAATACTAAAGCATCAACCTTCAATACTCCTTAACATGGTACTACCAAAATAGCCTTTTAAAACCTTAAAAATTAATACTTTAATACTCAAAATTCACTTTAAACATAAAAATTAAATCTGAAATTTATGACTTTAATTAATAGACACCAAAATAGTTGTAGAAGTATATTTTTTGTATGAAAAGGGCATTCTAGAGCAGAACATTCCAAATATGTGCGTCGTAAAAGATAATATTATAGAATCCCAAATATCAAGCACTTTGCTTGGATTTGGGGGGTAATTGGGGGTTGTTGTGGCATAAAAATGGCCTATCATAGAATGACAAGTGTCTTACTTCTAGGCTGACACATGTCACTCCCTCAAGCCGACAAGTGTAATCTATTAAAGATAGACACGTGTCCACCTAACAAATAACGCATGTCTGGTCAGCCTGGTTAACAAATGCCCTTGCCATAAGGAATTAAGGTGAGGTCATTAGATCCTTATTAGAACTAGTCTAGACTAAGGGCTGACCTAGCTTAAAAAGACCAAATCCCTAGAAAGGCTTATCTGGTTGGCTGTCCAATTAGTGCATGCCATGTGGTGGTACCTTATTTGCCAAGCAATCATAGGCCACCATTTTAGAATAACTCGATCATATTAAACCTCAACTTTCGGAGGGGAACCACCCAAAACCCTCTCGTTCGGTTTCATTTCTGCAAGTTCGGAAGGCGAATTAGGTCGTTGCGTACACAAGTCTCCAAATATATACATACTAGTCATATATGCACGCGATGCGTGCAAAATCATATAAAATTCTATAACAGTAAGTTTGTTTAGGGTGTTTTGCATTTTTTTTTCAAAATTTAAATATGTAAAAAACAGTTAGTTATGGAGAAAATTGTTCCATTTAATTAGGATTTAAAAAAAAAGATAAATATTGATTTTTGGTGTCCTCCTACTCTTCACTTATATATATATATATATATATATATATATATATATATATATATATATAAGGGAACGGGTGAGAGACACCAAAAATAGAAAAATAAAAAAATCTAACAAAAATAAACTTTGTAACTATTAAAAAACAAAAACAAAAAAAGAATTAAAAAAAACACTAAAACGTGGATAAGGGAAGATATCATGGGCACATTGTGGACTTATCCACGCCCCCAACAACTCCTATGAACAAGTTAGTTAATACTTTTAATTTTTTAAAACAAAATCATTCAGTAACTATTTATTCCTTCCTACCCTAACTGATATCTCTTTTTTCGTTCAACTTCCCGTCTTCTTCCTTTCATTATTAGCTATGCATTTGTTTAAAGCAGAGATAGTATATGTAATTCAGTTTTTGTTTGATAATTCAGTTTCTCTTGCTTCAACTCTTATACATGGGCCAAACATTCAAGTTCAAGTACCAACACAATAAGAAAAAAGGTAAATGTATTTCTCTTACACTTCGTAATTCAACCATGCTTTGTAAAATGGTTAATGAGATTGCAGAAAATAATGTACGTGGTCGTGAAACGGGTTTCCAACTTCAAATTATTTGTTATGGTGGGAGGTATAAACTACATATTTTTTTAGCATCTAAAATGAAAACGTCCTTTAATTTTCTTTGCACTTGCATTTAAAATGGTTCTCCTAGTATTGTTTATTGGCAAACTATTTTTTTGAGGGAACTCATAATGCAAATATTAAAGTGATTATAACTTATAATCACTTGAAATCTATCCTTATAATTTATAAGGATAGATTTCATTATAATGATTTTCATTGACATTCACAGTCGGACATTGTATTTATATAGATATAATAGCATTGTAGTGCACATTTACTACGGGATTACAATTTATGGATGTGTAAGATTGTGTGATTTTCATATGTGGATAATAATAGTTTTTATATGGGATTTTACTATTTTTTATCACTTTGTGATATTCTGTACATATTTTTTAGTTTTGTGTGTGGATATTTCCTCTTCTTATTTAATATCTTTACCCATTTATGTGCCTTTTTTATTAATTTTGGATGATATTTAAATTATATAAAATTTATAAAAGTACTTTAGTTTTCATTTACATTTTATTGAATTTGGAAGCACATTTTCTTACATATAAATATTATAATTTTTTTCTTCAAAGAAAATCATTTTTTACGAACCTTTTTCGGTTATTAGATATAATTACAAAATTAATTTTACTCTATGATTTCGCACGCATCGCGTGCATATATGACTAGTATAATATAATATAATATATCCTTGAGATACACAGGAAAGTTTTCAGTTCCACAACAAGGATGTTAGGCTTATAACAGGTCTTTAGATTGGGATTTTGATTGAGAGCAGTCCAAAAGATTTTATTATAACCTTTTAAACAAAAGAAATACTTCCTCCGTTTCAAATAAATAGTTACACTTCTTTTATTGCGGACTCCTAGGCACTTTTTGTTTGTGTGAGAGATTGTGGGGTAAGATATGTGGTAGGAGAGAGATAGAGAGAAAAAGTTACAAAAAAAAGGAAAAAGGAGAAGTGTAGTCATTAATTTGAAACTTCTTTAAATGGAAAGTGTAGCTATTTTTTTGAAACGGAGGAAGTATATCAAATGCACCGTAATACTCAAACTTGCCTTTTGTTTTGATGTCGTTAATTCACATGCTAACTATGGGCTTTGTCAAATTAAACTGATTTTGTAATTTTGTGTGTTGGGCTGATGATAATAGTTTGATTCCTTTCAATTATGAATTTGGAATCCAACCCCCAAGTAGGGTTCTTGATACGAATTGAATTTAGCCCAACAGAAAGTGTGCAACAGTGCAAGCGTAGATGTAAATAAATCCTAACAGATTTCAAAACTTGGGCCACAACTTTCCTTACCACGAAGGCAAGCCCATTGGAATGGCAGCCATGCATGTGAAATTGTAAAAGTATGATAGAATGGATGGGAAGGTGCAAACGTAGTAAAAAACACTAATTTCTTGGTCGTTGTGATGGATCAAATCTCATTGTACCTTTCTAAAACAACACAAAGCAATCTAAAAAATGTCATTATCGGCTTATCACATTAGAGAGTTCATTTATTTTTTTAAGAGAAGGTAATTGGTCAGACGCGTCTAACCATAACATTTGGAGAGACAACTTTCAGTTGGTTTTAATTTTTTTTTTCAGTTTATCTTTTTTCTTTCAATTGGATGTCTTTTAAGATCATTTAGTTCTCTTATTGTTTCATTTACGTGTTTTATTTAACTGAAAACAAAAATGGAATGCAATACGTTCTAAATGAAAGCAAATTAGTTTTCAGTTACTTATATTATCCTTTCACTTAGTCTTCTTATTCTTTCATTTAACAACTAACTAAAATGTAAAAAAAATGAAAAAAACTTAACTGAAAACAAAACTTAAGTAAATGAAAAAAACTAAGTTCTAAATGAAAGCAAATAACTTATTTTCACCAGCTGAAACTCACTAATGTGCGGTGCCGACAACTATCAACTTTCCTATCACCAAAGAAAACAGCAGCAGGCTTCGTAAGATCTGCAACATTACCACACCCCATGAACAAGGTATCAACATGTACATCCCCAGTCAGACTTTGGGACCTTGAAGCAGCCATTGGACTCCTTATAACTCGACAACAGAGAGATGCAGCAGTTGGTTTTACCAGATACAGATTTATCCGATGACTACAATAAGACCTCACAGAATTACAACTCTGATTTAGAATTTGAGGCGAGGGTGTCTGTCAAATTGGCTGCGAGGCGGCGCTCCACCTGTGGCTGTAGTAGTAGCCACGGTGGGTCTGCGAAGAAGAAGATGAACAGAGAAATGGCGAGAAGCAGGTCCGTCTGACAGTAAGTGTTGGTCAGACGGTCTGACCCAATACTTTCACTTTTTTTTAACACTTCATATATTTCTAGATAATAATGATAGAATATAAATCTATTCTTGGGCTTTCAGCCATTACTAGGCTTTTGGTTTAGTTGGTTCCTTAACATGGAGGGGGTTGGCGAGAAGAGTCAATGAGGGGTGGTTGACGAGAAGAGTCGTCGGAGGGAGTTCAACAAGAGTGACGATAAGGTTCGACAGGGTGTTCGATGCGGGGGGAGTTCGAGTGTCGAGGGGTTTCGTCGGGGAGTTTGAGTGTCGAGGGGAGTGGGAGTTCGACGAAGGGGAGGAGTTTGAGAGGAGAAAAAAAGATCAGGCTCTTGATACCATGTTGAGAATGAGAATGAAGAGAATGAATTAATTTTATTGAATGCTCAAAGGCTCTTAAATATACAAGTTAGGATAGTAAAAGATAAGGATGCTAGACTAAGTGGTTACAAAATATATAATATACCTAAAAGATAATTACAGAGATTAACTAAATTACACAAGATAAGTACATAGAATAAGTATTGACTTTGTCAATCCTTATCAACCACAAGCTCAAATCTCATCCACCCCTTCAAGTGGAGAATAATAGCGCCAAGTATGAGGGATACTTGTCTGCGTCCAAACTTCTATCCCAGTGGGATCATGGTATAGTGTAAAACTATCCATAGACCTTCAACCATTAGATTAGACATTTGGTTGACTTGGTTCCTTATGCATGTAAAGCTATTATATCGGTTGGTAAGAGGTTGAGCCCAACCAAATTGCAATCTCTCATATGCAGGGGCAGATCTAGGGGCGGGCCTACCTAGGCCATGTCCGCCCCATCAATAAAAATTGGTAATATATTAAATGTTTCGTAGCTAAACAAATTTGTTAATCATAGTATTCTTTTTTTAATATACATATAATATATGCATTTGTCCCCCCCTCCCCCCAATAGTTATTTTCTGAATCCGCCACTGCTCATGTGTCAATACTACCACTAAGTGTTCCTAATTATTGGAAGAGATTACAAGCCTTACACTTCTAAAGTTCTAATCATTTGTTTAACTAGACTCGTTAGGTATTATTTCATTGCATCAGGTACTCCCAAGATACCAAGTAGTACTTGGTCTAGTGGAAAGGATTGTACCCTTCCAACCTCAAGGTTGGGGGTTCAATCTCCACTAGGGGCACTTTGAGGGTAGGGATTTCCCTTACCCTTCCCCCTACTCTCAAGTGCCTGGCCCAATAGGACCCGAGCGGGGTTCGGGCATCTTCTCCTTATCAAAAAAAAAAGTACTCCCAAGACAATCTTTGTATAATTTCTTAAACAAAGTGAACGTTGACCATAGATTGACCAACGTTTATCATGAATTTGTAATTTACCATAGATGCTTTATTCCTGCAGATCAAGATATATACGGCCAAAGCAAACAACACGTTAATCTTCAATCTTGTCTTCTTCAGATCTTTTGTATTAGACTAGTAGAGTACAAAATCAAATCGTTGTTCAGCTTGTTCGATGATAAAATCTGCACTTAGATATTCTACCCGTTAAAACAAAGTGAGAGCAGGAATGCTTCTGTGACATCAATACATTAGTGAGTTTTATAACTTATAGGATACTCCCACTAAAAGTATTCCATAACAAATGGAAAATGACAAATATCATATAAGTATTTCCTAGACATTAGGGGTGAGCATAACCGGGTACCCGGTCATATTGCTCGGAACCGGTACCGGAACCGGTTGGACCGGGTACCCAAAACTTGGAACCGGAACCGGAACCGGTTGGACCGGTTCCTTAATTTTTGGAATTGGAACCGGAACCAACCGGGACCGGTTCCTTGACCGGGTACCCAGTCCCACAAAAGTGATTGTTATTTGGTCAATTTAGCCGGTTCCAATACCGGGTAATCGCTACCCAATTGCATTCAAAAGCTATATTTTTCTTAATTAGCTAAATATAAGCATCATACATAACATAATTTGATACTTTCATTGACAAGTTAATCTTAAAAACTTTCAAGTCTTAAGCATACGTTACATATGCATTCATGTCAAAAAAATTCGCTCTTAGAAACGGTTGAACCGGGTACCCAGTGGGTACCGGGTGTATAATTTCACTACCCGGAATTGGACCCACTTCCAACCGGTTCCTAATATTTGATACCCAGACCCAGTCCCGGCAGTTCCAGTTCCAGTTCCGAAACCGCCGGTTCCAACCAGTTCTGGGTCTGGAACCGGGTACCCAACTTTTCTGCTCACCCCTACTAGACATCACCATTTGTGTGTTTGAATATTTTTCCAAAAGTATCTAATACGTTTAATTGCAATTTGTATTAAATGTTACTGAATCTCAAAATGCACGCCACGCACAATGAGGATAAAAACAAGGGCTTTGTTATTCATAGTCCTTATATAAGCATTAACTATTTTATTTAAAATAGTATTAAATTGGAAATTTATTAGTAAATCACACATCGATTGATAATATTAGTTATTATTTGTTTTTATTTCTTAAAAAAATGGAATATGTTAATGAGAAATCCATCGAAGTCAAATGACAGTAATCCTAAGACACGAATTTTGGAATAAGTTTTAGACATCTTCTTACCTAGACGGCCGAACTCGCACATTTAACTAATGTTTATAATATTTTGAGGTCAATGAGTTGAGCAACAATATTATCACTCTAGCTAATAGATTTGAAATAACGAAATGATAAAAATAGCAACAACAAAAAATTCATGGAAGATAGTGAAGAAACTCATCGCAACTAGGGATGACAATGGGTCTTGGACTTGACCCAGATCCAGACTCACAGACCCATCTATAAGGGTTTAGGTCCAACTTTTTTAGACCCAATGGGTCTGGGTCTAGAGATTATCAGGCGCGCGGGTCTGGGTCCAGGTCCAAATATATCTGACCCATACCTGGTCCAAACCCTACCCACAGACCCATTCACATTTAAAAAAAATTAAAAAAAGATATTAAGTTGTAAATTACGACTTTATGAGTAGTTGTGAGTCTTGTAACTACATTTTAAGACATGTAATGATGCAAGTTGAAATATTTTTAAAATTTTATGTGATATATTTTGTTAATTGTTTTGAAACAAACCTTAACCATGGTCACGCAAACCTACAAAATAGGCGAAATAAATTTATTAGATTAAAAAATACTATTAAACTTGAAACTCTAAAGCACCCACTAAGGACCCTAGACCCATCAGACTCAAAGGGTCTGAAAATTTCAGACCCAATGCATCTGGGTCGGGTTTGGGTCTAGTCAAACCCTACCATGAAAGCCTTCACGCATTAAGATTTAACTATGAATTAAATAATTTAACGTGCAGCTTGTAAACAAAAACTAGTTGGAGTCCAGTGGTATTAGTGCTCCGTGCAAATCCATTCTAAAGCAAAGCATGACAGGGGTTCGAATCCCACTATCTACACCAAACTTCATCATTTAGTTATTTTTGCTTTTTTTCCATTTATTTCTTAAATCCCACTATTCATACACTACTTCATTTTCTTAATTCAACAACCCTTTTCCTAGATTTTTAATTTCTTTCTCAATTAAATAATATGTAAAAGAATTGTGAGGGCATATTTTGTTAGATTATTATAATTATTTCATGCAATATTACTTTGTGTTAGTATCATTTTATATAGAAATAATATGTTAGTATCTTTGAAGTACTATTTGTTTAAAACATCATAATAAGCATCTACAATTTTTCTTAAATCGATCACTAAAATTTACTCCATCTGTCCCACAATGTTCTTCCCACTTTATTATTTTATGCCTCACATATATTCAAGATGTGGGAAGAATATTGTGGGACGGAGGGAGTATTTATTTATTTTGTTTTCCTACATCCTCATTACTGTTTTAATTATTTTTAATTATTGAAAAAATCGAATGCGACGTAGCTAATTTTTCAAAAAATATAGTACTTTATATTGTTGACTTTAAAATGGCCTATATTGGTTGTTTCACCTATAGGACTCTGAAAATGTAATAAATGACCTATTAGTATGATGAGTTAGGGGCTCATTTTTTAGCTTAGCCCCGGGCCCTAAAAATGTCAGGAACGGCCCTGGACCCTACCCAAACCCTACCCATTACCATTCCTAATTGCAACACTTATTGATATGATCAGGCTACTAGGGGCACTTTGGGTGTTTACATGCACCTTATCCTTTCACTCCCATCCCCAAACGGGTCGTTTTGTATGTGGGAATGTGAGTTTGAGGATTAGAGCGTGGAAGTGGGATTGGGAATTGGTAGGTGGAATAAGGATAATATAGTCTTCGTCCCTTATTTGGTATGAGTTGGGAATAAGGTGGAATTAAATGATAATTTTACGTATATACCCTTACTAACTCTCTAACCTTTTCTTTTCATTAAGGGTAAAATAGTCGGTTTCTTACAAAATTTATTCCCTCCCCTTAATACCTGCCCCTTAGTCATTTTCTGTGCAAGGGTCATTGTTTTTAAATACTCTTGCTTAGATTCAAATAATGATAATAAACAATAGATGCTCCTTGGTTCAATGATTGAGTGCCATATATGATGTTCAATTTTTTTTTAAATGTTGAAATGATAGAAGCAAATAAAGTGAATTGATGTTGAGGAATAAACAAAATCTTGTCGAGTTTGAGTTGAGTCTGAGCAATAAAAATTTAGTTTAAATTTGTTGAAACTCGTATAGCAAAATCTGAAATTTAGCAAAATTTCCTATGAGTGTCTCATAATCTTATCCTTAACTTATTTGCTATCTACTTCCATTGTCCATATTTTTTGGGAAACTAACAGAGTAACATACCATCTATTCAGTCAAGGTAACTACATTCCAACAAAAATTCAGTCGTTTGATCCTTGAAGATCATAGTATTATATTTTGTTCATTATTGGACAGTTTAGGAAAAGTTCCTTAACTTTTTCTTGTAATTTTTTTTTAAAAATAGCTAATATACATAAAAGGAATTGTGAATGTAATCATTTAGTATCCACCAAAGAAAAAGTACTGGTTCTCCGGGCATTAATATGGAAATTCATTATTTCACCTACAAGTAAAGATATCTTAAATAAATAAAGCTAGAAAAATGAATAATTTTCCTACAGGAAACATTATTGCAAAGAAAACAGTAAAATTATGTCAAAAGTTATTAAATTCTTCCTTTGCATTGGGCAAAGACCATACCTAACAAAAATTACTACTCCTACATTCATCTAAACAGGACAGGTGATTGGCTGAGAGCTTAGATAGTGACCTAGAGCATTTGTTGCCCATGTTATGGGCCCTCCATTCTCTGTATTTTTTGGTCCTTAAATTTCCATTAAACTTCCATTTAAACTATCTTGTTCGTTCAATTTTGTAAAGTTTTTGGCTCCAAAAGAGAAATTGGGGCCGTAGGACATGCATGGTTCATCACTTGAGTGGTCACATAAAAAGCAGGCAGTAGCACCTTAAGTCCTTTCAAATTGTTTACCCTAGACTCTACTAATAGTTTTAGAATTTAAGTATTCAAATAAAGCATCATTAGCATCTTCATATCATCCTATGCGTAATCTCTCTTAGCTTGAGTTTTGACATCATGTGTTAAACATGTCAAATGTGGTACACGAATTGCTTGAATTGGATAGAGTGGAGTACAAGTCAAGTCCTAATTTGTGTATGGATGATTATTGATGAGATACTTTGAGTTTGGTTATAATTGGGTATGTATCTATTTAAATTGAACTGTACATGTATCTTTTATTATGAGAGTCTTTTAAATTTGATCCGGGTTTGAAAATCAAGTTGCATCACGTAAGATATTCCAACATAATCTTCAGGCTTCTTTTATATATAAAATTTCATATTAGAGCATATCCGCTTCGAACCCTTTTCTAAACCGTGTAGTAATAGCCAAACTTTCATTGATAAAGCTTAGCTAAGTTTATTTAAACCTTACATAAGACTTTTTATTATTATAAATATATAGTATTAGTAATTTTCAAATTGCGATTATATGCAAATATCCTAAACAGATGAAAATATAAAGTAAAGAATAAATAATCTTAATCACTCTAACTCAGGTTTAGTTCGAGTTTTTCAGGCCAGTCTCTGTTTTTTACTCCAGAAAGACTCAAATCTTTAGTCCAAACCAATCTGATTTGATCTTGGACCGTAAAACTCCATGTTACAAGTAAGACTATTGTGATCATTAATCAATGACATGGTAGTTACCTCCAAAAAACATGTCATGTATAATGTTCATACTTCGGCACATGAGTTATTTTGATCGGCTTGTTGAGATGATTTGGCTTATTAATAATTTATTAGGTTAATATGCTCATGCTATCTTACTTATAAACTTTGTATTTTAATTTGCATTGGAAATTTCAAATAGGTAAAGTAAAAATCGATTTCGTGAGGACTAAATACTATACTTTTTTTGGGGGGAGAGATAAGAAAAAGAGTGGTAAAGCCCTAGGAGCCCCTTCGCACGAGGGGAACTCCTAGCGCATCATCGTTTAGAATGGGGTCTAGGGATGAGTAGCTTGTAACAGTGACAAGACGGTGGTGTATTACATGGTGTCCTACATTAGTTATCCAGTGCGTTGCTCGATTGGTATTATCGTAGTAGTATTTTCCTTCCTTTGTTAGGGTTATGCACGCATGCATAAGCATGTCTGTAATAATATTTTTTATATGTTTGTGTTAGTATTCCTTTGTTTCTGTTACGCTTTTAGTTATAAGTCCCTAAACCCTGTTAGTAATATTACCGAAGTTTCGAGGTTGACTACTTTGTTGTTATTATTTTGAAAATTATATAAATAGTCTTAAATTTGTGCAATGTACAGATTATAATTAATTGTATAATTTGAATTAATTCTAAAATTAATTTATATTCTCGTATTAAAGAATAAATGAGAAATTCTATATGGAGGCCATGAAAAGACAGAAGAGTGATACGTAATATTATTTTTTCATTTTTGTTAACGGTTTATTATTAGAGGATGTAAACCAATTTTTGGGGTTTGTTCTTAAGAATTAGTTAAAAGGTTAGGTTAGCCAAATTAATTTGTAGGCTAGTGTTACTTTTTGTATATCACGTGAAGTACACTATAGGCAAATGCAATAAACCATAAGGACACTTAAAATGAATTTTTTTTTTTGTTTCTAAATCAATAACAATTAACAAAAGATCACTATATAAAATCTTCCGAAATAATTTTTTATGACATGTCTGTAATTGACTAATTTCACAAAGTCAAACTATAATCTCCTAAATAAATAATAGTAGTACGAGTAATATAATTAAAACATAGTAGTAATTAAGACAGACGAAGGCCTAATATCCAGGACACGAAAAATGCACATGAAAACATGCGCCACCGAGAAAAACACCTTGCATAGGTGTCCACGGTCTCCTCTGACATTTTTGCTAAATGCTAGCAAATTAATGATAAAAGAAATAATAATAGTACCAAATACAATAAAGTAAAATAAAACAATTGTTTGTAAGTTGTAAACCCATTCAAAATGACAACTACAACACGACATGTACAAATGTTTTTTTCCTTCTCAGGAAAAGAAATACTATTTGCACCGTAAGTGTGAAGGATTAGATATTTTTGGATCAACTTTTTTATTTATGGTAATAACTTGCAACATAATACTAGAGATCTTCACATACTTCAACAAATTATGCATGTAATTGATTTAGATTCCCATCTCATCTTAATAATCCTAGATCTAGGGATTATTCAAAACCTATTTAGGAATGAAAAGCACAATTTGACAGATTACTTGTAGATAGATAGAGTAGTTCATCAGATTTTTATATGTCATTATTCCTCTATTTTCTTAATGTGGGACAAACTCAAACTTGGATCGAGCCCTCCACAAAGGACAATATAATAGGGGAAGGTTTGTTAAGTGGGAACAAAGGATAGGAATGGAAGTTAAATCACCTTTTTATATTCCCTTGTTTATAGTGGATTGGAAGTTTTCAAAAGGAATGAGAGTGATTTAACTATGATGTATTGCTATCAAAATAAGACATGGGAGAGGACATGTTTTCTGGTCGCGACTTGCGACCACAAGTAGAGGGTAAAAAGACCTATTTGTCATTAAAGAAAAGGCATGGGAACGGAATTGAAGTAGAAGGTAGGGATACCAATGGGTCTTGGTCCCGACCTAGACTCAGACCCATTTATAAGGATCTGGGTCCAACTTTTTTAGACCCGATGGGTTTGGGTCCAACTTTTTTAGACCCAATGGGTCTTGGTCGGGTCTTCGTCCAGATGTTATCAGGGTCTGGATCCGAATCCAAATCTATCAGACCCATAACCGGTCCAGACTCTACCCACATATCCATTTACATAAAAAAAATGAAAAAATTAACTTGTGAATTATGACTTTATGAGTAGTTGTGACTCCATTTAAGACAGTAAGTTGAAATATTTTTAAGATTTTATGAGCTATATTTTTGTTAATTTTTTCGATACAAACCTTAATCATTGTCATGCGAACCTATAAAATAGCAAAATAAATTTATTAGATTAAAAAATACAATTAAAATTTGAAATTCAAAAAGACTCTTTAAGGACCCTAGACCTAAAGGATATGGGTCTAGGTCTGGAAGAAATTAATCGGTCTGGGTCTGGTTCTGGTCAGACCCGCCCCATTGTCATCCCGAGTAGAGGGGGACTAGTAAGGGCTTTTAGGTAATTTTAAACTTATATTTCCCCTCCAGTTCCTGCCACTTGTCAAAAAGGTAATGAGAATATTTTCATGAATTCCTACACATATACTCCCACTCCCTGCCCTGCCCCCTAATCCTCAAACTCTCATTCTCACATACGTAGCCAACGCCCCATAAGTAGATGCATAGCTCAACGATAATCCCCAACTAAAAGAAAGTTAATGAAAAACATTAGATAACACCCTAAAAAAGTAACTGATGCTTCTCAAGTTTAGTAGTGAGAAGTGATCATCGAGATGGGCCGGGTCATAGGAAACTAGCCTCAAATACACTAGACACAATGCATGCGAAATTAGTTAAAAATATAATTAGTAAAGCAGAATTATCAAATTAATCAAGTAGTTAGGATAGTTTTTTTTTATTCCTTATATTTTTGTTGTCCTTTTCCTCTTCCCTTATATAACAAAGGTCAAGGGTTGGACGAGATAAGATGAGATTGACAATTGAGATAAAAATAAAAGAGGTAGTGCTTATACTTTGTTTGGTGTTTGATGAAATAAGCAAAGAATTAATAAAAACTCATGCGCCTTTTTCTTCCAATTTTTATCCCTGATATTATTCTGTGAAAGTCAGAGACTTTTATTTTTGATTTTAACTAATCAACATCAATCTCTATTGTGAGACACCAAAAAAAAACACAAACAAAAAGAAAGAGAATATTCTAAATATTTTGCTAATTATTTAGTCAAATATTTTACTAAATTTATTTTTACTGTTTTTTTGGTAAGGAGAAGTGGCCCAGACCCCGCTCGGGTCCTATTGGGCCAAGCACTTGAGAGTAGGGGGAAAGGGTATGGGAAATCCCTACCTTCAAAGTGCCCCTAGTGGGGATTGAACCCCTAATCTTGAAGTTGGAAGGGTACAATCTATTTCACTAGACCAAGTACTACTTAGTACATATACTACGTGTATTTACATTGAAGACTAGTATATTTAAACTAACACGAGGCAAAGTCAAAATTGAAATTTGGTATTCCTGACCCCACTCTTTTTACCTACCAATAAACAACAAACATATTGTAATGAAATTATAATTAACAGATAATTAACCTAAAAGTCACAACCACTACAACTAATAACTGGTTTCACCGCTCCAAAGCTACAAAGGACCAATGTCTTGGGATATTTATTAAACATGTATTCATAAAGTGAATCAAAAGGCAACAAAGGCTTCCAGAGCTTTAGATACACTAGTTAAAAGTGAAAATAATAAATCAACATAAATAATAAATACACCAATTTATTCGTGATTTTGACATATATTTCTATATTAATGTCATATTAGAAAATATATTGAATGATAACTAATACACCAAAAGCGTTCGTGAGCAACATCCTTCATAAAGATACAAGTTTTATGAAAATTAATTCTAATATCTATTGACATTAGAAAAAATATGTTAGCAAACTCAGATATCCCTCACTAAAAATAATCATTATGGTCATCAAAAGTTTAACATTGTTAGCATCTTTGTCAAAAAGCTGAACTAAATTAGTGAATCGATCGGCGGTTGTTGAACGATGGGGCCAGTGGAAGAATAAGAAGAAGAATTAGTTTATAGAAACCTTAAATCAGCATATGATAAAGTGCAATGGCAAAAAAAGCCTTTAATCAAGAAACTTGTTTCCTTTCCCCTTTGTTTTAATGTTTGTTTATGAACTAGTTTTGGATAATAGATACATCTCTAATCCTTAATGATGGAAGATGACTAGTATTTTGTCCCGATGATGTTCCGAGTACATTCTATTATGTTATATAACTTTAATTGTAATATTTTTTTTTTTTATTACCCTTTTCCTTCCTACTTAGATTTTTTAATCTTGTTTTAATATGCTAGATAAAACTTATATACAGTATAAAACCACATCGAATATAGGAGCATGTGAAGGTGTCTCAAGCTAATAAGATTAACAAGAGTAACATTGTGATATCTTCTGCTAATAGTCTTTCTAAAGGTAAAAGAGCCCAAGACGGCCATCCAGTGAAGTCATGTATGGAGCTCTAAGGTTTCCTTAATAAAAAGAATGGGGAAGGAGAGAGAGACAATCAAGTGGAGGCACCACATGAAAGGGGAGAGGAGCCATGGAAAGGAAGGAGGGGTTGGAGCCAATAAGGAAAGTTTAGGTCGAGAGAGGGCTCATTCTAAAGGATGAAGGCAAGCAGCCGTATGTTCGCAGTAGCTTCTAGAGCAGCTCGTTCACATAGTATGGTGGCCACAATTGTTGATCAGATCACTATTGTGTGTTGTTGTTCTTTAAGAGGAGTTTTCAGTTTTTCATTGTATTGTTTTCTTTGCATTTAAAAGCCTTATTTTTAACCTTGTGGTACATAATTTTAGTATTGTGGTGATGGTAGCGGACTATGACTATCTGTAGTAGTTGTGCAATAACATAGTTGCAAAGAAAGATCGTACCACGAGGGTGGAGAGATGTTGAAGAAAGTGTGGAAGGGGAAGGTCATGGAAAACTGAAGTGAATTACTTTATTGTAATTGTTTTCAGGGTAGAAGGATTTATGAATTAATAATGAAGTCTAATTTGATTATAATAAAGAATATTACAGAGTGGTAGAGTTGTGATTTTTCGAACAATAGGCCACGAGTTTTTTTTATTTATATTAAATAATTTTTATATGTAAGTATTTATTTTTGGATCTAGTTTTTTTTATTGCAGCATAATTGATTTATGTCGTAATTTAATAAGGGGTGTTGATGAAGTTAGTTGGCTTATGAACTTTTCGAACACTTCTCGATATTTTATGAATCGAGCATAATCAAAATTCGACTAGATCAACAATTTTGAGAACAAACTCGCTATATAATGTAACCTATTTTTCATTTATTATACATTTTAAATGAAGATCAAAGGTAAAAATTTGCTTAATTCCGGTGTGAAACTCAAAAGAAGTAGCACACGCTTAATAATGCTTAACACAACTTTCAAACTCAAATAGAATTCGGAGATGAGTTAAACATGAAATTTTGAATTATAAAACTCTTAATGTGACTCGAAAAACAGTGCAAGTGTTACGAGTTGAGTCGAGTCGAACACCCTCAAGTTCAAGCTCAACAAAAAGATAGGCAATCTACTTTTAAGTAGAATTATACCAAAACATATGCCCACAATTTATCTAGAAAGCCCATCCCATCTCACTCTTTCACTAATACCCCAAACCCCCAGCCATTTTGCCACTTATATTGTTAGCTCTAGCCAATCTAGTCGTCTTTTCTCAGGTTCATATGTTTCTCCTTGAATCTTAAATTAGAGTAGAGAATTTTACAAAACTTATCAGACTTATAGAATGTATTAAGTTGGACATAAACATATTAAAATTAATCACTGAATGATTCAAAACAGCAATTATCAAATGGATTAAATTTTTCACTGATTGAATTAAATTGGTCAATGCATTTAGATGGTAGTACGCCACTACGCCCTCCCCCTAATATTGAGCATAAACCTCTACTTAATTCTAGTTTATAAAACCTTCACAGAATACTAGTAAACTAGTAAGCCGTCTATTACTAACCCTTTCGCAAACTTAGTTTAGCTTGTCATCACTTGCTGTCCTTGGTAATTTATTAGGTAAATTTCGGAGTATATATAGTTACGTATTCTCAATTTCCCAATGATATTTTGCGTAACTATGAACTTTGGAGTTATGTACAAAGAGTTATGTATTGGAGTAATTGTGAACAATATGGACAAGCTCATAAGTTAACTCATATTCATTTAACTAACTCATACTCAATTAGGTGCTAGGTAACGTATACTCATCTCGATAAATTATACTCATTTCGATAACTCATAACTCATCTGCGCGTAAATATCTTATACTCCCTCCGTATCAAAAAAAAACGCAACGATTGACCTTGGCACTCTCTCCTAGACAAAAGATCCTAATGACAAATTAAAGAGATGATTAAGTTTTTAAGGAGAGAGGAAATGAGGTTAGTGACCTTCAAACTCCAACCACCACCTACCACTCCAACCACCAACTTCAACACCGACCACCAAGACAACCACCACCTTCAATACCGACAACCACGAACACCACCGCCAAACCCAACCAAAAAAACCACTGCCGAACCCAGATTTCGCCTAACCACGAACACAACCGCCCCCCACCGCCTAACCACGAACACCACCGCCAGATCGAACCCTAACCACCCCTAGAACCACCGCCAAACCACGAACCCTAACCACCCCTAGAACCACCGCCAAACCACGAACTCTAACCACATACCACCGCTAGATTTCGCCTAACCACGAACCCTAACCACCCCTAGAACCACCTCCAGATTTCGCCTAACCACGAATCCTAACCACCCCTAGAACCACCGCCAGATTTCGCCTAACCACGAACCCTAACCACCCCTAGAACCACCGCCAAACCACGAACCCTAACCACCTACCACCGCCAAATTTCGCCTAACCATGAGCCCTAACCACCCCTAGAACCACCGCCAGATTTCGCCTAACCACAAACCCTAACCACCCCTAGAACCACCGCCAAACCACGAACTCTAGAAGCCATTGCACCATCGAACCCAAACCACCCCCCAAACCATCGAACCCTAGAAATTCAGACCCAAAATTCGCACCATTCACCACCACATAAACCATCGCACCCCAAGATCGATCAAGAAGCCACCGCCGAACACCATCGAGCCCAGAAATCGCACCTTTACAAGTACTTGCTTTGAGATAGTGGTGGTGGTTAGGGTTTTGTGCTGGTGGTTAGGGTTTCGTGGTGGAAGTAGTGGTGGTTAGGGTTTTGTGGTGGTGGATAGGGTGCAATTGGGTTGAATGTGGTGTTGGGTGGTGATGGGTGAATTTAGGTTGAATCTGAGTAATTGGGTTAAGAGTTGAAGGAAATTATTAACTTTAATAGATTTGTAGTTAAATTATAATGATAATTTAGAATGTTTTAATTATGATTAAGTAATGACATTTTTGTAATTAAAGCAAAAAATTTACCTAAAATGGAAAGTTTGCAAATGTTGCATTTTTTTGTTACGGCCAAAAATAGTGGTAAGAGTTTGGCTCCATAACTTCAAGGTCATGGGATCAAATCCCACTAGGGGCATTGGGATTCCCTTACTATTCCCCCGTACTCTCAAGTGTCTGGCCCAATATGACCCGAGCGGGGTCCGGATCACTTCTCCTTACAAAAAAAAAAAATGTACCAACTCCCTAATCAACAAAGATGTAAAAAAAAAAATACTCAATCAGTGGACAGTACAACAGTAAGTTTTCTGAAAATATCTCTGAAATTGGAGTTTAATTTGTCGAGTATTATTACTAGACTATAGTTCCTCCTTTGCATCTCTTTCCATTTTCACAGTCTCCAACTTAAATGCGCCCCCTCTCTTTCTCTCTCTACACTCTAAACCCAGCTTCCACTCTCTAGATCATCTCCATTAAATTCAAACCCACAACACATAATGTGATTTTATAAACTGGGCATGTGTTCAAACTTGTAAAAGGCTCTTCTTTCACAATTTCAGCGCCACCCCAATTTAATTTAGGGTTTCAAAGTTCCAATACATTGAAATTTGGAGAAAAAATTTATTATCTTTGATTGAGAAAAAATGGGTGTTGGAGGAATTAACCAGGCTTTAGGGGAATTGGGTTTGGTTAATACTACAACAATGAATGGTAATGTGAATGTTAATATCAACATTAATGGTAATGGTACAAGTGATCTCAAAGATGAGAATTTATTGAAGCTTCAAAAACACCATATTTCTTGTTGGAGATCTCAGAGGAAGCCATTATCATGGTCATTTGTTTGTGGGTTAATGTTATTTGCTCTTGGTTTGATTTCTTTGTTTACTGGACATGTTGTTTCTGATCTTGAGTACTACTCTCAACGCTTGATTAAACCCCACTTGATCACTAAATGGGTACTCTTTCTCTCTCTCTCCATAATTCTGCACAAGTTTTGATTTTTTTTATGGGTTTTGTTTGTTTTCTTACTGTTCTCCCTAATTCTTTTCATGGGTTTTAGTTGTTTTTTTAATTCCATGAAATTTGATTTTATTTATAGGTTGGTGGAAATGTCTTAGTATCAAAGGGAAATTGTGTTCCGAATTTTGGAAATTAGGGTTATGTTATATGTAGCTTGTTATGTGTATAACAGTACAACAACAACAATTAAGCCTTATTCCCAAAGTGATTTGGGATTGGCTAACATGAATCGTCAACTGAAACCGTTACCAGAGTCCCGAGGAGATGGCATTGACAAGAGTGATAACAAGTTTTTTTTAAAAGGGTTTAAGTTTTAAGAATTTTTAAAGAAGTGTTTTTGAAAACAAGGTTTACACGAAAAGTTATAAAAGAGGTTTTCAACAAAAGTTTTAATACCAGTATAAGTATTAAATACATTTCCTAGTATGATATTAAGTTGTGAATTTATGCCAAAACCACGTGTTAATTGGTACTATTAATGCCCAATATTTCCCGTTTAGTTTCGTATACATAGCCCTGAGGGGTTACATATATGGCCCTCCTCGAAATTGCCGTTTCGAAGTAGAATTTATGGTGCTGTAATGACTTTCCTTTTCTAGAATTGAATTAGCTAGGTTTTAGTGAAATGCCCGGAGTCTCACTGGTATGCTTGGTTTACCTTATTGGCTAATGATACTTTGCTGCTTTGTGTTAGTCTATGTCGTTTTCTCATCAAACTCTCCCATCTACTTTTTTCTAAAATGGCAATAACTAAAACTGTAGGACACACTATTGAGTTTTCACTAATTTAGGTTTTGGTATCTTTTTTTTTTAATATAAAAAGTAAAATAATCATTACAACCTTCACATTCAAACATCAATAACATTGATTGACGCGTGATTTTGACATAAATTTTCTTACTTAATTCCATTTTAGGAAATGTATTTGATGCTTATATACAACCCGAGTTGTATGTGTCATTAGTCTCATTACCCTAAATGAATACCTTGTTCAAATTTATTTATTTTTATTAGCACATCATGGGTTAGGCAATGGAGGCCATGATAGACAGATTGAACCTGGCCCAGATGTCTTGAGTTTCTCTTAATTATGGAGGGTGTTGTGTGGAAGCAGCATGTATGCAAGAATGCTAAGTAATTTTATTTTAGGTTGTTAAGCAGCCTCGAAAACATCCGAGACTGTTGTTCTTTCATCTAGTTGGCTTGCTGACCCAGTTGATGAGAAAAGTAGAAAAGGAAGCAATTCAAGTTCGGACCATAGAGATTATCAAGTTACTTCTATGTTCTATTTGCGATGTTACGCCTTCTCTTTTGTTCATACTTCAGCCCCTTATTAACAAGCCACACATTTTGCTCTCATGGCCTAGCTAATCTTAGCTTAGCTTGGGGTTTATGAATATTCTTTATGCTGTGTTTGGGTGCTGATATATGGGTTCCACCTCTCCCCTTCCCGTGTTCAAGTTAAACCATCAGTAGAAAGCATTGATAATAATTGTTTATCAAGGAGACAGGATATATTTGTGTTTTAAGATAGCAATGCTGCTTGGTTCTGTAGGCTAGGAGCAGTCATGAATCAATAAATATCTGGAAATCAACATACACAGATGCTTACTATGGATGCAGTAGAAGAGGCCGGCATTTTCGGTGTAAGTGATAATCATTTCTCGAGTGCATCTACCTTTTCTGTTTCTGCTTTTTATACTGAATGTTTGATCAAAAAAGGATTTCTTTTGTTATTTGTACCTGTTGGAAACATTTTTTATGTTTTGAACTAACTGGTTTAGCACACTGGCAAGTCCTGCAAATAGTCAGCTCTTAGATTTCTGCATCCTTTGTGATTTTAGTCCTTAGTTTTTAGCATTTTCTACTTGGTTGGTTTCTCATTAGTTATGAAATTATTATGATTTTGCTCTGTTTTGAAAGTATCTTGCCTTTTCTGCATCAAGCATGTTCATACCGAGCTCTAAGCTGAGTAAAATACTCTTGGAGTCTCAGTTCCTGATCGACTGATCAATTCAAATTACATGAGAGACTTTCCAATTTCTCATTATTCATGGAGTGTCGAGTTGATGCATCTGTTTTCTGCCAAGAGTATTTAGTATCTTCCAATGACATTATGCCTGCGTGTCTTGCATCATCATCTCTCTATGAATCTGAGCCTTACTACAACAATAGCCAATGTTGGCGTCAGATGAACATATTCTTTGCTTTGCTTGGGTGAGTGTTTATTCTGGTCGATCGCTAAGTGTCCATGTCATATCAGAGAATAAATAAACTCCCTTTTCTGCGAATGTTGGCAAATTAAAAACATACGAGATATGTTTTGGCAAGTGGAGTAATGCAACGTTAATGCAACATCAAGCAAGTCTGTAATTTTACCCAAAAAAAGGAGCCAGATCTGACCTAGACGTATAGGCATTTACTTGTAAAGAGGTTGTTTCACATTCCGTTCTTGCTTGCATAGCTAATACCTGGTGGCTGGTGCTAAATCCATCTTTAAAAAAAGCATTCTCACTTTCTTGAAGTCAACAGTATCACATTATTGTCTTCACTGTTCAGTCTGTCCCAGTCTATTTCTTCAATGTCACCCTGCCGCGTAGATTGCAAAAAATTATATCAAACACAACTTTAGATGCACTCGAGAAAATAGCTCACCTTTGTGTTTCCGAGTCACTAACTTTAGATGTTTGACGTCTTCTACGTGACTGTGCATTTTAATTTGATAAAATATCTTTTGGTGATAAAATAGCTTACCTTATTTTCTTCCAGTAGTTGACAGTGCATTTTAACTTGAAATGATGTTATATGAAGTAAGTCTATGTCTATCAGCGATGCAATCCCATGTTAGACTTCCTGTTATTGAGAATTTCGAAATAGAGGAAAAAAAAGTTCTGGTGTTGAAGAAGTTTGCCCTTTGTTTGTGGATTAACGACTTTGAATGGTAGATGCATATCCTCAAAATGTATCCTGCACCGACCATAGAGCAGCTCGATGGTGCTTGCAATAATCCCATGAATAGAATAGTACATTTTGGCTCTTTGAGTTAATTTGGGTTCTTACATCGACTTTTCTCTTCTAATTCTGCTTGATTCAATGTAGCCGCTATTCCTGAGCGATTTTCAAATGGCTACTTGCTTATTGCAACCAGTGGAGGGTTGAATCAACAGAGAACTGGGGTAAGTGGAGAGGTGTTCTTATCCTGTGTTCATCTACGATATTGATTACTCTCTTTGTAACTTTTCTTATATATTCATCATTCCTATTTATTGGGATCTAAAGTCTTGCTAATTTTACAGATAACAGATGCTGTAGTTGTAGCTCGGATACTTAATGCTACTCTGGTTGTTCCCTCATTGGACCATAATTCCTATTGGAAAGATGAGAGGTATGTAGATTTTTTTAGAATAAGGCATAGATCTCCCAAGACTAGTGTATATGTTGATGGTCTTATTTTCCAAATCTCCCTTCATATGCAGTGACTTCGCTGACATTTTTGATGTTGACTGGTTCATATCTTCTCTTGCAAAGGATGTGAAAATTGTAAAAAGAGTTCCTGATAGAGTCATGAGATCTATGGAAAAGCCCCCGTACACTATGCGAGTTCCTAGAAAATCCACTCCTGAAGATTATATAGAGCTAGTCTTGCCAATACTTTTGAGACGACGTGTAAGAAAACTACTCTAATCTTCTGTTCCCTAATCATGTTCCAAATATAGTTCCATGATACTCCCATTATCCGCAAATAAACTTCCTTTTAAGCTTAGCACACGTAGATATTAAAAGGGGAGTGTATTAATACTGCTTAAAATGTGTGGCAGGTTGTGCAGCTGTACAAGTTTGACTACAGGCTAGCCAATGATCTCGACACAGAGCTTCAGAAGTTGCGTTGCAGAGTTAATTATCACGCTCTGAGATTTACCAAACCAATACAGGAACTTGGTTCAAGAATTGTGATGAAAATGCGTGAGATGAATAAGCGATATATTGCAGTTCATTTGAGGTTTGTTTTTTGATCTTGCTGTGGAACAAATTTAACATGGAAACGAGGAACAAACTTATATTCATCATGTTTGCGCATATTCTTTGGAATCCCTTTACCCTGCTGGTTATAATCTATCCCCTCTATACAAAAATATTTCACTATGTGAGAAGGTCCTAATAGCTTCTCACTTGTTTTGATAGAAGGATTTTACACTTCCATTCCTACCCACCACTGACTCAAGAGTCAAGACTGCTGTTTGTAGCTCACATTGGCGAGACAATTATTTTGGGGAAAACTATTGAATTCTTGCTTTGTGTGCTTAGATGTTCACACTTATTAAGCATCATAGTCAAATTTTATGTCAGTGTGTACATTTCAGTTTTGCTGTGATCATTTGCATGCCTACGCTAAAGTCATTACTACACCCCAAAACAAAAGGTGATGCAATTTCTAGCCACCAATTTACAATAATGCAACATTGATGCAGGTTTGAACCTGATATGCTTGCATTTTCTGGGTGCTATTATGGCGGGGGTGAAAAGGAAATAAAAGAGCTTCGTGAAATC
Source organism: Patellifolia procumbens (assembly GCA_947645195.1). Classification (NCBI taxonomy): domain Eukaryota; kingdom Viridiplantae; phylum Streptophyta; class Magnoliopsida; order Caryophyllales; family Amaranthaceae; genus Patellifolia; species Patellifolia procumbens. The sequence goes on from CANSGD010000972.1 coordinate 6,263,003, forward strand.
AGAAAAAGATGGGACACATTACCAGTGAGCTTTCATTCTTATCCTTTTCATGCTGTCCTTTCTTTTAAAATGTTTTTCGTATAACGGCCTTGGTTGTAAGCCTTGTGGTTTCTTCGAGTTTATATACTTCCTCCGTTTTTTTTAAATGTGACACTTTTTTTCCACACATTTCAAGGGAGCGATTTAGAGGTGTAAACGAGCAAATTAATCAACGAAATTTCAAGACAAGTAATATAGAATGTCAAACTTGCTTGTGTTAAAATTTCGTCGAAAAATATAGTCGTTTACACCCCTAAATCGCTCCCTTGAAATGCGTGAAAAAAAAGGTGTCACATTTTTAAAAAAACGGAGGAAGTATTATAATTGATCTCGTGAGGAGTTGATTGTTTAACAGACACCGATTTTTGAGTTGAATGTTATGGTGATATGAAGTTGATACTCGTGGGTTTGACTTCGATTTAAATGCCGACTTGTCAACTGATGCATATTAAGGCAATCATAGTCTCTTCATCACAGAATGACACTTTAAAGCAAATAGATCCGATCTTGTTTCCCTTTGCTGTGGTGGACTTGAACCTGAATTGTCATGTTGATCTTCTTCTTGCTAATTTTCTCTGTTCTGTCTAGGACTTGAGCCCTCTTGAAGAGCGTAAAAGGGGAAAATGTCCACTTACTCCTGAAGAAGTTGGTGTAATGTTGCGAGCACTTGGCTTTAAGAATGATACCTACCTTTATGTTGCATCTGGTGAAATTTATGGTGGGGAGGCAACTCTACAACCTCTTAGGGAACTTTTCCCAAACTTTAACACGAAGGAGGTCCTCGCTGGTGAGGAGTTGAAATCTTTGACGCCCTTCTCTTCTCGTCTTGCTGCCATTGACTACATAGTATGTGATGAGAGTGATGTATTTGTCACCAACAACAATGGGAATATGGCAAAGATACTTGCAGGTCGCAGGTAAGTTTCAAAATTCTAAACTCATATTTTTCAAAACTACAATGAACGTTTCTCGTTTTGCTCTCCATTAAGAGTTTGAAAGTGGCGCTTACAAGAACATACTTCGGGCTTATTGTATGCTGGTTTTGCATCATAAACCAGGCTCGAGGAATAGAAAATCTATTAGGAGTTCTAAGAAACAATGCACAGTATGAGTTCATCTAGTTTCAGAGTCTTGGGGTAAATATACAAGCTTTCAAGCCTTAGCCTTAATCCATCACAAATTTACAATTGATCAGAAAGCTATAGCTAGAACCGCTAGAAGGCATGAGGAACACCTTTCAAAACTGGCTATCAGTGGAAACACTGCAGAAGTTAGTAACAAATAGTTGACACTGAAAGAAAAGAATGTTATAAAACTAAGGAGCAAAATGAAATTGTGGTCAGAAGTTGCATGCTATTATAGGAGGAAGAAGATGAATGGTGTGATCCGTAGTTATTGCTCAGAAGTTGCATGCTATTATTGGTGAGATTGTGGTCAATCAGATTGTTATTGTAAAGAACATGTAGAATCAGCATTGCCTTTTATATCTATGATTGGTAGTTAGTTTTTATGGAGATGAAAACTGCTGTGCTATGACTTATGAGGTCTTATGAATGGAAGTCGATTCGTTTTTTTACTCTTAATTCTTATATTAAATTGGTCTGCATCAAGATTTTGTAATTTCTACCAATTTATGCTTTGATTCCTCCAATCTGTATGCAGTCTCAGACTTGCGCTTCAATACTTTAGTTGGCGGATATCCGTAATGTACTTGGTCTAAATTCTAAACAAATAATTAGGCTATTTAGTCAATTTCTATTGTGTTTTTTTTTCAAACATGATTGATATAGTCAAGTCATTTTGTTATCTACTTGTCCAACTTTTGGTAGATGATCCATAATTCAGCAATTTGCCATCTCTTTTTTCAACGGTTTCAAATGACAATTCATGTTAGCCGGTCCAAATTATTGGGAATAAGGCGTTGTTGTTGTTGTTGTTGTTGTTGTTGTTGTTGTTGTAGTAGTAGTAGTAGTAGTAGTAGTAGTATCCATAGTTCAGCAACTTTTAACCCTCGGATTCTAACTGTGAGCGATCTGCCCTCTTATTCAGGAGGTATATGGGCCACAAGAGAACAGTTAAACCAAATGCAAAAAGGCTTAGTGCTTTATTCATGTCAAGGGACACGATGGATTGGCGTTCTTTTGCTAAAAAGGTCAAGTCAGCCCAGAGGGGATTCATGGGTGAACCTGATGAAATGAAGCCTGGAAGAGGTGAATTTCATGAATTTCCAGCTGCTTGCATTTGCAGGAGACGAACTAGGGGACTTACTAACGGCACTAGTGAAGAAGCTGATATTTCTGAGAGTGAGAGGTGGCATAGATTTAACAGCACAGCTATTGCAGATAGTTTCGAATCTTCAAGAGACAAAGAAGATGACGAGTTTTTGCCGAGATTATGATCACAAAACCAAGTAATATCAGGGTAGAATTTATTTTCTCCAGAAGGGATTTTTGGTCAATGAAATCTGAGTTAGATTGATGTACATATCATTTAGATTACTCTGATGACCCATTGTTTATAAATGCTTTTTCAGGGTATGTAGTTAGATCTGAAAAATGCATTCTTTTTGAGTGATTAGTGTTGAGATGTGGGATCCTCGTATTAGGCATTGCTTTTGTTCTTTATAGTACTCATTGCCAAAGCAGAAGTGCCGAGACAAACGTTTTGTATCAATATGTTCATTCTTTAAAGTAAGATTCGTTTGTTGGTAAGAAGTAATTATTTTCTGAACACTGACCATCATTATCTAACATAAAGCTGCCGCTCCCAGTTGTACATGGTACATGTTATAAACTTGTAATATTTGCAAGATGATGATGATAGTTGGCTTAGCTCATAATAATGTTCAAAATGCACATTTAAGGCTAATGAAAAGTGACCTATCAAACTGGAACAAAGGTTAAATGAAACACAACTTAGCAAGCCTTGCCTCTTGACAGTGGGGGAGGAGGAAGGTGGGGAAACTCCATACCCAAAACTCCATACCCAAATTCATCCCCGGAGCGCCTCTAGTAAAATCCGATCCCTCAATTTCAATATAAGGTTGTGAGGTAAAACCTCATCACTAAGACCAAACTCTTGTTTGTTTGGATTGAATTAATAAGTATTCAAGTCTGTTTAATTTAATTCATTTCAATTATATTAATTTCCTCTATTTTAATTTGAGTCGAGCTGAAATATCTAGGTCCACGTACTATTTGGTTGTTCAGATACATCCTTGTAACATACACAATTTTTTTTAATGGCACAAGAAAATCTTATTACTAGGATATTTATCTCGAGTTTGAAATGTATACTACTGTAATACTGCATTTAAAAAGAATTGAAAAAGTTCATTTCCAAAACGTTTCAAAAATACAATAAGTAGATAGTGCACAAGGGAGCACCATGAGCATAGTGCTCCATGCTGACGTCACATGGTGCTCCGGCGTACATCAGAAACATTCTAATGTACACAAGTAAAATTTTTGAAATTAAAAAAATAATTGGCACCACTAAACTAAAAATATGTTCACTAACTTTACGCCAATGTTCATTCTCGATATTGAACATGTTCAATTAGAAATACCATATGTACATCATAAAATACACTCAAATTTAAATTGTTCACAGTAGATTACATATGCTCATTTATATAACTTTATTGTTCATTATAGTTATTCAAGATATTCATTTATTTATATCAAATTTTCATTGTAAAATCACGTTCAATTTCAAAAAAGTTTTTGTTCCAATTAACTTTGACATTTGTTCTTTTATATAATTTTTTGTTCATTATGGTTATTAAATATGTTCATTTATTGATTTCAAATGTTCATTGTAAAATCAACTCAATTTCCCATTTTACTTTGACATGTTTTATACATAAATCTAATATTCATCTACAATGAACATTTGATATCAATATATGAACATATTGAATAACCAAAATGAACATTAGTATTATGTAAGATATATGTCAGAACTTTTTTTGAAATTGAATGTGATTTTAAAATGACATTTGATATCAATAAATAAATATCTTAAATAACCACAATGAACAATAAGGTTATATAAAAGAACATATGTCAAAGTTAATTGGAACAAACTTCTTCGAAATTGAGTGTGATTTTACAATGAACATTTAAAATCAATAAATGAGCATCTTTAATAGCCATAGTGAACACTAAAGTTATATAAAAGAACATATGTCAAAGTTAATTGGAATAAAAACTTTTTTGAAATTGAGTATGATTGTACAATGAACATTTGAAATAAATAAATGAGCATATTTAAAAATCATAGTGAACAATAAAGTTATATAAAAGAACATATGCCAAAGTTAATTGGAATATTTGGAGGCAAATTTTTGGATCAAATCAACTCAAAATGTCAAATAATGGAAGAGAGAGAAGAAATTCGCCTCATAATGTTCATTGAAGATAAACTAATGTTCATTTCGTACTTTATTTATTAAGATGTCTGAAATTTGTTTCCATGTACATTGAACAATGCCTAATGTACACCGGGAGCAGGATGCGCATCCTGCTCCCGGGTGTAGGATCTAATTTGCGAATGCCTACTAACTATCTGGTTGATGGGCACTTTCTCTTCTTTGCCTCTAGCCTCATCACATGAATTGTTTATGTATGAATAAGGCTATTAACCTAACAATTTCTTAGAGAACTAAGCATTTATTAACCTCTCACTACCTTTACAAACAAAGAATCCGAGGTATGAAGGTGAGGATAGAACGTCAATATATACTTTGTTCTTATAATAATCAGCTAGAGTGTTTTAGCTTAAATGAAAAATTGTCAAAACCCACCTTTTGAAACCATTTTTGCAAGGAAAAAAAAGTCAACAAAAAATTATTTGTAAAAGGAACCTTCTAGTCAAAATCCGACGTTAACCAACATTCCCGACATTGACCTTCTGTTTTCCTTTTGCCAACTTACAACTTGATATTCCCATCCCTCTATTTCAAATGAACTTCGTATTGTTACAATTTATCCTTTATATGGCATGGAAGAAAAAAGGAGAAATATAACGATCTTGGTCAATATCATATTTTCGCCTACAGGTTTCTTTTCACAAACAATTTTTTGTTTTAGGTTTCTTATTGTAAATTCGCTTTTAAAATATGGTTTCTCGCAAATTCGTGCTTTTAATAATATTTGCAACCATTTTGCAACGAGGTACAGAACAAGTTGCAGCCATCTCAAAAGTAGAACTTAGCATCCCAACACGTTAGATAAGTAGCCAATCATTATCTAACTCATCATTAACCAAATCATCAAAGAGAAAATTTGCGGCAAACATCTAAAGCAAATAATTCATATACACCTTCTACAACAAGCATCTTGATAGAGGTTCAATTTCCTACAGCAATCAAATACAACTTGATTGATAACACATGACAGACCGTAACTCCAACAGTTCCCGTACTTTTTTTTGTCCATAACTAAGAATCACCTCATCCACACTAGTAACCTTATTAAACGCCCCTGCTTAATCTTGAAGAGCGAAAGCTTCTGATCCACAGAAGAAATAAAAATTGAAAAATAAGATCTAACTATCGAACACTGTAAAATGCTATAGAAAGCCACCTTAAAGCCTACTATAGCAAGCGCAATCATGTACAACCGTCTCTTTAGCAAGGACCCGAAACCAGGATCCACTTTTTAAACAAATATAAACATCTACATCACAGATTTTACAACTAAAACTAAACTGAGCAATTCAAGTCCTAGATCCTAAAAAGAGACTATAAATATACAGACTTCCTGTGAACTAATCAATCGATAGCTGCCGCCGATTTAAGAAATTGGTTGAGCCTCATGAAAGTAGTTTACCTAAGGTCATTTTCCTGTCAAAGTGAAGGTCAGTTTAATTATAATTTTAGAACACAGTACACACATAAGAGCAATTCACAACTGTGCACCAAACAGTAATATAGTACCTCTAGCAGGCAAGTTCCTACGAACTTTCTCATGTGAAACAGAAGGCATCTTAGGAATCACCATAGAACTTTGGAGACCTTCTAATAGCTGCAAAAAAAATTCTTCGATTAGGTATGTATGTCAAATGAGCCGAAGCCATATCCACATGCATCCAGTCATATGTAGCGAAACTTCCTACTTCCTAGCTCAAATGGGTGATCAACTTTATTATATTAGCCACAAGCCAGGTCCATATTGTTGCCTATTTTGGTAAAAACCCACGAGAAATGAGCATGATCAGGAGGGATATTCCCTTTAGTTCAGCACATAACCAATCCAAATTGAAAGAGAGGAGTATGGCAATATTTCCTTCTTGGTCTCAGTAAGCGTAAAGCTAGCATCTATTTTTATTCCTACTCCACTTACTCTTTCCCCAGCTTTTTAATCCTTCACTGGGCTGCACAAATGGGCTCTCTGTGAGATCAGCAAAAAGAACAGACCCTACGAACTCAGTACACCCAAGAAATGCATACTACAGTTGGAAAGACTACACCAACACCTGACCCAAACTATAGATGTTTGCAGAGAAGCTGCAGGACAAGGAAAGAGTAACAAACATTCACCATGGTTGCAAAGATGTATCTACATACCAAATCAAGTATGGAAAACTTACTCTATGTGTTGGCTGGATTCTGCGATTAGATCTACGAGGTTCAGAAACATCCAGATTTGAATTACTAGTATTAGCAGAGTAGGCTTTGTCCTCCTCTATTTTACTCAACTTTCCACCAGAAGGCATGATTCTTCCTCTATTTAGTCGATCGGATTTAACATTCAAGGAAGACATTTTCTTAGATGTGGTGCTCAGAGTATGAGGAAGCAAAGACGATAATGGAGCTTCTGCTGCCTCTTCACAGGCACTGGAACCGTGATCTGTTGATTTGTCTGATGCATCCTCATCATGACCAACAGAATCTTCCACACCAGTCCCATGATCCATGGAATTTTCAGCTTCTTCAGCCGATGTAGACCTGAATTTCTCCCTTTGAGGCAGAGTGCGATGAGCTTGACGAGTGCTAAGAACTCTAGGTTTGGGTTCTATTGTTCGCTTTTCCTTGGAGTCATTTCTTGATGGAACTTTCCATCCTCGTGAAGCTGCTCCTTGTCCTTGTGGCATTAAGTATTTTGCGAATTTCACTGAATCATTCACTTCACTACTCTTATTGCTCTTGTTTGCAGGAAAATGTTTACTAACTTCCATGAATTTCCGCTTCTTTCCAGTTGGCTTAGGAACTCCAAAGACTACTCTTGATCCTTCCTTCTGCTGGTTTGTTCTCAAAGGTCGACGTGTAGCGCGCTTGTTATCATCATTGGTAGTTTTACCAACATCAAATGTTCTTTCACTTGTTGTCAGAGTTAAATTTTTCGTTTGTACAGGTTTCCTTAAAGCTTGATCCAAATTATTTGAGTCTTTATACTTTGCTTCGGTGGCTAATGGAGAAACAACCAACTTTTGACGTTTCTGCTGTGGTGTATCACTCTGCATAGAAGAATAGAGATAAACATTAGGAATTCAGTCAGACTCAAAAGACACTTTGGAGAACCAGAATTTATTCACAAATTTTTGCTGATGCGTGAAGACAGAAGAGGAAGCCAACAATTGAAAAATGGGTGGAGCAGAGAACCGCACTTAGACACTGTTCTGTTCAATTTATCTGAACATATTAGACATTATCTGAGTTTATTATGTGTTTTGTGTTAAGGACTGAAAAGTAAGTTGAAAAGAATGGGCCCTTAGTACGAAACAATATTTCAAGGAAACGGCGCCACTTGTAAGTTTTATAAAAATAACTAAAACTAGGTTTTGCTAAACCCAGTGGCCCGTTGGCAGTAATAAATGGTGGTAAGCTAATGAACATGAATGCATTTTTGCAGTAAGAGTTCCCCACTTATGTACAAAGTAATGAATCTTGTCCCCAACCATGTTTTTCTTTATAAATTTCCAATACCACTCATTAACAACTCTAGTAAATAAGGAATAAACATCATCAGAAATTTCTACCAAAGCTACACATAAACTCATTACTACCAAAGTCATTTAATAATGCCTACAAAACAATCCAAACGGGCTATGAATAAGAAAAAAAAAATTACAAATCCACCATTCATGTAAAATTGTGGTTCATAACAAAACCCATGTTTAATAAATGCCAACAAAAAAATCCATAGGGGCCAGTGGCGGATGTACATAGTGTTAAGTGGGGTCACTCGACACTATGTATAAAACTCATTATGTTTCAAAAATTGTGACCCCACTTGAATTGGTAATTTTACATTTTTAAAGGCAATTTTCACAATTTTAGCAATTCAAGTGGGTAAAATTGTGAAAATTGCCTCTAAAAACTCATCATTCGACACTTGAATATGTAAAATTGTGAAAATTGCCTTTAAAAATGTATTTTTTTGGAAATTATCTTACAAAATTGACCATTTGACCCCGATAAAATTAAACAATTACATTGACCCCACTGAATATTTTTTCTGGATCTGCCACTGATAGGGGCTATGGATAAGTAATAAACACATATCCTCCATTCATGTAAAATTGAGGAATAAAACAAAGTCCCGTGCTTGTGTCTTTAAAAAAATACTCCCCTTGTTTTTCTTTAGTTGTTCCACTCCCTTTGAATACATTGGTTTACTAATACAGTAATATATATAAACATTATCATCATGCGAGACCTTTTTAGATTCGTTTGGATATGTATTAATATATTCTACATTTATACCCCCTCCGTAACATAATACTTGCAACAATTTCCTAAAATGGGGGTAACATATTACTCCCTCCGTAACATAATGATGTTCTCATTTGGAATATGGGGGAAAACCAATGCAAATAGAATCACAAGGGAATCTTGTGCTTATTTTAATATTTTTCATGTACCTTTTGTCCTTATTGCTTTAAAGTGGGGACCATTAAAAGTACAAATTAGTAAAAGATAGGTAAATATTTAGATATTCAAGGGTAAAATGGAGATAAAAAATGTACATAAATGGAAAAGATTCAATATGGGAACAACTTTTAGAAACGGCCTAAAACGGAAAATGGGAACATCAAAAGGGAACGGAGGGAGTACTTGCAACAATTTCCATCTTTCTTACTTTGGTAAATTTATCACATGGAATGATGATGTGTTTTTTGGTCCCCACTCACTTTTGTACTTTTTTTTGTTTTCTTTCTTTTACTCCTTTTCTCTCTTTAACCCATGTGATTTCTCTCTCTTACTTTTATTAATCAACCTCCTTTATCTATACTTAACATATTCTACCTAAGAATTCCCCCTAGTTCAATTGTTGCAACTATTATGTTATGGAGGGAGTATAAAATATTTTTAATACTAAACTAAGGATTCTAGTAATTGAAGTTGTGCCTCGGAGACTGGGAAAAGAATGGGACCAAAAAAACACAGGTGTTTTAAGTTCTAATTATTTTCTTTTAGCTGCTTCTTCATAGCCCTAAGGTGCAGTGTTCACTAGATATACCTTAAAATTATTACCTGCTCAGAAGTGTTTGGTCTACTTGAAGAAGACCATATCCATTTCCCATTAATCCATAAACGTGATGCTCGTAAGTTCCACGCCCTCACGGTGGATGTCTCTCCTTGCGCTGCAGAGTGAATAGTGGTGAGCAGACAGAAAATGAAACATGGTAATGGTCATATATAACTCACTATATAAACCTGGAATATGGACTTTTAATGTTGTTTCGTCCTTCGCATTTTTTTCAGTCACCACACCTTCCCACCAGCTGCAGGAGGAAAAAATAAATGTTGATTGACAGGAACATTTAGAAATGAAGGTTTTGCAAACATCAGTCCCCGAGATATAACATTGAATGAACTTCAATTATAGGTCAGTATCTGTAATTAGCATGTCAACCTCCAATATATCAAGAAAGTCCCCTAGTAATGTTTTAACTTATCACTTAGCTCGGGAATAAAGTTTTTTGCCATAGCAGTTAGAATAAGTGCTTAAAAATCATATATACTATATAAAACTGGGTAATGAACAAACTGCCGGCCAGCAAAACAGAAAACACCAGTCATAAACTCCCTTTGTTTCTAAAGATAGGTCAAGCGCGATTTCCAAAAAATTGTTTTGGCCACTTCCAATACTTTGATGGATAAATTATAGTTATACCACTAGATTCATCTAAAAAAAACATCTGCAATATTACATTTTTGTAATTTCTATCAATATGTTTAGTCTATAGAGAGTACTTTACGGGTAAAAGTTTGACCTCCAATGTGCCTTAAATCCTTAGAAACTGAGGGAATAGTTTACTCACTCACATCTAGATTCTAAGACAAGACTGGAAATTGTTCATACACGCTACCTTTGGACAAACAACATACCTTGCATGATTTGCATCATTGTGGGCAAAGGCAACCACAGCCTATAAAGCTAATCCAATTATTAGCATACAGTATAGCTTGTGTGATTTGTGCTAGTTTGAATAAAAAAATTCTTATCCTGTTTCGACTTTACTTCTCACTGATTAAGTTTTCTACTCATTAAAACAAAAGACTGATAAAATAAATGATATTGTATCACTATTGGAAAGGTAAACGAGAACCATCAGCAAGAGTGACAGGCAAACATAAAATCACTTTAAAAGACTCACGTGATAAAAGAGCTAAAGCGAAGGAAGACAGGGACAAGGTACTAGAATGAAAAGGATGAGTGAAGGTAAACTAGAAAAAGTTACCAGTCATCAATCCACACATCAACCTTATCTCCAACACTCCAAGCATAGTCTCCAAGAGCAGCCCTGCGTCTCTTTCTAGTTTGTTGAAATTGCGAAGCAGGTGAAGGTTGAGCAGCACGTATGATGGGCGCTTTATCCCCTTCACCTTCTAGAATTACCCATTCCTGGAGATTTCCAGACCCTGAAATGAAAATGGCAATATAAAACATTACGTCATAACAAAAATAACCATATCAGCTCAACAAATTTAATATCCTAACCCCCAGAAGATAGAATAAAGAAAATCTTGAATGAAAAATGAAACTGAAAAAGTATATGGAAAACAAAAAGAAGCTACAAAACAGTTTACTGCAAAAAGAATCATTGAGCAGTATACAATTCAAATATTATAGAGCACGCCACAATATCATATGGCCATTAGGAAATATGCGACTCTGGAGCTCGCCAAAAACTTAAATGCACAAAACATGAAATCTTCCAGCAATGAATCAGCAAACAACATAATAAATATTAATCAATACCCCTATTAATTCTGCTTGAGAAAATAATTAGTAAAGCTATAATTTTGGATGTCAAGTATACCTTCCTCTGACAACAGATCGTTGTAACACACATAAACTTTTCCATTTTCTAGCTTCAAGACATTTGCTGAGTACCAGGCCGACTTTAGGCCAATTCCAGGCTTGTATACCTTTAAAAAATAAAAGAGGATACAAGAATGAGAAAAGCATAGAGCAGAAACTTAAACATTCAATTTGCAAAAGATTTCTGATACCAACAAGAATATTTTACCCAAATAAACAGATAATCATGTGCTACATTGCAAAACAAAAAAGAGAAAATTTGAATGAGCATAAACGAGACAAAAACAATTCAGTCAAACTCTTATTGGCACAAACCTCAACAAGAGAGCCTTCCTTGATGTCATCCTCAGCATCAACACAAAATTCATCACGCTCCCCCGTAACGTTATTGGTTTTCTGGAGAGCATCAGGCTCAGCAGCCACTCTTTCAGATTTTGGTGGGTCTGAAGCTTCTTGGTCTATCCCAGTTCGAAAGTCCTTTTCATCGATATGTTTGGAGCCCATGACGTCATCGGATGAACTCATACAGGCATTCAATGAGCCATTAGGTCCATCTGTGGTACATATATTACCGACACCCACAATCCTAGATCCTCCCTTCTCTACAGAATCAACAGGAATACTGGGAGATACTTCACCATCTTTTTCTAAACGGATAACACCTGAATGTTCTGTGTTCCCATCCCTGCCTTTTTCAGCCAACACTGCAGAAGACTGAGGTAATTTCCAGTAGCCTTGTGGACCAGCTTCAATTAAGTCATTCAAAGGCAAAGGCTCACCCATCGCAACAATTTTCCCAGCTTGTGATACTGCAGCTGCAGCAAGCTCCGCAGCTTTCACTATTGCATCCAAGTTTTCAGCTTGTCTAGAAGCAGCTGAAGCTGCTTCAACCCTCCTCTTAGCAGCTTCTTTTGCAGCTACAAGAATCGAGCTTGATTGATTTGTAACATTGTTGGTCTTTAAAATGGATGACGGCGTAACATTTCCAATATCATGCACGTCATTGGGAGATTTACCACCAGATGGAATTACACCACTGGTTTTATTCGTAAGAAAAGCCTCACCAGCCATTAGCTTTGCTTGCAGCGCAGCGTTACAAGCAATCTTTGCAGCAGCTGCTGCGGCTTTAGCAACTGATGCAGCCGCTGCAATTGCGACTGCTGCTGAAGCTAATTTAGCTTCAGCTTCTAAGGTCAATCCAGAGTCCTTTTGACCAGCCAACTGGCTCCACAAATCTTCACATTGATTAACAGCAACAGTAGCAAGATCCGCAGCATCCTCTGCCTCACTCTTAGCTTCTGCAACCTTACTCAATGTCTCTTCTGAACAAGCAGCAGCTTTGCCTGTGCTTGGATCAGCTTTTTTAGAATGAGCGATGGAGGAAACTCTAGAAGCATCAGCAGCAGGTTTGCTCAGAATAGCATCTGAAGCCCGGCAACCAAGAGCAGAAACACTTACAGGTGAGGTTGGAAGGGTAGCCACATCTGAAGTCACCACTGCATCTGGTTGAGCTCCAGAGACTAAGACGGCAGGGCCGGAATCAGAAGCAGGAACCTTTTTCCTCTTCCTAGGCTTTGAATCTATCGAATGCTGCTCGGTTGAGGCTATCATTTTTGGGTCACTAAATGGAGGCACTCCTCCCAATGCCGGGCTGGAACTCTCAGTGCGAACAGCAGGACTAGAAGTCGTGTGCTTCACACTAGGAGTTAACACTGCTGAAGCATCTTTAACGGGAGTTAATTTCACTGTTTCAGTCATATCAACTGGATGGAATCGAACACTTGAAGTGAAGGCAGCAGTTTGTGGAGAAGCCAGCCAGGGACCAGGGAAGCATGTTTGAGATGGCCAAGATGTATGACCAACAAAATTCCTTATCGGTGGAGTCTGATAAGAATGCGCAGGGGTAACTGCTTGCTGGAAATCAACAACAGGACCTTTGTTTGACGTCAGACTATCACGAGAAGGTGTAGAAATATTCCAAAGTGGTGATGAGATAGGAATCAAAGGATTCAGAATCGCTGCAGGGGTATCCTTACTGCTGACTCTACTCACAGATGTTGCTAGCACTTTGCTAAGATGCGAGCCTTGTTTAACAGTTTCCGAGGTCCTAGCACCTAATGTGTTCAACCATTAGAAGAAGAATATAACCTAAACCAGGTTTTTGTACGAATGAAATCCAACAGCAGTACCTGACTGTGAACGGGAAGGTGTTTCTGCTGCAATCAAGTTGGACTTCTGATTTCGAACCCTTTCAATAGCAACTCGCCAAATTGGTTCCCAAGTGCTACGTCCTCCATCTAAAAGAGACACATCAGATGAAACTATAATTTGGTGGAGAGATGAAGCTTTACTTGACAAATAACTAAGAGGGCATACCACCAGATGGCCCAAAAGCGGAAACCATACAAGCCTCGTCAGGAGCAGTTCCTTGACTGCAATAGCCAAAAAAAACCACATCAATAAGAGGACATATAATAATCAAGGTCCCGATATGATCAAGTGCGTTCTAACCAGTGTCACATAATTCGCAGATCGCTTCAGAACGCGGAACGAAATGGGAAACAGAATTCGCTACCTGTAGGTGAATTCAGTACGATAGCTATACGCCTATGCCTATGGCCTATAAGGTATTGTTCCAATTTATTGAAAATAACTTGGTAGAAAAGAACAACAAATGAAGTCAAAAAAGTAAGAAAGAGAAATACCACATTATTAAAACTTTACCCATGGTATAACAGGTCCACAAATATGACGATCCAAAACTTGGAACAGAAAAGAGAAAAAGTTTTTTAAAAAAAAAAAAAAACCGAAAAACCGAAAAGCACGACAACAGTTGCAGCCGATGCAGCCTGTCTCACCGGGAAAGGCTGCCGGCAGGTGGAGGCGTGGAGCTCGTCGATCATACCAATAGACTCGCTCACTGTCCTTAATAAGATCCCCAACGTCTCGTATCTCCATTCAACAAATTAAGCCTTCAATTAGCAGATCAAGGCCGGTTTGCCATTGGAACCCTAGATCTCATAATTTTTTAGATTATTACATTTCTCCTTGCAACTGACCCTTCAGATATCGACAGAGTATGACGTTTACGAATATAGTTCAGCATTTTATCCGTTCCAGATCATGAACACTTTGACTTGGATCACAATCGGACCAGGAATTGGAACGAGTGAATGCAATCGAGATTCGCAAGGGTGGTGAGCGAATTATGTGACACTGCTTCTAACTAGATAGACAAGATACATAACCTTCAAAATTCACAACCACAAACAGAACAATAGTTCAACATGAAGCATAAATGAAATTTAAGTGAGAAAAGAGGGAAATAGAGATAAAGAACCAACATCAAAGATCCATAAACAAATATCTGTGCCCGCAACTGAACTTGTTGCAAGTCGGTGAAAGGCTGTCGAAACGTGCCCGATGGAGAGGAATTATTGTTCAAGGCTGAAGTATTTAAATCCGGTAGACTTGACGTAGGAATAGCAACAGCACCAGATGGAGTTTTGTTACTTGATTCTGTATTCCCGAAGGGTTGCAATTGCACAAACTGAGCATGTGGATTACTACTCGGTGTGCTCAACAAAATGCCAGAAACTTTCTCCCCTTTTACAGATGCATTCTCCTGAATTGGACCCTTCGACTGATTCCCCTTCTTAGCATTCTCCTTCGGCGTTCCTTTAGCAGATCCTCGGCGTCCCTTACGTTCAGAAGTGCCTTTAGAAGTCCCAGATCCAGTTTCTCCATCAGAAACTCGAGCATTCTGACGAGGACTTTTATGTGACGGCGTTCTTTCAGTCTTACCTTTGCCAGATGGTGCAGACTCCTCAACAACCTTAACAGAAAGTTCAGTGAGAAAAAACGGTATGTATTATAAAATAGGGGGGAGTATCCTAAAATTCCAAGAAAGATCTAGATTACTGGAAAAATAAGTCGACATCAAATATTCTCCTTCCTAATGCAAGTGGACATGTGGCCATGGCATTATGAAAGATAAACTAAAAGTAATACCTTGCATTTCTCAACATCAGGGAAAGGCGACCAGTTCTTTCCAGGTTCTCCATCAGTTTTAACTGGCAATGCATTGACTTTAAATGTGAAGCTGCTATCATCTCCTAACGAGTCTTTTGTTTTCGGGTCCTCAGAAGTGGATTGAATATCTTTGATAAACTCGTGAGTGACCTCATGATCCTTACCTTCCTCTTGATAATCCTTCTCTGTTAGTGAAGGCTCACTTGAGCTTATGATGGTCGGAGAACCACAGGAAGCCTTATCAATATCTGTGCAAAAAATCTTCACACTTCAGAAAAGATACAAAGAAGGTGACTTTTTGGAAGACAACAGAGCCAAAGAAGGGAGAGCAGAGTATAAACTTATTCATACTAGCAGCAAAACCAAATATTCATACACACCAAAAACTTTGTTCCACACTAATAAGTCACACGATAAGAATTAAGTAGCACAGTCTTTGTGGGTTCACATTGGGGACTTGCCAAAGATTGGACAATCTCACTTACAGGTTAGTTGTTACGAATGCCAACATCCTGGTGTGCTCCAACAAGAGAATTAAGAGCTTATAGGTTAGTAACATCTATTTGTGTATCACGGGTTATCAAAATCAATGATGCTATGGTATTAAGGCGGTCTTTCTTCAAGCGTCCCAAGTGTCCCAACTCCGACCCAGTGTCACATAATTCACGGAACGCTCCGGACCGAATTCGGGAACTGAATTCGCTACCCCTAGTTGAATTCGGTTCGATAGGTGAATACGGTACAATTTAGGTACGCTTAAAAATAAGGATAAAAAAATAAAATGAAATAAATCTAAGGATGTCTAATTATATATATAGCACAAACTTACAACATAATTAAGAAATATGCACCTGACTAATGCACTCACTTTGGGTTAGAAACTTTAATAAAAGGTGGAAAAAAAGGGAGAAGAACGTAACTAATGCTCTCACTTTAGGTGTAGAAACTTTAAAAATTGAAAAAGAAAATAAAAGAGGGAAAAGAACGTGACTCATCAATCACCATCGCCCATCACCATCAGACAAACGGGAGGAAGAAGCGACCACCAACGACAACGAGCTCCCCCGAGCACATATAAACCGGAGGAAGAAGCGACCACCGACGACTAACCCTATTTTCGCAATTTCTTTTCATCTTCTTTATGATCCTTCTCTCTCAACAACAATGAAAGAGAAATGTCGCAGCAAATTTCAGATCTAGGTTTCAGTATAAGAGAAATCAATTCGCTAAAGCACTCGTTCCAATTCGCGAATTACAGCGATTTGGTTCGAAAACGAACCACGAATTGGAACGATTGACTTAATTCGAAAAGAGCAGGGGTACCCAGCGAATTATGTGACTTTGGTCCCATATAATCTTCCTCTTGATACCTCTTTCAACTGTTTGTGATCAAATTGATTGGGGCTCCAGAAATGAATATAAGGTTGGAATGCAAGCTAAAATAAGGAGGGTGGACACTAACATTCAAATGGAACACCTAATCCTGCATGCCAACTTCTACAGCATATGACGCGAGCCTAATATCCTTGCATGTTTGGTTTTGAAAAAAAAATCGAGAGAAATTTCCTATCAGCCAGCAAGGAGCCTAAAATTCGTAATTGGAACAACGCGAGTCACCAAGGGGGACAAGGACATAGAATTCAGTCCATCTATACAACGAATAAAGCATACATTTAAAGTGAAATTGGACTATCAGCAATAATGAGCAGACAATTCGGGAAAATAGCATCAAACTATAAAAAAGCATGGAGAGGCTGTGATGAAAATGTAAAAAGGTGTTGCCTTCATATCAAGCAAAGATCTATCACTCCATCATGAAAAGGTCGTACTTTAGAGGCCCTGGGGTTAAGAACAGGTTGAGGGAGTTTTCTATAAGATATTAACCACAATGAGGCATTAGTTGTCCGTTGTCCCAGAGTTTGACGGCAAGCAGATGCACGAACCTATGATCAAAAATAGTCATCCATGTACAGAATTTAAAAAAGAACAAAAATCGAATATAGTGCAAGTTATAAAAATAACAAAACAGTTCATCCACCACAATACAATATGATATAAAATTAGAATCTTACTACTCATGATTCTCTTTTCCATGAATAACATAAACAGACATCCAAAAGTCACTAGAGACACACTTCTCGCAACTTAAGCGCCTCAAGGAACCAAGAAACCAGTGTCTTCTTGCCAATTTTTAACAATGATAGACAGTAAACTTCACATAAGTTTCAAGGTCCAATGTCCAAACTTCTACATAATTTCCTGAGGAGAAATATCGCCAAGGAAATATTATTGCTAAAAGCTAGTCAGAAGCATCACGGTATTTCCAATGCGCACAGTTGACCCAAAAGAACTGGATCTATGATCACAGAGGTGCTTCCTTTCAAATAGAGATCACATATTATATCATCCAAATGCTATAAGTACATTTGAAGTAAAGAGCTATTGCTATATACTCCCGATATTCCTACTTGTTTCCTCCCTTTGCTTTTTCGCGGTCTACAAGGCGTGTATTTGATCATATCTTCAAATATGTAGTAATAGAAATCATAAAATAATTGATGTTCGAAGACTTAGTGTAACAAGGAAACTGTTTATTATAACTCAATTGAATATTTGGTCAAAGTTAAACAAGTTCGACCGCAAGAGGCAAATTGGTTGACCAACAAGGGACGAGTACACAAAGAAAATTTGTCTCCATCCTCCTAGAAATGCTCTTCTAAATACAAACACTACTCCCAATGGGGCTTATTTTTGGCAGTTGGCATTGACAACAATAAAAAGATGACGAAAGAAGCACTTAAGAAAAGAACATCAACTTGGGAAGTTGCAGTAGGTTGTGCCGAGAAGATGAAGTATCTGTAGCACTTGCTCTTTTATCCTTGGAGTGTTCCTTCTTTGGCACTTGACCTCAGTTTTGTTTATTATAGATCAGGTTCAAACTATGTTCAGCGGCATGCCATGAAGGTTGAAGAGGAGTTGGATAGCTAATATAGGGGCGGTGAATCTTGAACACATGGTGGTGCACATGCAAGAAAGATACCAGCAAATCTTTTCTGCTTCGGTCTAACAAAAGGTTCATATTTCTTTCTGTAAGGCATCTTGCAAAGGTTCAAGTGTCTATTTTAAAGGCGGCTATACAGACGGACGGAAGTGCAACTAGTAATATCTCAAGCAGCCCTGTCCCTTCTTGATAGTGTACATGAGATCAGCTGTGTAATTATTTGGCTCTGACCTTCCTATTACACATAGCCGAAAAAGCCTTCTTCTCTTACACCACTTACAAATATATTGCTTCTCTAAATTAACCATCCAAAGAAATGTATACACAAATCATTAATCATGGCACAGACTATTACCCAGGACCAGAAAGCTAAGGAAAACATGTAGAAAGAGGAAGAAAGAAGAACAGGAAAAGAGACAGTAATGATAATTACATAAAATTGCAATTGGAATAACAGATTTTATCCTCTCTTTTTTTAATAGCCGATATCATTTGCCTGATCTCAAAGAAGCTTCCTGAGTTGAATGTTTTACTCGGAGGACAGCCACTCTAAGTCGACACCAAGACAAACTAAAATGTTCTGCTGCTGATGGTCAGTATCGTCTAAGGGGGTGTTTAGATAGGGGGCTGCAAGAAAGGGAAACGGAATGAAAACCCTTATTACCTTTACATGATGTTTGGTTGTTGATTTTTTTGCTTTCCCTTCACCCACATTTAAGTTTCAGTTACCCTTACTTGATTCCTCACCCTCCCCCAAGGTTTAGAATTACCCCATAACCCTCTACACCACAGCCACCATTCACCAACCCGGAACATCACCAAAACCACCACCACACCATCCACCCCCTCCACAACCATCCATCTCAATCCACTCCCACCATTGGAACCGCCCCAGTTGTGCCACCACCCCATAAACTACCCCAGCCCCACCCTTAATTCCCATCCAACCACCGGTAAACCACCACAACCATATACGAGCAACCCTCTAGTCCCCATGAACGACCCTAGCCCCACCGGACATCTCACCCACTCCCCATAGACCACCCTAACCCTGCTGGAAACCACCCCCAATCCCTGTAAAACACACGAGCCCACTCGAAAGCCCACCGCAACCCCACCAGTAATCCAACCCATCCCCGTTAAACCCTGTGAGCCCCACCCGAAAAGCCATCGCAACCCCTCCAATAACCCACCCACTCCCTGTAAAGCACTCAAACCCAAGCCAAAAGCCAACGTCCACACCTTACAGAACCTTCCGAATCAAGCCCACAACCACCCGAAAACAGCTCGCCGGAAATTAATTAATCAGTTGATTTGGGATGAAGAGCATAAAATTGATGGTTTATGGGGCAGAAGAACTGGGTTCGGACAAAAACAGAGGGGCTGTAGAACCGGTGGTTTGGACGGAAAGAGAGAAGTAGGTAGGGGTGGTGGTGGGTAAGGGTGGTAGATGTGGAGGTTTTGGAAAGGAGAGCGGTGGTGGGTAGGGACGTTTAGCAGATCAAGGACAGGGTGGTGCAATGGTGGTGAAGGAGAATGGTGGAAGAGAAACAAAAACTAACCAAACAACCTTTTGATCAAGGGTTTTGCTTTCTTTTCCCCTCCTAACTCTTTCTTAATTCCATTCCTTTTACCTTATGGGAACCAAACGCATAGTTTGAAAGGAAAAGTTTCAGTGTGTATTTAACAAACTGAGGAAGGAAATGTACACCAATAAGGAAAATCTCAGAACGCTTCATCTAAATTCGCCTCGGAAAGGGACAGGAAGGTGAGATTCACAACAAGAAGGGTGTGCGTTTAAATGCCAATCCAAATAGCTATATTCACAGGGGAAAAAAGGTGGTCTCACAAACTCAATGCAATAGCTAAAAACAAGACATGAAAATAAACCGAACCTTTCTCAGCAACATCTTTCACCAAATTTCAAGAGAAAGGAAGTATGAGGCCGTAAATTAGATACTTCAATTCAACTAAGGGCACCCAAAATGTAAACTCCATCCTTAATGAAATCTGGCCAATTGTTCTCATCCTTAGTAGCGTTTTCCAAAGTAGATCCATAAACCAACCTTAAATTATCCATACAACTATCATTTGCACTATTTTTGCTTAAATACTAATGGAGGACTTCTTCCACTATTTGAGGAGTCAGTCAAGATTGTTTTAGGTGCCGCCAGGAATTTCTTATTTAACTTCCCAGTACCAGTAAACCATGGTCGTCTATTTAAATAAAGATTAGAGGATGAAACGTAGATAAAACAACCAAAGTAATTGATAAAATAGGCTGTGCGAGGAGATGAACAGTAAATTACAAATAAGCCAATAACCTGCAGTTTGCGCAGACTCCTTTTCTTCCTCCTTAGTCATTACTTTCTCAGGATTCTCACCGGTAATCAAATCAGCAACAGCACCATCCTTCAGACTTGATTGATTAGCACCTGAGTGAACCAGTGGGTAATCGGAGTACAAGGAGCCCACAGCTTCCACTGACAGAGGTACACTGCTGCAAACTTCGTCAAATTGTTCCACAGGTTGCTGAGAATTCGCTGACATTTCAGAAAGTGGGATCTGGACTGTATCATCAGCCACATTAACTTCAACCTTAGAAGCATTATCACCTTCAGCTCCTATATATGTGTCATGTATTTCCTTCATTCCAGCTTCTACACGGTCCTCATCTGACTGGAACGATTCAACAGCAGCAGGCTCCAGCTCAAGGTGATCATCTAGTGCAGCTGAAGCATTGATTAATGCAACAAGAGAAAAAGGAGAAACAATGTTAACTGAGTCAGGTGAACTCAAGTTAGTGTATGTAAGCCATAATCATTAGCGTAGCATGCAAAAATTATGCCCAAACACTTGGTAAAAAGCCTGAAACATAAAAATGTTAACACATAACACCATACACTCGGTGCTGTACCTGATTCCGGTTCACCAGAAGTTTGAGGCTGTACTTTATGAGTGCAATCTTCAACCTCGACTCTATCACCTATTTCTGAAGATTGCATTATAAGGTCTTCTTTCGGTGTTCCAATATTCTCAGAAGCCTTATCTCCAAGGTCCCCAGCAGCCTGTTTATCTACCTCAATAGTTTTACAAATATCCTTCCCACATTCAGAAAAATCAGCCTTCCTCTGAACTATGTTTTCCTGAACTACTTGAATTGAGACGTTCATATCATGAGCAAGTAAATTTGCACTAGATTTCTCTTCAGTGACCATAGAATCATCACAACATCCTTCAATAATTTTAGTCTGCTTGTGAACTTCTTTGTCTTCCAGGGAAGGCAAAGGCATCTCTGATGTACTCTCATATTTCAAAGGACTTGCTGATGCATCTTCCATATTGTCGTTGTCCTGTTGTTGAGGCAACTCCACAACAGGATCTATCATTTGCTCAGTACTTGCACAATGTCCAGAACTAATGCTCGCCAGCTCAACAGAATGCGCGGTAACACCAACTAGAGCTGACCCACCCTGAGCAGCGCCAACTGGCGCATCCATTTCATTACATAAAACCAAAGCTTTTCCGTGCCTCGAAGTCTGATTTGAAGTGGTGCATGATGTGCTCTTATCATCTTCTTCAGATGCTAAAAGCTTAATCTCTCCCTCAACAGAAATACCTGCAGACTCTCCCTTAACTAAAGTATCTTTCGACACTCCGACAGAATCAAGGTTTGGTTCCTGAGTGTGCCTTTCCGACGCAGAAGTCAAACTGGGAGAACTGCTGGTGATAACTGTCTTTCCATCCAAAAATGCAGCAACTTCTAGTACTGTCTGGGTGGAAACATGTTTATCTTGTCCGTCATTATTGCAGATTTCATGAGAAAAATTAGATTTATTTTGATAAGAGGCTTTTGAAGTGCTAAGCATCTCAGTATTCGAATTGACATTGTCAATAATACTTGAAAACCCCAACGAATCACCTCCAGCCACTGAATTTGTAGTCTTCTCGGCAGATATTTTGGATTCCTCTAAATTTAGGCCCGCACATTCATCATGATAAGATTGATTACCTTCATTGGTCAACATCTCAACATTTCCATACAAGGGACTTCCATTGACATCACTACAATGTAAAGATTCATCCTTTGCATGAGTGGCTATAGGGTTCTCCAACTGCTCTTCCAAGCGATTGCTTGAAGCGGGATAATCTTTATGACCTTCGTCAGGCAGTAATGTGGTTCCAGAGTTTGGAACATATGCATCACTTCTCTCTGTTAAATTATAACTAGTTTCCACATGTTCATTCATGTGATTGCTTGAAGCGGGATAATCTTTAAAAACTTCATCAGGGGGTAATGTGGTGTCGGAGTTTGCAACATATGCATGACTTCTCTCTGTTGGTTTACTACTAGTTTTCACATGTTTAACCGGCGTACCTTGATCATCAACGGCATCCGACTCCGGTGTAATGGACGCCCCAGGCATCATCTCTTCCTGACCAACAGATTTTAAAAGCATTTCAACAGATTCTGACGATGTTGCCTCAGACCAAACATTATCTCGTCTAGAAATTGAGCATGAATCAGCTGGAGTTGGATTGAACTCCATTCCATTACTTCCTCGGGAGAAATCTTCTATCCACTGGTTATCTTCTTGACTTTGGATTCCCAAGAAAACCTCAGTTTCAACTAAACTATCAAATCTCAAATGTCCTTGGAGGCTGTCATCAAAATCAAACTTGGGAAAATCATATGGCCTTAATGCGGAGGAAGATCTAGTTCTACTTTCACCAACTAACTGAAGATTATGGCGTGAAGTATCGTTGTCATCATAATCCATTGGCATATCCCTGGTATCATATAAGTTGTCAGGGACAGAACAGCAGCAGCTCAACATTCAAGCTCTTTAAAGAGCCATCTATACACATAATAAAGAAAAGGAACAGAAATGTATGTAACATCATGCAAGAAGATGAAGCAGAATATTCAAGTAAGACAGCGGACTTCTCATCAGCTGACACAATTCTCAGTCAGTTAATTGAAACAAATCATTCACACATAATCGAAACAACCCTAGAATTCAATCTGATCAGAGCTAATACTAGCATAAAAGATTTCTTTAAAATTAAACAGTCAGCAGAACGTACCAAAAAACAAATCATATCCTTTAGTCAGATCGGAATATCTGATAAGATTCAGCTGTTTATGGTATGATGAATCTCCAAAAATGAGATCCCTATGTACGATTCCAATGTGCTAGTACAGAGCACCTTATCCAAATACTAGCCAGCTAAATATGTCAAAGAAAAAAGTTAAATTGCCAGAATTAACACACTGCCATTTTTCTGCCAAATTAAGCAGCATTTCTAAGTAATTATGGCAAGAGAACATCATAATGACCCAATATTAATTACTTTCCTACTAGTTTAGCCAACGATACACCTAAAAGAATTCCTACCTCCGCTACAAGCTCACACCAAAATCAAAATTTTCTAAAACTAAGGTTCTCCCTAAAACTAATTTCTGTTTCCAGAAACTATTTTGGCAAAAACTAGAGGGTGCTAGACAACCTTGTTCCAACAGTGATTCTCATAAACAAAAACTGTTTTGTATGATTCAGCCAAAACACATTCATGAAGCCTCGATCATACACAGGCTTTCTTTCACTTTTTTTCACCTAATCAGTTTCAAAAGAAAATAATTCATACTAATCTATCAAACAGTATCAACAAGCAAAAATTTATATCCATAATATTCATCTGCATAACTTTCATAACGATGTACTTCCCTCTATTTGCAGTTATCCAAAGTACTAAATTTAGGTAATTATAGAGGACATTATCCAAAGTTTACAGTTACCCCTTCCCTCTACTTGCTTCACTGATTGACACATAAGACCATTCCACAGACCCTTCCACATACTGCATTCGCACTAAGGGTTCCATTTAGGGGTGCTAAAGAGATATGGTATCTGGCAAGTATTTCGAGCAAAGAACTGTAAAAGTTCAGCTCAAGATATTAACAAGCCAAGCTTGAGCCTCCTAAAGTTCGGCTCAAAAGCTCACGAAGAGACACAATCAAGTTTTAATTACTATATTTATTTCTTGAGTTGTAAATTCATTTTTTTATCAAAGTTTAAAATTGGTATTTCATTCTGCATATAAATTAATAGAGTTTCTAATAAGTTTGTAAAAAAAACGATTTAGAGGTCAACATCGTATACGTGCCGTTCTCCAGCCATGCATTTTTCAAGCCGTACTCGAGACGAGCCTCTAATTGAAACCCAAGAGCTCCAGCGAAGCCAGATTTTTGAACTCGAGCTGAGCCAAACCTCACATGAATTCAAGTCGAGCGTGTCTCAGTTGGGCGCATAGACAGCCTTAGTGTTCTTTTAATTTTTGGATGAAACATACACCTCAGTTGTTAGACTATATAGATTGTAAACTATAATCTCTCATAAGAAAAATAGAAGAACTAGCACTTTGTACCACTTTCTAGGACCTTTTATCCACCCATACAAAGAAAAGTTAATTTCTAAATATCAAAGTAACTACTCATATGATCTTCAACATTCGTACGCATGTCAAGTTTCTCAAACATTGTTTGCAAAAGAGTAACCTTATCATCATGAGCACTTCACAGCAAACATTCACCCAAGGAAATCAAAATGTTGGCCCAAACAACCAAACAAATTACTGAGAAATAATACTACATTTGAAGTACTATCTGCTACATGTCACTCTCCGCTTCCGTTAAACCAATAACATCAAGTAGAACGAAGAGAAATTGATGTCTGACAAGAAGAGGATCCTAGAAAAAATAAAGGGAGGCATTCAGAGCTATGATATGAAAAGTGAGAGTATGTTGATAATAAAGGGCTACTTATAAACTACTATTGAATCTGGGCCACAGTCATTGTAAGGCAACGTGAAGCTGAAGTGAGCTCCTAATTCTGAGGTAAACCCGTCTACCAGTGTAGTTTCGTTAAATGAAGGGTGTGTCCTGCAACAATCTAGAATGAGCTTCTACTTCTAGCAAGAAACTTTTGCCTGACTTTACCCAGAGTCTCAGATATGTGGACATATGATCAGATAGTTCAATCTCATTGTGCCACATTTCATTCCTTTCTTCCATCTTCCAAGAACTTGCCATAGCTAAATTATAGGAGATCAGTTTACATTTATTGCTTCATTTATTATATTTAAAAATATAGGATTTATTATAACATGAACTATTTTTTTTTCTAGTTGCTCCTACTCAACCAGTGAGACAACAATAACCCAAGAAGGGTAAAAAAGCTCACCCGAATGGTATGTTTCGAAAAGTTTCACACAAAAGGATAAATACTAACTAATAATGATCTAAATTTGACTGCTACTGTGCTACAGAAAACAAAGCTCTCACTTTTACACAATGATAACCCATAATAGAAAGAATAAGATTGGGTGAGGGGCTAAAAATAGAAGATAAGTATGTAACTCTGATGTAATCAAGGTTCCAAATTCCAATGCTATAATACAAATGAGAACTAACATCAAAAAAAAACTATTGTACTGGCGTTTAGTGCATCAAGTGACGCAGAAACACATGACAACAAAACAAATTTCTTTAGAAAAAACAATAAGTGAATAAAGCCTACTTAGAACTATGTTCTGTTCTCAAGTACACCATTACACTAGAAATAGAATTGGGCAATCGGCAACTTCTATAGACAGCAATAGCATACAGAAAAACTCCCCAAATGAGTCTCCACATCTCCAACTCATAAAAATCTTCTCCAGGCATAACCGTTTTAGCTTTTTGCTCGATATTTGATGGCAGCAACTAAGCTACTAAAGCAATGAATACCCCCTCTTCCACTGCTGACTACGAAGAGTTGACAGCTAAAATTTGCCCTACTTTACATCTAAAGTGCACGATACATATGCATACGTGCATATACTACTCCATTATGACCTTCAATGCCAAAAAAATGATCTATCCAATACAAAATTCAACAATACCCTATAAACTACCAAAGCTAAAACAAGACCTTAACATCATTTTCTGAGCGAACGACATGATTTATCCACTTCAGGAGCAATAACACTTACAGCAATAGTACTAAAACAACTACAACTCACCAACTTCAACTAAACAAGACTGCATTTTTTCGACAGCGAAACCGCCATTTCTCACGAAAAATCACAATTAAACCTACTAATTCAGCATGACGACAAAAAAAAAAGCACAAACAAAGTAAAACAAAAAAAAAGAAAAGGAAAATGAAAAGTACCATAACAAAGAAGACAGTAGAGACGCTACCTCCCTCCATCCGGCGACGAAAATCCAATTCAAAACTCCTTTAATCGAACGTTCATCAGCTCAACTTTTCAAACAATCAAAAAAATGAGATTATTAGGGTTAGCAGCAACACTTAAAACTCAAATCAATGAATCTACAAATTAAGAAATGAATACTAAAAAGAACAAATTAGAAACCCTAATTTACTCACCAAATGAACTCGAGTATCCCAATTATTGCGCCACCGACGACGGCGGAGCTCCGGCGAAAAATGAAGGAGATGAGAGAGAAAGTTTATAGTGAGAGGAGAGAGAAAATGAGAGTGTCGTTTTCGGAGAAATGTTGGAATTAGAAAGAAAATGAGTGAATATAGGAGGATTTGAATAAAGTGAATGAAATGGGGGGATTCGAAAATACGACTATTGATATGATCTAACGGGGGAAAATCGATGGGAATTGGACAGGTGGTGGAAGGTTGTTCGTTGGATTGGAAAGTGGTACGGTAAAATTAGAGGAGTCAACTTTTAATGGACATGGAAGTGAGGAAAATGGAGCCTTTTTGATTGGGTGTTTTTGAGTATTGTTGAGGAAGATTAGTGAGTAAGGTTCTAATGTGAAACTAATTCTTCTTCCTCACTTCACTTGCTTATTTTAACTTCACTTGCTTATTTTAGGAAGAACTAGTGGGTGGTTTGAATTCTGTGATGTGCGCCTATACTTGGTAATAAGTGTGGAAATAGTTATCATTGTTAAGAAAGATGAGAAACAAGAAGAGAGAAAAACCAATGAATTGTATTGATCTTACTCTTGGTGCAAATGTTACATTTACCTCTCCTCTATTTATAGTAGGAGATTTTACTATTTACATAACCTAAAGTCAACAATAGGTTAATTTAGGTGCATGGAGGGAAGAAAATTTTGCCATGCATTGAATGCATGTACATGTGCATGGGTGGGCATTCACATTACTTTGATATAATTCATAACACTCCCCCTTGAATGTCCACTGAATAGTATATATAGTTGTCTCGTTAAAAACCTTGTCAAGTAAAACCCAGTGGGATGAAAAACTTGATCGAAGGGAAAAAGAGTACAACTTTTATTCCCTTTATATGCTTAAACAAACTGCCTCATTAAAAACCTTGTCAGGAAAAAACCCAATGGGATAAAAACCTGATCGAAGGGAAAAAGAGTGCAGTGCATATAATACTCCCCCTGAATCATAGGTCACGAAGATGTCGCATTCCGATCTTGTGCACCAGTTGTTCAAATTTCTTCGAGGGAAGGGATTTCGTAAATAGGTCAGCAAGATTTTCACATGACTTGATTTGTTGGATGTTTATCTTCCCTTCTTTCTGTAGATCATGTGTGAAAAAGAGTTTTGGAGATAAATGTTTAGTTCTATCTCCTTTGATATACCCTTCGCTGACTTGGGTGATACAAGCTGTATTATCTTCATAAATCAATGTTGGATTGTCTGTAACCGCGTTCATCCCGCATTCTTCTTGGATATTACGGATCATTGACCTGAGCCAAACGCATTCTCGCCCAGCTTCATAAAGGGCGATCAATTCAGCATGATTTGATGATGTCGCAGTTAATGTCTGTTTCGTCGATTTCCATGATATTGCCGTATCTCCGTAAGTAAATACATACCCAGATTGTGATTTAGCCTTCTGAGGATCTGATAAGTATCCAGCATCTGCGTAGCCTATGAGTGATGCATTTTGCTTTGATTGATAGAATAATCCTAGGTCATGCGTTCCTCGGAGATAACGGAGTAAGTGTCGGATTCCGCTCCAATGTCTCTTTGTTGGTGAATTACTATATCTGGCCAACAGGTTTACTGAGAAAGCTATGTCCGGTCGAGTGTTGTTAGCCAGATACATCAAGGCACCAATTGCACTTAGGTATGGTACCTCAGGACCGAGAACTTCTTCACCTTCTTCTCGAGGTCGGAATGGATCGTCTTTCACATTCAGAGATCGGACTACCATTGGAGAACTTATCGGGTGTGACTTATCCATATGAAAACGTTTCAGAACCTTTTCAGTATAATTTGATTGATGGACAAAGATCCCATCTCTCAAATGTTCTATTTGTAAGCCAAGACAAAATTTTGTCCTCCCAAGATCTTTCATTTCAAATTCTTTCATCAGGTACCTTGCAGTTATTTCGAGTTCTTTAGGAGTTCCAATGATGTTCAGATCGTCCACATAAACTGCAATTATAGCAAATCCAGATTGAGATCGTTTAATGAAAACACAAGGACTGATTTGATTATTCTTGAATCCTTCTTTCATAAGGTATTCACTGAGACGATTGTACCACATTCTTCCAGATTGTTTGAGTCCATACAGTGATTTTTTCAACTTTATCGAGAGCATTTCTCTGGATGTATGTTTCTCTGGTAGTTTAAGCCCATCAGGGACCTTCATATAAATATCAGTATCTAGTGACCCATATAAGTATGCAGTCACGACATCCATCAACCTCATTTGGAGTCTTTCAGAAACTGATAAACTTACCAGGAACCTTAGCGTAGTTGCATCAACTACTGGAGAATACGTCTCGTCATAATCAATCCCTGGCATTTGGGAGAAACCTTGAGCAACGAGTCTTGCTTTGTATCTAACAATTTCATTTCTCTCGTTGCGCTTTCTGACAAATACCCACTTATGTCCCACAGGTCTTACACCCGTTGGTGTATGGGTTATTTCTCCGAAAACTTCTCGCTTTTCAAGCGATTTTAGTTCTGCTTGGATTGCTTCTTTCCATTTTGGCCAATCTTGTCTTCGGCGACATTCGTCTACGGTTTTTGGTTCTATATCATCCTCATTAGATACCATTTCAACCGCTATGGAGTAAGTAAAGATTTCATTTATGACAACATTCTTTCGATTCCACTGTTTCTTTGTATAGGCATAATTAATCGAAATTTCATTGTTGTCGATGCTTTCATGTTCCTCGCTATTTGGAACAACTTCATCTTTTTCTCCATTTTGAATTTCATGGTTCTCAATTGGAGGAACAATCATTTGTTCATCTCGCCTTTTATTTTTTCTTGGTTTCGAATCTTTCGAACCAGGTGGCCTTCCACGCTTTCGGCGTGCCATAGATTCATTTTCAATTGCCTTATTATCTATAGGAATTTCAATACGTGCAGGAGCATTCTCTGCTGGTATATGCGACTTTGTCACTTTCTTACTATCAATGAATGCATCAGGCAATTGATTTGCAACACCTTGTAAATGAACAATTTTCTTAACTTCTTGCTCACAAGAATTTGTTCGTGGATCTAGAAAAGATAATTGTGTTGCATTCCATATGATTTCTATATCTTTCTTGTTTGGGTCCACTTTCTCTCCCCCTAAGGCTGGGAATAGGCTTTCATTAAAATGACAATCGGCAAAACGAGCCGTGAATAAATCACCTGTCATTGGTTCAATGTATTTTATAATAGATGGTGATTCAAAACCAACATATATTCCCAGCCTTCGTTGTGGACCCATTTTTGTACGCAGGGGTGGAGCAATAGGGACATACACTGCGCATCCAAATATCTTTAAATGTGAGATGTTTGGTTCTCGACCAGATACTAATTGTAATGGTGAGAATTTATGATACGCAGTTGGTCTCAATCGAATTAACGACGCTGCATGTATTATGGCATGACCCCAAGCAGATGAAGGCAATTTTGATTTCATTAATAGTGGCCTTGCAATTAATTGCAATCTTTTTATTAATGATTCAGCAAGACCATTTTGTGTATGAACATGAGCCACTGGGTGCTCCACATCAATCCCAATGGACATACAATATTCATTAAATGTTTGGGATGTAAATTCCCCAGCATTATCAAGTCTTATTCTTTTAATTATATAATCCGGGAATTGAGTTCTCAATCGAATGATTTGAGCAAGAAGCTTGGCAAATGCAATGTTTCTGCTTGACAAAAGGCTTACATGTGACCATCGTGTTGAAGCATCTATCAATACCATAAAGTATCGAAATGGTCCACATGGGGGATTAATTGGCCCACAAATGTCTCCTTGAATTCTTTCTAAGAATGATGGAGATTCTGTTGCAATCTTATTTATAGAAGGCCTTATTATCATTTTGCCAAGAGAACATGCAACACATGCTAATTCATTTGACTTGGGGATCCTCACATTACTTATTGAATGCCCGGTCGAATTGCCAATTATTTTATGCATCATGCCTGTTCCAGGATGACCCAAACGGTCATGCCATAGATCAAATAATGTTTTATTGTCTAACTTCCGGTTAGATATCATATTTATCTCAATAGGACGTATATCAATCCGATATAATCCCGATGTATATGCTGGCAATTTTTCACATATATATTTCTTGCCATGTCTATCCTTTGTGATGCACAAGTACTCAATTTCATTTTCTGTCATAGTTTCCAAATGAAAACCATTTTGACGTATGTCTCGAAAACTTATGAGGTTTCTTCGAGATTTGCTTGAGTATAATGCATCGTTAATGGTTAACTTTGTTCCATTCGGGAGCATTATGTGAGCCTTTCCGGATCCTTCTATCAATTTAGCTGATCCCGAGATAGTGTTGACATTACCTTGAAACATCATAAGCTCTGAAAAATACTCTTTATTTTTCAATATTGTATGCGTTGTTCCACTATCCAGGAGGCATTGGTATCCAGATCCATTTTCTGGTAGATCCATATCTTCATAATAAGAAGCAAGTTTAGGAATTAATGAGAAAATGCATATTTCATTAATAATAAGAGAGTAGTACAATACTTAAATAAAGCACACAGAAAAGAAATACATGATTACTTAAATAAAGCATACAGAGAGGAAATACATGATTTGATTAACAAGAAAATAGGTAGTTTTAAACTTTGTTAATTTCCCCCCAAAGTAAAGTCATTTTCAATTTCGGCTCCATCCATGAAAAAATCAGAAGCATCAAGGCTAGGCAAAGAGGTATTTGCCTTATTCACAAAATTCGCTTCCGCATCTTTTCCTTTATTTCTTTTGGAAGCTTGGTAGAGTTCTGTCAAATGTTTGGCCGTACGACATGTACGTGCCCAATGTCCAGTCATACCACACTTGTGGCATGTATCTTTCCCTTTGTGATTATTTTTGTGGTTGCCTTGATGCCCCCATTCTGTATTTTTAAAATTATTATTATTTCGGGGGAAATACTGGCCTTTACCACGTCCTCGTCCTCGACCACGGTTATTACCGCGTCCTCTACCACGGCCATGGTGATTTCCCCTTCCACCTTTGTGTATAGCATTTGCTTCTGGATCATTATTTTCAATTGCATTAGCCTCATGAGAGGCTAAAGATCCAGCAGGCCTGAGGTTATGATTTTTCAACAGGAGATCATTGTTTTGTTCCGCCACTAGTAGTACAGAGATTAACTCAGAATATTTTTTAAAACCTCTTTCCCGATATTGTTGTTGCAGTATTATATTTGTGGCATGAAACGTTGAGAGCGTTTTTTCTACCATTTGCTCTTCTGTAATGGGATGGCCACATTGTCTCAAGGTCGAGGCAATTTTAAATAATGCTGAGTTATAATCACTGACGGATTTGAAATCCTGGAACCTCAGATTGGTCCAGTCAAAACATGCCTTAGGAAGGAGCACATGTTTGTGGTGCCCATACCTTTCACGTAGGCTGTCCCAAAGTTCATTGGGATCTTCTAGTAAAAGATATTCAGTTTTTAAACTCTCATGCAAGTGATGCCTTAGAAAGACTAAGGCTTTTGCCTTTTCTTGTTCACTTGCTATTTTTTCTATGTTTGTTCCGCCTTGGCCTGCTTCAGTGGTAAGTTCTTTAATAGTATGATCTAATCCTTGAGCCTTTAGATTGATTTTGGCATCTGCAATCCAATCCGAAAAATTTTGTCCAGAGAGGTCCAGGATGTTGAATTGTCTTTTTATTAGATCTCCCATTTTAACTATAACCAGATAATAATATAAAATCAGTAAATGATAATAAATCATATATAATATCTCCCCCTGATTTATATCATTACATTTACACATGAATACTTAAAAAAAAAACAACCATAAAACATAATAATAAGAATGCTAAAGAAAACAAAGACAAAAAAACTTCCTAAATGAACAACAATAAAAACATACAATAATAATAAGGCAAAAAATGCAAAAAAAATACACTTGAAGACAAAAGTGATGATAATCACGTGCATTTTCGCCAATTTACCGGGGAGAATTTAGGCGGTGTTTAGGTTCCTACTTGTGCATTAGGAGAAAGAGCATTAACGCCATGAGAAGGATAAATAAACCGGCTATAATGAATAGGTAGAGTTTTATTTTCCTAAAATCTTCCTCAAAAGAAGAAGATGAGGGTGGAGGGCGGTTGTTGTCGGCGTTAAACATGGTGGCCGGAAAAAATGGAGGAAAGAAAGAAAATTTTTGTGGGTTTGAGCAAAGATGGAAAGAAGATAAGAGATATGTGGTGAAATTGGGAGTGGGTAATCCGCTTTTATAGAGGATTATCCTTAACTGTGCAGTTTGTTGTATATTTATCTACAGTTATTCAAAGAATATAATGCAATAAAAATTTTAGTTGGAGTATTTATAGGTACTAAATATAATTTGTTCACTATTATGCATGTCGGTAAGTGTAAAAAAATGATAATAAATGTAACTACAAATGTCATATAAAGGAAATAGCACATAGTAAGAAATAAATATGTACTAGGGTTCTAGGTTAGCTACTCCTGCATATATTGACAATAATGCATGTGAATAGGCAAAAGGTATCAATAATTTTACTACTGTCAGCCAGCCATATAGGCGGCAAATTTCAAAAAAAATCCTGCCATATAGGCGGTGATTTCAAACAATAACCTGCCATATAGGCGGTTCAACAGAAAAATAAAATAACATAAAGTAAAATGTCCTTGCCCTCCATAAAGGTGGCGTTATTATCAAATTATTTATTATTTATTTTAGGGGCTAGTGGCATGGTGACGTTTGCCACTAGTTCCTTCCTGTTCCTCTCTGTTTCTTTTATTATTTGGTGGTGGTGGATTTTCAGTTGGTGGTGCTGGAGGATTAGTATTGGTGTTAGGAACAGGGGTTTGTGGATTTTCACCGGTACGAACATTAGTACCATTGTTGAGGTCAGTGCGAAAAGGATGACTTACTGTCCCCCTTGCTGGGTTAGTAGCAAAAGGGACGGTGTTACGCTCTACAATTAAATGTACACAACAGAGAGAAACATTGTGGAAACTAACGTTGATCCCGTTACTTTGTTGATCCATGTTAGGATAGTGAAAGGTTGAGACTAAAAAAAATGGATACCGGAGTTTGAAAGATTGAAGGTTGAAAATACCTTTCGGTTTTTTTTTTGTAAGCAAACTCGTGCTGATAACGTGTTAAGAAAGATGAGAAACAAGAAGAGAGAAAAACCAATGAATTGTATTGATCTTACTCTTGGTGCAAATGTTACATTTACCTCTCCTCTATTTATAGTAGGAGATTTTACTATTTACATAACCTAAAGTCAACAATAGGTTAATTTAGGTGCATGGAGGGAAGAAAATTTTGCCATGCATTGAATGCATGTACATGTGCATGGGTGGGCATTCACATTACTTTGATATAATTCATAACAATCATGATTTATAAGTAATTTATTGAATATTTTTGGTTGAGATTGTCCCAGTCAAACTATGTAGTGAGACGGTTCGGTTCAAATGCTTTATCAACTAGTTTTATTTACAAACCCTAACTCAACTCTGAACTTTATAGTGTTGATAACTCACAAACCCTGTCTTTTATTCCTTCCATAGAAATTATACTACCATTGATGATCATTGACTCTATTGATCTACGTCTCAATCAATCTCTTCTTGCTAACCTCTTCTTCCTTGGGCCAACAATGTTTGACGACCTAGATGAGAATCGCCTCGATTGTGACAGCATCTTTATTAGCAAAACACATAATGGAAGTATGGAAACATGCCAGCAATGGTGGAGGAAGAGGCAGTAGTTGGTTGTCTCAAGGTTTGCTCCTTCGTGCGTGTTCACCTTCATCCACTGCAGCTTTTTAAACTTTACAAGGTAAGTTTTAAATTGCTAGCTTGTTTTTAGGGCCTATACTGTTCAGCTTATTTTCAGTTCAGTTCAGTTCCGCTCTAATAAGTTCGGTTCAGTTCAGTTCAACTCCAATAAGTTTAGTTCAGTTCAGCTCTAATAAGTTCAGTTCAGCCCAGTTCCAATAAGTTCAGTTTAGTTTAGCTCTAATAAGTTCAGTTCAGCTCATCTCCAATAAATTCAGTTCAGTTCCAATAAGTTCAGTTCAGTTCAGCTCCATTCCTTATAATTTAGTTTAACCATTTTGTTTAATATTAGTATTATTGTTGGTCTAATTTATTTTACTTGTCACTCCCTCCGTTTTTTTTAATTTGTATGTTTTACCATTTTGGGATATTTTTTTAAATATGTATCTTTCTACCTTTTCTCATAAATGGAAGGTTGGCCCACCTAATTATTACACTTTTCTCCTACTTTTTCTTTCTTTCTCTCTACCTTTTTAACTTTTTCCTTACTTTTACTAACCTTCTATCTTACTTTTGCATTTTTTTCTTAGTCCGCGTGCAAAAAGCAAACATACATATTAAAAAAAACGGAGGTAGTATTATTATTTTTGCTATAGCTTGTTATTATTATTATTTTTATATATTATTTTGTTATCATATTTACTTGTTATTATTATGGCTGATCATGGTTTGGGTTGGTACTCCGTTTAACCAAATTTCATGTCAATACGAGTATTTTAATTTGCAATTATTGCTTTATTTTACAGACTAGATATTCATTAGTACATCATACAAATAAGCTGCAAAAGATAGAATATATTTAAAAATTACAAAGCTGATAATAATACTGAAGTACTATTTAAGGTACAACATCGTTTGTTACGTTGAATATTAAAGATACTTTGGCGGTTTGAGGTGACGTTTTGTTTATAGATATTATTGATCAACTCACCACAAATCGTGGGTTGGTTAGAAGCACTAACCCATGTTTTAAGCTAACTATCATTATATTTGCTAATTTTTATTATAATGGTAATATCAATTTACTCCTTAGACATTATTGTTATTATACCATCCTCATCAAGTATTAATATATTAATACGGATAATAGTAATTACTCATTATTAATTTATTATTTTTCTCGGTAATTATTATTTTAAAAATTAATTTATGATTATTACTATTATTTATTTGTAAATATTATTTAATAACATCAAAAAATATTATCATTATTCATTTAATACTATTCTAAATTATTAATTATTAATTATTATTACTTATAATTATAATTACTCATTATTTAATATTCATAATAATAATTATTTACTTATTATTTATATATGTATTTCAATTCAATTCAGTTCAGTTCAGTTCAGCTCCAATAAGTTCAGTTCAGTTCAGCTCCAATGAGTTCAGTTCAGTTCAGTTCAGTTCAGGTCTAATAAGTTCAGTTCAGTTCAATTCAGTTCATCTCTAATAAGTTCAGTTCAGTTCAGCTAGAATTAGACAAATAAGCAAGGCCCTTAGAAACTAATTGATATGGGGAGTTTTTTATGCTGATAATAACTTGTGCTTATAGAGCAATATAAGTTTTGGCGTAGAGTTATATTAGTAAAAAGAAGGGAATAAGGGCATGTTCATTTCAGCTTAATTTCAGTTCAGTTCAGTTCAGCTCCAATCAGTTCAGCTCCAATCAGTTCAGTTCAGTTCACTTCAGTTCAGTTAAGCTCCATTCTTTTATAACCATTTTGTTAAATATTATTATGTTGGTCTAATTTATTTTACTAATTGCTATTATTATTATTATTATGATTTATTTTTATATCATTATTATTAAGTATATTATTATTATCTGTATAATATTTTGTTTATTATAGCTTTATTCACTATTATTACTATTATCATTAGGGAGGAACATGGTTTAGGTTAAAAGCACCAAGAAACCCGCGTTTTCAGCCCATAATCCAATCAAATCACGTCAAAATGTTTATGATGTAATTTTGCATGGTCTGACCCAATCATTATTTTATTACTAAATATTAATATGTAATTAAACCTAATTATTAAAATAGTAATATTAATTTAATTCTTAGATATTATTGTTATTATATAATCATCATCAGGCATTAATATATTAATACAAAGACTATAAAATAATTGTTATTAATTATCATTATAATCATTAATCATTATTAATATTAATTTATGATTATTAATATTATTTATTTATAATTATCAATTAAAAATATCCAAAATATAATTAT
The DNA here is from genome assembly GCA_947645195.1 of Patellifolia procumbens. Taxonomy (NCBI): domain Eukaryota; kingdom Viridiplantae; phylum Streptophyta; class Magnoliopsida; order Caryophyllales; family Amaranthaceae; genus Patellifolia; species Patellifolia procumbens. The sequence continues at coordinate 6,299,915 of CANSGD010000972.1, forward strand.
TATTATTCATTAATAATTATTCATTACTATTACTTATCATTATAATTATTATTTAATATTCATGTTATTATTGTTTAAATATTATTATATATTTATTAAATTCAATTTAATTCAATTCAATTCAATTCAATTCTGTTCAGTTCAGTTCAGTTCAGTTCAGTTCAGTTCAGTTCAGTCCAATTCAATTCAGCTTCAATCAGTTCAGTTCAGTTGTTTTCAGTAAATCTAAACAGCCGTTTTTATTTCACATGTTCACTGAACCAATTGATTATTGGTTTATTATTGAAAAAAAAGGTTTTGATGCATTTGCTAACATTAGTCCGTAATAAATTATACTTATAATACTCACTTCATTTTTTTTCCAGTAAGTACACATCTCTCTATTTTTTATCTCTTTCTCTCTGCCTTTTTCACCTTTTTCTTACTTTTTCCCTTTTTCCCCTCTAAGCTTTTCCACTTTTACCTTGGTCAAATTGAAAAAACAAATGTACTTTTTTCATTTAAAAAACAAATGTCAATTTGTCAACCTACTAAGTAAGAAAAAAGGAGAAGTGTCTCATGTTTTTTTAAGAAAAAAATGCCTCTAATAAAAAAGTGTCCCTATTAAAAAAACATAGGAAGTATATACTTTTTCCTATAATATGCTCAAACTAGCACTAAATTTGACTTTACCTCCATTTTGAAAATAATTCTCTTTTTTTAGAACACTCTGTTTTACATTACTCTTTTTCTCTAGGATAATTGCAACTAAAATTCAATTTTAAGATATTATTATTATGGAAATTTTGTCATAATCAACCTTATAAATGCCAGTATTTGTCCAAAATAACCTTATATATCGTTTTTGGCAAGAAACAACCTTATATAACAAAAAGTTTGTTAAATGAAACCTTGGGTGATTTTCCATCCATTGATTAATAAGCTCCAGGTTTGAGGACGTTGTTGTTATTGACGTTCATGGAGAGAAGAAGGAGAAGTAATGGAAAAAAAGATTACTAGAGTTAATTAATCAATGGCCGGAAAAATCACTCAAGGTTCCTGTAACAAACTTTTTGTTATATACAAAATTGTTTCTTGCAAAAAATAAATAAATCATATAATAAGGTATAAGGTTGTTTTTGAAAAAAAACCTGACATTTATAAGGTTAATTATGACAAAAAATTCTATTATTAATGGTAAAGATTGGTAGGTGTGGTAAAATCTATAATTAAGTCGCCGGTAATATAGGTTGAGTGCTCAAAACTCAAAAGGTGAAAAAAATAGGGAGCACCTAAAAGGTAAAAAACCAAAAGCTTAAGGGCCCGTTCGGTATCACTGTGGGTTTCAGTTTTTTGGATTTTTGTATTTGAAAGTTATATGATATATGTCCATAATAAATAAAAAATTAATCAAACTTATTAGAAACATGATGATTTTGAAAACTGACAACTAAAAAGTGAAAACCACTTTTTTTGGTTTCCTGTTTTTTGTTTTTAATTTTCAAAAAAAGCTGAAAACTGAAAACAAAAAACGATAACGAACGACCCCTAAGTACATGCTTAACTCTCCAAACCACAATAAACGCAATTTCAAACAAAAGGTTAAATTTACCAACCTCATTCTATGAATTAAAATTTAGATAAAGTTTACATGATATTTTTTCGGAATAAAGACGCTATAAAATACTTATTTGATCCGTATAAATTGAGACTGTAGATGTAAAACTAAATGGTGTGAAGACTCAGGGTTTATGAAATCCAATAAATATGTTATGCAAATGAAATTAATTATATGGAGAACCATATGTGACACAAATAACTAATGGATTCAAATTATTCAATTAGTCAAGAAAACAAATTTCAAAATAATATATGTATCTTCTTATAGACCTACACTCAATACTTCTTGGGAATGGAGAAATCTAATTAATGAATTTGAGAACACTCTTTATACTAAGGGTTTTGAATGGCAAGTGGGAAATATTTTTTAAGTATGATAGCAGCTTTTTTTTTATTGTCCTCTTAAAGAGTTTGAGTTAAGCATACTTTTAAAGTTTCATTTTTTTCACCATTTGGGACCTCGATTTTTTTTTTCACTCATGAGGACCTAAAATGAAATTTCTAGCCATTTAACCACGCTTTAACGTTTAAGGATAAGGTTAGTTGCACAATGAAAAAAAATCAAATTAAATTCAAAAGTGATTCTTGTGAGAAGTATGTGAATAAGTACATGGGATAGTTGTTATCTTAACAGTGCCAAAAAAATCAAAATTAACAAAAACTTGTCTTCTCAATTTCTGGCCATTTACGCTTAAACTCACTCGAGGTTAGTTACGCAATTTAAAAAATTGAATTAAATTTAAAAGTGATTGTTGCTACATATATGCGAATAAGTACAGAGAATAATTGTCCTCTTAACACTCCCCAAAAAAATCATAATTAACAAAAACTTGTCTTCTCAATCATCTTCTCTAGCAACTGAACCTTCTTATTCAACTCCGCCATAAAAGACACCTTGCGAGCCTCAATTTGTTCCCGTCAAATAAATGTCAAATTCTGACAAATCTAAACCCCTTATTATTACCCCTATTAAGAACGAACCTAACCCTAATCCCCCCAAAAAATTTCTCAAAATTAAAAAACGAAACCAACCCCAATCCCCACTACAAATTATTTTCAAAATCAAAATTTGATTACAAATACACAAAATAAACCACAATTCAACAACATCAAACATAAATTTGCAATATTTTGTTAAAACATCTTTATGGAGAAACAATTATTCTTAAACTTCACATCCTTAATATATATGAAAAATGTCAAGGAATCGGCTCAACTCAACCATAAGAGGTAAGAAATCAAATTAATAATAAAACACTTTACTCAACAACTAGGCACCAACAAGGCAACAACATGATTCCGTGATTCCATCGCTCAAGTCTCAACCACATTGCCCAATGGCTAGCTAGCTGTGAAACTGTCAAGGAGTAGTAATTTATGTATATGGAGAATGTAGTAGTATTGAATCATTTCATAAAAAAAATAATTTCCATTAATTTCTAGTAAATATACACTTGTAATTTACCAATAAATGGAAAATTAGCATATAAACAAAAACTAATCTAAGTTAATAATATCCCAAAAAAATCACATATCAGAGGATTAGAAAAATAAATTAGAATATAACAAATGCAACTAATATTAGAATACTAGAACAACATAATTAGTTGAGGAGATCATTGATTTGTTGTGAAATTAATGGACTTGTCTCGGAATCACAATGCTCTTCAAGTTTAGGGAGATAATCCAAGGGAATTAAGCACTTGTCTTTTGTGTAGAGCTTCTCTTGGACCAATTGTGATGACAAAATCGGAAGATTTTTTAAGTTGGTCTTTTTGTCACTATCATCCTGCAAATAGGCATCCCATATAAAAATAAAAAAACATTATTATTTATCAAACTCAAATAAAGCATTCATATTTCAAAACAAATAATTCCTAAATGCATACTATTAGAATTTATAGACATATATTTACATAGTTATGTCTATTCTTATTAGTTGTTAATTGTTCTAACTACTTATGTACAAAGATGAAGCAATGGTGGTAGATCCAAACCAATATATTACTCGATGCAAAACATATCATAATTTTTTAGAGGGGATTAATTGATCAATTCCACAGTAATATATTTTTGTTTTTTATTATAAGAATTTAGCCCTCATTTGAAAATGTAGCTCGGCGACCCGGTATCCTATATAACATGTTTTTTTTTGTTACTATTTGCCTTTGTGATAGTTGCATTATTTCTATCCCTTTCCTATACACAATTTACGTAATCCAATCATAGACAGCTTCTCTTGTATTATGAAAGGTAGCATCTTTACCAAAATGGTAAAACAGTGAGATAATCAATTCTTTTTTTTTTGAGAGAAGTGAGATAATCAATTCTATATACTCTTGCTCTGAATAATTAGGCCTAAATGCATCATCGATTCTTACCAGGTGACCAAGAGTACAATATTTCCATACTTTTTTTGGAAATTATATTTCTATAAATTCTTATTATGAAATGGTCTTTGTTCTTTTTTCCTTTTTTTTTTTTTTGAGAGATAACTGTATTCCTATTATTAGGCCTAAATTTATGGGTTTCACATTGACTGCACAAAAAGTTGTTGACTAATTCTTAATTAGGTCATAAGCTTAATAAGAAAATAGGCGACATGACCAGAAAACTGCTGATTTGCAAAATCACTTCAAAAACCACCCTCCAGAAACATAGTGAACCAGACAGCATAAGAAATCAAAAAATTGCTTGCAAAATCAACTACTACACCCACAATATTCCAAAAAATGTCATATTAGCATGCATGTTGTTTCATCGATTGCTACAATAGAGCCTTTGAAAGGGAAAACAGGGAGCATAAGAACATGTTATAAAAACATATGATGAATTGATGGAATGATATGACTATATGCAACATGCTCACAAGTCACAATAGTGTTTCTAACATTGTGATGAAAATGACCCTAACTAGTGTGGACCCTAAAAAGTATTAATCATTTTTTATGGTTATCAACGATTCAATAATATTTTATATTATGATACGATCATATCTATAACATGAGATGCAACGGTATAGAAAAAACTCAACATATGAAATGTAATTGAACAAGAAAAAAACCCGCATATATACTATTATTATAACTTGCAAATGTCATCATAGAAATAGGCTAGAGCAAATCAGAATTGGCCCAACCCTTTTATACTTAATCCGACTAAAAAGTTCATATTATTTGGATATTTTAAATATTGACTAAATCCGATCAAATCCGACCCCATCCTGTTTTTTCAGCCCCAAAACCCATTAAAGCTCTAAAGTTCGGCCCAACCCGACCTTTGAACAACTCTAAAATAGGCTTTAAGTAGTTATTATTAACAACAATTCAATCATGTTCTTTATCATTACGCGCCAACAATGTTAAAGAATGCAATCTAAGCAAGACTACCCCAAAGCTATACACTTAAAAAAACAAATGACCCAATTGAAAACCAAAATTACTGAAGAAAAACAAAAGAAGAAGAAGCTGAAATTAGCAAAGTTACCTGATCCTGATGTAAAGTTTGAACAGACTGAAGAATCCCCAATTGAGCTTGCATGAACTTAACATACTTAGAAGCAGCAGTTAACATTTCAGCAGTATTCAACTTATTACCACCAGGAATCAATTTCCCTAGCTCATGTGTCTTTTCTGTTATTTTCCTTCTTCTTTCTCTTGCTGCTTTACTTTGTGCTGACACAATTTTCACTTTATTATCACCACCATTATGAATATTATTATCACAATTCTCCCCATACCCTTCATTAACATAACCATTACCAACATAATTCTGCTGATAACTCATATTATCAGCTCCAACAATCTCCGGCACGGCGAAAACGGTATCGTACACATCAAAAGCAGACACTTTCTGCTTCTTAGCAAAAGGGTTGTCATTGTAATCATAATCATAGTTATAGTCCTCATTGAAAGAGAAGATATCGTCGGCGGGGCGAAACAAAGGAGGAGGAGGAGGAGGGGTGAAATCATCAGTGGGTATGAATACATCATTGAATTCAAAGGGTTGAAAAGAAGGAGGATTAAATGTAGGATCATCAAATTGGAATTGAGGAGGAGGTAAAGGATCAAAGCACAAAAGCTGAGTTTCAATAGGAGATGGTGGTGAGAAAAGAATATCAATAGGGTCTTGAAAATGAAATGGGGTAAAGTAGTTAGGATTATTATTATGCCAATCTAACGCCATTAAATTGAGTTAGTTAATAAAATAAAATTAAGCTGAGGAAAAAGAGGAGGAGAATATAGTAGAAGAGTATGTGTATGAGAGTAGACTAAATAAAGACTAGAGAGTAAAAGAGTGTGTAAAGAGAGTACAGAGGATGAATGAAATATAACTGCTATAAACTGCTAGAGAGAGAGCGAGAGAGAGAAGTGGAGAGTAACCGTCACTAAGAAACTTTTGGAGGATCCGAGGTAGAAGTAGTTAGGGTTTCTATACTTTCATTGGCGCCATTTTTTGTCTTTTTTTTTTTTTTGCAAAAAATGCAATAATGTAATTATTTTTTTTATAATCCAATTTCATGAGTTTTACATGCATGACTAAAAAAGAGAGTCATCAACTCAATAACTCATCGCATACAATCATACAATGACTAGATTTAAAACCCAATTTTTTTTTTCTGGTATAAGTCACATAATTACCATAATAATAATAATTTATCCTTTAAAGTGATCATAATTTTTATTTCATCAATTAATATGCTCCAAATATGTAGGTATTGTTATCTACGACTGAAAACAGCTAAACTATCAAAACTAAAATCAGCTGCAAAATAAGCACGGGAGAACAAGTCATAGAAATCTATTTATTGAACTTAAGAATTACTAGCAACTTAATAGCAAGTAGCAACCAGATATTGCTTATAGTATAACATCATGTCGTCAATGTGCTACAATAATTTAAAAAAACCGATATTGAAGATTGGGCCTTGGCGTGCTCCTTTTATTTAAAAGCTTTTTAGTATTTTTTTTCTAGAAGGAAGTTAACATAAAGTGCATTTCGTGCATGTACGACAATGAACTCGACCCTGTTCAACTGTTCTTTTAGACTAATAATTCACAAATTCAGTTTAGTTTAATTTATTACATTTAGACAAAAACTGAATTTAATTTAGTCCGGTCCAAAGATACAGAGCTTTGATTCCACAATTTATTAAAAAAGAACAGGATCGATCCACATTAAACTAAAAAAATCCACATTAAAGCTTTAATCCCACATTAGTAGTAAGGTTGAATTTACTTTTGGCCCATAAGTGTAACTTTACTATGGACTTCACCTGAGTAATTGAATTGACATACGTTTTAATATTCTTATCCACTAAGGCTAAGGCCCTAACAAGTTATTAATTCTGAAGACTTAGGGTGCACTGGGGGGCTTCATTGGTAAAGCACCCTCAATTTGTTCTTGGATAGCAATGTATAGTTGTATACCAATTAGTGACTCCATTAACTTAGTTTCTGGCCCACATTTTATCATATTGATCATTATTTGCCGGCCTAGTTAGTTACGGTAGCATAATGGGCATAAAGGTTGTTATTATATTGGGTTATTGACAAAGTCTTCATTGGAAAAGGTCAAATATGACTAATAAAAGCGTAAATAATTTTGTAAAGGGGAAATGGGCTTAAATTTTTGACCTACTTCACTAATTTTGTTTTACTTTTGGGCTCTGTTTGTTTTGGAGGAAAACATCTTTTTGGAAAATAATTTTCCATCATCTTTCCGTTTTGTTAAGGGGAGGAAAACCATTTTCTCAAGGTGGAAAATTTATCTTTTAAAATGGACAATCATTTTCCTTTTTTAATCAAGGTATGCCACATTTTCCATCATCCTCCTTACTTCTCCTTATTCACTTCTTCCATCCTTCCACTCCTTTTTACTACCATTTTCTTTTCCCCCTAGGTTTTCCATCATTAAAACAAACAAAGGAAAATGTGTTTTACAATCATATTTTCCATTGAAAATCATTTTACGTGGAAAATGCTTTTCCATGAAAATTGTTTTCCGTCAAAACAAACGGACCCTTGATTACATATGAATTTCGCTCTATTTTTTTTAATAGACCCACATGTAAATGATTTGCAAGTTATATGAACCGTTCTATTTGATCCATTAATTAGATAACCCATTATAGAATATAGATCAATCTAATTGGCCCGATAACTAGATCAAATAATCAATTTATACTCTATGACACTATAAAAGAATCTGATTGCTCTTCCGATCATCTCCTTAAGATGGCTCCACCTTATTATTAATTAAAAACTCTCATTTATATAATTCTTTCAAGCCATTAACTTAGAATATGACTATCTATCATAATTTGAGAACTTTTTCGATATTACTATGAGTTTTTAGTATTATTCTAAAAGTAATGATACTCAATACAACCATATTTATATTGAAAACCGCTTAAAAACTACATTTTGTGACACATATAAACTTGTTTTTAGTTTTCAAAAAGAAAAGAAAATTGATATAAGATGATAACAATTAGGTCTTTAGCTAGCTAAAATCTTACACACTGAGTGTAGCCGTGTAGGACATTTTTCTTAAATTCAAGTTATGAAAATTCTCCGCAAAAAGAAAAGTTACGTAAATCCAACCTAAATAACTCCATCGAATTAGGGTACCTCTTAGATTAACAACGATATCAATGTCCAAAATTAGTATCGAGACTCTCGACTAAACCATTTTTCTTTCGTTTCTTGGTTGAAAATGAAACTAGTTATGATTAGGTTAATCATTAATGGGCTAGCTAAATGTTTGTTTTTTTTTAAATCGAAACAGTCAATTAATTACTATTAGCAACCAAAAAAAACATTAAAAAAGAAAATAATTGATCCCATACTAAGTGAAAGTACAAAAATACCCCCAAAGTCTCATACTCCACTATTGTAATTGTAAGAGAGTTTCTCCTTCCTCCTATTCGTTCTCTGTTCATCCCTAAATTTCTCCTTCTAACAGAATTCTCTAATCTTCTTCCCCACTGCACGCCCTCCCTCTCAACTAACTTTCCCTCTTCCCTAAAATTTCTCCACGTGCCCCTTTCTTTCAGGCTCCCACAGTCCACCATCTACCCCCTTCCCCAAGAATTTTTTTTTATCAAATTATGATATGACATAAATAAAGTAACAAGAAAAAAGAATGTGTTTTTATATGAAACTAGTATTTATACCTAGGCGATGCTCTGGAATTTATATGAATTATACTATAGTAATTGACAATTAAAGTTTGATATAGAAGGATGTTAGTAAAAAACTAGCTTTTTTAGACCCGTGCAAAAATGCACGGGAAAGTTTTTTTGTAAATAGATTTTGAGTTATTATTTAATAGATCGTTAGATTACAAACTAAGTTGAAGATGAATAATGTAAATTGATCTAATAAAAAAATTAATCAAGTTAAGAATATAAATAGACACAAACTATAATTTTGGTTCATTATATATAACCTTTTCACAATATACTGTATAAGATAAGGTCGAATAAGGATTAATTAAATTCAATCGGTTTTACAAACTATTTTCAATACAGTGTCGGTTTATTATAATAATAACTCTTCTTGCAGATTCAAAAACTCTTCGGGAGTTTTGTTAACCAACTCACGAACTACCGTGTCATACAAAATAAAATACTCATTCTTTGTTCCGTCAAATACAATAATCTTCAACCTAGATCTTTTGTGATCAAAAAAATTATCTAAAGTCATGAGGAGTACTTTGTACATTGAAAGTTTCAAAAAAGTAATGCAAATAGATAGTTACTAAGATTGGTTCTCTTAACAATATATCTATCTTTTGGACAAAATTTGTCTTTACCATCTTTAATAACTTTAGTAGCACATCTTATGCAAGCTTGATACCACCACCCAAAATCAAAAATCAATGTCCACTATAATTGCCAAACAACTAACTTTCCCAAGTAATTTTTTTTTTTTGTAATTTTAAAGTCATAAATTTAACTAATACCTTTGAATTTCATATATTTCGCTAAGGCAACTAATTTCGGGATCATCTCGTATGCAAAAATTTGAATGCCAACTGAACGGAGTATAAAATCATTTCTTACTTCTTGGCTATAAAGTTCCCTCGTTGCGCGACAAATCTCATATATATCACCTATTTAAGTAAGGGATAACTATTATTGTATTTAAACAAAACGGTAGTATATTCAGACAGAATATTATACACATTAGACGATGATTTTATGGCAAAAGGATAGGTAATATGCTGATTGTACGTTTGTTAACTCGTCATCAATACTTCCCACTTCAGTATGAGTGACATAGTCATTCCTTTCCCATACACGTATTATTCGAACCCTTATGTTGTAAAATTTCTTCTCTTTGCTTATTTCATCTATACTGATTATTTGACATAGACGATCCATTGTAGTTTTATTTTGAAAGAACTTAAATATGATTCTTGTAAAGTTGGGAAAATGCAAAACAAATTTGTTAAAGATATTATCATATTTATACATAATATTAAGTAGGTAGTGACTTAACTAAAGGAAAAAACTTCAAATAAGAAAATCCGAAAAATTACGGAAAATTTGTAAAAGTAAAATAACAAAAAAGATAGCATGTTCATATAAAATTTCATAAAATAATATGGATATTATGTTCTTCTAGAAAAATTATATTATCTTAATTGCATTTAGTAGTCTTAATCTATTAGACACTCCTAAAATCTTCCTTAATTAAAGGAAAAAACTTTAAATAAGGAAATCCTAAAAGGTGACATGTAGTATTGATAAATATGTTGATTATTATGGTGATTTTTTTGTAGGATAATCGTTAAATATGGATATTAACTATTAAGTAGTGAAAAGTCAGATTATCTTAATTGTATTTAATAGTCCTAATCTATTGGATACTCCTAAAATCTTCAATAAGTAAAGGAAAAAACTTGAAATAAGGAAATCCTAAAACGTATAATAATAAATTGACAGATATGGTGATTTTTTAAGTGATTTTTTGTATGGGAATCTTTATTTATGTTTTTTTAGAATTATTATTTATGGTGATTTATCTTATTACTACATAATTTATGAGAATCTTTATTTTGTGCGTGTTGCATTGTAATGTTTATGCTGGAAATATAGGTTAATACTTAATGAGGGTCATACAATTGCTTCAATTTTCCCTTTCAGTGTAAAAATATTTTTTATTCTTTGATAATTAAATTTGAAACAACATTTGATAGTAACATTTTTTTATTCTTTGTATCAAATGTTATTATCAAAGAATTAAAAAATATGTTATTATCAAATGTTAACCTAAATAAAATTATAAGGAAAAAATTTAAGCAGATGGATTATTATGGTTAATTGACCTAATAAAAAGATTATGGGCTTTAATATCAAAAGCTAACGGCTAAATATTATTATTAATAAGTTATGACTTTATGTTTGATTATACTATAATATATTATATGATTATATTGCATGATATGATTTGAAACAATATAGGTGATTAGGAAACTTATTAACCTTATGATAATCATTCACATTTTGAATGACAACTTTATACATATTATCTCCGTCTTTTTCATAGGGACGTTTGCCTTTCCACACGGTTCAAGAACAATGTGCAAAAGTAAGAGAGAAGGATGGTAAAAGTAAGGAAAAAGTAAAAAAGGTAGAGAGAAGAAGAGAAGTGTAATAATTAAGTGAACTAACCTACCATTTTTGGTAAAAAGTAGAAGTGTCTCAATTGAATAAAAAGACCTCTAAATGAAAAAATGTCCCTATTATAAAAATGGAGGTAGTATTATATAATTAATCTATATAGACTACATGGTTGCTAATCAATCTATATATATAAGTGGATAGATTATAGTTAATTGACCTTATAAAAAGATTCTGGGCTTGAAAATCAAAATAGGAATGTTAGTTGTTTAATGGATTGATAAATATCATCTACAAAAATATATAATTTCCTTTAAATTAAAGTATAAGAATGTGATTGATAAAAAATAGGAAGTTTAGTTTGATTGATAATTATCGTTTAGAAAGTTGATAATTTCATTTAAATTAAACTCTAAAGATCGTTCATAAATGGTAAAGATAAGTATAATCTATGACACAACCATGGAAAATTGTAAGTGCTTAGGTTTAGGTTTGAATTTAAAATTTGAACTTAAGTGGATAAAAACGAACTTAGATTATGTTTAATTGACCTAATAAAAATATTATGGGCATGAATATCACAAGATAACGACAAAATATTATGTATCTAAATTATATTATTATTAATAAGTTACGATTTTATAATTGGTTATACTATAATATATTAAATGATTATATGATATGATCTGATTTAAATCAATATAATGAGATTTCATTACTATATTTACTTAAAAAAATATACATAATAACTAAGTGATTAGTCAACTTATTAATCCATTGGCAGTCAATCACTCTCTTAATGACAATTTAATACATGTTTTAAAAAACAAATTTAAATTATAATAATTACAATATTTAAAATATTACTCCCTCCGTTCCAGAATGTTATACCCATTTGGAATATGGGGGAAAATCAAGGCAAATAAAATCATAGGAGAATCTTATGTTTATTTTAATAATTTTCATGTACTTTTATTTGTCCTTATTAGGAAAAGTAAGAGAGAGATTCAAATGTGGGGACCATTAAAGTACAAATGAGTAAAAAGGTAGGTAAATGTTTAGATATTGAAGGTTAAAATAGGGAGAAAAAATGTATATAAATAGAAAAGATTCTATATGGGTATATCTTTTTGAAACGATCTAAAACGGAAAATGGGTTTAACATTTTGGAACGGAGGGAGTATAATCGTTTTTAATAATAGGAGTAGGATTACAATTGTTGATTGATTGATTATGTGATAATTTGATTGAATTATGGAATATTTAGTTGATTTAATTTATTAGTTGATTCAACTTAATCAATCAATATCCTATCAAATTGATTGATTTAATTGAAACCGTGATTGATTTCTTGATAGGAAGTTTAGTTGTTTAATTGAATGATAATTACCATTTATAATACTTGATTGATTGAGTCCGTGATTGATCTAATTTGATAGGTTATTGATTGATTGGGATAAGCTAAATGATTGATTGATATCATATTTCAAAAGGTGATTGATATAAAAAGAGGCAATTGTTTTATGTTATTCTCAAACAGAACCATTTATAAGACTATTAAAATTTTATTTATTTTAAAATATTTAAACATGATTGATATCAGAAGAGGAAGTTTAGTTGTTTAATTGATTGATAATTACCATTTATAAAACCAAATTAATTTCCTATAAATTAAATTCTAAAGATCGTTTATAAATGGTAAAGATAAGATAATATCGTTTGTAAATGGTAACAATAGTTCATTTAAATTTATGGGTTAGTCAAATTTGAATGCATGAAATTGGTTAAGGAATATATTATCTAATTAACTTGGAAAATATTTGTTAAGATATTTTGCTATTAAAACGAAAATTTACAAAGTTAGTCAAATTTGAATAAATGTAATCAATTAAGGAAAACAATATCTAATTAATTAGGAGATTTTTGACAAAAATAGGCGTTATTGAATAGTTTACCAAAGAAAAAAAATTCCAAAAATATTTTTCGTAATCTTTTGTTAGAGATTTTAATCTACTGATTTCTTTACATAACCGAATTTTAAAAGATGTTAAACACAAAAACGGAAAAGATACAAATTTGAAGAAGAAAAGATGTTAGTCAAATTTGACTAATTCGACAATAAAAAAGGAAATTTATGGGTTAGTCAAATTTGAATACATGAAATAAGTTAAGGAAAATATTATCTAAATTACTTGGGAAATATTTGCTAAGATATTTTTCTATAAAAACGGAAATTTACAAAGTTAGTCAAATTTGAATAAATGTAATCAGTTAAGAAAAACGGTGTCTAATTAATTAAGGAGATTTTTGACAAAAATAGGCATTATTGAATGGTTTACCAAAGAAAAAAAATCCCAGAAAGATTTGTCGCAATCTTTTGTTAGAGATTTTAATCTACTGATTTCTTTACATACCCGAATTTTAAAATATTTTAAACACAAAAACAAAAAAGATAAAATTTGGAGAATAAAAGATGTTAGTCAAATTTGACTACTTGGACAACAAAAAAGGAACTTTATGGGTTAGTCAAATTTGAATACATGAAATAAGTTAAGGAAAATATTATCTAAATTACTTGGGAAATATTTGCTAATATATTTTTGTATAAAAACGGAAATTTTCAAAGTTAGTCAAATTTGAATAAATGTAATCAGTTAAGGAAAACGGTGTCTAATTAATTAAGGAGATTTTTGACAAAATAGGTGTTATTGAATGGTTTACCAAAGAAAAAAATCCCAAAAAGATTTGTTGTAATTTTTTGTTAGAGATTTTAATCTACTGATTTCTTTACATAACCGAATTTAAAAATATTTTAAACACAAAAACAGAAAAGATACAAATTTGGAGAAGAAAAGATGTTAGTCAAATTTGACTACTTTCACAATAAAAAAGGAAATTTATGGGTTAGTCAAATTTAAATACATGAAATCAGTTAAGGAAAATATTATCTAATTAACTTGGGAAATGTTTGTTAAGATATTTTGTAAAAATTTATTCTATTGATTTCAATGTATAACCGAATTTAAAAAGATTTTAAACCAAAAATCAGAAAAGATAAAAAATGGGAGGGAAAAAATGTCAATGGATAAATGATTTTTGACAAAATAGGAGTTATTGAATGGTTTACCAAAGAAAAAAATCCCAGAAAGATTTGTCGTAATCTTTTGTTAGAGATTTTAATCTACTGATTTCTTTACATAACCGAATTTAAAAATATTTTAAACACAAAAACAGAAAAGATACAAATTTGGAGAAGAAAAGATGTTAGTCAAATTTGACTACTTTCACAATAAAAAAGGAAATTTATGGATTAGTCAAATTTAAATACATGAAATCAGTAAAGAAAAATATTATCTAATTAACTTGGAAAATATTTGTTAAGATATTTTGTAAAAATTTATTCTATTGATTTCAATGTATAACCGAATTTAAAAAGATTTTAAACCAAAAATCAGAAAAGATAAAAAGTGGGAGGGAAAAAATGTCAATGGATAAATGTTTTTTTTAACAAAAAATAATTATAATTTTTAAATGAAAAATAAAAAATATTACGAAAAGTACTGTGAACATTTTCAAAAAAAATCAATTTATTACTTGGGTTAATGTAAACTTCAAAATAGTATATAATAATGATTTAATAAATCGGTTGGCTACATCAAGATATTGTATTCAACAAATGCAAAGAAAATTAAAAATTACTACAACAATACACTACAATTTACTAATAATAAAAAAATAATTAGGTAAAAATCTAGAATAACTTTGAGATTGCATAAAGAACAAACAAAATGTATATCCGAATAATCGAATTATAATATAAATACGACAAAAGAATATAAAAAAATGAATTTATTATTATTCAATAGATAAGAATTACATTTGATGAATTAACAAACAATAAAATACATAAAGAAATGACAATACAAAAAAAACCGATTAGATCGATGATACTTTCATGAAAATATTCATAACCTCCATTGTGATGTTTTGTGATGATGATGATGAAACTTTCTTCAATCGCATTCGGAGGATTCATATTCTTCGAATCTGAGAAATAAAATAATGTAACAATCTTCTTTCAATCAAATTTGTCAAACTGTTCCAATTTTCTTGAATGATTTTATTGAATGGAGCCATGTTTTCATTTTGAGAGAGAAACATTTAGAATGAGAGAGGCTAGATTTAATTTCGATTGAAATGAGCTATCTTGTTGTATGTATTTATAGTGGCATATTTATGAAACAATGAGCTAACTTTCTTAAAAAAACGTTGGTCCTTTTCATTCTATGATGACTCTTTCCTATAATGAAGATTAAATTTAAAAGCATTGATATATTCAATTTTGATTTGTTAAAATTCCTAAAACATGAAAGCAGATCTTAACTTTTGATTTGTTATTTTAAGCAATTATGTAATTAAGCGAATTGATTAAGGAACCTAATTTTAGGCAGTTATACCGAATTGATCTCAATTAACCCTTTTAATATCAACGGTTTTTTAGGAATTTTTTAATTGCCGGATTTCTTAGCAGATTTTATTCAATTAAGGCATTTATCATCAAAGCTTTTTTAGAAAATGATTGAAGATATGGTTTTCTAAATAAACCAGCTATCTAATTCAAAAAACATAAAGCTCTAATGCTGACACGTGGCAAAAAAAGCTATGAGGCATGTTAGTGTAATTTTATTTTGCAGATCCAATTTTATTTTGCTTTAGTGTAATATATAGATAGTATGTCCGAAAATAATATAGGAATGTTAATTTTGGCAAGTAATATTAATTGATATTATAAGCTTATGGAATAATCATTGAAATCTATATAATTTAAATATTATGAATGCAATATACTTTACAAATTCAGATTATGGCAGAAGAAATATTAAAAGTGATCAAGTACATATAACTGCAATTCGTTTTTTAAAAATAATGCACAGGGATTTTATTGGATCATCCAATACGTGGGCTATATAATTGCCAAATCTCATGGGATTTGAGAAGAATAATTCTTACTGAAATTCAGCCAAATAATTGCCACAATATTTAGGAAGATAATGAAAAATCAAATCTATTCCTTAATTAAATGAATCAACCGAATAAAATTTAGGAATCTATTCAATGAAGGATTTGAAAATCACGTTAATTTAGGAATAGATTAAGGGACTGATTTTTATTTTTTTGAAGATCCTTTAATTAAGGAATCAACCGCATAAATGGAAGTAAATGGGTAATTCTTACTGAAATTAAGTCAAATAAATGCCAGAATATTTAGAAAGATAATAAAGAATCAAACGCTAATTTAGGAATAGATTAAGAGACTGATTTTCAGTATATGAAATTCCTTTAATTAAGGAATCAACCGCATAAATGGAAGTAAATGGGTTGTTTATTGTTGCCTAATTAAACGGAAATATTTTTTTTTAAAAAAGCAAAACAACACCAAGTTGACACGTTGGTATTTTAATTGTTATAATGCATTTTAAAAAAAGCAAAAAAATCTGTTGCTGACACGTGGCTTCTATAAACGCTAGGATGCTTGGGGGATCAAGGTTTGCTTTGGATTCATCTGGTGATGACACGTGGCAAAACCCATTTTGCTTTAATGTAATATATAGAATTGAATTCTAGAGAAAATGTTGTGGTGAATGTTTGAATCAAATTTTAAAATCTATTGAATTTATATGATAAATATTATGTCCGAAAATAATATAGGTATGTTAATTTCGGCAAGTAATATTAAATAATATAATCATGTGGAATAATAATTGAAATCTATATATGATAAAAATTATGAATGCAAACAACCCGTTAATTATTTTGAAAACTAATTTAGGAATAGATTAAGTGGGTAATTCATATAGCAAGCAACCGATTTTATTTAGGAATATGATGCTCTTAACTCGATTTTATTTAGGAAGATAATGAAAAACAAATCTATTCGTTAATTAAAGCAATCAACCCATACGTGGTTTTGATAAGTCCACTAATTTAGGAATAGATTAAGGATTTGAATTTTATTTTATTGAGTACCATTTAATTTAAGCAATCAACCGAATTAAATTTTCATTCTTACTGAAAATAAGACACACTTAATTAGCTAATATTTAAGAAGATATTAAGAGTCAAACGCTAATTTAGGCATAGATAAAGGGCATTATTTTCGGAAATTTGTATTCCTTTAATTAAGGGAAATCAAAGGCTAATTACACGGAATTACAATAAAAAAAATGCAAAATAACAGCAATTTGACACGTATATTTTTTAACTGGTTTCATGCATTTTAAAAAAAGGTAAAACATCTTTGGCTGACACGTGGCGACTTAAACGCAAGATTGCATGAGAGATCAATGTTTGCTTTGGATTAATCTAGTGACGACACATGGCGAAAACCATTTTGCTTTAATGTTATATATAGATTATAACTTAGTAGTTTTATTTATAGAAGCAATTAAAGTATTGTAACTTATTGTTTTTCATTGGAAACATTTAATATCATTATAAATATTGATAAAAGAAGCAACAATAATGTAGTAGCACAATGGTTAGAGCATTTATCTTCCATACTCGAGGTCGTGGGTTCGAAGCTTCTCATGGACAATTTGCACACGTGGCGGATTGCAACCTGTGCTTACGCTTTCTAATATATATATAGATTTAACTAGTAAATTAATAAGAAACTCCTGTACAAGTAGTAGCTAGAGAAAGATCAGTCAATGTATTTGTTTATCTTTACAACAAAAAACACAAAAATGAGCTGAAAAATACAAATCTTATTAGCAAATTAAACCCACCAAGGCTTTGTGGCAAGTCTATTTGAAAATGCATATCTAAATTTAGAGCTGTATGGTAACCATTCGATAATCTGAGACGCTTTCTTTCTGTTGTTCTTAGAATTGAGGCATTGTTGTATTGAGTCCTGAAGTTTCCTGTCCACATTCTCGCAGACCCACTTGAGGAGTTCGTCTGGTCCCGTAGACGCTTCTCTCGAAAATCTTTCAAGCATTTTCGGCAGGAAAACCTTCTTTGATGACTTCACTGCTACATTGGTTTGAAGAAATTCCTTCTTTGCCTGTTC
Organism: Patellifolia procumbens; assembly: GCA_947645195.1. Taxonomy (NCBI): domain Eukaryota; kingdom Viridiplantae; phylum Streptophyta; class Magnoliopsida; order Caryophyllales; family Amaranthaceae; genus Patellifolia; species Patellifolia procumbens. Next base: position 6,318,217 of record CANSGD010000972.1, read on the forward strand.
TAACTCGTCTCTGACATTGGCTGCTGTGTAAACCTTCAGCTGCATGTCATAATATCCATAAATTAAATTCATACAAAATGATTACATTATCGAGAGTTGAGAAGACAATGTTCAGTAGATCATAGGCGGGGCAGGATCTGGTCAATTTGCCTGGGGCCATTGAACCAGGTCCTATTTCTGGCCAAGAAGCCGCACAGACGCGAAAATATCAGGCAGAGCGGCCTAAAAAAAGTTCAGAATTCAGATATGCAATTTGGCCCTTGACACTGACAGACCATCAGACCTCTTAAGAGGGAGACTAATCGGGCTGCGCTAAATCACGAGTCAGGGCCACAAGGTGGTGTAGCCTGAATCAGATTGGGCCATACTATGCTAACAATCTCTGACAAGACATGGCAACATGATCAAAATCAACATGACATAAGCACAAAGTTACTGACAGAAACTCGTAGGCTCGTAGCTGATCCAATTCTCCTACATTTCTCTAGATTTGCCATACACTTAATGACCAACTCAAAAGTGACATGAGGACAACCACGAACGCCTTTTACCCGAATTGCTAGCTCTAGTCATATTTGAATAACTCTAAGACATAAGTAATTATAAAGTACACAAAGAGTTACACAAAAGCAAATTGTTTTCATGTTTTAGGAACGCAGTAACTAGAACTTCCACTGCCGAGAGTTCAAAACTGGTTGGTTAATCTTAACCTAGGCCGCATGATAGGAACTTAAGTACATCTGTGAGACTGTGATTGATATACTCATAACAGCTGATGCTTTACAGGAGGGGAAAAATTAAGACTTGTTTTATTTCCTTTGAACTACATCATAAATTATGGAAATGGTCCATTAGCAAGGAAGTTACCACTGGATCGGAAAAGGCTCCAGTGCAGAGCGCAAAGCAGACAAGGGACTGTAAATCAGGAAGACTGAGTTTTGCACTAAGGAGTTGCTTCTCTTCTCCGGATTTCTTTCTGAAGGCCGTTGATAGGATGGTTTCAACCCACTGTTCAAAGAAAACAAGATATAGTGAAGGCGCGTTTGATAAAGAGAAAAAAGGAACCGTAGCTTCCTTAATGAAAAGATTCGACCAACTAGTTTGATTCAACTATTTTAAAAAAATCATTATATGCTCTCTTCGGCTTATAGCAGTTGAACTGGAAAGAACTTAACCGAATTGAAAGAAATAGTGAAATGTGAGAGTAAAAGTATTGTGCAGAGCTAAACTAAAACAAGCTGGGGAATGAACACGCCCTTAGTAATGTGTAAAGATGTTAAAAAAAACTAATTATATCTGAAGTCATCTACACCTTTACTTAAAAACAAATGGTTTCTGCACACATCATCAGGAAGAGATATCAGATAAAATAGGAAAGCTCAAACAAGTATGTTACTCCGAGACTTCTAATTTCACTTGAATACTTAATTTTGAAAAAAAAAACTTATTTTTCTACGAAATGGGCGAGTTCGCCACCTACATATCCGAGTAGACATTTGTAGCGAAGTTTGAGTAACATAGTAGAAAAGTCATAAATATGAGTCCTATTTGAAGGAGAGCAAGTCATTTTCAAACAGCCAAGAACAGAATGGTGATTCTTTTAGTACTACTTAACCAGTTACAAAGGCAGCCATGAGGATCAGGTATTACTGTTTGAGAATAGCCAGAAGCAATTACCCCGCCAATTCGAGGTGTTCTGAAGCAGAATATTGCGTGTTCTATGGCATTCGCAGTGACAACAATTCCACCAATGTTGTAGGCTGCCTGCACTATACAGAGAAACCTGTCAATTCACCAGGTTTTATGATGCATAAATTGTGAAAAACAAGATCCATTCCTACAAGATTAAGATCATAATACTTTTGAGAAAAAGAACTTCGGCAAACACTTCAAAACCTTGACATGTAAATTGTAAGGTCAAAAGGCAGTTTTAACTCATAAAACACAACTCGTTTTTCTGATCAAAAAATAAAAATCCAATGACAACATAGCCTCAGTCGTGCTTTCGTCAACGGGTTTCTGCTACCCCTTCTGAGTCAAATGTTACTATTCTCCCTTTTGGGATTTAAAGAAACCACCTTTTCTAAATATTGACACCCATAATGTTATAATTTTTTCAAGGAACTTTCTTTAGAGTTATGATATATGGAACATGATTGCTCCTTGTGAACCAGCCAGAACACTATGTGGAACGTCAGAAAAAAAATCATGCTTGACAGCTGTATTGCAAAGAAAAAGAACTGCCGGAATCACCCAGTTTCCGAGCTGTTTAGTAGGGCTGAAAATGTCTCTCTTGATCCTAAATTATCTGGATCCCTTCCAAACAGCAGGATCCTTATATAGAACCCTGAAGAAAGATGGTGCTCAGAATTACAGGAAAGGAAATATGCTGCTTTGATGTTTTAGCGACTAATCGTCAGGGAAGAACTACTATGCATGCCCCAATATTCTCTTGTCACTAAACAAATTTAGCATAATTTGATGCATGATTATTTCAATAAGAAAACCATATAATTGCACTACCTTTTGAAACAGGGATACTCTTCGCAAAGAGCTATGGGGGATTCCGTATGCTAAATATGCCTGTAAAAGACCAAAATCAACCCTTTTTACCGAAGAATATAACTAGCATGCAATATCACTTCCTTTTGCAATCCTTACATGCATAATAAGAGAATTATGGATGTTGATCCAAAAAGCAATCTGGGCTTCGGCTTCCATGTGGCTCACATTCACCCTTTCTAGTTGCTCAACTAGTGCTCTACAAGTAAAGAAACAGTGTTGCAGTCAAGATGTGTACACTGTAAAGGTCAGCTGTATTTAGCGAGGACAAACTTCACTGCACACTGTAAAGATTTTACACTAATGACTTTAACACATATAGTGACTTAGTACAGATGAAATTTTTAGCTATTCATGAGTCTAAACCTTTTGTATGAAAGACAATCAGACAACTGACCTAGCCTACATTTTTTTCCTTTGAAGCAACAACATTGCAAAACAGCTGGTTTTGACTTTTGACCACAGAGTCATTCCCGCTCTAATAAGGAAAGTCTTCTCTCTAACCTTAAGGCTATATATTAAAAATGAAACTCACCTGTAGCTGTTAATTGCATAAGATGCACGCGAAAACTGTTTTTTGTCAGTTGGCATTGACGATATCTCTATCATGGGTTTAGAAAGTTGATTTTTTTGGCTGGGGGCAAGATCACCACAAGACTTCGAGACAACAGATGTCTGCTTATTCACTGACTTTTCAGGTTTTTTATATGCTTCACTGCAAAGCCAGCAGTAAACTGTAGCCATACACTTCACCATCTCCCCAGACAACTTGCTAGGGCACTGATGAAGGTAATCCTTCAAAGTTCGAAGGCCAGAATTCTTTACTCTATCTGGTGACTTCCCATGAACCTGAAACTGAAGAACATATTTACCATGAATCATCAACATCCAAAACTAGAGGGGTGGGACAGCTAAATCATAGAAAATGACACCATGTTGAAGAAAGCAAGGTCAGAGGCAGATGGATAAGAGGGTCGTTAACTAATTCATTTCAGCTTTTTGGTCCAATGCCATCAACACAATAGGGTAGCAAAGACAAAGTTATAGCTTCCCACATCCAAACATGAGGGCAGGAAACCCCATGCAAGTGATTAAATAGCAGCCAAAACAACCCAAGTGCGTTCTGCTGTTATTGGTCTAGTTGTCTAAGAGTTAAATAAGTATTCGTACCCTTAACCAATAAAAACTGGTAAAGGGATTTATGAAAAAGGACCTGGACTACATATGAAACAGTAAAAGTTAGGGCAGCTGGCAGGTGCTCAAATGATCTAAAAGTAAAATAGAACTAAGAGGGGATGCACATACAAACAAGGATATTTCATTGTAAAACAAGTAGTTTTTTTCAAATTGGGTCAACAATCAAAAAAGCTCCATGCTACCTTGTAGTTTCAGGATCCAACTAACTGCATTTTTAACCCCTCCCCCCTGCAACACACATGCAGAAAAAAGAGATACAAATGCAGTTTCCGGAGTGCTCTCTCTCTTTCCTTATGAACTTAAAGCATTTATTTCTACCACCAGTACTCATCTCAGCACTCACATCTCATTTTTCAATTCCTGGTAAAAGTGTGGTGGTCAAGTTGTATATAATTCTTATATAATTAGATTCATAAACCTCAGCCCCAATCCAGGTCCAAAGGGGTAAAATCATTGCTTCCACTCCCAGACATTGATTGTAAAGCGCAATTAAACATCAATACGTCTGATTAATACCATATAAACCTCAAATGACAATGTCAATGTATAAGAATTTCCTCATCTAACTTTGCTATATAGATTATGTGGACATCTGTTGAAAATATGTCGATATGTTCTAAAGTGAAAATTGGTTAAATCAAGGCATTTCTCTCTGACACACTCACTGTAAAGGATAACACGATAGATTGACAATGTAACACAGCTTCTTGCCAAGACAAGATTGGATCCACAGTTATGAACAATATATGGAATTATTCTTTGTTTTCACAACAACATAGTAATTCACTACTTCATGACTAAACTAAGCATCAGATAATACCCGTTGTCTTCAAGAAAATGAAAAATCTTGCAAATTACCTTCATCTGGTTAGAACAAGGCTTCTCGTAATGAATGTCTATCTTTCCTGTGCACAGTGAGGCATGTCTAATCTTGCTGTCTTTCTTCGCAGAAGTGCTTTTGAAAGAAAGAGCTCGCAAAGGGAACTTCTTCGAGGAACAAAAAGCGCTTGAAATTATGCTAGGATGTTTCCTTGCCTTGTTTTTAGTATGAGCAGGCGAACTTATGCCAGAGGTTTGCACAGATGGCGGTTGACTAACACACTGTTCAAAGATGTTCCTGTAGAGAGAAAGAACATGCTGCTCTCTATTGGCAACCTCTTCTTCAAGTAACTCGATCTCGGCAATCAGCTCTTTTGTCTGAGGAAGTTAACAGCATTAGAGCCACTTATTAATATCAAGAAGCCCAAAGGAAAAAAAAGAACAACACTTAACTGAACATTCTACTAATTAAAGCAAATTCAACAAAGTGCTAAGAAAAGCAAGAGGATTCAAGCTCCAAAGTCATGTATGCCACTAGTGGATGAAAGGTTGGTTTTATTAAGAAATGTGAAGCAATCAAATTCTCCATGATCTTCTCATGTCCATGTTTGATTTATTTTAATCTTAGATATTTGTCCAAGTTTTCTCACTGAAAAAAGTTTAGGGTATTTTCAAACATTTTCACCAGTGTAAGTCACTAAATGCTATTTAGTTTAGCATCTTCTTATACCTGAGCAGCAACATGCCTATGACCTGGAGACAAAGCACTAGAAGCCCGACCAATCGCTTTCTCAAGCATATTGCGCATTGACCTCTCTTGCTGCAAACGCGATTGAAGTAAATATACCTGCATTTAGCAATACACAGTAAGATATATGCTAGGCACATAATATAGTAAACCTCTGGCTATCTGAGATCCTCTATCTCATAATACATTGTTTCAAGTTGTGGCTCTTGCCCAAGCCACACACTCATAAACATGGTAGTTCAGAGCAAGAAGCAAATATATTTACTTACTGAGACATATACTTCCTTTTATATAGAAAGCAAGGTAAGATATACTTCATCGAGCATAATTTAAAAGAACAAGTCATCCAACATACTAACTTACATCCTTCTCCAAAGAGGCGCGGTGATTTGAAGAGCTGGAACTTGAATCGATGGATTGCCCATTAAGAGGGGTTTGAGAGCCACAAGTCCTTGTAGAAAATGGCGAGTCCTATGAACAACAGGAACACAAAAAACGTGCAGATTTGTCAAAAGTAATTCCACATTCTTCAATGCCATGTATAGTGCAAGTTTTAAGCTTATGACATACTAGTTCAAACCGTTTTAACTTTCTTAAACTCCGAGCATCACAGAATAAAGCTTTATATAAAACAAATATAAACTACTGAGGAATAGGATTTGTGATCTTACAAGTGATAAGTTTTGATTGCATCCAATAGAATAAGGAACTCCAATTCTTGAGATATCGCCTTTCCTGTCTGAAGCACTGAAGTGAGAAAAGATGGAGACATTTAGACAGTAATGGTGATAAATTACATTCAATTATACATCGAGTTCTTCCCAAATGAAGGTCTAAAGAATTGGCACCAAATTCTGCAGAAGCTACATCAATAATCAAAGAGCCTTCTTAAAGGAGACCCATCAATTACAACCTAGCAGGATGATCATTTACAACAAGTTGCAAGCTATAAAATTACCAATATGTAATAACAACGCAGACTTATCGACATTTCTCAGAATCCAAAACTAATGATAACCAAATAATGTCAGCAATTTAACCAGATATCTCAGCAGCTTTAGTGAGAAGGTTATTCATGTAAGCAAGAAACTCATACTAAACCACGAGACCATAAGAATAATGTACAAGCACATGAACGTTTAGCTAATAAAATATTAACTAGTGATAACAACCCATAGGAACTATATAAACATATCAGATAACAACACACAAAAGTGGGCATGTAAGCAATGTTGTCACCTCCTTGAGCGCCTATGGAGGATACAAACTCCATCCTCTCTCTTCCCAGCAATACTTTTATCATATTCATGGCCTTTGTTCAAACCCTCCATTAAGGATTAAAGAAGACTTAAAGAATTATTCTTTTTTCTGGGTTTCCCAGAATTGTTCAAAAATCAACCTTCACTAGTTGCTACTGCTATACTACAATGTAAAATAGGTGCACCAAAATGGAATCACTTGATTGTACTCCAACTAACTAAATTGAAGTAGGAGTAAGGATAGTAAATGTGGAAGGACAAGTGACAAAGACTACTCAATCAGTTACCACATGAATTTTATTTTAATTTTTTAATTTATGAGCTTAGAATAACTCGGACAATCTATCTATATGTTTATGGAAAAGTCGGGGTAAAATCAAAAAGTTTTAATGCAATAAATTTTAACTTAAAATCTTATGGTTCTAACTAAACAGAAGTATGTTTGATGTTAAACTTTTAAATCTTGAGCTTTTTAGTTGAACGGTCCGTTCTTTTCAACTTATTTTCAAACCTTATAAATTCAGATTAGGTCGAATAGGGTCGAATAGAGTCTCATCTAATAAGGTCTAATAAGGTTTCATTTAATAAAGTCTAATAAGTTCACATAAGTTGAAAAGATTAGACCCAAAATCTTACATTTTTTCACTTTATGGTCTATCATATAATTTCTGAAAAACATCCCTTGGGACTGAATATAAGAGTCTAAAAAACTTTCAAACATTAACAACACCGATTCACGCGTAATTTTGGCAGAAATTCCCAATTTGTTACCATTTCCGGCAATATATTCAACGTTTATAAACAGACCTTAAGGTTGTATATATCATTACCCTATCTTTTTTGACCGTCTATCCATATCTAACACAAGACTTTGTAATGAGGTTATGGCAACGTTCCGAATTGCTTCTATCACCCACTTCCATCGAGAAGCCAACCAAATAGCAGACTAATTATCGAAGATTGGACATCATATCCAACATGTAACTCAGGCACTGTTCTCGTCAACTTATTTTAATAAGTTTCGGTAAAAATAAATTCAGTTGAGTAAAGATAAGTTCAGTAAAAATAAGTTCAATTCAGTGAAAATCAGTAGCGCAAAGAAGAAAAAACAACCTGAATCGGTAAAAATAGTTCCAATTCAGTAAAAATAAATTCAATTCAGTAAAAATAAGTTCAATTTAGTTCAGCAAAATTCAATTGACGAGAACAGAGCCTAAGTTTAATATCCAGTACCGATATGTATCTTAATTACTTAGTTAAGTTGTATCTTTTAAAAATTAAATTGAAAAACACAGTAGATTTTTTGAGGGTTGATTGATCAAATTTATAGCAAACCCAGTAAAGAGATAACACAAAATACCCATATATGTGGGACAAAAGGGCAAAAATGAGGGAAGCAGAACTGCAAAAAAGATGAAATAAATTGAATGGGGGCAAGTAATGTGAGGTTGGGGGAAGCATTGAATGAGAAAAGAAGCATTAAATATTCACCTGCAACTGCGTGAGGATGTGGTTTTCTGTTTCTTCTTTTACCCTCTGTAACTGGGCAAACTTTGAGGAGATGATTAGATGAATATTTGAAGAATTGAAGATGGTGGGGTTTGGTGGAATGGATCAATTCATGGATGGATGAGGTTCCTTTTCACTGTTGTCTTGGCTCTTCGCTTTGCAATCACTCTTGTCAAAGACGGTTTTTTTTTTTGTTTCGGTTTGAGGTGTGAGCGTGATCGAGGCCTAGTCGCCTAGTCCGTTTTTTTAATTCCGTTTGGTAGGGTCTAAAACATTTTAAGATGAAAATGGTTTTGTATGAAAAACCTTTTACATTGGAAATTTTATTTTTATAAAGGTTTTTCGTTATTTGGTTGCATGTAAAATGATTTTTCATTTTGAGCATTTTTCATTGTTTGGTTGAACTGAAAATCAATTACTTCAATTGTTTGCGAGGTGGAAAATGGTTTTCCACCCCAACTTTTACATTTTAATGTTTTACTTCAAACCAAACAACATGGGAAAACAGTTTCAAGGAAAACCTTTTACGCCCTACCAAACGGACCCTGAGTGCACGAAGCACCGTGCACCTGATGTTGATGTAAATGCTTTAGAGCTGATATCATCACCGTTACACAATTAGTGCTAAAAAACTCAATAGCTATCAGAAAGAACATACATTGAACATTGGAAGAACAAAATATGAAAGAATATTTACTTGATACAAATAGAACAAAATACTACATACTTTTTTTTCAAAGAACAAAATACGAAATTTCAAAAAAAGTTCCTTACAAAAAAATTTAAAAAAGTCAATTTTAGAAGAACATTTTCGTGAAATATAAATAATAACATACGAAAATTCAAAGAACAAAAAAACTTTTTTATATCAAAAGAATGTTATGCATTATATAAAGGAACATTGAAAAGATAAAAATTGATGTTAATTGAAGAGAACATACAACAATAATTAAAAGAACATAAAGGAATAACCCAAAGAAGACAATAAAAATATTTTAAAATAACAAAATGAATGACTAGGAAGAACATATGTTAGAGCATAGCAAACGTTGTAGTGAGGAGGACAGAGAGCAGAGCAAAACGCCGGTAAAGGTTGCTCGACGGTCAACGGCAGTCTCTGATAAACGTGGAATGATGAACGACGACCCTAGCCGCCGCTTTGCTTTAGCCTAAGCACCGTCGGCCATGCGTGGAGCACTGTGTGAATTCTTTTCAATCAACGCCCCAAATGTCGAGTCCGGATCATCCGTCCTACGTAATGTCTCATTTGGTGCCTCATCTACTACTATTTATCCTCCAATATAAATGAAACAATTATTTTTACTTAACTTCCACGTGCTCTTTAGTAGTGAATCCTCATCTAAAATAAAATATAAGAAAAAACTTCACTTAGTAAAATAAAAAGTGAAAAGGAAGTAAATCATTTTTCGCCATTTATTTTACTAAGTGAATTTCATATGTTTATACTACCTCCGTTTCTTTTTAAGTGCTACATTTTGACTTGTAATACTATTCATTTATTATAATTTGACCGGCTTTTATGATATAGGCATAAGGAAAAATATAGTCATGTTGGATCTCGTTTGATTCGTCTCGATATATATTTTTTTAATATCTAATCGTCATAATTTTTACAAATGCATAATTAAAGATAAAAATGATAGAAAATGTGTCTCGACAAGCGTGCTAAAGTGAAATGTAGCACTTATAAAAAAACAGAGGAAGTATTTTTTAGGAGGAATTACTAATAGGGAGCGCGTAGAATTACAAGAAAAAAATTATTATACTCCCTCCGTAACATAATAGTTGCAACAATTGAACTAGGGGGAATTCCTAGGCAAAATATGTTAAGTAGGGATAAAGGAGGTTGATTATTAAAAGTATGAGAGAGAAATCACATGGGTTAAAAAGAGAAAAGGGGGGAAAGAAAGAAAACAACAAAAAAAAGAGTACAAAAGTGGGTGGGGACCAAAAGCACATCATCATTTCATGTGATAAAATTTAGCAAAATAAGAAAGATAGAAAATTGTTGCAAGTAATATGTTACACCCATTTTAGGAAATTGTTGCAACTATTATGTTACGGAAGGAGTACTTAAGTTAGGGGACAAAACAATAGCAAATGGTTACAAATGGGACACCATGCGAACGTGTGACAAATGATCTGGACTTCCCTTTGCCAACCAAGGCATGTTTCTCTTCGTTTAAATCTAGCTGAACTGAATAGAACTAAACCGAATGGCGGAAAATGCAACTGAACTGAATTGAAAGAGCTTAATGGAACTGAATTGAACTCAATTGAATTATAATAAAATAATAAATAATAGATAAATATTAATTATGAATATAAAATACTTAATAAAACTTAATAAATATTAATAATAATTAAGGAATGATGTAGCATTCTCTATTACATAAGGGAAGAGGTGGGGCGGATAAATAAAGGAAAAGAAGAAGGAAAATTGCTTATAATAATACAACTTTTTGACGATTCGCAAATAATAAAGCAACCTTTTGATTATTCCTGAATAAAATAACCTTTATACTTCATTTATTTTGAGTAGGTCAAGTTAAATGGTTACCTGAACAAATGGTTATTTTTATAATTAAAACTTTAAATTCTAATTAGTGATATTAAATAAACTAAAAAAAAAAAACTAAACTAAACTCATCCACCCACCCACTGTCACCCCTGCCTCTACTAATAAACCACTGCCACCAACTCACCCACCCAAAAAACCCAGAAACCCACCTACCCCAAAACCTAGAAACCCACCCATCCCCAATTACATGCTCGCCGGAATACACCACCAAAATCCGCCCTTCATCCACCATTAAAATCATCAACGCAGCCCACTCGCAGCCACCACAACCACCAATCAACTACTTCTGCCTCTGTCTTCGCACCACCACCGCAACCACCCGCACCACCTCTATCTCCTTCGCAGCTAGCACCACAACCTGACGCCACCCAACCAACCTCCTCCTCTCGTTTCTTTGTCCACAACCCCGATGACCACAAGCAGCCCGTCTTTTCTCTTCGTCCCCTTCGCTCTCCGTGCCCGCCGCCTGCACACCCTGAACGTCGGCATGTGAACCTGAACGGTGTCTGGGGTGGGGGTTTTATGTTTTTCATTTATCTTTTTGTTTATTTTTTTAAAAATTATTTATTGGAACCAACTATTAGGTGACACATGTCTCGTTTCACCCATTTGTCATGTTGCAATTGGTTTCGACCTATTCAAAATAAATGGGGTATAAAGGTTGTTTTGTTCAAGAATAATCAAAAGGTTGCTTTATTTTTTGCGAATCATCAAAATGTTGTATTATTGGAAATAATTTTTCCAAAAAAGAATTTCTTAATTGATTTATTAATTAAATAATTAATCACTTTACTAACTAAGTTTTTAATCATTGCACTTATCGCGTGCATACAAGACTAATGTTTAATAAATAAAACCACGTGGTAAATCAAGTAGCTGACTGATAGGCTAAAGTCGTATCACCTAATCAAAGATAAATCCTAAGTCCTCTAACAATGATAGTCAAGGGAAATAGAAACGAATCCACAGAGAGATAGAGTTCTAAATATTCAGCTAAACAGCTAGGAAGAATCAGCTGAACTACAAATTAAACAATCGAACATAATATAAAGATGAGAATTAATCTATGAAATAAGGTGTAGGGAATTAGTTCGGTCCACCATGCTTATACCAATCAAAGGATCAAACAATTATCAGAACATAGTTCAAAAATCAACAGATTAGAGCACGTGTCAAGCTATGGTTAAATCTCAACTCTCATAATTCAACATACGCCGCATGTTCACTAACGTAATCAGAATTACTGATGTGTACTAGGCCTCTAAAAGTAGGACGGATTTGTGCAATCAATTATTAACCTCAAGCAATCAATGAAACTACGCAATAACATAATTACTCAATAAGAACAAATCACACCATAATCCATCTAATCAAACCCTAGAAACTAATAGCAATTCAAAGTAATCAAGATATAAACATGGCTTCCCTCCCTAAATCTTTAGAAATTAGACTACTCAAACATGATTGAATCAACAATAATAAAACTAATATAGAACCCTAATCCTAACATCATGAATCAAATCAATAATTAAACTAAGCAATCAAAAGTAATTAAAGAGATTAAGAAAGAAGAACAATACCGAATGACGAAAAGCGATAACCTTTATTGAAATCAAATCTGAGGTTCAATCACCCCTTCAACTAATCTAAAGTGTTTAATCTAATAAAACTCTCTAAAAACTAAACTAAGAGCAATGGAAATAAACTAGAATAAAAAGTTGTCCCTAAAAATAATGAAGTTCGCTATTTATATTAGCCCTCAAAACTAATTAAAGACAAATAAAATAAAGATAGATTTTCGGCTCCGCGAGCATGGTACCCGATCAGGCAAAGGGCCACCCGATATGGTTCACACAAAAATCAAAACTTCAATTTTTCCTTCGCTTAAACGCAACAGCTAGCAGCTAATGAATAAGGTGGAGTTCGGCCCCACCTGATCGGGCCAAAGGGCCACCCGATCGGGCCATGTGCACAGCAGGTCAGCAACTCTTGTACGCAACCCAAACCGCAGCATCAAGCATCATTGAGTGAAATTAGGCCTGCCCGATTGGGTGGCAAGCACTTTGGCCTAGCATCTCAAATTTTGCCTTTAACACACAAGCAGCACATTCTGGCATTAAAATGGACTTGCCCGATCGAGTGGTCCTTGCCCGATCGGGTTGACCTTAAGGTTACTCAACTTGTTTTCTTCGCTTATTCACCCAATTGGATCGGGTAATGTCCGCCCGATCGAGTGCGAAACCCTACCACCCGATCACATAATCTTCGCCCGATCGGGTAATATTTCGTCCGACCAGAGTACGAGGAAGCTCCTTTTGACTCTTTGATGACTCTCAATTCTTCACGTTTAGAGGTCTTGGGACCTTCCAAGCCATCCATAAAGCTCGTGATCATTCCTACGTGCCTCGTAATAAGTTGCAAAGCCGTGGTTGCTTCCAAATAGCTCGGAAATAAGGAGAAAACTCCATAAAGCTTGCAATTCAACATTAAAACACAAAACCACGTCTATATACGATAATTAGTATAAAATAGCTCCGAAGAGCTCAAATGACGCACGAATTAGCTCATAAATAAGGGAGAAAACTCTATATAATACGTGATATCACTGACTAAGAAATGGTTGCATTGAAAAACTCGAATTCAATCCAATTAAAGTTTGTTGCATGGTAATTGGAATCATAAATTTAAGGCCTTCAACACAATTTCTTCAAGTCCATACTGGTCTTGGACTTAATCTTTTAGAGCCCATGCCTCATTTCACCCTTTCTCCTCTCATTGGGTAAGCCCTTCAATATGGGAAGGGTGCCCATAGAGGGTGCTTAATAACCCTCAACAAATAAACCAATAAAAAAATGCTACACAGTTGTCAATAATTTTTTTCTTTTTTTTGGTGGGTACATAAAAAGTTAAAAAGTGAGAAATTGTCAAGCAAATCTAGCAATGTGTGGGAGTAATAAATTGGTGAAGGTAAGGAATAAAGTTCCGGACAAGTGCGGTTAAAAAGAAATGAGGTGAAGAGGGAGGGGAAGAGAGAAAAGTCACCACAATTATACAATACAGGCTCTAAGTCCAAAGTTTTAAATTTATACTATTGAACAACCCACAAAAGACCATGAAAATCAATGTATAGTTGTATACACATGTTTACATCAAAGATGACACTGGGTAAGGTTAGCCCGACCCAAAAACATGTCACATTAAGCTTCAGTTCGTTTGATGTTCAACTCGACCCGTTATTTTTCATGCTCGACAGTTTGTCGAGATTTATGCCAAGTTTGTTCTTTTGGTTTACGTGGGCCTTACTCTTGTCTTTCTCACTTTTTTTTTAACATTTCGACTTTTTATTGCTCTATAAACAAGGAGTCACAAATGTTAGAATCAATTCTAATATGTCTTAGAACCAATATAAATACTCTAACGAATTGAGCTAGCCATCACTAATACGGTTTGACGTTTTATGCAGGTATCCAAAAGTGATTTTATCTTGTATATTTTTTTGATATTTTGTGAACTATACAAAATAACAATAAAAGTGTCATTTTCAATCCAAGGATAGAATTGGCTATACCCGACCATATCCCCCCCTTCTGTTGACTTTGTTTGACTTGACCTAAGCGCAAAATAGTCAGAGACGACCCGATAAGGAACAAATTAAATAATTCCTTACAAGCTTGGTATCTTTATAATTATCATTGTCATAACTACAAGAGTAGTGAGTTTTAGAGTTGACGTCATATTTACATGCTTATGGATAGACTATGGTAAAATCAATAATTTAAAACTTTACTGTTTTACTTAAATTTTTATATAACCTGATATGTAGGCATATGCTCATTGTATTATGGATAGACCATCTAACAGAAATTTTGTTTATGGATTACAATTTTTTTTAGGCCTTTAGTCCCAATCCTTGACCATGTATTGGCCATTATTTTTAAATTTTTGGAGATAAACCACTCCACCTTAATGATTATATTCTCCATCATCTTTAATTGCCATTGGCAAGTCCACAAAAATTTTGAGATTAATTTAAGGTTAGGGATAAGAGTGACAGCTTTATCATAATTAAAATAAAGCAACATACTTTGGTGATGACATGGATATTCCAACGGATCAACGTAAGTCATGTACACCAAAGTTCATAGAAAGTAATATTCTACTACTATATTCTATGGTTTTTATGTGCATTAGTATTAGGTAAACAAGTTAGTTTAAGGGAGATAATATGCATAATGCTCTTATAATCAAATAAAAAGGCGGTAGGCCGGCTGCTAATCAAGGAGTGACAGGTCATTGAGTGGGCCCATTGGCCGGTGCCACATGGCTCAATGGATATATAAACAGTGGAATTTCATCCATTGTAGATCATCACAGTTCTAGCTAATATTCACTAAATATATTTCTTCATATAATTTAATATAATTCCTGATTTGAGCAAAAATGGTGAAGTTGGCATTTGGAGATTTTGGTGACTCATTTAGCATGGCTTCAATCAGGGCTTATTTAGCTGAGTTTATTGCTACTCTTCTCTTTGTTTTTGCAGGAGTAGGATCTGCTATAGCTTTCAGTAAGTGTCGCCCTCCCCTTTCTTTTTTGGGCGTGTTACTATTTTCATTCATTTTATGCAAAATGATTTCGTATAATTAGCTCGTTTCATTATCGGCCTTATTTCATGTCGAAAACCGCTAGATAGCTAACACTTCACTAGAGAACGTATATATTGACACAATATTTTGATAAATAACCCAACTCTTTGGCAATCTACTATTGTAAGTTGGTTGTTCATCGAGTGATTTTGTTAACGGTTTGTATCGGGTGTTTTGGTTCAATAATAGTACTAGTCTTGTACAAAAATATTTGTACACACTTGTCTAGTGGCTATTAGCGATGTATAAGCAATCAACTTTTGGACAAAACAATCAAGTTCAAATGATAAAAAGGTTGGTGCCTTAAATACCTTTTTTCATTGTGGCTCAACAAAGACATTTAAACAAGCTTTAAAACCTTTTATCAAACGACTCAATCACTAATAAACTCAAACATCGCAGTCTCTTTTTAAACATCCTATATAAATTCCATTTTTCGGAAAGCTCCTTTTACTAGGAGGTTTAGGTTCCAATTCATCTAGACTTCATACTTCTAAAACCTTTTTAAACCAATCGAATTTTATTCTTTAGAAGAAAGGTATACATAAGTTATGGCAGTGTTACCTCAAAGCTAAACCCTACTTATCCAAGTTTCAAACAAGAAAATTTACTATTAACAATGGGTTGATCCATCGATTTTTACGTAGATTAATATTTGATGATCAAGTGAAGTCATATAGTCAGTCTGCTACTCGATTAGCTTTTCTATAAGAAATACCTTGTTACAAATATAGTTGTGTTTGTATATGCAGGTAAGGTAACAGGTGGTGGAGCACTAGACCCAGCAGGGCTAGTTGCAATAGCAGTGGCTCATGCATTTGCCCTATTTGTTGGGGTGGCCATAGCAGCCAATGTTTCAGGTGGACATTTGAACCCAGCTGTCACCTTTGGATTGGCTATTGGAGGCCACATCACCCTCCTCACTGGCTTTTTCTACTGGGTTGCCCAAGTACTTGGCTCAATTGTTGCTTGCCTTCTCCTCCAATGTGTCACCGGTTTGGTAAGTAGTCTAGCCAATAATAGTTGAAGATAACGAAGTACTTTTTTTTTGTTGCATGAGTTGATGCAAAATTAGAAGAAATCTAAAAATTACAATACTGAAAAATAATTTTTTTTGCTGACAACTAATTTAATTAGTAAAATTTTAAGTAATACCCAACTTAGATAAGATAAAATAAGTTTACTAATAGTCACTACGAGAAAAACTTGTATTTTCTTATATCTCCTAAGTTTCAAATTTCAAGGGTCATTCTTTTCGTCCAATCCTCATCTTTCTAGCGTAAACAATTACAGCTTTAAAACGAGTTTAACAAATACTTTTCTGTGTATTGGCAATAGTTTCTTATCAATCTTTCTAATCTTTAACTTTCGAAAAGCGTAAAGTGAAGAATAAAATGGAACAGATGAGATAATTTGTACGAGTTTTCATCCATAATACAAGACCTTCTAAAATGATCATCTAATATACAGTATCAAGATAAATGTATAATATTAGTCAATGAGCCTTTCTCTTTTTTATTTTATTTTATTAATATAAGCATTCCATATCACTTATTATATACTCTTTAAGTACCTTAAATATTTTGCTAATAGGTTATTAATTTGATAAAATTGTTATAAACTTTGCTTAAGATAATAATATTTTTGTATGTTTTTCCATTAATCCAATCCAGAGCGTTCCAGCCCATGGAGTAGCCTCAGGAATGAACGCAATTGAGGGTATCGTGATGGAAATTGTAATTACATTTGCACTTGTCTACACTGTCTACGCCACAGCAGCTGACCCCAAAAAGGGCGAAATTGGAATAATTGCTCCAATTGCTATTGGGTTTATTGTTGGGGCCAACATCCTTGCAGCTGGCCCATTCAGTGGTGGATCAATGAACCCAGCTCGCTCTTTCGGCCCAGCTGTTGTAAGTGGTGACCTTTCTCAGAGCTGGATCTACTGGGTCGGCCCACTTATTGGAGGTGGGCTTGCTGGGCTTGTCTATGGTGATATCTTTATTGGATCATATGCCCCTGTTCCACCCACTGAGAGTTATGCTTAAGTATTATCCCCTTTTCTTTTGTTTTCTCTTCTTTAGAGGACATGCCCTTAAAATTTGGTTTCTTTGGTGGGTAATTTGGCTTTTTTCTTTTTTCTTCTTTATGGGAATGGGCAATGGTCCAAAATTTGGTTCATCAAAGTTAATTGTAATGCACTTTTTCCCTTAATGTGTGAGCTGGCTTGTAGAAGCAATGTATATAATAAATATTGTTCATGAATTGGTTATCTTTTATGTGTTATTTCACTTCATATGGACATTTTGACTGTAGACTAATTTACGGACCTTTGTCTTCCTCCCGCCTAATCTTCATCGCCTTCTAGGTGACGATCCATCTACCATTCGCAGGTGAATAGAATGGTTGGATGATTATCGAGTGAAGAGCTAGGCACGAGGAAATATACTAAAAAACAAAGACTAAATCCACTATTAAAGGCAACGTAAGCTATTAAGTCATTGTTCAAGCTTAGCTTAGGTAAGAAAAAACGAAAAAACTTGGTTGATCCGGTGGATAAACTACCCAATACTAATATTCAAATAAAATATAATTATTATTAGTGGGTTGGATTCCACTACTTATTAATATTTATTAGTAGTGGATAGTTTACCCAGTGGGTAAATATAGTCATGTCCAGAAAAAATATAAGTTCATGCCTAAGAATGATAATAAAATAAGCTCCATAAGAAAAGTAATAACATTATATATAAAAAAAATCTAAGTGGATAATGGATTGGTGATAGACGATTGGTAGGTCAGGTGATGGATGATTTTTTCATCCAAATTTGGTCCATATCGACTACCAACTCCCCCTAGCTCGATTTTTTAAAAGGCTCTCACTAACTCTTCATCCCTTCCTTTTCATGAAAAAATATCAAAGAAAGTGGTCTAATTTTAATGTAAATCTAAAGTAGGTCCATATTCTATTAACAAGCCTAAGACTTACCGAATAGATTAAACTAGTCACTAAACGGATTAAATTAATCACTGAATGAATAAAAAATTGTAATTACTAAATGGATTAAAACTGGTAACGAAATGAATTAAACTAGTCATTATATTAAGAAAGATAATTTATTCTCTTCATAATGTTGGGCTTGCACCGATGCCTAATTTTAAGTTAAATTAAGCGGTCTCTTACAAAACTAACTCCCTTTTCATTAAAAGTACGTATATCATTTTTCCAAATTCTGCTAACTAGTAACTACCTCTAATTCGTACTCGCACTATATTATTTTGATGGAACATTTTTTAAAATTGTTTTCCCAATTTCTACCAAAAATATCTACAACTGAGCAAATAAGGAATTATATTAATTCCTAAACAATGACACCCTGAAGTATGTACGAGTTATTAGTGCTTATTTAGTTGACTGAAAAAACTATTTAAAAATGTAAATCCACGAGAAGTAGAAAACACCGGAGTTATTTGTTTGAGAAAAATATAAAAAGTTCCTTTTCACATGAAATTCTATTCTCACAAAATAAAGGAATTATATAATTTAAAGGTCCGTTCTTTTCAACTTATTTTCAGTCCTTATAAGTTCAGATAAGTTCAGATAAGTTCGGATAAATTCAGATAAGTTCAGATAAGGTCTAATAAGGTCGAATAAGGTCTAATAAGGTCTAATAAGTTCTAATAAGGTCTAATAAGATCTGATAAGGTCGAGTAAGGTCTAATAAGGTCTAATATGTTCTAATAAGGTCTAATAAGGTTCTTATATATTTTTTTATATAACAACATTATTATTATTATTATTATTATTATTATAATTATTATTATTTATTATTATTTATTATATAATATTTATTATTACTATATTCATTGGGCTATCATCGTTGCTTGTTGTACGCTTGAGAATTTTAATCATCTACATGAATAAGGGATATCGACTTTTATGGATTGTCGTTTATAAATGAACATTAGACTATTGTAGTTGGTAGTTGTTCTTGAAGCTATTGATATGCATCTTTTAAGTTTACCTCCATAGAAATTTATAATTGATAATGACAATAACAATAAATAATGACTTATAGACCAATAATAATAGATAATATAATAATAATAATAATAATAATAATAATAATAATTTGAATAATAACAATATAATAATAGTAGTAGTATTAATGATAATAAAATTAACATAATAAGAAAAATAGTAATAACAGAGTAATTATTATTATAGTAGAGATAAGAATGATAATATTATAATGGTAATTGTATATAAATAATAATAATAATAATAAATAATGATGATAATAATAATAATAAATAATAATAACAATAATAAAAATAAAAATAATAAATAATAATAATAATAATTATAAGGTTAAATAAGGTCTAATACGGTCAAATAAGGTCTAATAAGGTCAAATAAGGTCTAGTTAGGTCTAATAAGGTCGAATAAGGTCGAATAAGGTCTAATAAGGTCGAATAAGGTCGAATAAGGTCTAATAAGGTCTAATAAGTTCAGATAAGTTCAGATAAGTTCAAATAAGTTTAGATAAGTTAAGATAAGTTCAGATAAGCAAAAATAAGTTGAAAAGAACGGACCCTAAGTCTACTCTTTTATTATTATTTTTCTTGAGGGAGACTTTTTTTTTGAATGATGTACAAGAAACTGTTAAGGGTGAACCCTAAGTCATCTAATAAAGAAAAACGATATAAAATAGGATCGTCAAGAACATTAAACGACTGACTTTTTGCAGTGACGTGGTATCCTTGCTTAAAAAAGCCACGACCGAATTGGTTTCTCTAAAAATGTGATGCAGTGAAGTTGAAGAGAACGTATGAGATGGTGACGAATAACATTATAAGCGTCTAAATACACTAGGGAGTCTCGAACTTTTCGTATAACACATTGACGACCATGAGATTGTCTCCCTCCATATCAAAATCTTTGAAATTCACAGTTTTAGCTTGAAGGAGTCCATTACAATTTACGGAGGGTGGTAGCTTCGACAATCAGATGGAAAAATATCCTGAGATTATAAGTCATGACTCTTAGAATTTGTCCCATAGAAATACGAAGGACAATACCAGCGTCAGCAAAGGCTTCATTAGAAAAGAGCTGTCAAAATTGAGCTTAATGGAAAATTAGGTTGAGTTCAACTCAATTCCTTAAAATTTCTTAGAAATTTGTAAAGAGTTTATACTTTCCACGTTCAATCAAACGACCACTTGCAATTTGGGGACGAGGGTTTAATTTGAAGATTACAATGGTGGGAAATGAAAATTGGTGATGGGATTATGGAAATTCCACCATCAATTCTCAGAATCACAAATGAAGCTATATGCAAGACTTCATTGTATGTGCTTCTTCTGCTTTTCATAGTTACCTTCTCTTACATTTGCAGCAGCTTTTATAGTTATACCTGCTAATCTTATTACTCAGTTGTATAAAATTAGTGACTCGTCTAACTGTATGGTCTGTATCTTCATCATAAGTTGGAATTTTGTTCTAATTTGTTTCATGGACGCAATTTAATTATTCATTGTAATTTTCCAACTCTAGTATGCTGTTTCGGAGCTAATAAGAGAATATCATTTTCTTTCTTTCTATTGTCCTGCCAATTCTATTGGAATTTCGGTTGGACGGAAAACAATTTCGATGAAAAATTATTTTCTATGAAAACTATTCTTCAAGAGAAAACTTAATTGTAGATTAGTTTTCCATTGTTTGGTTCATCACCTGTAAGGCTCCGTTTAGTCGGATAGAAAATCATTTTCCAGGGGAAAACTGCAAGAGATTATCCAAGGCCTCCTCTGATTTTAACTTACTCACGGAAGAGGCGTAACAAAGACAAGTCAGTGGCAGCAAACCATGATAATTAAGGCAAGGGCATAAGAGTCATTAGTAAGTATAATCATTATTCTGTTAAGTAGTTTGTTATAGAGAGAAGTTGAGCAGAGAAAGGTTTAACAGTTTTTAGTGGGGAATCTTTTGTAAATAAATAGGGGGAGTCCACTTACTGTAGAGATCATCAGAAATATTATCAAGCTTTTGCTTACCTTGGGAGAGCTCCTTTCCTCTCGAAAGAAAGGGTTGTATTGAGTGGTTCTAGTAGTCAATCAATACAAAAGTTATCTAATCTTCTCTCAATTCTTTGTTTCTCTACTTGTTTGCTTACCTTGTGATTCCAGTTCCTAGCAACTTGGTATCAGAGCGGTGACAATCCAGTGACGTGACGATGGCTCCGGCGACAAATGCTCAACGCATGGACCAAAAGGAATCGGAGATTTCTGCGATTGACTCCAAAATTACCCAGGCAGTCACGCAGTCAATAGAGGCGATGGAACAAAGATTTTCAGCTCTGCTCAGTGCGGGGTTAGAGAAGACTTCACAACAATTCCGGGCAGAGGCGATCACTTTAAGAGAGCAGCAACAACGTCTGGGAGAGGAGTTACGCTCTCACAGGCCACAAACCAAGGAGGCTCTCGATGCCGAATCTGGGCAGAGGCGATCTCCAAGGGATGCATTGGTGAGTGAGAATGTGTTCCAGGTCTTGGAAGGGGGGTTTGATGGCTTGGGAAACCCAGATCCGTTCGAGAAGGAAGGATTGGGGTACGCCAGCGGTGTTAGCAACGGAGTTAGCTCAAACTGGAGGATGAAGAAATTGGATCTACCCACTTTCGACGGCACCAACCCAGATGGTTGGATTTTGAGGGCCGAACGGTATTTCCATTTTTACCGACTTAGTGAGGAGGATCGCCTGGAAGCTGCGGTGGTGGCGTTTGATGGTGATGCCCTCTTATGGTTTCAATGGGAGCATAGGCGACGTCGTTTCACGCGTTGGGAGGAACTCAAAGGCTTACTTCTTCGCAAATTCCGGCCAACGTCGTCGGGAAACCTCTATGAGCAGTGGCTGGCTCACCAACAACTCACTTCATCAATAACAGAGTATAGGCGCAGGTTTATTGAGTTGTTAGCTCCATTAGAAGGGGTACCAGAAATAATAGCAAAAGGGCAATATTTAAATGGGCTAAGGGAAGACATAAGGGCTGAGGTCCGTTTACTTGGGCCGCTCAACCTAGATGATGCTATGGACCTTTCTCTTAAGGTAGAGGAGAAATTCAGAGTTGGGCCCAGATACCGGGTTGAGCCCAAAACTCAATTAGCCTGGAAACCCAATACCCAACAACACTACAGACAACACCTAACTCATTCCCAGCCAAATACCCACGGCCCACTCAACTCACCTGTTACCACCCAGAATTACTCCACAAAAAACCACCCTTCGACGACTCGCCCTATCGGTGAACTCCGCCGGCTCAGTGAACGGGAACTACAACAGAAACGAGAGCAGGGGTTGTGCTTTCGTTGAGATGAGAAATGGGGCCTCAACCATCGCTGCAAGCGGCGGGAGTTGAGTGTTTTGCTGACCTTCGATGATGAAGAAGATGTGGAGGAGATCAGCGAGCTTTCCTTTGTGGAGACTCCGAGTGACTCACCACCCACAACCCCCCAATCTTCACCCACTGTGTCCCTCAATTCCATCATGGGAATCACCAATCCGAAAACGATGCGTTTGATGGGTTCAGTTAATGGCCGAAATGTGGTGGTCATGATAGACCCCGGCGCCACCCATAATTTTATATCCACCAAAGCTGCCTTGGAGCTGGAATTACCAATTTCGGGGTCCAAAGGATTTGGGGTAACTCTGGGCACCGGCGACACCGTGCAAGGAGATGGTGAATGTACGGGGGTCCTTCTCGAACTCCAAGGCAACACTATAACGGAAGACTTCCTGACACTTCCATTGGGTAATTAAGACCTCATACTCTGAATTCAATGGTTAGAGAAGTTGGGTACAATTTCCACCAACTGGAAAACTCAAGTAATGAAATTCCAGTTGGGTGATCATAATGTCATTCTCCGAGGTGATCCATCATTAGGGAGGACGGGCATTTCGCTTAAGGCGATGATAAGAGCATTACGGAAGGAGGGCCAAGGGGTACTGGTAGAACTCAATCACATTCAACAACAACAACATTCTGTTGAGGCAGAAGCTCCCACTCTGCCCCCGTTCCTGCAACCACTACTGCACAAATTTCGAGATGTGTTTGAACTGCCAGATGGGTTGCCTCCCCGTCGACAAATCGAGGACTCCATCATCTTGAAAGAAGGGACAGACCCCGTCAGTGTCCGGCCATACCGTTACCCTCACATTCAAAAAGACGAGATCGAAAAGCTCATTCATGACATGCTCAAGGCAGGTATTATTCAAACTTCCACTAGTCCATACGCTAGCCCAGTTTTGTTGGTGAAAAAAAAGGACGGTTCATGGCGTTTTTGTGTGGATTACCGAGCATTAAACAAGTCTACAATTCCCGATAAGTACCCCATCCCTATTATAGATGAATTATTGGACGAACTGCAGGGATCTTGTGTATTTTCGAAATTAGACATCAAGTCCGGTTACCATCAAATCCGTGTTAGGGATGATGACATTCATAAAACTGCCTTCCGAACTCATGAGGGGCACTAACGCCCTTAGTAATGCCGTTTGGGCTAACTAACGCCCCGGCGACATTTCAATCCCTCATGAATGCCATATTTAAGCCATATTTGCCGAAGTTCGTATTATTATTTTTTGATGATGTGTTGATATATAGTCAGTCACAAGAGGGCACCTGTCCCACGTATCCTTGGTGTTGGAAGTGTTGAGACACCATGCCCTCTATGCCAATTATAAGAAATGTGCGTTTGGGCAGGAGCGTGTGGCATACCTGGGACATGTCATTTCTGCACAAGGGGTCGAAATGGATCAGAGTAAGATTCAAGCCATGCTAGATTGGCCGCAACCTCGGACATTGAAAGAGCTTCGTGGGTTCCTCGGGTTAACAGGCTATTACCGGAAATTCATTCACAACTATGCTCAGATTGCTCACCCCTTAACTTACCAACTGAAAAAAGATAATTTCTGTTGGAATGAGGCAGCGGCGCAGGCGTTGGCAGCCCTTAAGTTGGCAATGACAAGCGCTCCTATCCTCGCATTGCCTGATTTTTCACAGCCTTTTGTTCTCGAAACTGATGCTTGCGGACATGGGATTGGCGCGGTGCTGCTGCAATAGGGACACCCCATCGCTTATTTTAGCAAGTTGTTGGGCAGTAGGGCTTGGAGCAAGCCCATTTATGAGAAAGAGCTTATGGCAATCGTGTTTGCTGTTGAAAAGTGGCGCCATTATCTGTTGGGGCGACATTTTGTGGTACGTACAGACCAAAAAAGCTTAAAATTTCTCTTAGAGCAACGAGAAGTGGGTCAGGCATATCAAAAATGGGTGGGAAAACTCATGGGCTATACCTTTGACATACAATACAAGCCAGGGTCAAGCAACCTGGTAGCCGATGCCTTATCTCGTGAGTTCACACTTGACACCACGTGCTCCACCTTGGTAACTTCTTGTGGGGTTCCGTGGTCTCAAATTCAGTCTCACATTCAACAGGACTCTTTCCTCCAGCAGCTAATCACGAATATTCGTGAGGGTACCCATGTGCCCAAATGGTTCTCTCTCGAAAATGACGTTTTGAAGTATAAGGGCAGGGTGGTCCTTCCCCGCAAATCTGCCATCACAGCGGCCTTGCTGCGAGAATACCATGATTCACCTATCGGGGGACATGCTGGGGACTATAAGACATACCAACGGATGGCTGCGGAATGGTACTGGATGGGAATGCGCAAGGACATCGCTAAATATGTCCAAGCCTGCCACATTTGCCAACAAAACAAGGCATCTACAGTCAGTCCTATGGGGTTGTTGCAGCCCCTCCCTCTTCCGGATAAAGTTTGGCAAGATGTTTCGATGGACTTTATCGGGGGGCTTTCGAAGTCTGCCGGGTGGGACACGATCTTAGTGGTGGTAGATCGGCTCACCAAGTACGGGATTTTATCACTCTCAAACACCCTTTCACATCACTTATGGTGGCTCAAGTATTTCTCAAAGAAGTAGTCCGTCTCCACGGCATACCGTCGACAATTGTATCAGACCGGGATAAAATTTTCTTGAGTGTATTATGGCAGGAATTGTTTAAGATGCAGGGCACCCAACTTGCTCGCAGCACCGCTTACCATCCACAGTCGGATGGACAAACTGAAGTGGTAAACAAGGGAGTGGAGTCTTACCTCCGGTGTTTTATTAATGGGAAACCAAAATCTTGGTCGACATGGCTGCCATGGGCTGAATATTGGTACAACACTTCATTTCATACCGCCACTCATTGTACTCTCTCCAAGGCATTGTATGGTCGCGATCCTCCCCACTTGCTCCGTTTCACCCCTGGCACTACCGCCATTTCTACTATCGAAGAGCAGCTCGTTGAACGTGACGCCATATTGGATGACCTTAAATTCCACCTCCTCAAAGCCCAGGAGTATATGCGGCAGTATGAGAACAGGAGCAGGCGTGATGGAAATTTTCAGGTTGGTGATTTTGTTTACCTCAAGCTGCAGCCTTATCGCCAACATTCCTTGGCTCGACGACCCTTTGAGAAGCTCTCCTCGCGATACTATGGCCCCTATCTCATTGTTCAACGGGTTGGTGAAGTAGCATACAAGCTCCAGTTACCAGACGGCTCCAAAATCCACCCTGTGTTTCATTGTTCTCAATTGAAGAGATCAGTTGGGCAGGGGCATCAACCCTCCCCTCTGCCTCCTCAACTCACTTCTGAGTTGGTGCTCGAGGTTTTTCCCGAAGCTGTTCTTGGGGCCCGTAATCTCCAACATGGAAGCCACTCCACCGCTGAAGTACTCATCAAATGGCAGAACCTACATGACTTTGAGGCCACTTGGGAGCCCTTCACTGATATTGATTTGCGGTTCCTGAGTTCCACCTTGAGGACAAGGTGAATCTTTGGGCAGGGGGTACTGCAAGAGATTATCCAAGGCCTCCTCTGATTTTAACTTACTCACGGAAGAGGCGTAACAAAGACAAGTCAGTGGCAGCAAACCATGATAATTAAGGCAAGGGCATAAGAGTCATTAGTAAGTATAATCATTATTCTGGTAAGTAGTTTGTTATAGAGAGAAGTTGAGCAGAGAAAGGTTTAACAGTTTTTAGTGGGGAATCTTTTGTAAATAAACAGGGGGAGTCCACTTACTGTAGAGATCATCAGAAATATTATCAAGCTTTTGCTTACCTTGGGAGAGCTCCTTTCCTCTCGAAAGAAAGGGTTGTATTGAGTGGTTCTAGTAGTCAATCAATACAAAAGTTATCTAATCTTCTCTCTATTCTTTGGTTTCTCTACTTGTTTGCTTACCTTGTGATTCCAGTTCCTAGCAATAACTTAATCGTAGATTAGCTTTCAATTGTTTGGTTCCTTACCTGAAAAATTAGGGAAAAAGGAAAAGAAATGGGAGGATAGATGGGAGTAAGGGAAAAAGAAGGTAAGGAATAAGGAGGAAATGTATTTTCCCTCTATTTAGGGAGGAAAAAGTTTTCCGCTTCATGGAAAACTAGTTTGAATCATTAGAAAAAGAAAATTGATAAGAATAATCCGACCTTTGGCCAGTTTTCCATCAATGGTGCCACCTTCATTTAATCCAGCAATAATCCCACCTTTACCCTCCATCTGCTCATATTGGTCCCTCATCTGCGGTAGAGGGCGGGGAGGGGAAGGGTGGCAGAGGCGGGAAAGGGGGAGTGGAAGGGTGGCAGAGGGGGGTGGTTTCCGAGGTGTGGGGTGGCGGTTTTAGGGGAGGAGAGGGTTTTTGGGGGTGGGGCAGCTGTGTAATGGGGGAGGGTGGCAGGGGAAGGGGAGGGGAGTGGAGGGGTGGCAGTAATGGGGGAAGGGGGCGAGGGGGCGGGGTTTTTTTATAAAAAAAGTCAACAGTAATTTTGGCGGTCAAAAAGGTTGCCATCATCCTGTACCATTGAGAGAATATGGGTGTGGTGGGATTATTGTTGGATTAAATGAAGGTGGTACCATTGGTGGAAGACCGGCCAAAAGTCACCTCTTACAAAACGAAAGTGAGGAAATTAGTTTTCCGGGAATACGTTTTCCTCCCAACCAAACGGACCAATGTTAGAGAAAAAGGAAGAATGGAAAAGAAAGGGAAGGATAGATAGTAGGAAGGAAAGAGGAAGGTAAGGAGTACGGAGCATAATGTGTTTTCCCTCCATTTGGAAAGGAAAATGGTTTCATTGCATGGAAAACTGTATTCCATCATTAGGAAAACTATGTTCCATCACTAAGAAAACTGGAAAGTGGGAAACTAGTTTTCCGGGAAAATATTTTCCATTAAACTAAACACTCTACAGTGAAGAATTTGTTTGACCAGATCATTGGCAACCATAGCACTGAAATACTAAACTGTACAAGATCTCTACAAATCCCGATTAATTTGACTGTTCTATGATAAGGATAGATCCTTTTGATATTTCATGAAAAATATGGAAGTTTGAAGAAAGCTTATCAGCAATTTGTGTCAAAAAATAGACATTGTCTTAAAATACTAACAGGTTGCACATCATTGTTACAGAAGGAGAGCAAAGCAACCCCACATTTCTTGTTCCTTGGTATATTCTTGGATAAAAAGAAAAGGATAAAAAGAAGAATTGGTCTTGGTGGAGGATTGACTTAAGGAATTGTAAACAAAGAAAGCTTACTAATCTACTTCAGGTATGAATTAATATGGGCTCGTAGAATGTGAAACTTTCTCCTATTCCGAAGTCTCCTCATCTGAAGTTAGAGACTAGTTTTTAGATATAATGGAGGTCTTTGCAGAATTATTTGTATGATACTGGATAAAAGCCACAAATAACACAGTTTTTGCTAGATGGAGGAGCCAATGTCTGACCCTCAGCTTCAACCAACATCAGCCGAGAAAGTTGCAGGAAACGAGGACTTAGCAACAGAAATTCTCATTCATTTAAATGCAACTTCTATTGCTTCATGTCTACGGGTATCGAAGTTGTGGCTTTCTTTCATCACGAATCAAACATTTGTTTCAAGGCACACCCTGCTTTATCCCCCCTCCTTGTCTGGCCTGTTTTTGATCCCTAGACAAACTACTCAGCGTCCCAAGGTTCATTATTTTTCTCTTAACCAGAGTAAACCTGATAAACTACCATTTGTTACTTTTCTTAATTCCAAAGGTTTACAAATCATTCACTCTTGCAATGGATTATTGCTATGTCAATGGGGGCTATCACATTATGTGTGCAATCCCTCAACAGGTCAAATGAGAGTCCTTCCTAGCTGTGTATACATGGAAAAAAATTCCGCCCTTGACTTGGCTTTTGATCCTATCACTTCATCTGATTACAAGGTTGTGTGTGTGCAAAAGCTAGATAGTCAGCAGTCACTTTACCAAGTTGCAATTTATTCATCTGAAACTCGGCTATGGAGTTTCTCTCAGGAGCCTGTTTATGCTCCTAATGATGTAGAGTTTAGGGACGGTGTCTTCTGCAATGATGCAATTCATTGGTTGACGAGCACATCTGGTGGTGTATACTTTGAATTGAAGACGGGGATATTAAGAGAAATGCCACAGCCTCCAAGGCAAGAGGAGGAATCACAGTACAAATTTAAGTACTTTGGAAAGTCCCACGGGTACTTACTTTATGTTATTTCGCGGCCTCTACTTAACCATTATGAAGTATTCAAGATGAAGGAAGATTATTCTGGGTGGGACTTGAAATTTCGAGTCAATCTCAATGTGCTAATTGCCAAAACTCCAACTATGGCTAGGAACTTCGGATTTCATCCTTTGTTTTCAGAGTGTGAGTGTGACGTTCTGTGCATTAATCATGCAGGGAATGATGAAGATATGGAAATTGTGTTGTCAGTACCAGGGGAAGTCGTATTTTTCAATCTCAAGAAGAAAACTTCAACAAAAGTTCGAGATCCGGTTTTCCGTCCCTGTGATGTAACCATATGGTACAAAACCTATTTAGTCTATGAATATTACGAGACATTGTCTCTTGTTTGATGCAGACTATGTATCTATTTGGGAGTCACAGCCTACTTCCTGTTTATGTATCATTTTTTATTTTTGGAATAGTTCAATCTAAAACTAGATTGTGTTTCTGATCTTGATCCTTCATAATATATGGTATCATTTGATTGTCAGCGTTGAATTCCTTGATAAAATGATGTGTACTCGTTGCTTAAAGCATGCTTGAGAACTGGGATACTGAATAAAATGAAAATAAGCTGGGAATTTGATGCTCATTTCAGGATAAAGTTGTCTCATATGCCGGGTCTTGAATTTTGTTGCAGTGGTTTGCGCATGATCATTGAACTTATGCAAAGCAACAGTTGCGACCAAAATGATCTATGTTACTCGTACTTGAGGATCCATATCAGATACGGTACATGTTTATGTCCTACTCGTCTATTGCATGAAATATTTCCATGATTTTGGTCCAAAATGGAGTGTTGAAATATTCATACCCATGCTGGAGGGTAGAGGAGCTGACACAGATTTTGTGGTAAAATGAAGAGTCCGACTAGCATAGCAACTGATGTCAATGACAGTGCTGACGACTTTCTAGATGACGTTCCTGCTGTGAAAATCTTTGTATTGTAAGTCAACTCTTCCTTTCTGAAGTAAGCTTTCTCTTAATGGTGTATTCATGTAGTAGAGCAGCTGTGCACCTCTTTATTCTGATGTGAGTTGTGGTGCAGCCAGCTTGAAAGTCCCTCCTGCTTTAGCCTTCTGTTAAGCCATAAACATAAATCACAACGTTTTCATATTGAATTCCATGTCTCATAAAGCCAAAAGCTACAGTACAATAATACTTATAAGAGAGTATTTGTAACTCATAGTACATTCGACTAGTCAATCTATCATGTCTTTGGTGTTTGGTAAGAAGTAGAATAGATTGGAGCATATTGACCTGTTTTTTCTTTAGTATGCTATTATGAAATGGTGGAATTGTTTCCAAGGTTTTAAACCCCAATTTCTCTCTAGGATATTAATTATTTACAATTAGTAAAACAACTGTGACGAAATACAATCGAATTTTCCGTTTGAGTGGTTTTTGCTTCTTTATTATGTTCTTAACTCTTTTCCGGGTGGTTCCCAATGTTTGGCACTTTGCCACTTTCCTGCCTCTCGGACTTGAACCAAGGTGCTCCCGTTTATTGAGACCAAATGCAAAGCAGTGAAGTAGTAGTATGTTGGAACATGGTAGGGATCCCATCCTTCTAGATATGGCACTGGGGCAGTGGTGTTTTGCAGATAGAAGAGTAATATATCCAGTAGAGTTCTAGACCTTGAGAGGGTTGGGAAGAGTTGTAATTTGGCAGATTCGGATAGTTGTTTTTTTCTAGGAGAGCTACTATATAGAATACTAGCCTTATATTGTGTGCAAAAAATTATATCATAGTAGTTTTGGTATTTGAATCAGTTTTTTTAATGTTATCTATTTATTGAGGTTGGGTGAGTGGTTAGTTATTTTTTGTGATGTAGTGGGATTGTGGGATGATTATAGGTGGTTTATTTATGCAATTGTTCTCATTAATTTTTTATTTATTTTTTATGATAAATTATTTTTTTCTGTAATTTATTAATTAAACAACAAAAGGGTAAATTAGGCAATACATTAAGTTTGGTGTCCCACCCCTCTTCCCTTACAGTATAGAGATCTAGGAAGATGTTGTTATGAGTTGGTAAATCCTATCTTATTAAGTTTCCCAATATTATGAGACGGAGAGAATACTGTGGAGTACTAGTTAAGGGGGTTTTCCTAATGTGCTTATTGCATTAGACCCACTCGATACATAACATAAGGCTTACAAGTTTGTGCTAAATTCGGCTTTGATCCAATGAATAAAAATCGCCTTATTACATGGTTAATTGCATCCAGGAACTTCAACGTCAAAAGCGAGAGGTAAAGTGACACTGTTGTAAGCTGTCTAAACTCTGAAGTGTTTTATCATTTATTACACAGATTATGGAGGGGCATATGCAGTTCACTTTCGTATCTAAGGTGTGAACATACAAGGAGACTAGGAGAGGTATGAACACTGTTTAATTTACCAGACTTGTAATTTTCCTGTTTGCTAACAAACCGAGAAACTTTCTTAAGCTTGACTCCTTCTAAGCACGACAGCTGCTTATTTCAGCATTCTCTCAGTCTTATCAAACAGATTTCTCAAAATTTACAAGTTATTGCAGGTTTAGTTTTTTAATTTGCCTATTTATTGTCTGATGTTGAAACCCCTATTTCAATATTTTCATTTAGAAACAGCAACGCGTCCTTGTGTATGTTGAAGAGTTGTTAATTCTTTCTTGTTTGTTGCCTGGATGTATGTTCTTTGTTTGCCTGGTCTTCATGTTGACTCTTGATATATTTTGCTCCTTAAAAAAATGAGTAGCAGTTTAGTTATCTGACCCTTTAATATATCCAATGTAGTTGAGGGATTGCTTAGTAAGAACCATGGAAATAGGGATATTTAGCAAATCCAGTTTTGATTCATTGACCTTCAATGATGATGATGAGTACTTGTCAGCTGAGAGCAATGTTGAAGTCGAGGACGTATTAGTTGAGACCATTGATGAGGATGAAGAGTTAGCAGCAGGGTTCTATTTTTCGTTACCCGACATTTGGCTCCAGGATTTCGATTACCAGCTGATCGAGCCCTTGTGTCCTCCCATGTCCGACCAAGATTTTCTGAGGTATTACTCCCCTAACCCTCCCTCTGTATCTGGTCTTTTA
This sequence comes from Patellifolia procumbens, assembly GCA_947645195.1. Classification (NCBI taxonomy): domain Eukaryota; kingdom Viridiplantae; phylum Streptophyta; class Magnoliopsida; order Caryophyllales; family Amaranthaceae; genus Patellifolia; species Patellifolia procumbens. Next base: position 6,350,266 of record CANSGD010000972.1, read on the forward strand.
TTGATTCCTAAACATACTCCACAAAAACCTCAACATGAATATGTCTCACTCAACCAAACTCAAACCCGTGCTGCAGATTTTTCTTTCCTTGACACCCTGAATCTTCAGATCTTACAGTCTTGCAATGGTTTGTTCCTTTGTTTTTCCCTGTCAACCCAATCATATTATATATGTAATCGGGAAACTCAACACCCGGAGCTACTTCCTACTTCTTTTACAACAAACCATTTAGCATTTAGTTTAGCTTTTGACCCTTACACTTCACCTTATTACAAGGTCATTTGTGTGCAAAAGCTAGAACTACAAAAGCCACTTCATCAGATTTCTATTTACTCCTCTGAAACTCGAACTTGGACCTTCCCCGGTAAGCCTTTTGTAGCATGTGGTGATATAGATTTTAGTGATGGGGTCTTTTGCAATGGTAAGATGCATTGGATGAGACGTACAACAAGAGGTCTATACTTCAACGTGGAGGACGAGGTCCTAAGAGAAATGCCTAAACCTCCACTAAAAGAGGGGTATCCCTTGGTTAGTTGTGAGTACTTCGGGGAGACTCAGGGTCATCTCTATTATGTAATTTCATCACCAGCGTTGCCTTTTTTGGAGCTCTTTGAGATGAAGGAAGATTATAGTGGGTGGTTCTCGAGGAGTGTGATTGATTTGAAGGCTTTAGCAATCGAGTTTCCCAATATGGGGCGTAGATCGAACAATCCTCATCCTTACTTCCCGCGCTATGAGTGTGATGTGTTGTCTATTATACAGGGTCATGATGATGAAGATTTAGAAGTCGTGCTCTCGCTTCCCGGTGAAGTTATTGCCTACAACCATGAAAAAAGATCTGCTAGGAAGTTGTCTGATTCAAGGCTAAGGCCGGATGTCCGAGGAGTGTGGTATAGGGTTTATTCTTCTTATCAAGTACTTTGAAGAGTTGAATTTGAATACCGCTTTCTTTGTATGGTACTTCCAAATATGCTTCATACTATTTCACAATATGCTCAGACATGTGAATATGTAAGCACAGAAAAGAAGGCAGATGTTGAAGCAGAGAGAGAATCAAGGAAACTCTTAAATACTTTTGTAATGTGCTATTTTTTCCTAAATACTTTGGATGTGAGATTATGTACATTAGTTTTGCCTTTTCTTGTTATTTCCTGAACAATGATCATACTATGACTTCTTTTACCCAGTGTTTGTACTAGCTTGCCATATAGGCTACTAACTTATTAGGGTTGGTGTTGGAGTAAGAATTATAGTTTATGGAGAGATGGATGGAGCATATCGTTGCGGAGAGAGATTCATGTTATGTTCTGTTTAACTGAATAAATGATTGATATGGCTAAAGTTTATTCTTTGGTGGCTGTTAACAATTTTTGTCTTTGAAAACTTTTAACTTCGAAGATATTTTGTTATGTAGTGCTAGTATTTGCATATGGAAGCCTCTTGTTGTCACGTTGACTAGAGGCATTTGTTCTAATATGAAGTATTGAGATTATGTATCATACACCCTAGTGTACCATGCTTATGGTGCATCCGGATGTATAATAAAATTGTATGAAGGGTTTGATAATATACTATTTTCTATGATTTATTGCGTTTTTGACCTGGAGCACAATGAGCATGGTGCTCCAAGGTGCATAGTTGACCTATTGCTTTTTAAGGGGTTACAATGTCCATGGAATTCGATTTCTCTCAAGCTTTTCGTGGAACTTGAATTTCGAATTTTAATATAGTAGTCGGATTTGCATCTTGAGAAAAGTATCTAAGGATTAAGGAGGGTTTTGGGGGTTTTTATTATGATAAGGTGTTGTAATCTAAAGAAAGGAAACATAAAAATTGGGACTTTGAAAGAACTATAATTTATTTCCAAATTCCATGATGTTGCATTCATTGGGAAGTGAAAACTGTGGTTGCCTCTAAATAAGACCAAAGTTGACAACTTTGTGGCCTTGTGGGGATCAAAAAAGTCCAAATTTGAAGAAAATACTTACTCCGTAACGAAATAAACACAACAAATAGTTTTAATTTTGACCGTAATTTATGACTTGTACATAAGGAAAAACATAGTCATGTGGGGTCTCGTTGGATTCGTCTCAACTTGCAGTTTTTTATAATCTAAAGTTTATAATTTTTTCAAATACATAATTAGAGATATTAATCTTTAAAGTTTTATCTTGGCATGCGTGTCCAATCAAATTGTTGCATTTATTTCGTTATGGAGGAAGTAGGTTAAATGGAATGTGTTCAGACAATAGAGCTACCAGCCAATTGCCAAACACCCCCAATAACTAGACTTTGTGACCTTTGTCGTGGTTTGTTTAATATGAAGAAACAAAGCAATTTGGTGTGTAATATTTGATTAAAAATACATATGCAATCATAGTTTCTAAAGAAGTTTTACTAACCACCAGACATTAAGAAGTTTATCTGACCTAGTTTGCTTTAGGTGAGTTTGTCATCTGTGGTCAATCACAAAATAGAACTTATTGAGATCAAAATTTCTCTTGGGAAATTTAACTTAGAAACCAAAGCAGTTCAAGACTAAAGTCTATTATTTGCTATTGGATGACTAAAATTTTGTACATATTATTCGAAGACAAAGTTAAAATCGAATTATATTACTTTTAGTTCTTAATAGATGTAATATATTGGACACATATTAACCTAATGGTAATATAGTATGCTAAATTTTCAAGAAAAAATAAAATTATACACAGATTATACTTCTTACGTTTCGCAATACTCGCAACGTTTTTTGTTTGCACACTATGCAATTCAATACTTTAAACCTTAATATCTCTAATTATTGATTAAAAAAAATTAAAAAAAGTTGATATTAGGATAGTATACATTAAGACGAATCAAATAAGACCCCACTTGACTATATTTTTTCTTATACACTTGTGAAAAAATATAACACAAGATTGATAGATGAATAGTGGTTACTATACTAATGTTGCGAGTAGGAATGATAATGGGTAGGGTTTGGGTCGGGTCTAACCAGACACAGACCTAGACCTGACCCAAACCCATCGGGTCTGGAATTTTCAAACCCAGACTCAAATCCTTTTGAATGGGTATATGGGTCTGGGTCGAGTCCAAGAACCATTGCCATCCCTACTTGCGAGTATTGCGAAACAAAGGAAGTATACATCAACATATAATCTGAGATTCCGATATATAAAGTATATCATCGAAAATACACTATATTTGTAATAATCGGTTGTACAACACTCCATAATTTAGGTTTTATTTTCAAAGACTTGTTTTAGAGGGAGCACTTGTTTGCACGTTTGGACTTGTTTTCGTCACTAGCCCCCACTAAATCTCCTGTTGCACTAACATTACTGCAAGTCTGCAATAAACAAATTTGCAGGCTAGCACTAATTTCGGCATCTTAATTTTTTTAATCTCTTCAATTGATGTAAAATTCTTTTCCAAAAGATAAGGATGGATTGATTGCTTGATTAAATTAACAAACTAATTAAAAATTATCTTTTGGGCATATCCACAATTTTACTTACATCAGAAGATGTTGGCCCAAGTATGAAATGATGTGCGTGGGAGGATATGCTCGCGTCTAATTTTGAATGCATTGAATTTGGTTGAGGGGTATAAACTATAAAGTACCATAAGTTTAAGACAATAATTTGTGACGACAGGGTCGTAATTCACTTGTCAACTCCACCCACCCTCTAATGTCAACACAATGCACTAATAACAGATTACAAGAGAAAGAAGTATATATTTTCATGAAAGTCATAATTTATTTGTGATTAGAGCATGACAACCCATTTATCCCTTTGAGCTTTGATTCTTATTGAGTTCGATTGAGATTATTTATAGGTGATAATATTAGAGACAAGGATATTGATAAGGAAACTATATTAAAATAGAGTTTTAAAATGATACTAAATACATTGATTAATGTTTGCTTGTGCACTTTGTCTGCTTGTGCATCGTTTCTACAAAACTATAGTTGGGTTTCTTGGTGCAGTTGAGCATCGTTGACTATTGGTGGATGGAGTCGGTTTTCTATGGTACTTTGATTGTCCCTTATCCAAAAGGATGTTTATTAGCTGTCCCATATCCAAAAAGGTGGTGGTTCTTGTTGACGTCAATTGATTTCGTCTTCTTGATCTAGTAGTTATTCTTTTCTTTCCATTTATATTCTAATCGTAGCGTTCATGTTACTACTCTACGATTGAGGGAATAAAGTTCTAGAATCCCATTTTTAACAACCTTGTCTGAAATCACATTCGATTTTGACCCGTTAATCTGAATTGCTAGTCTAGTTCTAGTCAAGACCGGGCTATCTAAATTTAAGATTAAGTTAGGTTCTATTCAATCGGATTGAAAACATTCTCTATGGAATTATCTTCCAAGAAAATATGCAATTATAGATTAGTTTTACTATGGTTGGTTCTAAAGTCACAGAGAAATGGGAAAGTGAAAAGGAAAGTAAGTTCATTTCTCTTTCAATGAAATTACATTTATGCTGTCAAAAAAAAGTGACATTCCTTTATTTTAGAAAGCAAAATGTTTTCAGCATTTGAAGAAAGTAATTTCCATTATTCGAAAAAGTATTTTCTATATCTATAAACCAAAAAGAAATATACTTTTCCTAGAAAAAACACTCTTGTAATCGGTTATATCAAGTAGGGATGTCAGGGAGGCGGATTTTGTGGAGACTTGCCCCGCATCCGCCCCAGTTAGGTGGGGATGGGGGAAGGTTTCGCGGGTGATGGAGTGGGGATGGGGATGAAAACAATACCCACCCTGTGGGTGATAGAGCGGGTGTGGATGTTAGATTGGCCCCGCCCCATCTCCACTCACCCGGCCTAGCCCCACCCGCCCCGCTTTATCCCGATGTATTGAAGAAATTTTTTTTTAATGTAATTTATCTTTTTTAAAAGTTTTTACCATTTGTTTCTCTAGGCCCAAAAAATTTATAAACCGGCATTGGGACGGGGATGGGGCGGGGATGAGACGGGGGTTGGGAGGGGTCTAGCGGGTATGGGGATCCACGCGGGTGATGGGGGCGGGGATAGTTTTTGGTATGTCCCTGCTGGGGCGGGGATGTGGATAAGATTTTCCTCCCGCCATGGGTGATGGGGCGGGCATAGGGATGAGTTTTTTAGGTAGGGATGGGAATATGAATGCCCTGCCCCACCCTGCCCCTCCCCATTGACATCCGTAATGCCAAGTCTAGATAATGGGGGTGTTTGACAAACGGTTTTGAGTGGCTTTTTAATTGGCTTTTGTTTCTGGTCAAACAACCAAAAAAGTGTTTATTAACCGGCTTTTGCAATGATGAAAAGCCGGCTTTTCAGTCAAAAATCATAAGCTGCTTTTACCAACTGTTTGGGTTGGCCTTTGGCTCTTGTTTCTATTTTATACTAAATAGTCGGCAATTACAACCACTTTTGCCAAACACTTTTTAAAACAACCAACAACTATATAGTCGGTCAAATAAGCCAAACAACCAATCAAATAAGCCAAACAGCCAGTCAAACCAGCGAACATATAAAGCCATCAACCAACAAACACCTGCTAATTGCCAAAACATCCCAATAAAGTATATGTGAAAGAGACAAAATATAGTCAAACATTAGGTGATAAAAGCTTTAAATTCAAACAAAATTGGATCCAAATTTCTACCCTTGCATCATTATTATACTGGTTAGTGTGTAATGGCAGACTTTGGAACAGCATCTTGTATAAAATTCTAGATTAGATTAATAATACTAGTACTAAAAAATTATTGTAGTCTAACAAGTGAGATTAACCTTAACCCCACGGATCAACCACTTATTGGAGCAAGCAAAGTATATTCCTCAAATTCAGCTTCGATTTTGCAGATTTCAATATAATGTAGACTCAATAATTTTCATGTATGTTATTTGGATTCCTCATTTTTATTGAATATCCGTAATAAATCTTTGGCAGTCGATATTTTGACATAAGAATAGATAATTTGACACTTTATTTTAGACTAAAAATACACATTTTTTCACAAAACAGTTGAGTTAAAACATATATGCATGTCAGATGCGAATATCCAAGTCTAAGTAACGTAGATATGCACACTTAGCACAAAGATTGATGATATAGTCTCCCCCTACAATTATGCACATAAAGAATATAATATTATTCCTTTTCTTTCTATAAATTCATGGTTTAGACTAGTACAATTACAGGGGATATCATTCCATTTACCCTGCATAAATTATTGCCAATGCCTGAAACAAATCTCAACTTCTGAAATCTTTTGTTACATCAGGTACATACATATTCTATCCCTTCCCTTTTCTGATCTCCTCTTGTCTATCAAATATCCAAAAGTTGAGAAAAGAGCCAAAATCAAAGACAAAAATATGTTTAGTATGTATCATTTGTCAACTTTAGTTCCAATCTTGTTCAGATTCTATTACATTGCAGTTGGTTGTTACTATGTCGCGGTAAGCTCCAGTTATAACTATGCAGTCGTGATCCATGGAAGCTGATTATCGCGCTCTTTTGCCTGATTAATTATCAATATTAGGCCATTAGTCATACATTTTTGTATGGGAAAATCTATGTTTGACATGGATTTGGTGTTCATGGATGCAATTAGAAGAAACAAGTGTTGGTTCTTATACATTTATTTATGTATACCATACAAATTTTATGTACATCTAGTCAGGCTCTCAAACTTTATGATATTAATAGATTATGTACTACTACTCTACTAGATAGTTAATGTATCAATATTGTATAATTTGTATGATAAAAATGTAGTGTTTGCCTGAAATTATGGTTGTAGAGGAGACTGAAAAATTGTAGTGTGAATTTTCAATCTTAATGAATACAGTTTGAGACAAGCTGCTCTCATTTCTTCCGATCATACTTTTATGCATTATCATGTATTCATGTCTGATCTCCTTTCATTTTTCCCTGATTGTTGGGCCAATTTGTTAACTTAACACCGGTCATCTCCTGTAGAATTAGAAAGGAAGAACAAGTCAATGGCTTTGCGCTGATGGAACGAAACGAAAGATAAAAGAAATTGAATGATCATCAGCTATACGACAAACACTCGATTCACATGAACAAGCTATCTTAAGACTATGATGCTTCTTTAGGTCACTTTGCACAACTACACCAAGACATAGATCAGTTTCGAGCTAGTAAAGTTTCTGAATTTTTTTCATTCGATGGATAAACATAAAGGTACAGTTTTGAGAAAAGAATTTCCTAATTTTCTGTATACCTTTTCTCAAAAAAAAAAGAAGAGGCAAGCTACTGGAGGTTGAATGTGTTTGAGACTCAGGCTTATCCTAGAAACCACATGTACTGTATGCATTTATGAATAAAATGCATGAAACTAGAATAATTTTAACAGAGATTGTACTATACCAATTGATATAGAAACTGAAATAAGTATATCGGAAGTTAGACTATTTTCATCTAGCTTCGCTCTTGCGCTTCCCATTCTTGGCCTAAATTTTAACTAAATTTGTATTTTGGGGCCTAATAGGCTGAAAGATCAGGCATGTTACATGTAAAAAGTCATGCATGATACATGTAAAAAATCAGGCATGTTGTATGGAAATCAACCTGAGAAAAAGACAGGAATCTGTAAAGAAAAAAAACAAGAAATGATTCTTCAGTTTCTTGAATAATCAATAGGTAAAACTTAGTAGATGTTTTTTGAAAATATACAATGAAATGAATCTAAGAAGACCCCACGTGACTATTTTTCACTCAAGTATAAATCACAAATGATATTCAAAGTAGAGTTTCGTGTCAAAAGTCAAAACGAGTCATGTAAACTGAAACAAAGGAAGTATAAAATATGGCTCTTTTTAGTGAACAATAATCAATATCTATAAAATTCCGACCAATTCATTACTTCAACATTAAGTAAGAAGTCAATTTGTTGTTCATATCCAAATTCAACCAAGAGAAAAAAAAAACAAAGAAGGAAATAGCAGAATAAGAACTTTAATTTACTATATTATGACTTAGTATTTTGGAGAAATCGTCATCTGAAAGTGCAAGTTTGTTGATCGTTATTAGATTATATTACTAAATATGTACATTTCTCAGTCTATAATCAGAATCTAATTAAGATAAACCCTATGGAAGACTTGAATAATTGACCTGATTTGATTAGTTAAGCAGATGAACTAGTCATATAAGACTTTGATATTCTCTGACTTGGATATAATCCTCTGAATACACAGTCTTTCTCCTTCCTCCCTTGATAAACCTTGATTCAGTTCGGTGGAACGACGAGGGTGCAAGGATCTTCAACCTTCACAAAATGGCTTACACGATTCCTGTCAATTTGACACATACAAATCCAAGTAACTCTGCTGAAAATGTTGGTCACAATGAAGACATACTAAGTATAGTCTTGTTTCACTTGCCCGTAAAATCATTATTCCGCTTCAAAGTGGTATCAAAGCAATGGCATTCATTGATCTTGAGCTCTCATTTTGTATCGAGGTACAATCTTCTTCACCCTCCCTTCCTTTCTGGTCTTTTCTTAGTCCCAAAACATCAAAACAAGGTTGAAAACAATCAAATCGAGTATGTTTCCTTAGGCAAAACTCGATCAACTATTCCATCTTTCGACTTCAGTAATATCAGACTATTACAATCTTGTAATGGATTGTTGTTATATTGTGATCAAGAGGGAGAACAATATGTTCTAAATCCCTCAACTCGTATAAGGAAATCCTTCCCTTTCTGCTCCACTGCTTCTCCTACGAGCCATCTTTATTACAGTCTCGCGTTTGATCCTACAATTTCACCACACTACAATATTATTTGTGTAGAGGCAACAATTCACTATACGTACAGAATTTCTACATACTCGTCCAAATCAAAATGTTGGATATCCTCCAAAGAGCCAGAATTTTTTGCTCCTCGTGATATAGACTTCACAAGCGGAATCTACTACAATGGCTCGATCCATTGGACAAAAAGGACACCAAGGGGGTTGTACTTCGATGTGGAGAAGGACAGGCTAAACATAATGCCGGAGAGTCCTAGACACGAACAATATAGTTGTGAGTACTTCGGCCACTCTAGAGGAAAGTTGCATTGTGTGTTTACCATGGAAGGATTGCCCTACTATGAGCTATTTGAGATGAAGAAAGATTATTCAAGATGGGAGTTTAAATACAGAATTGAGCTTAATGTGGAGATTAAGTACACGGACCCTCATTTTATGTACCAATGTCATGTGTTGTCAATTTACAATGGTCATAATGGAGAAGCTATGGAGATGATAATGTCCATTCCTGGTGAAGTTATTGCCTATGATTGTAAGGAAAAGATTTTCAGGAAGATAGGCAAGTCAAGACTAGGTGCTGGAGATAAGAAAATTTGGTATGGTATTTATCAGGTTTATGAGTGTTTTGAGAGCATGTACACTGTTTAATTCCCCTGGCCTGTATATATATGTGGTCTAGGCAGTTTAATTGGTTTGAACATACGTTGTTTGCTAGTTTATACTTTATATGTTCTATAAATAATGAAAAGTTACCTTCCTACTTTTATAAGGCTGTCTTTCAAATGGTCATCTAATGTGTAAACACAAAATTTGAGTGACCATTTTAAAGTGGTTTTACACTAAGTTAGTGTAAGACAATCTTAAACTAAATGAAATCATTTTTCTATTGTTTTAAATGTTTGGCGGTTTGTATAGCACGAAATTACCTTGAACTGTATAATTTTCCTAAGGTCATACACAAGTTTTTAAAAAGTATCAACAATTGCATTTTTATGTAAAATTGACGAATAATAATGTAATGGCAATGTAAACAAACAATAATCTTGTCAATGGAAAGACAGAGAATATAACACCTTCCGCTTAAAAGGATCAAATTATATCGTACTCCTAGGAACGTTCACCTGTAGCCTCTAGGTACTCCAATGGTATTTCGTGTAATTATAGTAAACAACTAGGATAGACTCATATTCATTTGAATATACATATTTATTTTGCTAACTCATACTCATTTCGGTAGTTCATACACATTTGCTAACTCACTCATTTGGCTAACCTAATACTCATTTGATATATTGATACTCATTTGGCTGAGATTTTCGGGCGTACACAAAGGTATGTACACAAGATGCCCTATTTACCCGCCTTGGTTCCATACATAGATGGTACACCTTGGTAGGACACATAGATCCTTTTTATCTTTTGATAATATGATTACACTGGGTATCGAGTGTGGAGCACGACGTCTAGTATAACTTCAAAATTCAAGTTACGCAAGAAAATAATCTTTCATTTGAGAAACTACCTTTTATCATAAGCTTTTTGCAAAAAATTACCTTAACTTTTTAACTTTTTTTTTTGCAAAAAACTACCTTTACAATGTTTTCTTTTTGCTAGATATTACCATTTAACATTTTTCGTCAATTGAACAAATTTTCTGTCAGTTGATTTTCAAGACACGCTTCTTGAAATGGACAAAAAGGTGTTTTTGGCCTTGAAAATGACACTTTGCGAAAATAGATTGTACCGACTGAACTTATAAAGGATATGGATGATCTTCTTGTTCGTAATATAAAGTGTATCTTGAGAAGCGCACCATGAAAATCAATGAATTGAATGAGTCAATGACAAAGTCAAGTAACGAAAAATTTGGTCAATTGATGAAAAATGTTAAAAGTGGTAGTACCTCGCAAAGAAAACTCTATAAAATGTAACTTTTCGACAAAAAGAAAAATTAAAGTAGTTTTTCCTTTTAACAAAAAAGCTTGTTATAAAAGAGAGTTTTTGTAAAAGTTTCTTCATTTTATGATAGTTATACTTTATCTAGTTTGAGGATCTTTTGGCCCTAGAATCAATAAATTCATATCCTAGCACGTTGTGGTGTTATATACTTATATTGTTTGGATCAAGATAAGATGATCAGCTTCGGAGCTGGCCCAAAGCAAGTATATCACAGTTTGGAGCATTTGGATTTGGCCTATATCTAAATCTAATCACAATTGGACTTTTGGCGCTTTTTAATTCATGCACAATAAAACCTTATATGGCCCATTGAGATGCATATAACCTATTTTTTAAAAAAATAAGAAAGATGAAAAAGCTCAACACTTGAACCAACCCCTCCAAAAATATACCCCTGATTTACTATATAGACGGTTGTACGATACATGCATGAAGCTTTATGCATCACAAATGGTAGAGAATTAATTGGGAGAACAGTGGATGCTAGATTCCCTCACCATCAGGGTTCGTCCGTGGAGAGAGCAAGAAGAGTAACCGCACAAGGCCCCAAAATATTAGGTTTTAAAGGGGCTCCCATTATAGATATTATATATAAATGATTACAACTATAGACACCAACATTTGGCGCGGTGGTGGTCTAGTGCGGTACTTCAGCTATGTTTTTTTCAATTTATTTGTACTAAGCTAAACTTATCTTAACTTAAGAGACCTTAATTATAATTAAACCTTATTAGACCCTATTCGACCTTATTAGATGAAACAACTTTATTTGACCACGTTAGACCTTATTGGACCTTATTAGAAAAAACATTATTCGGTCTAATTTGATCTTATTAGACCTTATCTAAACTAAACTGCACTTATAAAAACTGAAAATAAATTGAAAGAACAGACCCTTCATTGCAAATCAATGTTTACGTGGTTTCAAGGCCGAAACGAGATGCTACCACATTAGCTTCCCTAATTTTTTTAACTTTATGCTTTCCATTATTTTCTTTTCTCATGAAGTCTTCATTAATTATATACTTTTTAGAATTTTTACAAATACACAATTAGAGATATCAAAGCGTAAAATTTTGTATTAGCATGCTTGAAAACATAAAGTGTAACAATCTATGCTGTGAAACGGAGGGAGTATATACTTTGTAATTTATGCTTTATTAAAGGTGTGAGCATTTTTCTTTCCCTTATTTTTTTTTTGCTTCATGCTTCCCAAATTTTATTTTTTCTCACAACATACATATTTTGTAATTTATGTCTTTAACGCTACCTCATATCAAAACCTTTTGTAATTGTGATTTATAGTTTAGGGACGACCTTGCTCACCAGTCACCATCTCCCAAACAATTTGCCTGGACTCGTCTCTCATGGGGTCAACAATGGGGGTAATGGGGTGCCGGCAGGCCCGGTCCTGACATTTTAGAGGCCCTAGGGCAAAGAAAAAATAAGGGGCCCTCATACAAGGTTGAAATATTGTTGTTGCCAATAACTATGTTCAACTTGATTAGATTAAATGAGAAATTATTTAAAACCAACTATTTGAATTCAAATAAATAATATACCATAGAAAATAACATTTCTAAACATTCTAAGATGAAAAATCATCTAATAGTACCTCTATTCCTATTTATTAACATATCTTTCACAATGCCATTCCTATCAATTTAAAGGACTTAGGGCAAAGCAAAAATAAGGGCTCCAAATTTACACTTGGGTAAATTTTCATTAAGACGGTTTTTCGGACACTAAAATTCGCTCTTAAATCTTAAATGTGTTAATATAGCTTGTGATTAGTAGATCGCTGCAATATAACTTATTTTAACAATAGAACATTGGCTAAATTAAGGGTTAAACACCTATAATTTAGGTGCCATGTGTTTGCTTAGAAATAAATACAACAAAGAGAGGAAATAAGTAGGCAGTTTATATTTAGAGAAAAAGAAGTACAAAGGGTTAGTTAAGGTTGGCTAGCAATGCCTATAAAGGAAAGAAATGAAAATTAAAAACTTATAAACTAAAAAAAGATGACAGATTTCCTCGAACTTCCGCCTCTCAGGAGAGCTTATTTGTTTTCCTATCTCCACTGACAACTATGCTAAGCCAAATAGTATTAGTTTCTTGCAAGTATCGCATTTTATATGTGAAAATTGCTCAAGATAAGGCCCTTGTTGGGCATGGGCCCTGGGCGGCCGCCCCGGCTCGCCCATGCTCAGGGCCGGCGGTGGGGTTTATGAGAAAGGCCTATATTCGTACCAATTGGAAAAGAAAATCTAGTCCACCAAAGAGGAGTTTTAATTTCTTCATAATTAGCCCAAAATTTTCATAAAGAAATAAGGTCTATCTACATATGTCAATCATATAAAACGACCCGCTTAAATTTAAATATCTACTATATCATTTATAAGGTGGAGTTATTATCGAAAATAGCCATAAGCTTTGTTATAGATATATTAGGATACTAAATGATAGTCAAAACTCCCTGCTCTTTCTCGAGGTAGGGTTTCTCTCCCTTGAAAAATAGGGTTTCCTCCCTCATAGGTGTGCGTGCTTTCTGACCAACATGGCAGACGAAATCATTGCACAATGTTCGAATTTACGGCTTGACGATGAAGAAGACTCTGTAGTTGATCTTGGAGACATAGAAACGTCGGAATCTGATGAAAAGACGGCACTAAAACTAATAGGAAGGCTGCTAACGGACCGACCCTTCAACATGATAGCCTTCAAGAAAACAATGACGAATGTCTGGGCTCTCCAGAATCGTCTGGTAATTAGGGTTATTGGCCCTAATCTCTTTGGTTTCCAATTCTTTCACTGGAAAGACAAAGAGAAAGTACTGACGAATGGACCGTGGTGTTTCGACAACAATTTTCTTTTATTGAGATATTTCAGGTGATGAACAACCTGAGGAGGTTGTATTGACTCATGCGACTTTTTGGATTTTATTGCATAATCTACCTTTTAACTATCATATCGATGCGGTGGTGAGAGCAGTGGTAGCGGGGTTAGGGGAAGTGCTGGAGATTGAGGAAGATATTCTTGGACTTAGCAGGTTTCGCAGGGTTCGTTGATAGGCTAAAGTCGTATCACCTAATCAAAGATAAACCTAAGTCCTCTAACAATGGCAGTCAAGGGAAGAAGGGTCGAATCCACAGAGAGAAGGAGTTCTAAGTTAATATTTAGCCAAACAGCTACTTCAGACAAAATCAGATAAGAATTCAGCTGAACTAATAATTAACTACTAGAAAGCAATATAAAGAGGGATTTTACTCTATGAATTAAAGGTCTAGGGAATTAGTTCGGTCCACCATGCTTATACCAATCAAAGGATCAAACAACTTTCAGAACCTAGGTCGAGAATCGATAGATTAGAGCCGTGTCAAGCTATGGTTAAGTCTCAACGCCCATAATTCAACATATGCAGCATGTTCACAAACATAATCAGAATTACTGATGTGTACTAGGCCTCTAAAAGTAAGACAAATCTGTGCAAACGATTATTAACCTCAAGTAATTACAGAAACTGCGCAATAACGTTAATTACTCAATAAGAACAAATCACACCATAACCTATCTCATCAAACCCTAGAAACTAATAGCAATTCAAATAATCAAGGTATAAACATGGCTTCCCTCTCTAAATCCCTAGAAATTAAACCACTCGCTCATAATTGAATCAACGTCAATAAATCTAATATGAAACCCTAATTTTAACATTATGAATAAATTGAATAATTAAACTAAGCAATCAAAATAAATTAAAGAGATTAAAGTAGAGAACAATACCAATTGACGGAAAGCAAGAACTTTTATTAAAATCGAATTCGAGGTTCAATCACCTTTAATCTAATCTAAAGTGTTTAAACTAGAATAAAACTAAGCTAAGAACTATGGAATAAAACTGAATAAAAGATGTCTCTAAAAATAATGAAGGATAGATATTTATAATAGCCCAAAGTCTAATTAAAAAAGATAGAATTTCGGAAAAGAGTTGTCCGTGCTTCAGGCCTGATCGGGTCAATTCCCGCCCGATCGGGTGGGTGAACTGCAATTCTGCATCAACTTGCGAGGGCCGTAACTCTCAAACCAGAAGTACGATTGGGGCGTGTGACCTATTATTGGAAAGATCTTGAAGTCTAGAATCCAACTCAATTGGAATTTATTGATTATCAATTTTCTATCAAAAGTTATAATGAAAATAATGAAGGTGTGTCAGTTTTGGCACTTCTTTCACTAACTCTTTGCTTCATTCCAACTCAAAATTGTCCCAAACAGATGCATTGTGATCCTTATGCAAGCTACCTTCATCTTCAGTGATTAATAGGCTACATCCTTGGTACTCATGATCACTTTGTATCAAAATAACCTGAAAATCATCGAAACACACAAACGGGGAGTAGTAGAGCACAACTTGTGTAAATCATGTCATTATGAACCTAAATGCTCAAAAAGGAGTTCTAAATGTAATCTAAATGCATCTAAAAACTATATATAAATGTGATACATCATTCGTATATCACTGGATGTTACAAAACCTCTTCGTAGGTTCCAAAATATTAAAGACAAAAAGGGGAAGATCTCTCGAATTGATCTCAAATATGAACGTCTCCACTACTTTTTTTTTGCTTGTGGTGTTATGGGGCATTCGGAGCGTGATTGCCAAGTTGTTTTTGAGGTAAGCAGAAAGGGTTGAAGTGGAGTGCTTGTTTGCGATCGTCACCGAGGAAAGGACGGCTACAGGAGATGGAAGAATTAGAGGTGCTAAAAGCTAATAGGAAGCTGAATTTTGTGGGTAAACAGATGACTAAGGAGCCTCGCACTCAAACGTCTAACCCGTTAGTCCCTCCGGCACAACACATGAACATGTTGAGGTTGGGGGGTGTAATGCTACTGAACCTTCATCTTTGCGGGCAGAAGATGATCCTCCTAATATTGCTAATGACATAAGCATCGTGGGGGTTTCGAAAACTCCTGTGAATAATATGCTTTTTGTAGTGGGGAGTGGTGAGAATAGTACACGTGTTGGCCCTGGAAATGGCAAAAAATGGAAGAGGGTGGCTCGTCAAGGTAATATCATTCCCTCTCCTATTTTGACAACGACTTCTAATAAGAGGTTTTTTGATGCGACGGATATGGAGATTGAATGTGAGGTGGATGGTGAGGTGAAACGTACTAGGCAGGACGGTGTTCCCACTCCTCTTGTTATTCCAACGGTGGAGGTTGGTGAGAACCAACCGCGCACCATGAATATTCTATGTTGGAACTTTCGGGGGATCGGCAACCCCTGAACAGTTCGTCAGCTCCGGAGGTGGAGCAATGTTGTTGCCGCCGACATTGTCTTTTTGTCGGAAACCATGAGAATGTTGTGGAGAGTTTGAAGGACAGAATTGGGTTTAGTAATGCTATTGGGGTATCGAGTTTGGGTTCAACCGGGAAATTAGGAGGCCTTTGCATCTTTTGGAAGGAGACTAGTATAGATTTCGCTTTGTTATCTTTTTCCAATCATCATATTTGCGGTGACGTTGTAGACAATGACGGCAAGAAGTCGAGATTTATTGGCATTTTTGGTTGGTCGGAAACTACCAATAAACATCAAACATGGTCACTCTTACGATCCTTATGCGAGAACTCTGAGGTTCCAATGGTGGTGGGAGGTGATTTTAATGAGATTCTTTGTTATGAAGAGAAGGAGGTGGTGCTGACTGTGAGAGGCGAGAATTTAGTGGTTTTCGTGAAGCCTTGGAGTGTTGCGGTTTATGGGACCTTGGATATAGTGGTACTTGGTACACATGGGAAAGAGGAAATAGTATGGAAACTCGGGTGCGGGAAAGATTAGACCGGTTCACGGCGTCGGGGGCATGGTTACATCTTTACCCTTGTGCAAATGATGAACATCTTTTTCGATACAAATCTGATCATGTGCCTATTCTGTTGCGCACTACTCCTTCGCGGAAGAAGAAACGGAGTGAGAAGCGTGGGTTTCACTTCGAAACTTGTTGGTTGTTAGATGACTTATGTGAGAGTGTTGTGAAGGATGCTTGGGACTCGTCCTTAGGGGTTCCTGTCCCTCAAAAGTTAGCTATTGTGGCCGAGTGTTTACAAGGATAGAGTAGGGAGCATTTTCACAAGTTGGGGGCAGCAAATAAACGAGAAGGAGAAAGAATTAAAAGCTGCCCATCAGCAAGTTACTTTTCCAGAGTCGTGTGCTAGTTGTGCAGACCTTGAAAAACAGCTCGATGATTTACATTCCCAACAACAAGCTTACTGGTACTTGAGGTCAAGAGTGTTGGAGGTTAGAGATGGAGATCGCAATACGAAGTATTTTCACCACAAAGCCTCGCAGAGAAAGCAGCGAAACCTCATTCGGGGCATTAATGATAGTGGAGGGGTCTGGCAACAAGAAGATGAAAAGATTGAAATGGTGGTCGAAGACTTTTATAAGTCTTTATTCACCTCCTCTGAGCCTTCGGAGGATGCTTTACAGAACGTGTTACAAGTTGTGAAAAATGTCATATCCCCCGAGATGAATGGCGAGCTTATGAAGCCTTATTCAAAGGAGGAAATTTTTGCGGCTCTTCAGCAGATGCATCCCTGCAAAGCCCTTGGGCCCGTCGGTATGCACGCTATTTTTTATCAGCGTTTTGCATTTTATTGGTGATGATGTTGCTCACTTTGTTAGTGATATTTTACATGGCTTTCATCCTATTAGTTGTGTAAATGACACTAACATAGCCCTAATTCCTAAAGTCAAATCCCCTACTTCCATGTCTGAGTTTCGACCCATTAGTCTTTGTAATGTGTTGTACAAATTAGCCTCCAAAGCTATTGTTATGAGGTTGAAAATTTTTTTGCCTGAGGTTGTGTCAGAAAACCAGAGTGCGTTTGTTCCAGGACGCCTGATTACTGATAATGCCCTTATAGCTAAGGAGATTTTTCATACTATGAAGAAAAGACCGATATCAAGAAGGGGTATTATTGCCATGAAACTTGATATGAGCAAGGCATATGATAGGGTTGAATGGGGTTTTCTGAGGAAGTTGCTTCTGACTATGGGGTTTGATGGAAGATGGGTTGATTTGGTGATGGATTGTGTATCGTTTGTTCGGTACACTTTTGTGGTGAATGGGAAAGTCTGCGAGAATGTTTTTCCTTCCCGAGGACTCAGATAGGAAAACCCACTTTCTCCATATCTTTTCATTCTCGTTGCTGATGCTTTTTCTCACATGATTCAGAGGAAAGAGCAGGATAAACTCATTCATGGTGCGAAAGCTAGCAGAAGGGGCCCAGAAATTTCTCACCTTTTATTTGCAGATGATAGTCTACTCTTTACGAGAGCTACCTCTCAGGAATGCAGGATTATTGTTGATATTCTCAACCAGTACGAAAGCTGCATCCGGCCAGAAAATTAATTATGAAAAATCGGAGGTCTCTTTTAGCGGAGGTGTATGTGACGCAAAAAAAGATCAGTTAATTTCTCTTCTTCAGATGAGACTTGTAGAGAAGCACGAGAAATATTTGGGGAACCCTTCACTTGACGGGAGGTCCAAGAAAACTTTGTTCCGAAGCCTGCTGGATAGAATCTGGAAGAAATTACAAGGGTGGAAGGGGAAATTACTTTCGAGAGCGGGGAAGGAGGTCCTTATGAAGTCAGTTATCCAAGCTATCCCACGTATTTGATGGGTGTGTACAAGCTTCCTGTGTCAGTTATACAGCAGATCCATTCGGCTATTGCACGTTTTTGGTGGGGGTCAGAAGGGCAGTGAACGGAAAATGCATTGGTTGAGTTGGGAGAAATTATGTAAACCAAAGTGTTTTGGAGGCCTGGGTTTTAAAGATCTTGTTGTTTTTAACGATGCGATACTTGGCCGTCAAATCTGGCGACTTACGACCAAGCAGGACTCACTTTTTGCGAGAGTAATGAAGGCCAAATATTTTCCACATGTGGAGGTATTGGAGGCGAGACTGGGATATGCAGGGAGTTATTCATGGAGTAGTATATGGAGTGCAAAATCTTTGGTGACGGAAGGGGTATTTTGGCGAGTTGGAGATGGAAAAAGGGTGAGAATTTTTCAAGACCCATGGGTAGCAGACGAGGAGGGACGGTTCATCACGAGTGACAATGTGTCTATAACTCAAGGTGAGCTGCTACATTTGGTCCATGAACTTATTAATAGCAATTGTATGAAATGGAATGTGGGGAAGGTGAATGAGTGGTTCAATGAACGAGACCGCAAATGCATTATGGCCATCCCTCTAAGTTTGGGGACTTGATGTTGCTCCGAAGGTTCGTCTGTTTTTGTGGCTAGTGTGTATTGGTTCGCTGCCCACGAGGTTACTGCTCCAGCAACGTCATCTTATTGACGAAGCAAAATGCCCCTGGTGCAATTGTGTTGAGTCCACATACCACGGGCTGTTTGAGTGTATACGTGTGATGGAATTATGGGAGGATGTTGGAGGTACAGAGCTAGCAAGGCCTGGGTAGAATAATTTGTGTGAAATGGTGGAAGCGTGGAGCAAGTTGGACGGAAAATTGGTGCAGCGAGCTGCTACACTTGCGTGGGTAATTTGGGGGGAACGCAATCTGAAAGTGTTTGAAGGCAAAATGACGTCTAACCATATTTTGCTGCAGCGTGTTAACAGATTTGTGGAAGAACAGGGACAATATGCTACTCGTATTTATGGTGTGGCTGCTAGGCGTGTTGCTCCAAGTTCAAGAGTTTGGATGCGGCCTCCAGAGGGATGCATCAAAATCAATGATGATGCTGTTGTTAGTAATGAAGGTTGGATAGGAATGGGGGTGATAGGTTATCTTTACAGCCACTCGACGTGTGTTGTTGTGTTGGTCACCGAAAGTTGCGGAATACAAGACTCTCTTGTTGGGTGCAAAGCTTGGTAGAAGGTTTGGTTTGGAGCATGTTATATTGGAGTCCGATTGTCAAGTGGTGGTTTCACGTCTCTCAAAGGCGGTTTTCTACATGTCAGAGCTTGATGTTATTTTAGAAGATGTTTTGTTTTTTTGTTCCTCTTTTAATTCAGTTTTCTTTTCGCATGTTAAAAGGGATGGGAATGCTGTTGCCCCATCACTTGGCTAGGCTAGTTCCTTTTGATACTGAACAATATTGGGAGCGCCATTATCCTATGGAAGTCTCCTCTTTTGTATTGACGGACAATTTGTCCTCTGTTTAATTGAGCTAGCTTTTCCTCTCAAAAATAAAGGATACTAAAGATATGATCAATATCGTTAGGATATATTAGTACGTTACTCCTACAATCCTAATATATCTCCAACAAGCTTCCATCATATTAGAAGTTTTCCTACATTTGAACGAATTTGTAACCTTCATTAGCAAATTCATTTTATGTGGCTTCCATAGCTAAAATTCACTAAACGGATAGGTGGATAAAACATATAAAGGTTAAAGAGATACAACAACTTCCATTACAATTAGCTCTTTTTTCTCCATCCAATTTTCGTGCATGTTATGTACTTTTAGCAACATGAAGCAAAATGATTTCTTTCACAACATCTTTGATCTTTAGTATCTTACCCTACCTTTTTTTGCACTCCACTGAAAAAAGGCTCAGAAAAGGATGTAATTTGGAGCTTAGAGCTTTATTCATGATTCACTAACAATGGTGGGGCAATTGCAAACACAACAAAAGCAAAACGACAACCATGAAAAGTCGTTTAGGAAGTACATAAGTCAAGGTCATCAGATAGACGACCATGAAAAACGACCGTTGATTGGCTGTCTTAAATCTCAGGACAGGTGGTTTTTGTTAATAGTTACTCTTTTCCATTGTCACGTGAGTTACAGGCTGCCTTAGCTTAGATGATGCCACCCATTAACTGGTTTGAGTGCAGAAAGTGGATTGATTGAAAAGGCAGATATTCTTTCCTTGCATTGTCATGCCCAGATTTGAAATGTTCTTCATGATTTTAGCATGTATGCCTTTTATTATCTTGATGGTTTCATTACACACTATAGTCCATAGGAATGATGTCCTTATATCATTGCATGCTTTGTTATAAAATGATTAAGGGAGAAAGCACCTATTAAATTCATCTGAACTGAGTCAAATTGAGGTCAATTAAACAGAGTAGAAGCTGTTTGAATTGAATTGAAAAATGAGAAATAAGTCTAGAAAACCAGTCCTTACATTTGATTATTATTATATGAAAAATTATGCTCCAAACATAAATCAAAAGTTCTTCATATTTTGATCAATACCCTCTCTCCTAAGATTCAAAATATACGAACAACAAAAATAAACGAAAAAAGTACTTGATAGATCCCTCTCACTTATGACTAAAAGTTCATGTATGAATTAGCAACTTCCAATAGGAATGACATACTCTCATGACTTTGATTCTATAGTTAGGATGTTCAAACTCTACTCTTTAGAGATAATTTAAATCAATTGTGTACTAAATGAAGTAATTGTTCTTAACGATCTTACATGTGACGCAACACACCATTAGGTGATGGTGCAACATTTGTAATTATGGGGGAATATCGGTAATACTTGTATAAGACTACTGAGAAGCATAAATAGGCCAGGGTTACTGATAATGAATAAGTGAGGTTATTGATAATGCATATATATACGGGGATATGCATGAGTACCAAGGGTATAGAATTATGCATGTATGAGTACTACTAAGGTAATAATGGGATTATTGCTCATACATATATGAGATTACTAGCAAATATAGATGGAGCAATAACTAATGCATATAAGTCATTACTCATAATATCACGCTACCAAAGCTTATCACGCCTAGTTCTTCGTACTTAGCCGTGCTGTTCTGTGCTCCACACTTCCTTGGCTGTATGATCATTTGGTCCTTTCTCACGTGTGCATAGTAGTGTAACCCAAACTTACATGAAAAAGAATCATAATTAACCTCTAATGGCTGCAAAATGAATACGGCGGTTGGTCCAAAGTAATGGAGCCAAACCGACATTTTTCTGATTCCAAGGAAAAAGGACACCAATCTTAGGTATCACTGGTTTTAGGAGTTCGAGAGTTTTGTAGTTCATTTTGCCCTACAACATTCGTTGGCAATTGCACGTTGTAATTAGCTTGCTAATGCTGCAACCATGAATAGGAAACATCAAAGTAATGTAGGATCACATTCTAGACTATAATTCTTAATCATACAACTAATTGTAATTAGTATGATTTTTTTACTAAGAACCTAAAAGGAGTAAGTCATTACTTTTTGAGTCCAACATCCCACTTACATGCTAATGATTATGTTTGGAAATGTATCATAATGGATTGTGTAGGTAGTACCAAAACATTATAACAAGATTGATTTATGTCTTGTTATAATCTTATCTTTATGTTCTGATCTTATAAGAAAAAGTTGTGTACAAGTTTATATATCTTCAGTCGGAATTATATGGATGTTAACTAGTTTAATTAGTAAAGTCGTGAATCTATTAACCAAGTACCAACCTTACTCTAATAGTCCAACAACAAGCTTTTTTGGTCGATTTACTCAACACACAACCTTTTACATCCAATTCCATGTATCGATCTTGTAATTAAGGAGAGCATTCCAAAAAAAATCACCTTTGGAGTCTTTGGTAGGAAGTAGTGAATATAATAGTTTTCTAAAATGAGCATTTCTCTTCACCTAGAGTTTTTGGCGGATCTCTTCATTTATTTTTAATATATAGAAATGAAAGACATAGCTCGATATGAACATAACTTTTGGCTTTTTAATCATACTCTCTAATTGTTGTAACTTGCAAGAACGATCATTGTCATCAAAGCGTATAATCTAATGTTATCTTTCCCCTTTGCTTGTGTGTTGTGTCCTTGGCTCCTTGCCCCTCATAATGGAATCATCCTTTTTCCAAAGAAGAAAGACTCAAGAGTGTCCAACTTCATTACAGAAGGTTACAATTTTGTTCTTGTCAGCATTTTTCATGGATTTCCACTACCCTTTAGATCATTCAACATTATTGATGACACCCACCAACTTTTTCTCTTACTTTCCATTAGGTGCATATTACTTGTACTTAAAAGAAAACTAATTAAATTGCTGATAAACTATTAAACCTGAAATACTATCTACTCGACAAACTTGTTTTAAGGAAAATCTTTTGCTTATTGTTTCTCTTCATTAATTAGACATGGTCTTTAAATGGATTAAGGATCAACTTAAATTTTGGTTGATTAAAAATAAAGTTGTCAATGACATTAAACATAAAATGAAAAACATATATACCCACAACCACAACATCATTTCACTACATGGACAAATTACATATATATTAAAAAAAATCTCTAATTGCTCTTACAACCTGTGTTTTGTCGTAAATCGTTGCATTATTACATGTCAAAATCCAACTAGATAGAGTAATGTAATAGTGTTACGTGCCCATGAATTTTAAGCCAACTGAAACATTTGGGCAATCTAACAAGCAAATTGGGGTCACCTAGAATAATGCCAAAGATATTCTCATCTAACTCATTGGGCATCCAACCAAGACCATCTTAATAGTCAAAGGTTTTCTCATAATACACCCTTATTTTTTTGGGTTACCCAAATTAATTCTAAACAAACCACCTCCAACCGAAAGTCTATGCCTTTCTTGTTTATCCCCTCTAAATTATTTATTTTCCCAACAAGAGCAATAATCACCGGCCCCTCTCAAAAAAAATATTGCTAAAATGAAGGGAAAAAAAAAGAGCTTAGGTACATAAATTGTATCGATACATTCGTTGCTTCTCTTATATATTAATTGATAATTTTTAGATATGAATTATAAAAACTTTTTAAAACAAAGTAATAAAAAGTTGAAATTAAACAATCTATAAAATAAAATTAGAGTTTCAAATTTCTAAATCCTAAAATCTAAAGATAATTAAATCAAACTTTAAAATGAAAAGAAATTGACTAGGGTATGTATATTGGTCTAAAGGGGAAAAATGGATTTCCATTTTGATCAACACAAAATTGCAATATTTAATAAAGTTTGGCCATAGATATGCGCGCTTAGATGCACGAGTGTAGTAGAGCATTGCTCCACTTTACCCGCATCATTTTCTTCTCCCTTGTTTGCTTCCTTTTAATAATAATCATTTTCTTTGTAATAATACTTTGATTATTTAATCTCATACGATATAACCTCCCTTTAATCTCACTCTTTCTTTCTCTCTCTCAATTTCTTTTATTTATTTAATTTTGGATTTTGTGATAGCTTTTTCCACTTTGTTTTCTTGTTTGGTGTGGTGTATATATACATGTCCTACACAAGTCGGCATACTTTCAAACTCATGGGTTTTTGCTATCAAGTTCTAACAGGTTGGTAGAAAAAGACAAGCAACTATTTCTTCATTCTAAGGTGCTTTGTTTTCTACTATTGACATTTGTGGGTTTTATTCTTTTTATTACCAATATCTCCTTATTTAGTTCGCTTCAAGTAATTTATTTATTTTTATCTATCATTATCTATAAAAACGAGTGAATCGAATCTACATTGATTCGAAATCTCGTCAAAAATAAAGCAAGAATAAGAGGTGCGTGTGGACTCTTAAATCCGCAACACTCTACTTTAATATCTTTCTTAAGACGAAGACTGAGTAGTAGGCCAATAAAACATCATTTTCTCCTACATGGGTGCCTCTCATTTTCTTCAGGGTTATCTCTCATTGTATTGTAGTGCTTCCTACCACTTATTCACTCTCACTGAAAAACTTTTGAAATCTTCAATCATATATCCTTTTGCTTGTCTCTAAGGTCCTCAAAGGTTGAATCACCATTTAAAAACCTTTGTTCTGAGCATAGATATAGCATCTTGGTGGAATCAAACCTGACTTTTGGTATTAGTCTAATTATCATAGATTTCTTATATGTGTTATAATTTCCTTTTACAGGAATCATCTAGCTGGCACAACAAAGCAAGATTTTTTAATTACAAGTAATAGGAAAAAAAAGAGGAAAAAATGGAGAAAGGTCAATTTCCAAGTTGGAAGAAGAACAAGTTGAATGGTTATGAAGGTTTTGAAGGAGAGCTAAAAGTAACAAAATCACTGCCATTAGTAGTTCAACCACAAACACCAAAAGAGCCAATGGAGTTCTTGTCAAGATCATGGAGTGTTTCAGCTGAAGAAATCTCAAAAGCACTTGCTAATAAACATAAGCATTTCCTACTTGACAAGCATCCTACTGACACTCCTTCCTTGAATTCTGAGCCTTCAGTCACTTCACCTCCTCATACTGTAAGTTTTGCCCTTTATGTTTCCATGGAATTCGAAGTCGCTTTTTCGTAATATATACGCTTTTGTTTGGTTGGACGGAAAATATTTTCAGCACAGGATCAAAAACATTTTCTAAGCAAAAAAGACAACAACAAATTAGTTTTCCTTTGTTTGGTTCCGCAAACGAAAACTTTTAGAAAAAGGGAAAATGATAATAGTGGGGTGAGAAAAAAAATGGATGGGAGATGAGAAAAAAGAGGTTAAAGAATTAGCAGGAAAATATGCCATTCAGGCCTTATTAGAGGAAAATGTTTTCCCTTGTTAGGAAACTTTGTTTTACACCTATTTCAAAACCAGAAAAGGATATGAGAAAATCAGTTTTTTCAGCAAATATTTTCCTCCCAAATAAAAAGACTCCAATGGAAGATTCAGATGACAGAAACTTTACTGTCACAAATTCTAGGCCTTACTCTTTTGAGTTTTTTTTCTTAGCAGGTGGATAAAATCAAGACGAATGTCCATAACCGGCGAATGGGAGGTATAGGGAAGTGGTTCCACCATCATAGGGACTCAAAATCAATATACAACTCATTCAGGAAAAAGGACAGGGAAAGAGCAGAGAATGCTCATATGCATGCTGCTCTCTCAATTGCAGGGCTTGCAGCAGCACTTGCTGCTGTTGCTGCAGCTAATAGTACCGGCTCAGATTCGAAAATGAGCAGGGCAGTTGCATCAGCAACCGAGCTCTTAGCATCACACTGCATTGAGATAGCTGAGCAAGCGGGAGCTGATCATGATCGTGTAGCCTCAGCTGTCAGATCAGCTGTGGATATTCAGAGCCCGGGTGATCTGATGACTCTGACAGCAGCCTCTGCAACTGGTATACTATTAATACTATTTTGAGTCATATCAGTGCTTGTTGTTTGCCACGTGTATATACATTTCCAAGTCCGAGTAGCATAGGTTTTAAGTTACTGCAATTATTTTCATATGCGATTAGTTATTAGTGGTTAAATTATGCTCATTAATTCCTTATCTTGGTCCTAATTGCAGCTTTGAGAGCAGAAGCAGCATTAAGGTCAAGATTGCCAAAAGATGCAAAGAAGAATGCTGCTATCAGTCCCTACGATAAAGGGTTAGGGGATGTTCTTGATCCTTACCACAGTGAAACTGAAGAGCCGAAATTCCCCTGCGTGGGTGAACTAATGCAGCACACCGCGAAAGGTACATCTTAGTTTTTACCACAACTATGAGCATCCATTTGTTTATAATTAGTTGTCAGTTGTCACACTGTCCCAAACCCTTTATGATAATTGCCAATTCTATCAACTCTCATCCTTTCTGGATCAGTGTTAATAAAAGTTGGTTGAATTATTGTTTAAACCAAGTCTGATCAGAGTGGATAAACATGGACCTATAGACATGTTGCCCATGAACTAATAATTAGTACACTCTTTAAGTCGTATGCATGTCATCTTAGAGGGTAGGTGCAAATCATAATAATCTAACAGAATTTCATTAGGAAACTTCCTCCCGACTAAACACACATGACATGTAATCCTGCAAAGCAATAAGATCATAATCCTTTTTTTAATACGATTTCAAGTAAACTACATTTCTCATTATCATTAGGTGGAACATAAAATAATTAACCGCGGTCCGCAAGATCGTCCAGTAAGGTGTTCGTCGTGACAAGTTCCCCATATTAGGAGGCCCACAAATTTTTAAAACAATCCAAACAGAAAAGCAAACCCGTTACTTTTTAAGTTCGATATAAAAACTTTATCTCATTAATTTCATCTAAATTATCAGGCGGGTTAAGATGGAAGCAAGTCTCTATCTACATCAACAAAAGTTCTCAGGTAAGTTCATGGTTAACAATAACTACTTGAAATAACAGCCGAGTTGAGCATCCTATTCGATTTCTGACGTAAATATGCTAAACAGGTCATACTTAAATTGAAAAGCAAACATGTAGGAGGTGCTTTCTCAAAGAAGGACAAATGTAAGCTTAATTTTCTTCTTAAATTAACCATGTGATTTGCCTGATACCAAATGAAATCTTACATTACGACAACTTCACTTTGTCACGACAGGTTTAGTCTATGAAGTTTGTGATCAGACGACAGGATGGCCATTCAGGAAAGAAAGGGAGAATTTAGACACCTATTTTGGACTCAAGACGGGGCGAGGTTTTTTGGAGTTCAAGTGCAAGAGCAAGGTTCACAGGCAGCAATGGGTTGATGGGATTCAGAATATGTTAGATAAAGTAGGTTGTCTGGAAGACATTGAACTTGCATTACAACACCTTAATGCCAAATAAGCCTTCTTAGTTGATTTCTTGTACTTTATAGAGATCAGGGATTTTGGTTCCAATGATAGTATGATGGAAAGTAATGTTAGACATGAAGTAGTTGGTGAAGTACCAACAGCCACCGATGTTCGAAGGAACTATGTCATTCCTATGTAAATCACGTATAAATGTTTCTTTTTCTCAGACTTATGTTTTGTCCTGCGAGATGCTTTTCCTGCTTCGGCCAGCATACCTATATCTTAGAGTTGTTTATATAGGGCATTTGGAGGGAACGAAAAAAATACGGTTTCCCTTGTTTCAATACAACTATCTTTCCCTCCATGACTGCTATCCAAACAAAGTGTTAAGAAGCAATTTCGACAAATGATTTTATCCACATGACCCCATTGATTCTCTTATACTATTTAGAAGCCTCCTCAAGTCACTTAATACACTTAATATAGTGACTAAGAATGTGTTATGAAGCAATTATAAAGAAAAGAGGAAAGGGGATGGGAAGAGAGGAGAAAATATGAAGGGTTTGCTTTTACAATTAAACAAGAAAAGAAGACAGATACGTGTGATTCACTTTCCACATTGACCCTATATCGTTTTCATATTCTAACAAGGGGGATGGAACTCTCATCCTCTCCCCGTTTTCTTTGGCTCCAAAGTCTTATAGAAACTCACAACAAACAATAATGTCATAGCCTTAATTCCAAAAGGGGTTGGCTACACTAACCGAGATGTCATCCTCATAAGTTGCTCATGTGAATCTTTCTCATCAATTACATGGTAACCAATACTTATATGGCTATGTTACTCAGACACTGATTAAGTGTCTACTTGGATACGAGGGTCCAAGTATCTGACTCGGCCATTTTGCAGAAAAAAGTCAAGTTTTTAATTTAGAAGGAAGTATCTAAGTGTTGTGTCGTGTCGTGTACGACAATCGAATTTTGAGCCAAATGAGGGTGTCGAAGGAAAGTAGCTATATGGTCATTAACATCATTGTTATATGACCTATTTTTACCATTTCATTTAGGTTATCTTTAATCTCCTTTACTTTTTTTTAATATCACTATTATTCTAAGAGTGTGTTTGGTAATAAACTTAGGGTGCGTTTGGATAGGGGGTTTCAAGAAAGGGTAAGGGAAAGGAAAACCCTGATTCTCTTTGTTGTTGTTTGTTTCACCTTTTTTCTTATTCCCTTTACCCTTTTTCCTTTATCACTAACCCCCAAAGTCCTCTAATCTGATTCCCCAACCCCCTTCCACTTAGAAATAGGGGTAAGGGAAACCCCCTTGACCACCCGTTGACCACCTATCAAATCTCAACCACCTTGAACCCTAGCCCCCCACCAACCTCAACCACCTTCAACGCAACCTCACCCTGACCACCTCCGGCCACCTCCGACCAACCACACCACCACACAAGCACCGCACAATCACTGAGAACCACCACACCACCGCCGGAACCACCACGCAACCTCCAAAATTCATCCGCCGACACCGTAAACCGCTGAACATCCCCAGAACCACTCAAAATCTCCCCGAAACCCTCAGCCACCCTCTAAACATCCCTCGAAAACAACCAGAAACACCGTCCTCAACCCCCACCCTTCGCGAAAACAACCACCCTTGCTAACCCAAACAACCCTTCGCGCGCAAAAAGGGCCGCTGGTGGTTCAGGCTTGCCGGAAAGGCCGATTAGACTGGTGGTTCAGGTTATCAACGGTGAGATGTCAGGCGTGCCAGAAGAAAAGAGTGGGAGATGAGGAGGTGTTGGTGGCTGCCGGAAGTTTAAATCCCTTTCCCCTATATTTGATACCAAACATGTGTTTTAATTTAGGGGTTTTTGACTCCTTTCCCCTCCTAACCCTTACTTAATTCCTTTCCCTTTCCCCTCTACCAACCAAACGCCCCCTTAAGGTAACTTAAATTGTAAGAAGCTTACTTATATAAGCTAACTTAAATGACTGCACTGTTGAACTCTAATAACAACTTTCAGCTACCTTTTTCAATTAATTTCACCAAACAGCTCACACTTTCAGGTATCTTATTAGTTCAAAAACACCTTATCTTTTTCAGTATGTACCTTTTTCAGTTTCAGTTAACTTATCAGATTCAGCTCTATTTTGAATAATATTGCAAACAGAGCCTAATTATTCATTCTCCATGACAATGCCTTCTTTCAGCATTAGACATCTTCAATCCACAATAGTCGATTCTCCTTCATATCCTCGATATATAGATATAATGTATAACTGCTAGTCTGCTACAGTGACCCTTATGTGGATCTCGCACATTTGGGAATCTTATCTCATATTGTGTTACCACATATTCACACATCTGGTTAACCCTGTATACAGTTATATTGGAATCTTTCAGGAGGAATTTTAGCAGTTCAAATGAGAAAGTAGGTTACATAAATAAATAAATAAAAGATCAAATTGCACCAATAATTTCAGGGTTAACCTACAATTGCAGGTTTGCAGCCATAATCATAGGTAAAACTCCTATTCATTCGACAACAAAAACGGACAATTTTATCTAGCTTTCCTCTATACCAATGCTTTGTCAAAAAATTAGTAAAAGATGAATGTTTTTATGTACATACATTAGTTGAGTCTCAATCATTTTCACTTCAGAAGTCAGAAAACAACGGTCTTGTTCTCCAGAAAAGGTAGAACACGGAGCTCACAGTAATACTTTATCGCCTTCGAGAGGCACTGTTTCTCAAGGTTCTCTGATTTTTGTACAAATGTCCGAAAGTTATCTCTGTGGGAGACTCTTTCAACCTGCAGTTCCAAATATTCAAGTTATGTATGCTCAAATAAATCCACGAAAACAAGTGTGAGGGAGACTCAAGAGTACGAGTCACGAGCTTGGAAAAGAGGTTTTTCATACAAAGGTTTTGACCACCTGTTTGGTAGGCGGCAATAAATGACGGCAAGGCAATGGTAATGAAATCATAAGTGATTTGCAAGGGAAAATCCCAATTCATTACCATGGTTATGGAATCTCATACCAAAACATGTGATTTTCTTCCCCAGCTTTCATCCTACATTTTCTTTACAAGTTTCCGGTCCTAGACGTCCTACTGAATACTGCCTCTGAAGTGATAATGAATGGTAATGAGATTTTATGAAGAAAATCATGAATATAAAGGTGGATAAGTATTACCAAGGGCATTGACATGACCCTTTCATACAAAACAATATATGAATTTTTTACCACACCACCAATTATTATCGGCTAACAAATGGGCCTTGAGAAGATTAAAGTTGCAACAATTTGTGATAAATAGAAAAGAGATGTACTTCTGAGAAACACATACCATTTGTTCAATGATTGGCCCTGCATCAAGTTCTTCTGTTACAAAATGAGTTGTCGCACCAATCAATTTCACTCCATAATCAAATGCCTGTGGATGTTAGCCAGCAAAATAAGAACGAAGTAAATAAGTAACTTGCCGAAAGAGAGAAGTGATCAGAGTCTGATCATCAGACCCAGAAAGGAGAAACAACTGAACCTGTCTCGAAGGATTTCCGCCCTTAAAAGATGGTAAAAGGCCATGGTGGATATTAATTATATCCTTTCCGTACGTTTTCAAAAAATCTCCTGACAGTATCTGCACAAGGATTAGGGAATAGATGAGCTATTTTAGATATCAGAGATGAAGCAAGAGAAGCGGCAACAATACTTTCTAAAACTATTAGGCAGCCACCAATTTCTAACACACTTCATAGCAACTCGGATTCAATGGAAAACATTAGCGGCCCACCAATTTCTAACACACTTCATAGCAACTCTGATTCAAAGGAAAACATTAGCGGCCCACCAATTTCTAACACACGATCATGGTCAATGGTATCCAACCAACCAAAAACGTTAGCAGCCCACCTAGCACTCTGCATAGCATAATTCTTTTGCAAATGAAACTATTAAATTATTTTTTCAACTAAGCTTTGTTTAGTTCGACGGAAACCATTTTCATTAGAACACTTTTCCTAAGCACAATTGTAAATTAGTTCTTTATTTGGTTCTTCACATGCAAAGTTAAAGAGAAAAGAAATAACAAAGACAGAGGCGAGAGAATGTAGGAGAGAAGAGAATGAGAAAGGGGCAGAATAAGGAGGAAAATGCAGCATTCCTTCCTTCGGAAAGGATTAAAA
This sequence comes from Patellifolia procumbens, assembly GCA_947645195.1. NCBI lineage: Eukaryota > Viridiplantae > Streptophyta > Magnoliopsida > Caryophyllales > Amaranthaceae > Patellifolia > Patellifolia procumbens. The sequence continues at coordinate 6,381,697 of CANSGD010000972.1, forward strand.
CTTTCCATCACTAGGAGACCCATTACAAACAAAACAAAGGTATATGGGAAATCACTTTTCCACGAAAATGTTCTCCCCCCCAAGGGCCCCAACCATACAACCCTAAGGGGTCGTCTGGTTCGCTATTTTTGGGCTCCAAGAAACGGAATCAATTACCAATTTCCTTTCTTCTTGTTTGGTTTGACCGTTCATCAATCCATTACCATTATTTGGTGGTAATGGACTCCTCCAATTTGTTACCTTTCCCTCCCCCCAAGTAACAAAATTCCTTGTTGGCAATGGTTACCATTCCATTGCTACTACATGGCTTGTACCAAATACCTAATAAAGGTAGCGATTGTTGTTACTACTCCCCTCGTTTATATGTTTCCATTCCCTTTCATTCTATATCTCGAACCAAACGATCCGTAAATGACCTCCTACTTCTACAAATATGTCTCTGCAAGTTTCGACTGACAAGCAACAATAACACATGAGGAAAAATTAAACTGCAAGTACCGAATCGCAGAAAATCTTTCTGGCCCTTAACTACTTGCGATCGATTACAACATGTTATCTTCTTCCAGCATTAGGCGCTAGTCTCTACAGTCTCCATCCTCAAAACCCTTTATATAGTTTCTTCAATCAAATCAATCTTCAAATTTCGAAATAACAGTATCACAGTGCTAACAGGATGTCACCAATACTAATACCATTGTATGTATCTAATGCCGGACTTAATCAGCAGCTACGACAAAGGCAGCCCTTTTACTGTTTTACAATACTATAGAATTCTAGTTGCACAAGCAAAAGAGAACATTTCATACGAACATTTGAGGTACCTGCATGTACCTAGCAAGCACTAGGAAGTCCGTATCCTCAACCAAATCCAGAATCTCCTCCTCTCTTCTGTTTCCAGCAATGGGCTTCACATAGTGATAAGGGATTCGCTGCCGCTCAAGAAAACGCATAACATGGGAATCTGGGTGTCTATCATGATTACTGCAAAAACAAGAAAAGGAGAAAGAAATAAGCCAGTGTCACATCAAACAAAGAGAGTAAATAAGACATGCTAAGATCAACACTAACCTAATCACTCTAGTTATATCTACAGGCAGCTTTCCATCCTGCCATGCATGTAGCAAATCAACAAGACAATGATCCTACCACAAGATGGCAAAAGGTGAGTACATAACAAAAAAAGGATATGGTATTATAATGCAACAAGATATCAATTTAACCTACAAAGTTATGCAACACATTCAGGACCAGTATCTATACTACCTACTCAAGAAAATAAGTGCACAAAAATATGTCATTGAGACCTGTTTCGAAGCAAAGACTGCGATTTTGTATTTTGGATCAATATCAGGCACACGAACAACAGATTTTGTTGCATTAAACGTTTTAGCAATTTTGAGAAAGTCCTCATCCATTTGCTCCCTTGGCCATTTAGAAGGATCGAACACAAACTCACTGCAAAAGAAGAGTTCAGATATTCATTACATTCATAGATCTGAATTTCAATCCAATTTATATGCAAAGTTCACATATTATGATGTCATTGTCAATGGCTAGCACAGGTTGGACTGGAATGATGGAACTCATCAAAGTCTTATAATGTAGCCATTACACGATTATTTGTATTTTTTGTAGTATGTTTGTTGGCCGTAACAGGTTACAGAAACAAATTACTGACAGCATTGCATTTCAGAATGTGGGAGGGGATAAGATGAAAGTAAAAGGGCAAGCTCATTACAAAAACAGAAGAATTGACAACATCAGAATGAACCTTGAGAGATAAATCTCCGACAGAAGAGAGATTGCCTTTCTGAAAAGTGAAAAGTGAAAACACAACTATGAACGTTTACCTACTATAACCAACGCCAAACACAATCTCTAACTTTTTACTACCTTTAAGGTCAGCACCTAAACGATTTTTGGTTTTCCTTGTTTTGTGAAACACAGAATTATGCCCAATAGCTTCACAAAAGTGCACAAACCAATTCAAACATCGCCTAATTAACTAAGCTTCCATTATAGAAGTCAAGGACAATTAGATCTCATCTAGCTAAGGCACTCAAATTTCTCCACTTCGGCTTTTCTTCATCCAATACCAACCTACACCCTCGATGCCAATATAGATGTCTCACTTGTTTGAAAGTTGGGACAAATCCACTTCCTTGTATAGGAGTATGTTAGCTTCATTTTCTCATAGCAACATCATCCTATATTCAGTTCATAATTTTGCAAAACCCAACATACTATAAAGTGAGTGTATGAGACACCTACTAGGTAGAACAAGTAAGCAAAATTATACCACCAATGTTACTTAAGATCTTCATTCCAATCTACAAACTAGACCAAAGTGTTAAAAAGCGGCACGGATTGGCCCCCAAGTCCAAGTGACAAACCTCTCAATCATTTCACCATAAAAATCACCTAGGCCTCTAGCACTTAAGTCAAAAAGAGCAATCCTTTAGGCTCAATAGTATAGGTATATTCAAAAAATAGCATAATCAAATGATACTAAATAAGCATAAGGGAAAAGCCAAATACCTATTTGATAGATGAACAGTAACATCTATCAGATAGGTCTGTACTATATTTTTTAAAAAATATACTACAATTTTCAGAAACTATACTACTCTAAACTGTATATAAATATACTACATTACGCGAAAAATATACTACATAAATATATAAGTGTACTACGTTTTAAAAACAAAAGCTTGATATGTGCCCAACTTCTACCTATCTGATAGGTACTGGCATAAGGGAAACTTTAATCAAACTGCTTAAAATGAAGTACAAAACAAAGATAAAAGGAACACATAAAAAGCAAAGAAAGAACCTTCTGGAGTAAAAGACATGCTTCTTCTCAGGTACAAAAACGTCAGCTCCTAGAATATTTCCACCCCTTGAAGCAATACATTCTGATAACTTTGCCACAATTCCAACTGCATCCTACTTTTTCCACAAATTCATCCATTTCATTATTCCCACCAAAAATCATTCATCTTCCTTCGTTTTTTAAAAATTGCAACACTTTAACTTTTACGCTCTTCATTACTCCACTCCAAACACACTTTTTGACCAATTTACATAAATTAACGTTGTTATTATGTACAACATTATTGGATTTATAATTTCAAAATATTAACATTTTATCATTTTTATAAATAAATAATTAGAGCTATTAATGATCAGAGTCGTTCTTTGACAAATGCGCAAGTCAAAGTGTTGCTACTTTTAGAAAACAAAGGAAGTAGGAAAAAGAATCAATCTTGAAGCAAAACAAGCTAAAGGGCAGAAATAAAAACAATGAATAAAGTCAATAAAAAATGAGGAAGAAAAAACAAGAGCTTACTGGGCAATGGAAGACATGAATACCATGAGTGTGGGGAGGATCTAAGGACCCTCCAGGAAGATTCAAAGATGTGAAGGATCTTTTTGTGATTTTAGAGAAATGAGGTTGTGAAGTGATTTTTCGCAAGAGACTCATCTCTAATACTTTGTTGCCTTGCTTTTCACTCTATAACTTTATCTTTCCTATTGCCATTGGTAAAGAATTAAAATGGGTGCATACCATTTTACATGGTGTTCCAATTTCTGTATTTTATTTGGGCTGATCTCCAGGAAAAATGGTGACCAACCACTCCCCCGGGAAGGATACAAAACTTTGTTGGGTGAAAATGAAATTGGCAAATGTTGCTAAGGTTTGCTGATTTACACGACGTCGTTTGTGGGGGTATTTTTTTTAAAAAAAAATAAATAATAGTAAGATATAAGGACAAATGTTGGATACCTTGGCGGCCTGGTGGGTATGGTGTATCCTAAATTGTCTAAAGGAACTAATCGATTTGGTAATGTTTCGAGTTGGAAATCAATATGTTATTGAGTTTTGTTTGTATACGATCACACAACTTAGAGAGGTGATCAGCAACACGATTAGTTTTTTCAAAGATGTGAGTAATCGAGAAAGACATGTATAACATTAAGAACTTCTTTGTTGATGGTAGTCTCAATGCTCCAAGGAGTGAGGCCTTAGAGGATGTTGATTATAATCAAATTGTCACCTTCGGTAATAAGGTTATTGATGCATTGGTCTCGTGTCCGAAGCAGACATTAACACAAATTTATAATTTTGGTTGGTGCTGAATGAGTTGGTCAGTTAGATTTGCATATTACATAAGCTATTGGGGTTTACTGAACAATCTAGTTGTCACAGTCTAGAGGAAGACTATTAATGTGAAACCACTTTTAAAGGATCACTTTTTAAGTTGAATAATTGCATACTAGGTGATCCTTTAACTTGAATATGGCCGTTTTTTAATTAAAAAGTGGTCCTTTTAAGGCTGGTTGAACTAATTCTAAGGCAAGCAGTCCTATCACTCCTATGTATGAAATGTTGTATGTTAGAGGTTAAGTGTCAAAATAACTTTTAATATATTGAGCTTTCCGTAGAAACTAATTAGAAGTAAAAAATAATTAGAAGAAGAAGAAAAAACCAATGTTTCATCATCAAAAGATGTTCCAAATAACATCGCAAGCAAACAAAGATATGTTGTACATAAAAATCGGCTCACATTTCCTCTCTTTCCCTTTAAATAGGTAAACAACCCCTCCAACTTGAGTTACTCAACCATAGTGGCTATTGGCTAGTCCAGATTCGAGGGGTGTGTGTATATCTGTACGTATAAAGTTATAACTGAATTTTACGAAGTTTCTTGAAGAAAGGCTAGAGAAGGAGGAGAATAAGAAATAGAAGAGAATGAAATGGTAAATACGTGCAATGGTGAATCCCGTGTATAAGAAGTGAGGTCATTTGATCCCACTTGAATTGATAAAATTGTAATAAAGAAAAATCAAAAATTTAAAATTTGTGAAAATTATCCTATAAAATTGACTATCCTTTATAAAATTTAATAAATATATTTTGACCCCGCTGCATAAATTTATAGATATGTCACTGAATATGTGAGCCGTTAAAAGAAGGAAATTTGCGACTGCTTTTCATAATTTGCCATCACCAAGTGATAACTAATCTCAAAACCCTATCACTTTTTCGTCGATTTCCATTTGTTACGAGATTGTGGGGATACAATTGCACCTTAATACACCTGATTCCGCTTAGCCACATCCAACTTCATGTATGATTTTAGGGTATGTTCTTTTCAACTTATTTTCAGCTCAACTCTTAACAATACTTTTACATTCACATGTTACCATCTCTTTTCGTTCCATTTAATTTTTATAATTCACTTTAGTTCAGCTATTTTAAGCCAAAGAGAACGAGTTAACATAGATATCATGTGATCTATAGACTTACTACTAGTCATTGTCTATGCTATTTGACATTATTAGATTAATCACTTACCAATCTCTATTATATAAGTGAAAAGGTGTGGGACACCAAAAATTCATATTTTTTCTAATTCCTAATTAAATGGAACAAATCTCTCTATATAACTAAGGGTTTGTTCGTTATCGTTTTTTGTTTTCAGTTTTTTGTGAAAACTAAAAACAAAAAACACGAAACCTGAAAAAGTGGATTTCATGTTTTAGTTGTCAGTTTTCAAAATCACCATGTACCAAGTAAATTCGGCTAATTTTTTATTTATTATAGGACATACATATATCATATGACTGAAAAAAAAACAGAAAAACAGAAAAACCACTGTAATACCGAATGGGTCCTAACTTTTTCATTTTAAAAAATACATCTTAAATAAATTATCAAATTTTTCTTTTTACTTTTTATTTTATATGATTTCGCACGCAACGCGTCCATTTAGTAATAGTAGGTCTAAAACTAAAAAATGGATTAAAACTGAAAAGTTTTATTTCCTTTGGTGTTGGCTTTCATTTAAGTGTAGTTCAAAAACATAAGTTGGGTGAAGAACAATTCTTCTTCTTCTTCTTCTTCTTCTTCTTCTTCCTTTCAGCAGCATCACCAGATCACAAATCCAGTCTTTCTAGCAAGAGTTAAACCTTGGTGCGTCTGAGTTCTCAACAATGCCTGTAAGTAATCGTTTTCTGTATAATCTTAATCACAGTATAGCAAATCAGATCTCTGATATCTGTTGGAAATGGTGTCAAAATTGGATGGATTAACAATGACAGGTAGGAGGATTGATAGAAGTAGCGCCACCGAGCCCAGTAAGGTACTTAATAGGAGCAGCGGTGATGATGATCGGCGTAGTATTGCCGGTAGGTTACATGATGTTCCGCAACAAGCGTGTTCCTTCTTCTTCTTCCTTTCCCAAACAGACGTAGGTATCTTTTCCTATCCTATTTTCCTGCCAATTTATTGCTGTTTTTTTTTTTCCTTATTTGAATTTGGATTTTATTCCAATTATTGATGTTTGTGTGCTAGTAGAAATTATAGCTGTTTGTTTCATGTGAAATTGGATTTGATTGCAATTGTTTGTGCTGGTTGAGATTACTTTAACTTCTTAGAACTTGAGTAAATTGAGTATGGATTTGGTTTGTTTTGGTTTATTTCGCGGATTTATTCCTTAATCTGGAGTAGCTTATGAGTGTGATTGGTTGTATTTCAGGAACAAAGGCTTGATATAGAGTAATTTTTGATGTTAGAGGAGACTATAGATGTCATCCGCGTGTCGATTTGGGTATGGAGGAGAGCTACACAAAGTGAGAGGGTAATGTAATGCACTGACATATAAGAGAATGGTCATGTAAATGTATGGAACTGCTGATTCTTGTTATATGAGAAAGGGATTTGAATTTCTTATTAGAAGTCTTCATTGAACAATGTCTTTGTATTGCTGCATTATTGATCTTCTTTCAGGTTTAGTCAGATTCACTCGTATTGGATTTGTGATGACTCTTGCTGCTTTCTACAACGGAAAATTTCGAAATTTTAATCTATATATGCTGTTGCTTCTAGACTCCATTTACTTCAATTCTTGCTTATGCTGTAAACTGTGTTACTCAGGTCTGGGGTACTCACCTTGGACACCGGTACAAGTATCTGACTCAGCTAGTGTATGAAAGTATTACATGATTTTGGCGTAATAGAAAGCGTTGAGAGTGTCTATATCACGTTGGAGTGTCAAGGATTTGACATGATTATTTGAGGTAAACTAGAGAGTCTAGGCTTTAAGCTTCTCTGTGAAATTTGACATTTACATTTGACGCCAACGGAAGTGATTTACTATAGATATCAGTTTCCGTTCCACTTGCTAATACACGTAACATCCGAGAGGCTCATCTTCCGGACTGATTTTGTTAGTTGTTTCCGAGATTCAAGCCTATTTATCCACTGTACAAATTCAATCATCCAAAGTTTCTTCCCTTGAGTTATAGTTCCTAATCATCAGGGCTGTAGTATTGCTAGCGTTTCGTTGCGAGAAGCATGCTTGACTCCTTAGGGTTGAAAGTGTTGGTGGGGGGTTATGGTTCATAGTGGTGTGGTGCTGCTCCTCTGCTTGGTGCTAATGTCGAGGAAATTCATTTTAGGGGCGAAAATATTTTCAGTGAAAATATGTTTCTTCTTATCAAATAGAACCTGTCAGACTGTTATCTCTGGCATGGCTTGGGGCGAATCATTCACGCATGACGCACCCGACCCCCTATAATTGCATAAAGATTTTCATGTGAGACTCATGAACCATAATGGTCATTGGTTATTGCATATTAAGGACATGATCGTTGTGCATTTCTACATGACGTTTTTTTATGCAAGCCTGTTGTTTTTCGGGGGAACTCCTTAGTAGCCCATGCATCATTTAATGCAGAAGACGTAAGCAAACTCTCATTAGTCATTACCAGTTTAATTTGTTTGAAATACTAGTCATACCCCATCATCAGTTTACGAAATGGAAATGAAATGATTAGTACTGCTCTATACCGTGTAATTTCCTGCTCAATTAGCAGAAGAATCTGAAAATAGGAGTACAATGTAATCCTTCATTCTAACTATGCAATCAATCAATATCCGGGCAAAACAAACACTATCATATTTCCAAGTGAGAATTAAGCTTCTATTTTCTCAGTAAAGCTGGCATTAATATATGGAACTATGATATTTTCCTGTAATATGGTGTTCTGCGTGCTCCTACTAGTTCCCTCCATGACCTTCACTCTTTCTTACGTGAACAATTCCATCTCCCAAGTGCTTCTCCCACACGGATTCTATCACCACGTTTGATACTGAATCCAAAGTCCGTTGATGATGCGTTGTCTTTTAATGATTTCGCTACTGGAGCCTGAAAGACAAGGACCACTGTCGATCCCATGTTGAAAGCTGCCACCTGGAGTTTTTGATAAATAAATGCCATGAGATAGAGGACTAGTAATTTTCGTAAATGAATGCTAGACACATTTTCGAGTTTAGCTTCCAATAACTCACAAAATGGCCAAAACGAGGGGATTTTGACTATTATCTCCGAAATATAAAGGAAATACAAAGGGTAGACCTATTTTTAAGAGAAATTAGTTTCATTGCTTACCTCTTCCCCTTTCTTTACCGTAAAGCCAACACCTTCTCGTCCATACATGCGCTCCTCAGGTGGCTCTGACTGCAGAAACTTCTTTCTAGGACGATTCGTCCGCAGCTCTGGCTCAATGTAAAGCTGCCGTGCAAGGCAGTAAATCAAATTCAAGAATCGACAATTTAAATGGACAAGAAAAGGCCTAGAAATCTATCAATTGGCCATCAATAAGGCTTCAAAAGGGATGAACTGTTTCTTACAATTACATACATCAGTGGTTTCCATCAATTTACTGACAAACAAGTTATGTGAAGTAAAGCCAAGGAAATTAAGTACAACAAGATCTTTTATAGAAAGTCAAATGTCTACTAAAAATAGAGATGATGACAGATCACCTCAATAGAGCCAATGTTTGTAGCGCCTATTGCTGCAAGTGCTAAATACCCTTGTTGCCACTGGCCTTCCAGCACAATCTGGAATGACGAAAGCAATAGATAATAGTAAGACAGAAAGACCTTTCAATTCAGAAAAATGTGAAAATCTCAGATAAAAATCTAGAACAGGTGTTATCAAACTTGTCTACTATAGTATAGTGTGTTAATCTGCAGCTAACTAGAAACACAGTCTAAAAGACTAGCAATCCGCATATGATTCCCATAGTCCCATGGAACCACAAAAGTTCATTTTACACTCATGTTACATTGAGGTACTACAACTACAGGGGAAGCTTTTTCCAAGCCAGAAACCCGAGCACACGTCGTTTTGAAAGTGAGATAACACTCGCTTGTTGAAGAGGGAAAGATCACTCTTAAATGCAGTTGTCATCTCTTACGCGCGATGCTAAAAGGAGAAACTTTGTTTATTTACCATACTTTAAACCACATGCAGACTATTTGAGAAGCCTCTACTACTTCAACCATTATACCACAAAAATTTGGAAGAGTAAAAATGGTAGGGCATGATGATTAATGACTGCTGTAAAAGCATACTCTTCAGCTAAAGGAGTCTCCTAGTTTGACACACACTAAGGGGGCGTTTGGTTAGAAAGGGGAAGGGAAAAGAATCAAGCAAGGGTTAAGAGGGGAAAGGAATCAAAAACCCCCAATTAAATTAAAACAAGTGTTTGCTAGGAAAAACAAGGGAAAGGATTTTAGAAAACTTCCCCCTCCCTCAGTCCCATGGTACTTGGTAGCCACCCAGACACCACTTCATCTCTCCTCCCATCTCAACCTCTCACCAAGAGTACCACCGGTGACGCTCCGACAACACCATCGCTCTCGAACCGGCACCACTAGCGTCCCTTTCTCTCCCCGGCAAGAAGACACTTGAATACACCTTTTGCAACACCTTCGCAAATCCAATAGCTGTGGAGTTGTGTAGTTTTCCTTGATTGGGGTGGTTGTCGAGGGCTTGGATCGGTTTTCAGTAGGATGGGGTTGGGTTTCCGGTGAGGTAGGGTGGTTTTCGGGGGCTATAAATGGGTTTTTGTAAGGTGAGGGTGATTTTTGGAGTGGGTTTGTGGTGGTTGTCGAGGGATTTTGGGTGGGATCTGGGTGGTTTGAGGTGGTTTGTGGGTGATTTCGGTTGAATTTGAGTGGATTGTGATATATGCCGGTAGTAGGGGGAGGTTGTGTGGTGGTTTGATGGTGGTTTCCGTGGAGGCTGGGGTAGTTTTGGGTGGAAGGGGGAGGTTTCCGGTGGGTGGGAGCTTGGTTGCCGGAAATGGTGGTGGTTTCGTAGTGGAAAAGGGTGGGGTCGGAGGTGGGTTTGAAGGAGTGGTCGTGGAATAGGGTGGTTTTTGGTGGGGTCGGAGGTGGATTCTAAGGAGTGGTTAGGGTGTAGTGGGGTTGCGGTGGTGGCGGGCGGTGGTTGGGGATGGGGTGGTGAAAGGGAGGAAGTCAGTTTATGGTGTTGGGCGATACTTGATAGGGACGGGTGGTGGTTTTCATTGCGGTGGTCAATGTCGATCAAAGTATGGTTATGGTGAAGATGGAAGAAAGGGTAAGTGATACCTTGGGGTTGGGTGGGGAATGAGACTAGAGGAGTTTGGGGGTAAGGAGGGGGTAAAGGAGATGATTAAAAGGTCCTAACAAACAGCATATAAGGGATCCTTTCCTGAAGACCCCAAAACAAATGCTCCTTAAATATGTTCCTTCTAAGTTGACGAATGACTGCTAAATCCGTCTCTACAGTTGGAAGGAAGTTATTAAAGAAGTCTGCATACCCTTTCATTCTCGGTGTAGAGGTTTCTGATTGTTCTAGTAGCACGCTCATTCACAGGAAGAAGACGACCTGTAACAATACGACTCTGAAGTTCAAAACTTATCATCAAAGATCAACAACCAACTGTACAAGGAGAGCAACGATTTGAGTAAAGCTAAAACTAATGGCAGCGGCAGAAAAACATAACATCAGCCGTGAAACTCGCTCAGGTTAGTTCATTTGGGCTAGGTGGACCAGCTTGTAAAGTTAAAAATAAGTACTCATGCAGCACGATCCAATGCAGATATCTCCTGAGAAGACAGCAATTATAAATGTCTATGGTAAAATGCAACATTGCCTAACATCCTGAGAAGACAAAATATGAGCTTGTATCCTTTAAAAACTTCTGCATTCGAGTTCTTGCCTGCCAAAATGCAACAAAATAGAGCGCATAACAATGCTTGCTAGAATCCTAGGAAAATTATTACATCAACGCGTCAACTGGCAAACTGGTTCAAGAAGCTGAAGTTGGCTATCCACACCCTAAATATCCTAACTATCCCTCTGCACACTAATACTTGTTCGAGATAGAGCTTTCTATAAATGAATTAAATTGTTGAGTCACCTGAAAAATGTCTGCGGACAAGAACATTCCAGTCAACAGGTGAATGCACACGATGGTAATCTCCTGGGCTTAGGTACAAGACACAATAAAAAAGACCCTTCATTGGGCTGCAAAATAAAGTGCAAGTATTAGCGGATATGAAAAACTATGCTCTAGTGAACTTGAGAGCAAAATTTGAACACCGAAGAAGGCAAAGAACAGAACTAGCCACAATATTGAGAAGTTGTGCTAAGAAGGACTTAGCAGCCACTCACCTAGCAGGTATTGGATCCTGAAATTTAGGCGAAGACAAAGAAACTCTCCACCATGACTTAGTTTGATCCTGGTGACTATTTACTACCTCACTGTTCTTTTCAGCCACATCTTTCCCAGAGACCATGGGAAGGAACGAATTTTGTCCAAGAAGAGATGACACAGAATAGGAAAAACCTTTAACTTGCTCAATCATGGCACCAGGTTCTGTCAGCTCCCCAAATCTCACAACAATACCATCCACAGGGCTGATCTGTTATTATAAAGGAACAGCACCATAAAATGAACAATGACATATTTCAGAAAGTGCTTATTGGACACATACAGAAACCAAGAAGCTGTTACCAGTTACCAGGCATTGAGGATCATTATTTATAGGTCTGCAACCCTCTCTCAGCCCTCGAGCAAAGAAATCCCGCATAGATGGATATTCTTCCAAAGGCAAAGCCACCTCCTCTAAGTCTGCAAATGACAGACTTAAAATGAAATTCCTGTCTAGAATCTTACATTATCGGAGCTCGATATGAATAAAGACAGACAGCAAAGTCATCATGGATGTCAACTGAACAAAGATGAGCACTACGAGCAACGCAAATGACTTTACTTGAATGAAATGCACGTGCCCATGCTTTGTAAACATAAGGCCGCATTTGTACAGGGAGTTCCTGCAGTGAATTAAACAAGCGAGGGTCCATTTTAGATCAACAGAAGACAAGAAAGTACATTATAATTCATCAAGTGAAGCAAAACATTTATGTTCTCAAGGTAAACAATTTGTTCTAGTTTACATAAGTGGAATGTGTAACATACCACACTCATCAAGGAACCCCAAATTCGAGAAATAGTGCGCAGGGGTAGGCTATTCATAAATGATGCCTGAAACACCATATCAACAAAAAAAACATAACATGTCAAACAAGTAACCGAATCCTATATCACAATTTGGATAAATGTCCATGTGAAAAGCCACATGACCAAGGAAATGAGCACATTACTTTTGCATCAGGTTGAAATCCGGGTTCTATGCCTCTTTCTTTTGCCTCCTCAACCTATCAATAAACAATTTTAATGTCAAAAATTATTTCGTCAATAACAACAGATATCTATCAAAAGCACAAACTGTCAATACAAACACTTGGACAAACACCCATATAAGAAAATTGGCAAAAATCAGAAAGAACCATAGGCTCAAAACATTCCGAGGCTTTAACAATCTAAATCAACAGCTAACTTATTATACGAAAGCAAAGATCAATAAACATTGAACTATAACTTTTCAATGGCTTTATTCCCTAAGAAAATAGAGACACTAAGAAAAAGAATATCCTAACTTCTTTTCTAATTAGATAGCAGAACTGATGATCACCCTTTAAGTTTGCTGAAAGAGTCAAAGGTGAGTTTAGGCCCCTTAACTTAAACTCGTGGTATTTAACCCCCATAACTTCACCAGATGGTGATAATAAACCCTTAAACTAAAAATTTTCAAGTTAATTTTATTGGTATATTTTTAATTTTAAGGGTTTATTTTTACCTTTTGGTGAAGTTGTGGTGGTTAATAACCAAGAACGTGATTTAAGGGGTCTAAACTCACCTCAAACTCAGGGGTTGTTTGGTTCACTAATTTTGGGCTCCAATAAAAGGAATCAATTACCAATTCCCTTTCTTCTTGTTTGGTTTGACCCTTCATCAATCCATTACCATTACTTGGTGGTAATGGAATCCTCCCATTTGTTACCTTCCCCATCCCCCTCATGTAACAAAATCCCTTACTCGTTAGTAATGGTTACAAATCCATTTACATTAGATGGCTTGATCCAAACACCTAATAAAAGGAAACCATTGTTATTACTATTCCGGTCCTTTATTTGTTTCCCTTCTAAAGCTCGAACCAAACGACCCCTTGAGAGGGTATTTCACCACTTTCGCGCTAATTAGATAATTAATCGCTTCACTAAATAAGTCTATAATTGCTTCCGCACACATCGCGCGCATATAAGATTAGTTGTAAATAAGAAAAGAAAACTACGACTTAACAATACGAGCATGACATTGATAGAAAGCAATCTTAGAGAGCAATAAACTCCAAAGTAAGATTAAGTAAACAAGAATAATATTTAATCAAAGAACAAAGAAAGAGCAACTGAATCAATGGAAAGAGGACCTTTCTATCATCGTAAAGACGACGAGCATGAAGAGCACCAAGCATAAGTATAGTAGCTACAGTTGCGCCTGGCAACAAAAATACATTTCCTGCAAAAAAACAAAAAAGTTCCGTTCATTCATGTGCTTCAGTTACTGAAATTTCTAATTAATTAAGCGAGAGAAAGAGAGACAGACCATTGGTATTAGAGTTGCTGCTATTATGGCCGTCGTTGAGAGAAGCTCTTGTAGAAGAAGATGATGTATGAAGCTTCTTGAGGATGGATGGATTCAAGTGTAGAGATTGAAAGACATTGAGATTGGAAAAGCGATTGAGATGATTGAATGCCGGAAATCTCCGATGAACCCTAAATTTCATTTTGGGGGTTTTGTTTTTGTTTTTGTTTTTGTTTTTGGCTCTCCACTGAACTCATTCAGGTACTGAGTTTGCTGAAGGACATGGAAGACGGACTTGTTTTGGCAGCATAGACAGACAAGGTATACCGTGCCCGTAAGCGGAATCTAAAATTTTACTGTTATAGTGCAAATGACGGACATTTTATACTCCCTCCGTTTCTCAATAATTGTTACACTTTTCGTTTTAATACGTTTCACAAAAATTTACATTTTACTTTTACCTTTTTGGGATATATGGCCCCACTAATTTTTTATTTTTTATACTCTCCTAAAGTTAATTTTTTATTCTCTCTTCTAAAATTACTTTTTCCTATCATTGTCATGCTTTTATACCCACTTCTTCGGTTCTTGTGTTTTTGCAAGTGTAACGATTTTTAGGAAACGGAGGGAGTATTAGCTAAAAATTACCGTCAAGATAAGGGAGGTGTTTGACAAATGACTATTGGGTGGCTTTTTCATTGGCTTTTGACTTTTATTTATGGTCAAACAGTCGTTTTACAGTGGTTGAAGAGCCGGCTTTTAAAAGCCAAAAGTCAAAAGCTGCTTTTATCAACTTTTTCTGCTACCTTTTGGCTTTTGGTTCCATTTTGTACTAAATCGCCAGCACTAACAACCACTTTTACCAAACACTTTTTTAACCGCCAATAATTTCACATCCGATCAAACAAGCCACTAAAGACAACCGGTCAAACCAGACAACATATAAAGCTACTAGCCAACCGCCACCAGCCAATTGCCAAGGTGTATGATAGTGCATAAGCCAAATTGCTGCAACTAATAAGAACGGAGAACTAAGATGGTAAAATGTTCTACGCCATTGCGGAACAGGCAAAGCTCACTAGACAAAAAAACACAACAGTAAAGAGAGTAATATATACAGGAAGAAGAGACTCAAGAGATTTGCCATAAAGAGCGTGTTGCCGAAGAACAGAAGTCCGGTCTCTGAGTTCGGAATCCGAAAGAGCCGCAATTTGAGGTTCCAATTGAATAATAAGAGAGACAGTTGATGAATACTGCTGCCTGGTTGATTCCGCGGGATCACCAGCTTTAAAATTGAACAACATATTTCCCGAATTCAATAGCGCACCCTGTGCTGTTGCCCTAATTTGCACTAATTTGCACCAATTCGCCTCTTCTCACCTTTCCTCTTTCTCGGTGATGATGATGATGGTGGTGGTGGTGAATTTGACGACGATGATTTCCGATTAGAGAAGAGCTTAATGAGAAGAGGAGGTTGCTATCACCGATTGCTCGTTGTTTATGTTGAATTGGAGATGATGAGCAACAAACGCACAAAGATGACATTTGTGACGTAGCTCTAGCACATGACTCCATTTTTATTAGAGTAACGGCTGTGGAATACTTGTTTGCTAATGGTGCCAATGCGCAGTGGTATACTGGTATCTGGTATGCTTTGTGGTGGCGCGTTCGTTGGGTGTGCAGCTGCCTGAGCTCCTCCGTTCCCAAACAACCGGAAGAACCAGAGTTTAGCTAGAGCTCTTGCGACTTCCAACGTCCAAATGTGACAAGAAAGAGAGAGAGACGCACAAAAGAAGAATGGATAAGGTGCCATTCAATCAACAAATATAAAGATATGGTCAAATGTCAAGTTTATACTATTACTAGGGGAAAAGTTTAGTTCATATCTATAGATGTGAACTAAACATCTATCATATACAAATATACTACTTGTAGTATACAAAGCTTAGTATAATTGATTTTCAAAAATACTATTCCCTCTAAGACATGTTCATTTCACCTTAAAATAATAATATTCAGTAAAAATAAGTTCAATTCACAAAATTAAGTTCAGTTCAGTAAAAATCAGTAGTACAAAGAAGAAAAAACAACATGAATCAGTAAAAATAAGTTCAATTCAGCAAAAATAAGTTCAGTTTAGTAGAAATAAGTTTAATTCAGTAAAGATAAGTTCAATTCAGTAAAAATAAGGTGAACTGAATAAGGCCTAATTGTTTTATTCAAAGTGAATTAATGTATACATTCAAAATATTAATTTTTTACAGTTTTTATTAACACATAAATAAATATATTAATAATCAAAGTTATACATTAAAGATATTGTAAAAATCAATTGGGGAATGTATTTGGTGATGGAGGTAGTATGTTTATTTTGAAAGTGATGCGGATTCAATCATGCATAGTCCTTCTCTAATCTATCTTTATTGCTTTTAAGAGTCTTAGTTAATTTTATTTGGTATTTAAATTCAGCATTTTATTTTCTGTTAATAATAGCCGAAAATATGATTTGTAATTTCGGTTATTAAGAGTCCTTATTCTAGTAGTAGTTGAGTTGTAATCCCTTTTAGAAAAGATTTTATATATAAGTTAAGGAATGAGGGAAGAGATAGGCATGTAAATAAGATAGGAAGGGCCGAAATCCCTATCCTAATCTTATTAGATTATCTTCCTTATCTTTATCTTTATCTTTTCCTAGATTTTAGGGATTAGTTTTTAAATGCTTTCTAGATAGAATTTGGTTTTCCTGATTATACTAGAAGTAGTCTAGTATAAATAGGCATTCATATTTAATGAGATACACACATTTTATTTGAATTGAAATTTCAGACTATTGTCTTTGTGAATTTGGACGTACATCTTTTCAAGTTTTTATTGTTTTTAGAGAGTGAATCTAATTACAAGACTCTTAGTAATTAGGCGAGTGAAACGTAATTCTAAGCGAGGTTAATTCAATTAGTGAGTGAAGCTAACTTGTTTAATCTCAATACTATCCCCCTAAATCGAGTTTAAGGTGAGTGAAACCCTAAATTTGTTTTAGAACTCTTAAAGAATCATAACTGAGTGAAGGTTGTGAGGACTTAAGCTTGGATACATCTCGGATTCACATCAGAAAGATATACTTCCTTCGTTTCATAATAGATGCCACATTGTACATTTTTGAGTGTTTCAAAATATATGCAACAATCTTTTTTTTCCTTATTTAGTAACTTTTGCCTTACACTTTTACCATTTTACCCTTACTAACTTGTTTTCAGTATATTATTCTACTTCTAATAAACTGATTAAACCTAACAAAATCTAAACTAAAACTAATGATTCCCACCAATTTATCTCACCTCCCAACTACCCCAATTAAATTCCCACTCATACTCATCTAACCTAGGGTTCTTCATCATCATTCATAACTGCTCATCTCTTCATCTCCCTCATCTCTCTTCACGTCCCTCGTCTCTGTTCATCTCCCTCATTTTTCCAGATTTACTCTTTCTCCTCAAACACGAAATCTTCAGATCTACTCTCTCTCATCTTCATTTTCTTCAGATCTACTCTCTCTCTCCTCTTCTTCGTTTTAGTTTTTGTTCTTTGAAAATTTCAAAACCCTAATTTTGAAATGATTTTGGGTATCGATTTGAGTCCTTTGGTTGATGCACACTTTGTAACTTCGGATGAGGAAGAGGCGATGTTTATCTATGACACCATGAAATCTATTGAACATGGATCTCCTTGGCCCCGTAGGCTTTACGAATCAGGGGCTGCTGAGAAGTGTATGGGTTCGAAAGGTTGCAAAGCTTTGGGTGCAGTTCTTGATGCTATCAAGGACAGGAAGGAACCTTTGGTTTCCTGATGATTTACCAACTGAGTTATCATCTTTGAAGAAGATCAAAGTGTGAAAGACTTTTACCGACAACATTATGGCAGGAAGAAGGAAGTGATAGGTTTGGTGAGTTCAAACTGTAAGGACGTAAAAGAAAAAGTGGTTTTCAAAACTCCTATGAAACCCCCCACTCTCTGTCACTAAAAACCCTAGTTCAGAATGCATTACTGTTTGTGTTCTTCCTTGCATGGAATCTGAGATGAATTATTGTTCATAGAGCAGAAAAGGAAAGGCGAAGGTGGGTTCTTTTATGGAAAGTGCTGGAAGTGGGAGAAAACCCAACCTCAAATCTGATTCAAAGAGGAGGGGGGTAGTGATTGGTGGTGATGAATTTATGAAAAAAGCTTATAAGGGAGGTTTGACTACTGTTCCTTTCTTATCCTTATTTTATTCGTTTTTTTTGCATATCAATATTTTGGCTTGGGATTGTTTTTATGCTGATGGTTTTCCTGGTTCTGTTGGTTATGTTGGATCTTTAGGTTATGGTTTTGCTGGTTTCTGTTGGATTATGTTGGATTATGGTGGTTTCTGTTTTTCTGCTAATGGTTTTTCTACTTATGTTGAATATTTTTATGCTGATGGTTTTTCTGCTTCTGTTGTATGTTTTTATGTTGATGGTTTTTTTGCTTTCGTTGGTTATGTTGAATCTTTTGGTTATGGTTTTGCTGGTATCTGTTGGATTTTGTTGGATTATGAGTCCTTATGATTCTGATACATTGTGATTGTGTTGTTGCAAGCTGTTGGATATATTGGTTGGATGCTTGCGTTGTTGGAAGCTGTTGGATGTTTTGGTTGATTATGATTTCTGTTGAGCTTGACTTAGAGTTTAAGGGTGATGTCAATTTGATGAAAGATGAGTTATGAATAGAGAATGCACTTTTGTTGTTCCTTGGTTTGTTGTTGTTCTATATTGAGTCTCCCTCTTTTTTAAATCACTCCCTAATCCATATGATGAAGGACTCACCAATAACTCGAAGTGAGTCAATAATTTGCTCGGCATTGTGCGTTGAGGTGTGAATGATTGATCTCTTTCATGAGTTACAAGTTTCCCTGATGGATTTTAAAAGGTCAAATGATGTGTTAACATGCTTGATTGTGAATGTGGTTCTTTGCTACCTCATACATGCCTCAGCCTCAGTTCCTTTAACTTAAAATAAAAAATGAAATGATGTCAATAAGAAATATAACTGAAAATAGATTAAGCATAATGACTCATAGAAACTGCATTTACAAACCTATATTCCTCCACTACATTTACAAAGCTTAGGTTTGGTTGGCAGTTTAACCAAAACTTCTTATTAATGTGATAACTATGTATTTACCAAAAAAAATATCTTTCAAACAATATAACCATCAATTGCTTTTCAAAAACTTGCATGCTAAATTCACCCACTTTAATCTTTTTCCAAAAAACTGTTTTCTTCCAAAAAACTATTTTCTTCCAAAAAACTATTTTCTTCCAAAAAACTATTTTCTTCCACAGAAACTGATTTCATCCCAAAAATTGCAAATTTACCATTCACTTTACTCTTCATCAAATACTCCCTCATTGTCAGAGTACTCAAGTTCTTCAATTGATTTGGTAACTTATCATTCAAATATTGCACAGGTTCATCCACAATAGCTTGATCAAATTGGACAATTTTTGGGAGAAGACCCAACCTTTCCAATTTTGCTTTTCTATGATGAGGGTTCTTGTAATTGTTACCTCCCTTCACCTTAAGAATCTCAACCATAACCCACTCTAATTGTAACCATGTGTATTTCAAAACATTAGAATCAAATGCAACTTGCATATTTTCAATGAGCTCATCTATGTTCTTAGGAAAAGTTTGATACCTTAAAGCTTGAACGGCTCTAAAAAAACCCTAAATCAAGAACATTTAAATCAGGGGACTGAGGTGACTGTTGAATGAGCTTGATATTGAACCCATTCTGAGTGGCTGCTGCTTTGAATGCCTCATCATTTCCTTGTATGTGAGGCCTTGCATTGTCCTGTTTGATGAATATTTCCTTGGACAGACCAGCAGGCCATTTACTCATTATAGCTGGGACTACATGCTGTATGATCATGTCTCTGATGACCTTTTGAGTGATTTTTTCAACAACCTTGGTTTCTATAGTGCCCTTTTCTCTATTTTTGCTTTTCTTTTTTGCTGCCACCTTCTCTATAAAGGGAAAGATTCCAAGCTTGCCATCATGAATCAGATTACCTTGAGCATCATAAATTGGTTTTGATGTCAAACATGGCTTTAATCTTGAATCTCTTTGATTGGCAACACCTATATGGATCATCTTCCCTTGGCAATAAATAAAATCTCCTTGTATTTAGGTTCAAGTAGAAACATTTCTCATCAACGTGTATTATGTTCTCCATGTCTATAAATTGTGCTTGTTCAGTGGGTGTGCCAGGCAGAATGTGAGATAGAACCCACTTCATTCTCTCCAATTTGTGAGTCTCTGTCAAACTTGGATGATCACTACTTGTATGGCTTCTCAACTTCCCCTTTTTGAGCAGTCTGTAAACTGCTGAAGGAGACACTTTCAGTGCCCCTGCAAAGCATCTAACTGAAGTGCGTAGATTTAGGGGCACTGATTTGAGAAACTCCTCGGTATATTCCTTTGGTTTCCTCCCCACAGTTCCCTTTTTCCTTGACCTGACATCAATGACATCATCCTTAACTCTTTGTTTGCATGCTCTGCGCCATAATCTCTCTATTGTGTATCTTGAAACAACGTACTTCTGTGTTGTCTTCTTCATTGCACCATATGGTAATGCTCCTTTCTCTTCCATAGCTAACAATTCAACTATAACTTGCCTTCTGTGGTCATGTTTCATCTCTGGTTCAATTTTTTTGTTTTGTTATTGTGTATCAGATTCTGATTCAGAGGAGATTTGAGTGTCGAAGTTGGGCACCATCTCTTGAAGTAGTTGTAGGTAGTACTCATCCCAGTCCTCTTCATCAACAACGTGATATTTCATGTGCTGCTTCCATTTTGTCCAGATGCAGCTGATTATGACCTTAGCAACTGTTTTTTTTTTGTTTAGTGTTTGGTGGGTATGTAAAGTGTTGGGTGTGCAATGAATTAGTTTTTGGATAATGTTCTCTGCCCTATGTAAGCATGAAGGTTGGTAGGAAATCTAATTTTTTTGGGAATGTCTGTAATCCTTAAATAGGGAAAACATGGGTTGTGTGCATTATGGAACTTTGGTGAAATTACTTTTAAAATTGGAGGGAATCCAATTTTTTTTTGTAAAGCTGTGTTGAATCAGCAGCAACCTTGTGGAAATTGTGGTGGGAATGTGGATGTAATCAAAAGATGTCATTATGTACTTGCAAAAAAAAAATTGGTGGGAAAAAAATTCCCCCTTTCCCCCTCCAAAACTGCTGCTTTTCACATGTGGTCCCAACAGATTTTCTTTTCCCTCATTTTCACATGGGGACTACTTAATTAATCTACTTCACTTTATCTTACTTAAACATGCTTTAGAAATTTTGCATAGGAGTCCGTTTTAAACACAATGTGACATCTATTATGAAACGGATGAAGTATATGAATTTGAAAAACAACACTATAGTATGAGAATGCATAAGACTATTACGGGGCGTTTGGTATGTGAGAATAGGAGTTTGTGGATTAGAGGGCGAGACAGGGAATGAGAATTAGTTACTGTAATAAGGATAAAATAATATTTATCCCTTTTTTTGGTATGAGTAGGAAATAAGTTGGGAATAAATTGTAATTTTACTTCGATACCATTACTAGATTTCCAGCTCCTTTCTTTTCATTAAGACCAAATCTGTCAATTACTTGTCAACTCTTAATTCTACCTCTAATATCTACCCCTCCAATGTCTTATTTTGGTGGATAAGGGCTTTATAAATCGGAATATGATAACAAAAAGAGATGTAACTTGTTAGTAGAGTTACTACAATTTAAATAATTGGTTACTGGTTCAAACCCGTTTACAAGTATTTTTCAAACATTAGAAAGAGAATTGATAACCATGTAAGATATACAATAGTAAAGCCATGTCAACTGCTGACATGAGTGACGGACTCCAATCCGAGATCACACTTGTTAATATATTATACTAGTCTTTGATGCACGCGATGCGCGCATCGTTTAAAAAACTTACTTAGTAAAGTGATTAATTATCTAACTAATAAAGCATTAAATATATTCTTTTTTATGTTTTTTTTTAAAATTTTTGATGTCCACCCCCATCTCTTCCTTTATATAATAGAGATAGATACTACCAAACAAGTTGATAGTTGTTGTTCTTGATCATCTTCCACACAAGATCAAACACATCGATCCTATTTCATAAAAATTCGTCTATGCAATGTATGTCTAATGTTTGTTGCCAAACATAGAGTTGGTGTAAATCATCTTTAAATATATGACATGTATCTTACTAGGGGAAGCTTTCATCTTGTTTAAAGTAACTCGAACTTTAAACTCTCTTCTATGATGAATCTATCTCTACTTCACCTTTTGCTAGAGATTCAGAAACACAATGAGATTAGTGTTATATCGTAAAATCTCATTACAACTCTTACGAGAAGGTAAAAGGTACACTTTGGTGTACATACCTTTACGTACACCAAATGAGTAGGGTTGGTCAAAATGAGTACGAAGCAAAATGAGTATGAGTTGATCACAATGAGTATGAAGCAAAATGAGTATGAGTTGGTCAAAATGAGTATGAAACAAAATGAGTATGAATATGCAAAATGAGTATGAAGCCAAATGAGTATGAATATTCTAAATGAGTGCGAATTACCTAAATGAGTATGAGTTTTTCTATTAGTTTTCCAAATGAGTATGACTTAGCCAAATGAGTATGAGTTAGCCTTAAGAGAAATTTCTAAAATGACTAAGAAGCCAAATGAGTATGAATATTCCAAATGAGTACGAAGCCAAATGACTACGAATATTCCAAATGAATACGAATTAACTAAATGAGTATAAAGCCAAATGAGTATAAGTTTTTCCAAATGAGTATCAATAATTCCAGATAAACTTCAAATAAAAATGACAAGTGATAAACTTCAAAATTAATTTCAAATGAATCAAATTGGAACAAACATATATGGATCAAATTGCCTAGAACTAAATACTCCAAGGTGTAGTTAATAAATTACCCTTACTTATACCCTACAATAAGAATCTCTCTCTAAAATCTCTTCCTCTGTGTCGCAAGCTTTAATGTGTATGAGAATTCAAATCATAAAGCTTATATCCTTTTTGACCAAAAGGATATCCTAAGAAAATATATTTTTTAGCTTTGGGATCAGACTTATCCCTATGCTTATCTCTATTGAAAGCATAACACAAACACCCAAAAACTTTCAAATGAGAATAGGTAGGAGGTTTATTATATAAAAGCTTAAAAGGAGTTTTCCATTTGAGTATAACAGAAGGCATCAAATTGATCAAATATGTAGCAGTTAAGATACAATCCCCCCAGAATTTCTTTGGTAAATTGGCTTGTAATCTCAAAGCTCTAGCCACTTCTAACAAATGCGTATGCTTCCTTTCCACCCTGCCATTTTGTTGAGGTACCCCAACAATACTCTTTTGATGAATAATACCTCTAAAGACAATAACAGCTGAGCATTCTTCTTTAATTAATTCAGTACTATTATCTGATCTAATACATTTCACCTTTTTACCAAACTGAGTAAGAACCATATCAAGGAAATTTTCAAAAACTCTTGCAACCTGAGTTTTATTATTCAACAAAACAGTCCATGTAGATCTACTGCAATCATCCAGTATAGTCAAAAAATATTTAGCACCACCAATAGCAGCTACTTTGTATGGACCCCAAAGATCAAGATGTACCAAATCAAAACATGCGCTTGAGTAACACTTCTAAGAAAAGGTAGCTTATGAAATTTAGCTAGCAAGCAAATATCACACTGATATTCATTTATACCAGAACAACTACACATGTCAAGATGTTGCATCTTTGAAAGAGAAATATGACCTAATCTAGCATGTATCAAAGCTAACTCAGGTTGTGTAGCCTTGGCACTTTTATTACTATCAACAATAACTACATGAGTAGCTCTCTTCTTGACAGCAGAAAAATCAAAGATAGAACATGTACCTTGAGGATCAGCAGAATCAAACAAATAGAGATTTTGACACCTCTTTCCAACAGCAATCTCATTGTTAGATGAAAGGTCCTGAAAATGACAGGTATCTCTGTCAAATACCATCAAAACACCACACTGATCAAGCAGCTTTCCAACAGATAATAAATTGTGTTTAAACCCATGTACTAAGAGTACATCTGTAATAAGCAATCTTGCTGTCAACTGTATATCACCAACAAACTCTACATACTTACAACTCCCATCAGGTAAACCCTACTTTAATCTTATTCTCTAACTTTCTTTTTGTGAGAAAAAGATTTTCATTAAAAACCATATGATCAGTTGCTCCTGAGTTAACTATCCATATGTTGTTATGTAAACTTTTTACATTTCCAGAATGAAATGAAAAAGAAGAATATGCACCTGCACAATTGGCAGAGCTATGTGTGTCAATCTGCTTATGCTGCATAGCCTTCATCACTTCTTGACAAATAGTGGCTAATAATGTTGGATTGAGATTGCCTGAACCTGAGGAACCTTGTACATCTTCATCTAAAGGAGTATCATCAGTCATTGCTTCAGAAGAAACATTGGCAGCCATGCTTTTACCTTTTCCAGCCTTGAGAGCATTGTACCAATCAGGATAACCTACCAACTTGAAGCATTGATCCATTGTATGTCCCTTCATCTTACAATGATCACAAGCCTTATTCATTTTATCAAGCTTCCAATCCTTCTTATGATCAATACTATGAGGATCCTTCCAGCCTCTCCTATCATTATGATTGTGCTGAAAACCACCTCTTACAAATTTCTGAGATGCTCTATTAACTACCATAACACTACTCTCCCCAAGCAAATCACTATGACTACTAACTTCCTTTTGTGTCTCAATTTGTTTCACTATAGAATAAGCTCTATTGATAGAAGGCAAAGGATCTTGTGTGAGTATGTTAGTAATAGCAGTATCATAACCACTATTCATTCCCAAAAGAAATTGCATCAGTTTGTCCTCAATTTCCAAATCAGCTAATTTCTTCAAAAATCCACAAACACATTTGGACAAAGCTCCATAAGAACATACTGGAAATTGTTTTAAACACTGCATTTCATCCCATAGTTTCTTTATCTTACTGTAATAAGCAAGAATAGACAGATTCTCCTGTTTCAGATTAGCAATCTCTAATTTCAATTGAAAGATTTGAGGTCCATTTGATTGACCAAATCTTTCTCCAATTTCTTGCCACAATTCAGCAGCAGATTCTACATAAGAAAAATCATCAGCTATCTCTCCTTTCATTGAGCTCAATAACCAACTCAAAATCATATAATCAGCTCTCTTCCATTTAGCAAAATCTTTGTGTGATTCAGCTGGTTCAACTATACTACCATCAATAAAACCAATTTTATTCTTAGCTCCTAATGCACGCATCACATTTCTACGCCATCTCAGATAATTTGTACCAGAAAATAGATTCGACACAAGAGAAGCAGTAGGAGAATCGGAGTTGGAGATAAAGAACGGATCAGTATTACCTCCATTAGTCAAATTTGATTGAACTTCTTCAGCATCAGTAGTCACCATTGTTAACCAGCTTCAATTTCTTGATTTCTAATCAATAAAACGCAATAAGATGAATTTGCAAGATATTCAATCACAATCTTCAATCACAGCTAAATTCGCATCAAGCAAATTGCCTGATTCATTCTTCGAACTACTCTCAATGCAAGAGAGGCTCTGATACCATGTAAAACTAGTTAAACTAGCTCATATTTGAGATAAGAGAGAATAGAGAAAAGAGAGGAAATGAAGAGAGAAGGAAAGACTCTGTTATTATTCCAAAATGAATTCACCAAAACAGAAAGAATAAAAGCCTTTATATACTAGGCTAACAAACTTAACAAACTAACTCAAGGGTAAAGAAGTAAAATACATTTGATAATTCTCATAATGTGCAACAGAGTTTCTTCTCCAAAACTCTAATTTCTAACAAATCAATGTAAAAGGAACATCCACACTCCACTCATCAATTACTCAATGTAGAACAAAATTCGTACAGTGAGCTCAGCCAGCTCAATTCACAATTTAAAGTACGAACCAAAGATATTTACTACAAAATACAACACATACTTGCTAGATTGGCGTCCACAGAATGTTGCCGACACAAGAAAAACAGAAAATCCTCTAATTCTAGGAGACGCTATGGATAGAATCACACAAATTCAACAAAATTGTCGATGGTGTACCTAGATGAAGGTAGGGATATGAGGTGTTTGAAGCTGTGCCGGCGGCGGAGGTTAAGGTGGCGAAGATGAGGTGGCGAAGATGAGGTGGCGGAGGGAGGGAGATCGTGTAACTGAAGAACAAAACCTGGGTTGCTACGTGGGTGGGTGAGGAGAGAGAGAGTTGCCGGTGGATTTACCTTCATGTCCCTGTTCATTTTTAGTATTTACAACAATTGCCACCGGGAGTACCTAGAACTAGGTACTCCAAGGTGTAGGTAATAAATTGCCGTTCACTCCTTTTTTTTAAAAATGTAAATCATTTGCAAATGAAAACATAACTATCAAGTTTATCATTATTTTTTGTTTAAGTACTGGTCCTAAATCTACAGGTTTAAAGAAAAGAATCAATAAAATTGTGCAATGTTAAAGAATGTGATTGAGATTAGGTGGATGCCCTCATGTGAAGAGAAACCAAGGATGCATATACTCCTCCTTTGATACGCATTAGACTTTCATGCTTTCCTTTCTCTGTAATGACCCCATCTTTTACCACTGCAATTGCATCAACATTTTGTATTGTAGATAATCGATGTGCAACAATTATTGTAGTCCGATTCACCATCACTAGATTTAGTGCATCCTGCACAACTCTTTCAGATTCAGCATCAAGTGCACTAGTTGCTTCATCCAACAGTAGTATTCTTGGATTATTCACTATAGCACGAGCAATGGCAACTCGTTGTTTCTGCCCTCCTGATAATTGAGCTCCTCGTTCACCTACAATTGTATCATAGCCCTGCAACAATTTTCAATTCGTTGGTTGGTGATATATGAGTTATGTTAAGCTGATATCTCAACATAGGTCTCTTTTAAAGATTTTGCACATAGAGTACCGACACGCAAGTATCTCAAATTGATAAATGCTCTTAAAGTGTTTGGATACATTGTTATTGAGAATTTAGAAACAGATGCTAATAAAGAATGAGGAAAGTTAGTTAAGTGGAAGATAGTAGCAAATGGCGAAACAATTCGATTTAATAACCCAAGTATAGTATAACAAGAGCCTAAGGAGATACTACATATAGTATATCAAAAAGAATACTACTAATTACCTGTTGCAAGCTACTGATGAATTTATGAGCATTTGCCAACTTTGCAGCAGCTATGATTTCAACCTCAGTGGCAATTCCTCCCTTTCCATAAGCAATGTTGGCACGTATCGAGTCGTTGAATAGAATAGGTTCTTGACTTACAAGGCCCATTTGTTGTCTCAACCATTTCAATTGAAATTTATGAATTTCAATTCCATCAAGGGTAATACAGCCAGAAGTAGGATCATAAAATCTTTGCAATAGTGAGATTATAGTCGATTTTCCACTCCCACTTTCTCCTACAAGAGCCATTGTCTAGTAGGCAGGGGGAAAAACTGAAATTTAGTACAGAAGAATATTTGTTTGAGATTATGAGCATCTTCTAATAAAAGATTACCTTTCTAGCATGAATAGTCAAACTTATATTTTGAAAGATTTGCATATCAGGTCTAGAAGGATATGCAAAGCTCACTTGGTGAAGCTTAATTTCACCCTTTAGATCATCCAAGGTCATCCCAGATTCATCACTTGGGTCTATCTTAGACTTGCGGTCAAGGATTGAGAATACAGAAATAGCAGCACTCTTGGCTTTACTAGTATCATTAGCAAAGGAGCTTGATTGTGATATTCCTATTGATGCCATGGTAAGTGCGAAGAAAACCTACAATAGCACATGGACTTTCAAATACACATGGAAATGAGAAGTTGAGATGGTTCATTAGAAATTTGTTTATATCAAGAGAATAAATACCCACACGAAAAACGTTGTCAAAGGTTGTTTTCCCATGGCCAACGAGTTGTGCGCCTGCATAGAAACTGATGGCATAGACGCAAAAAAACAAAGCAAAGGACACTCCAAAACCCGCCCCACTAATCAATCCTTGCTTCATACCAGCTATCATAGGGGCTTCACATTTTTTTTCATAAAGTTGCATTACCTTTTCCTCAGCACAAAAAGAAGCAATTGTTCTTACACTCCCAATTGCATCACTAGCAACCTGGCTGGCCTCTTCATACTTTTTCTACAGGAAACCAAGAAAGAGATATTAGAATATATGATAGCTCTAGATTTTTATTTATAGCATTTAACACTCTCTTTGGCGAGATCTTAAGGTGTGTGCGCATGCGTGTGTGCAAGACAAAGAGAAAGAGAACCTTAGCATTTGCACTAAATCCCTTCATAAATTTCATTTGGACATATCCATTAAGGCCTATTAGGGGCATTAAAGCAAGGACGATGAAAGCCAAAATCCAATTTGCAGAGAAGGCAATTAGTAAACCAGCAATCGTAGTTGCAATGTTTTGAACAAGCAAACCTAGGGCATCTCCGACCAAAGCACGCACAAGTCCTGCATCAGACGACAATCTTGCCCCAATTGCACCACTTGAATTTTCTAACTCGTCAAACCAACTAACTTCCATGTGGACAACTTTAGCGAAACACATTGATCTGATCCGTTGTATTAATCTACAACCAGCAACAGAAAAGAAGTAGGCTCGAGCTGGATTCATCACTAGTGACACTAGACCAAGCACAAGAAACATTATGGCCCAAAATTTCGAATCTTTTTTTAGTAGATGAGGTGACTTATAAAACATTTTGATCACACTAGAAAGAAGTATACTGAAAACAGGGAAGATGACACCATTGGCACTTGCGGATAGTGCTCCGAGGATAAGTGCAGGAATCTCAGGTTTATTGAGAGACACTAAACGCCATATTGAAATTTGTAAATGCTCTTCTGAAGGTGGTGAATCAACACACTTGAGATCTGGCATGGCACTCTCTTGAAGGTCTACTCCAACTCTAGACATTACGGAGAATGAGTAATGATTATTGCTCACTGTCTCAGAGGCTCCATGACTTAATGATTGTAAGGATGATACTATCTGACTAGACTCATTTGAGATATCTCTATTATTCTCATCTTGTTCAGAATCTTTTCTCATTTCCTGCAGACGCATTAGTTGGGAGTATGCCCCCTCGGGATCCTTGAGTAGTTCATAATGTGAGCCTGGTTAATTGGCATAAAAGGAATCAAAGTCACCACCTTTCATAATAAAGCAAGCGAATAAGCCACTGAAAAACTACCATAATTCACCCAGTATAAAATCCTCTTGGGAGGTTTAAATATACGTAACGCTATGTCTAAACTGTAAACTGCTACATTAGCTTTTATTTTTATAATCCCACACCCCTAGATTTTAATCAGGTCTAAAAAATTTGCAAGATTACCTTTATCAATCACCTTTCCATGATGAATGACTACAATCACATTGGCATTCCTCACAGTACTTAATCGGTGGGCGACAATAATAGTGGTTCGATTAACCATTATCCTATCAAGTGATTCTTGTACAATCCTCTCTGATTCAGCATCAAGTGCACTTGTAGCTTCATCAAGTAGAAGAATCCGTGGATCTTTCAAAATGGCCCTTGCTATGGCCACTCTCTGCTTCTGCCCTCCAGACAGTTTAATTCCATGATCACCAACTAAGGTTTCTATTCCCTGTAGCAATATAAGGGTGATGCTTATTTATTTTCAACTCCCAAAAGATTGCACTAGAACATATGGGAAAATAGGTCCAACCTGAGGCAATTTATCAATAAACTTGGTAGCATTTGCAAGCTGGGCTGCAGCTCTTATCTCTTCAAGCGTCGCACCATCCTTCCCATATGCAATATTATCTTTAATTGAAGAAGCAAACAAAATAGGCTCTTGACTCACCAGACCAATTTTTTCCCTGATCCATCTTAGTTGGAATTCTTTGAGATTGATTCCATCAATTAGGATTTGTCCAATGTGTGGATCATAGAATCTCTCTATAAGGCTGATCACTGTTGATTTCCCACTTCCACTTTCCCCAACCAATGCCGTAGTTGTTCCACTTGAGATTGAAAGAGAAAATCCACTAAAAATTTGCTCATTTAGTCTAGTTGGATAGCTGAAATAAACATTCCTCAACTCAATATCCCCATGAATATCATTTAATACTTTTCCACTGGGATCATAAGGATCAATTGAAGGTTTTCTATTGATAGTTTCAAACATCTTGTAGGCTGCTGCTTGGCCTGCAGCGAATGCACTTATGGAAGGAGATGCCTGGCCCAATGACCTACATCAAGTAAATGTATAACGCCCTAGGAATAATTATAATATTGCTCTTATATACATTTTTTGTACTTCATTTAATTTAAACAAGTTGAAGCAATGAACTCACATGGATCCAACCCAAACAGCCACAATGACATTAAGCACAATTCCGCCGGTGTAATTCTTTTCAAGAATCATCTTTGAGCCAAACCATATAGCCAAAGCAAAGCTGCTAAAGATAACAAGCATTAATGCACCTAAACCCATTCCAGAAGCCACTCCTTCATGCACTCCTGAGCTATAGGCAGTTGCAATAGCTTTATTGTAGTCTCTAATAGCTCTGTTCTCTCCTGTAAATGACACCACCTGAGAAGACGATGCCACATGATCCACATTCATATCGTAAATTGTGAAGCAGAAAATAAAATGAAAGTACAATTTTGGCATTGGAACTCACGGTTCTGATTGAACCTATGGTTTGTTGTACAATATTTGCTGCCTTTCCATAGGAAGCTTGGCCTCTTGTTGCCATCTTTGAAACAATGATGGTCATAACTGCATAAGAAATTACAATGAGGGGTATGGAGGTCAACATGACAAGAGTAAGAAGCCACCCTTTGATAAATGCGACGACAAAACCTCCAATAAAAGTTGACATCATCTGTATAAACTTCCCTACCTGACAAGCAAAAGTAGTCATATTAACAAACTAGAAAAAAGAAGATGAACAAGAATATAGTTGTCGATACTTGGGAGCGTTAATGACTTGCCTTCTCTCCTATAGCATCTTGTATGAGAAGTGTATCCCCTGACATTCTCCCAATAACCTCTCCTGGGCTTGTTTCTTTGTCAAAAAATCCAATATCTTGTCTTAGTATAGCTTTCAAGTACAACTTCCTTATCCTTGTCGCCTGCCTTTCTCCGGTTACCATCCAACAAGCCACCTCTGCCAGTGCAAAAAGGTCGTTTTCTTCTTCTCATTAACTAATCATGGTTTATAATTATCTAAAATGTGTCAAGTACTCTATACCAAGGGCATGTTTAGATTGGAGGTAATGCTTTAAGGAGGTAATGGATGTAGATGACTTTAGTGTAATGACTCGACCTAATGTAAGGAAAAGAAGGGTACTATGGGAAAGACTTAAAAAGAGTGATGTGTTGTCCCAATCAAGTGGAAGGGAATAAGGATGACAAATGCTATATATAGAGACATTGGGAATTTTGTAGGGCATTCATTAAACAAGAGAGAAAATATATTTTATATTGTAGTGATAGTAGTGGAGTGTGACAGCTACTCGAAAGCTGATCTTTGTACTCATTTAGCCATTTTACTGCAATACAACTTTCTCCTGCTTTCCCTCTATTTTTTGTTATTCTCTAGTCTGGCTTAACTCCATTGTTATTGTTTGAGTGACTTTGTGAGAAGCTAGTCTATAACATTTAGGTGGTAGTAAAAGTAAGATGTAGATTAGTCATAAAGAGAGATGGAAGCGGGAACCATTGCCAAATGTTTTTTTTTGTTCCGTCCATATAGAAGTTCTAAAATCGGCACCAAAGGTTGTATATTGAGTTACTAAAGATTGTACCCATAAATTTTGTGATCTGATATAGAGTTATATATACAACATTTGTATATATGTTCTAAACAAAAAATGTTCCAACTGTGCGGAACTAGGCAAAGCTCTTATTGTATCCTAAGACAATATATAGTTACGAGAAAGAATTAGTTCATTTGCATGTTTAGTATTTCTACATAGTTCAATATTGGAAAGCTCTTTCGAGACTATATTGCCCCTTTTTCCTTGGAATGCTGAATTGATGTTTTTTTCACAAATAAATTCTTCTGTAAAGATTTCATTTGGACCCTTAGATAGATCATAGTTCAATATAGTACTTATGTATTTAAATACTTGGCAAGTATGTGGTACTCACCAAACGAGGGATGAAAAGTTTAAAGTTGTTTAGACAACAAAGTTTGATCTTAGGGGATTCAAGGTATGCCTGAAATACTAAGCATTAGGCTCAGGTTGATCTTTTGATCATTATAGGTGGTCATCACGTCATTAGATGGGTTTAATCAGAGCAATGTATAGTTGTTAATTTTGATGGTTATGCATTATATACTCTTATATGAGTACTTGCTAGGAAGTTGTTGAATTAATCTCATGAGCTGGTGTGTATGTAAAGCTAAAGTTTCAGAATTCGCAAAGTCAAGGTATGGAAGGTGATCTGAGTTAAACCCAAAGGTTCAAACAATTTATGATAATCATTGCCATTGCCATTGCCATTGCCATTGCCATTGCCATTGCCATTGCCATTGCCATTGCCATCATCTTATTGTTTTTTTGGTATGATCCTCTTAAGAGAAGTCTGCTCGCATCTCGCATGCATAACAATGTTGTAAGGTTGTCGTTCTCTCTCATGTTGATGAAGTACTTTTCTTGAAGCTAATACATTACTCTAAGAGGGGGGAAGGAATAACCATGGTATAATATATGGGATTCATATATGCTTACCAAGAAATGCAACAATTGCTACTCCTATGGCCAAGTATACAAATTTTAGAGCAACCTGCAACAAGTCGATATAAAGTATCATTAGAGACATTTCAAGAAGCTGCATAAGCACAGTTTAGAGTTTTCCCTTTAGAGAAGGGTCCCCTAAATTCTACTTGTATCTAATAAAAAAGAGTCGTAAAAGCACAACCGAGTGAACAGAGGGAGTACTATAAAAATGTATGAGTATACCATTAAGATATTAACATTTGAATATAACATAATTAGTACAAGTATCTTCAGAAAAACTATGGATACCTTGGAGATGACATGAATGATATGTCTGGTGTTTTGATTCTCGCCAAAGGCATCTACCAGTTCACCAAAAATAATGGCCATCAAGGGAGCACGAATACCATTTGCAATAGCTCCGATGGAGCCAATTACCATTAGGGCCTTATCAGTAGAATCTGCAAATGAGAAGAGCTTATAGAATGGAACTCTATTAGGAGTAGCATTATTCTGCCTCTCAGTCCAATTCTGATTCTGTTTAGCATCACCAGAGCTCGAAGTTGTTGCCTCTTCAAATTTACCACTGTCCATGTTTCATCAACTCAGTTGCCTCTGGTCTGTAGGAAAGCGCACACTCAAAGATCAACTATATGCACAATGCACTCTGATATTCTTAGCATGCCTAGTTACGAGCATGTGTGTGCATGTAAATGCAAATAAGTAGGATGAATATTGGTCACCTAATCTTAGATCAACAAAACATTAATCTAGTCCGATGCGTCAGAAGAAGCCCTCGTGTGGAGCGTCTCCTGACGTTTTTTCCTATATAAAAAAAGGCCAATTTGCACGGAACCACCTTAAGTTTGCCAATATTTGTAAACTCCCACCTTTATGATTTTTTTTTATAAGTTACCACCTTAAGTTTACAAAATGTTTATAAACTCCCACCATTTCACGGAAGTTCCCTAACACCGTTTGCTTGTGGGCCCCACTTCAGTTATAACCTTTGATTTTCCCTCCCATTTCACTTTCCTTCCCCTTCTTATATATGTTTTGTTTCCCTCCATCCCAACTCATCTTCCCCCCTCATTTTTTTCCATCTCTGCCACCATTGAAGATCTCCAAAGGTTTGAAAGCTTCAAATTTTTCTAAAAATTTCAGGTAATTCTGCCATCAATATGAATTTTGGGTTAGATGTGTGCATAACTTAAGCTTAAAAGTAAGTCATCAATGGTGGAAAGAGGAAGAGATAAAGAGATGAATGGGGAAATGAGGATTTTGGAGGGAAAAACAAAAGATTGGACTGATGTTGGGTCAAAAGTTAACGGAGTTAGGCAACTTTCGTGAAATGGTGGGAGTTTATAAACGTTTTGTAAACTTAAAGTGGTAACTTATAAAAAAAATCATAAAGGTGGGAGTTTACAAATTTTGGCAAACTTAAGGTGGTTCTGTGCAAATTTTCCATAAAAAAAGTATGATGAATGTATCTAGAACATCATTATTCATGAACTTGAAAAAAAGTTCATTCCTATCTCTTTTCACTTTTTCTCGCTAAAAAATTCATAATAAAATTTTCTTCCAACTTTTCTTCATATTTGCGAGAAACAACCTTTTAAATACACTTTTTTCGAGAAACAACCTTGTATAATTTTTTTTGCGAGAACATACCTTATCACTCTTTTCCGGCGTTGACCAAGTCAAATTTGCTATTTGCACTCCTTCTTTCTTATTTCCACACTCCTTTTCCCTCCTTTGTTCCCCATTATATAAATCTCATATTTTTAAAACCCAAAAAGTTCTTTCTCTTTTAGTAAATTGATTAAGTAGTAGTCTTAGTACTAATACATGCATTGGCAAATTTGGGTTTATGTTTTTATAATCCCATGTATTACACACTACTTAATCAATTTACTTAAAGAGAGAGAACTTTTTGGGTTTTAAAAACATGGGGAACAAAGGAGAGAAAAGGAGTGTGGAAATAAGAAAGAAGGAGTGCAAATAGCAAATTTGACTTGGTCAATGCCGAAAACTTGTGGTCAACGCCGGAAAATAGTGATAAGATGTGTTCTCGCAAAAAAAAAAATTATACAAGGTTGTTTCTCGCAAAAAAAAAAAAATACAAGGTTGTTTCTTCCAAAAAAAATTTAAAAGGTTGTTTCTCGCAAAAAAAAATGTATTTAAAAGGTTGTTTCTGACAAATTTTCCTAAAATAAAAGTTCATTTCCTCATTTATTTAAAAATGAATTGTATCAAAAGTATATCAAAGTGAATCTCTTTGTAGAGCCCAAAAAAATAGGGTCATTGACATGCTTTTTAGATTTTTTTCTCTTTGTAATCATGAATATTCGGCCGTTTAAAGATTCGTGATTGGATAATTTTTTCTCTCTCCTACTACAATTGACAAATGGCATGCAATGGCTGATTGACTTCACATAAACCTTTTTGTCCTTGTTTGCCTAGAACAATAAGATAAACTTATATGGACACTTTTCTTTTCTTGCCATTAAACCAAAAAAATTTAAGTTTGCTACATGAACTTAAAATTTTCTTACTCTTCTTATGAGCTTATTAGAACTAATATTCTCCCTTGATTAATACAATCAAATTAGGTATTTATACCAGAGTTTAGGAGAGCCCTAATATTAGGCTGGTAATCAAAAGATATACACACAATTTTTACATAAAGTACAGGTTTATTTACATAGTACATCACACCCCCTTAGTCGAAGCGGGATGAGACAGATCGCTGACACTGGAGCGAAATTCTTCAAAGATTTTATTTAGAATTCTTCAAGAACGGAGGGAGTACTAACTTTGGCAGAAATTTTTTAGCTATATACTTCCTCAGTTTTTATTACTTGCATTATTTCCCACTTTTGGAAGTTACAAAGTACTTACATCATTTCCTTTTATGGCAATACATTCTCTCTACCTCTCTCTAATCACATGGATCCCCTTTTTCCCCTCTCTCTATCTCTCTCCTCTACTTAATTATTGTGCCCCGACTCAATGATGCAAGTATAAAAAAATGGAGGAAGTAAAAGATATTTAGAATTTAAGATTTTGATGGACTTGATTCATCTAACTATATATTTTCACTTTCTTGTGATTTTTGTTAATAATTAAGCAAAACATGAACTATTTTTCAACATTTTGGGCCCTATGCCAATTATAAAAGTATAAAAGCTAGCTTTCAACATAAAAAATTATTACGAACTTTTCATGAGGTACCCTTGAGGTTTGGCGTAGTGCACATGTATCCTCAATCTTTTGAAAATGCATTGGTTACCCCTCCCTAGGATTTAAATGAAGATTTTCTAATGTACATTTGATATTCGTAAATGAACATCTTAAATATCGTGAATGAACAATAACGCAAAATAAATTAACATCTTAAATATTGGTAGTGACAGTTTACTTTTTGAATTTGAACTGACGTTAATGCTTCTAATGTACATTCCGTGCACCGCATGCTCATCCTACTCACGTGTGTAGGATCTAATTTGCTAACTACTCTTATCATTATCTTCAAAAATCCAACTCTATTTTGTAGAATTAACTAACTACCTAGGGGATCCCATCTGGTTGGAAAGAGGAAGACAAGGTTGTTAGTCATTAAGGATAACTAATACTTTTTTCCCGAACATTGTGGTAAGCCGATGCATTTTCAAAAGATTAAGGATACGCCATACATTACATCAAACTTCAGGTTACCTCATGAAAGATTCGAAAAAGGGCTCATTTGTAAAAATGTTACTAATAGTATATTCGATAAAGTAATCGTATTGTTTTTTTTCAAATTGAAATACCTAAAAAGTATGGAAGGTTAGGTAATGAATATGATAATGAATAGTAAAACGAAAAAAAAACTTTCGATTTCTGGGCCTCCTAAAATGCATGATATACTTTTGTTGGTTGTTTTGCACTGTTTTTTTAAACGCACTTGAATACATTGATAATGTGCATATGAAAACATTGCAAAAAAAATAAAAAAGAATTCTCGATTGAAGACATACTTTCTCCATTTCTCAATATTTGCAACATTAGCATATTAACTACTATTTATCTACCAATCTTATTTTATATTTTTCTCAAATGTATAAGAAAAAATATAGTCAAATAGGATTTTGTTTGATTCACCTTAATGCATACTATCCTAATATCAACTTTTATAATTTTTACATATTTCCTCTGTTTTTTTTACATGTGACACTTTCTATTTTAGGAAGTTTTAAATTAAATGTGACACTTCTTTTTTGGTCAATAAACTCTCTCTATCTCTCTCCTCTCACATGGGTCCCCTTATTTTTTTTTCTCTCTATCTCTTTCCTTCCCAAAAATTGCCCAGGAGTCCGTGAATCTAAAAGTGTCACATTTAAATAAAAACGGAGGAAGTATAATTTTTACATATAATTTTTACATATCAATAAGTAGAGATAAGTGTGCAAACAAGCAACTTTGCAAATATTGCGAAACGAAGAGAGTATTAATTAAAAATAAATAAATTTGAAAAAATCAAAAAAATATCATCAAAATTATTGCATTTATTATGAACATATTTTTCATGAATTCCTAATCACCAATCCCCGTGCCCAATCTCTATCCATGTGCATTACATCTAAACTTTCAATCTCCATACTCTTTAATCTCGCATTTTTTACAATTAGAAGTTCAATATGAAGCCCAAGCGAAAGAAGGAATCCATGGGACGATATTTATATCTTCCTAATTTCAGGAAAAAGTAACCAATTGATCAAGGAGACAATTTCGATCAATTCTGAAATCAATTTCTAGCTAATGCAGCAGCAGTAGTTTGATCTAAATACAGAGAATTGGAATTTAAACAAAAAAGAAAAGGACAAGATATACTATAAATAAATTATTATTAATAATAATTTTGAAAAAAATAAATTAATAAACATTAGAGAAAAGGTTAAAGCTTACCCCCAAAAAAGCAGCAAATCCTTTCCTGCTCCAGCTTTTCTTTGACATTGGAAATTGTTTGCAAGCACTCAACTTCAATAACTTTAACTTCAACTGAAATAATTGAGAGTTGACTTAAAGTTTGCAATTTATTTTTAAAGTGAAAAAAATTAAATGAAATAATCTCATCCTTGGACGATCGGTTTAAGATAGTTTCACCTTATAAAAATTTGGCAATAATCTTACCTTTTGTCTATGAGATATATCTGCCCAAAGTGGGCTATATAATTCGGGAATATGTTAATTCGGTAAAAAACTTAGCGGCCTTTTCTTTCCCTCCAAAAAGCAATTACTACTTGAGCTAAAAAAACATAATCTCCACTAGTTTTTAAATTGATTTAATAATTGTTGCCGGGAGCGACAGAAAAGGTCAACAAGTTTTTTATCGGTCAAACATGTCAACGGTTATAATAGTTATTTTGGACAGGCGTCTCGAAAAGTGGGATTATTGTGAGATTGTTTGAAGATAAGACTATATTAAGCAGATCGACAAAAGATGAGCTTGTTCCTATCAATTTTTCCTATTATATAGAAAAACGAGGAGGGGATTATATACTTTTTTCGTTATTTTATAATCCTTATACTTATTTCTTAAAGTTTAATTAACTATCACGATTTATGTACAAGAATAAATATAGTTGCGTTGGAATTTATTCAATTTATATGAATTATTAATATTTAAAGTTGTAATTTGAGAGACGTAAAACTCTCTATATATAGTGATTAAATATACTACCTCCGTATTCAATTAGTTGCAACATTTTTTTTGTGGACTCCTAGGCAATTTTTGGGTAGAAGAGATGTAGAGAAAAAGTAAACAAGGATTATGGGCCTGTTTTTTTCGGCATAAAACAGTTGAACTAAACTGTATTAAATAGTAATATGTGAGAGTAAAAGTATTATCCAAATCTAAACTGAACTGAAAATAAACTAGGAAGAACATGCCCTATGTAATTGAAGAGAGATAGAGAAAACTTTTTACTAAAAAAGAAGTGTTACATCTATTAACAAATGTCCTATTATACTCCTATTTACTAAAGGAGTATAAAATATCCTATTTACTAAAGGAGTATAAAATTTTTATATTGCAACTAATTAAATACGAACTGACGAAATATTAAACTAAGTTGAGTTCCGCAACTTTGGGTTTGGGTGAAAATCATTCATGAGTCAATAAAAAGTCATGCGCTAAAGAAGCTTCCTAACTGGCAATCATGTGAGCTGGAGTATTCCGTCCTCGTTTAATATGAGCACAGCTATTATCAAATGCCATGCTTACAATCTCATTATAGAATAAAGACAGAAGGAGTAGTTTAATGTAGGTTGATTTTTGTCATTAGTGGCATATCACATTTGACATCATTTGCTTTAACTTTGGAACCGTGCCGTCAGATTTCGACGTGAAACTTTAACAAATCTCGAATGATCGCATGATTTATTTGCCCTATGGTTAACCATCTAACAAAAAGTATAAAAATGTTTTTGTCACTCGAGTACTCGACTAGGTGGAGTACTTTTTATAACCCAACCATCTATGTTGTTTTTTTACAGAAAGAAAACTAAGTCAACTTTTAGAGTAGGAGGTAACTTAACTCATCTTTGCGGATGATAAGAGGAAGTCCGGGAAGAAGAAAAGCTTCAGATGTCTAAAGGTCTTTGTTAGAAGGAGCAAAATAACTCTATTGAAGGAGCTTTAGTGTAACAGGATGTAAAGAAGAGAAAAGAGAAAGGGAGAGAATCTGTTAATTCATATTAACCAACTTAGTGTATTATTACAAACTAGAAGAGTATTTATACTCTTGCTTATTAAGCACTAAGTATTACAACAAATGGGCTGGACTTCAAGGTCCATATTAACTAAGACTCCTAGTATGTCCAACACCCCCTCTCAAACTGGGAGTGATAGTGATCAAGCCCAGTTTGGAAAGGAGAGAAATAAACTGAGAAGAAGGCAAAATCTTTATAAACACATCAGCTAATTGGCTTGAAGTAGGTAGATATGTAAGTTGCAAGAGCCCTTCAAGAACTTTCTCCCTTGTGAAATGACAGTCAATGTCAAAATGTTTGGTCCTTTCATGAAACACTGTATTCTTGGCAATGTGCAAGGCTGACTGGTTGTCACAATGTAAAGTAACAGGTTTCAAAGAAGTTAGACCAAACTCTTCAAGAAGTCTCACTACCCAGGTGACCTCAGAGGCAGCAGCTGCCATGGCTCTGTATTCTGCTTCAGAGCTAGATCTAGACACAACACTTTGTTTCTTGGATTTCCAGGAGATGGGAGACGAGCCAAGTAATAAAAGATAACCAGTATTAGACTTTCTGGAATCAATACAACCACCCCAGTCAGAATCAGAAAAAGCTTGGAGTTGAAGATGATTAGTAGCCTTGAGTAGAATTCCTTGACCCTTAGTATGAGATACATATCTCAATGTATGAAGGAGAGCATCAAATTTAGAAGTACTAGGCTGATGCATAAACTGGCTCAAGGTTTGAATAGAATATGCTAGATCAGGCCTGGTATTGGTTAAAAAATGTAGTTTACCAACAAGGGATCTATACAGAAGAGGGTCTGAAATAAGAGAAGTATCAGTTGTTGATAATTTAAGGTTGAGTGGTAAAGGAGTAACAGCAGGGTTTGGAAACATCCAAGTTATTGTCAATGCAAAACTGAAGTAGATCATTAGTGAACTTGGATTGAGTGAGAACAAAACCAGCAGATGATGTATGTACCTCAAGACCAAGAAAATAATGGATAGCACCCAAATCTTTAATACTGAACTGAGTGTGAAGGTGAGATTTCAACTGTGCAACAGTAGTAGGATCATTACCAGTGACAAGAATGTCATCTACATAGACAGCAACATAGGTAATAGAAGAATCTGTAGTTTGAATGAATAATGAATAATCATTCTTTGACTGAGTATAACCCAAAGAGAGTAATTCAGAAACCAATTTGGCAAACCATTGCCTAGAAGCCTGTTTTAAACCATAGAGAGACTTTCTCAGTCTACAAACTTTATTAGGAGAAGCTGCAAGACCCTAAGGAATCTTCATATATACCTCCTCAGTCAAATCACCATGAAGAAAAGCATTATTAACATCAAGTTGAGAGACAAGCCATGTTTTGCTAGCAGCTAAAGCAAGTAAACACCTAACTGTAGTCATTTTGACTACAGGAGAGAAGGTTTCATCATAGTCCACCCCAAATTGTTGGGTATAACCTTTGGCAACAAGTCTAGCCTTGTATCTCTCAATGCTACCATCTGCCTTTTGTTTGACTTTGTAAACCCATTTACAGCCAATGGGCTTTTTGTGTGTGGGTAAATCTACAATATCCCAAGTGTGAGTGTTGGCTAATGCTTGTAATTCTTTGTTCATAGCCTCAATCCAATGAGAATGTTGGCTGACAATTTTATAGGAAGCTGGTTCAGAAAAATTAAGAGAAGAATGAGTAGGAATATCTGAGGGGGCAACTAAATTGGCCCAATGAGATTGAGTAGATGTAGGATGAGATTTAGAAGGAAATTTACAAACAAAATCTTTGAGATGAACTGGTGTTTTGTGTGATCTAGTAGACTGTCTAAGAGGAACTGTGGGTTGAGCAATAGGAGAGACAGAATCAGTATGAACAGGGTCTGAAGGAGATGTGTGAGGAATAGAAGATAAATCTATAAGATCAGAATCAGTAGGTGATGGTGTGAAAACAGAAGAATCAAATAAAACAGGAGAAGAAGAATGAAAAGGTGTAGGAAAAGAAAAATCAGGAGTAAAATCAATATTAGCTGGTAAGAAAAACTGAAATGGTGTAGGATAGGTAGAAGAAGAAGAAGATTTATAATGAAAAGGAAAATGTTTTTCTTTAAAGACAACATCTCTAGAAACATGAATTTTGTTAGTGATGAGATCAAGCACTTTATAACCTTTCTGTGAAACTGAATAGCCTAGAAAAACATGAGGAGTAGCTCTAGGCATAAATTTTGTTCTATGAACTTTAGAAGTAGATACAAAGCATAAACAACCAAACACTCTTAGGAAATCATAATCAGGTGTTTTAGTATAAAGTTTTTCATAAGGGGAAACAAAACCAATTGAGCTAAGTGGCATTCTATTTATGAGATAAGTAGCACAAAGGACACATTCACCCCAATATC
Organism: Patellifolia procumbens; assembly: GCA_947645195.1. Taxonomy (NCBI): domain Eukaryota; kingdom Viridiplantae; phylum Streptophyta; class Magnoliopsida; order Caryophyllales; family Amaranthaceae; genus Patellifolia; species Patellifolia procumbens. The sequence goes on from CANSGD010000972.1 coordinate 6,423,567, forward strand.
TCTCAGGTAACTTGGGTTGAAAAGATAAGGATCTAGCTGTCTCAAGAAGGTGTTGATGTTTTCTCTCAACTACACCATTCTGCTGAGGTGTATCACTACAACTAGACTGATGATGAATACCATTACTAAGGTAAACTTGTTTCATTGGCCCTTCACAAAGTTCCTTGGCATTATCAGTCCTAATACTCAGAATTTTAGCATTGAATTGAGTAGCAACATAAGCAATAAAATTGACAAGAATTTGAACAGAATCAGTTTTAGATTTCAGCAAATGCACCCAAGTGAATCTTGTATGATCATCTACAATAGTAAGGAAAAGCTTACAACCACAATGAGTAGCCTGTGGATAAGGGCCCCAAACATCCAAGTGAAGTAACTGAAAAGCTTAAGTGGTCTTTATTGAACTAGTAGGAAAAGACATTCTGTGTTGTTTAGCTGCAGGACAGATTTGACAAAAATCTGACACAAGAGTACTTTGATTAGAACAGAAAAGAGGAATATGCTTGAGTTGATGAAAAGGTAGATGGCCCATCCTAAGATGTAAAAGCTTAGCTGCTTCTTGAATCTTGACTGTAGTGTGACAAAAATAAACTTTGTTGACCTCATCTGCAGGAGTGCCAACCTCAGAAAGATATAGGCCAGAGTGAGCTCTACCAAGAAGCTTGCTCTGGAAGTGAGGAGCCTGAATAATGCAAGAATCAGCAGAAAAAGAGATGGTACAGTCTATATCTGTGCATAGCTTCTGAACTGAGATGAGATTGAACTTAAAATTTGGTACATACAACACATTGTGTAAAACAATATGTTCATTGATCTTGACTGTACCAGTGTGAGTAATAGCAACAATGCTACCATTTGGCAAAGTTACAGTATGCTTCTCACCTTGGATAATATGATAAGAATCAAAAATAGTTATATCACAACACATATGGTCACTAGCACCACTATCTATAATCCAACCAAGGCCAGAAGTTGATAATAAGCAAAATGTACCTGCTAGAAAAGCTGAACTAGCAGTAGTAGAAGTGGATGGAGAGGCTAGATGTTGTGCTTTGCCAAGTAAATCTAACAGTTGAGAATACTGATCAGCTGTTAGTCCAGTAGCAGGTTGAGATGATGAATTGTTGGTGGTGTCATCAGAAGAAGAATCATTATGAGCAAATGCTGCAACCTTCTTGTGATGATGTGGTTTGAAACCAGGAGGGTAACCATGTAACTTCCAACACCTTTCATTAGAGTGACCACTCATTTGGCAATGATCACAATAATAGGAAGGCCTTTTAGAAACAGATCTATAACTTTTGTCATGTGGCATAGGAAAGGATCTATTTGAAGGATGATGAGGCTGGTTGGGGTGAGTTTGAGTATTCTGATGATCTTGAGATTGAGTATATGGTTGAGTATTTGTGATTATCAGTAGTGTATCTCCTTCTATCAGCCAAGAAAGCAGCAGATTCTTTCGTGCCAATGTTGGCTACTTCTTTGTGCTTTTCTTCTTGGATTAGTAAACGATAAGCTTGTGTAACATGAGCTAAAGGTTCCATCATCAATATGTTACCTCTAATTAATGCATATGAATCATTCAACTTCATCAATAACTCAATCAATCTTTGATCCTCCCTTAGTTTAACAAGCTTCTTTGTTATATTACAATGACAGCCAGAACAAGAACAAACAGGCAGAGGATTTAGACTATCAAACTCATCCCAAAGCATTTTGAGATTAGTAAAAAATTCAGCAACATTAAGAGATCCTTGATCCAATTCAGATAATTGTTTTTGTATAGCAAATAATTGTGGACCAGAAGAACAACCATACCTCTCTTCAAGATTAAGCCACACTTCTCTTGCAGTGGTGGAAAATAGAACACTTCGAGCTATCGTCTTGTCCAACGCATTCAAGATCTAAGAGATCACCATATCATTACACCTTTTCCAAACAACAAACAACGAATCTGTACTTGTTGGCATTTCAATTGAACCATCGACGAACCCTAATTTGTGCTTAGCGGATAATCCTATAAGCATTGAACGCTTCCAATCAGCATATCCAGTTCCAGCGAAATTAGCTGAAACCATTTTCATATTTGTGTCTTGAGATGGATGAATAAAGAAAGGACTAGTAGGATTTTGAGAAGGATCCAATGTCTGTGTCTGTGGTGTCCTTCTTGAAGTTTCGTCAGTTTCGCTTGCCATATTTAGATGAGAAACGCACAAAAATTTTCGAATCTTGGAATTTTAGGATTGATTTGAAGATTTCAGAAAGAAATTGAGAATTTGTATTTTGTTCTTAACAGAAGTTTAGATGCGGAATAATCAGGAGCTGAAGGTAGCTCTGATACCATGTTAGAAGGAGCAAAAGAACTCCATTGAAGGAGCTTTAGTGTAACATAATGTAAAGAAGAGAAAAGAGAGAGGGAGAGAATCTGTTATTTCATATTAACCAACTTAGTGTATTATTACAAACTAGAAGAGTATTTATACTCTTGCTTATTAAGCACTAAGTATTACAACAAATGGGCTGGATTTCAAGGTCCATATTAACTAAGACTAGGAGTATGTCCAACAGTCTTCATGGTGATGACCCCAGTTCGCCAAGCAATCTGCTGCTTGGTTGGCCTCGCGGTAGCAGTGGTTGATCGATAAGAAATTCAAGCCCATTAGATCCAACTCTGCATCACAAATAAGATTGTTAATTTCCCAAGAATATATCATATTCGCTTGATCGAGTTAATGACAACAATATTATGTACTTATATATGGAGACAAACTAAACCAAGATTAGGGCCTGTATATGTTGTTTGTTGTATGAACAACCTTATTAAGCTACATGCACAATGCATATGTATAACCTTAAGTGGTCAGATGCACAACTTAATAAGACCATATGTATAACTTAATTGGTCACATGCACAAGCTTATAAGGTCATATTTACAACTTTAATTGGTCACATGCAAAATTTGATAAGGTTATATGTACAACCTTAACTGGTCACATCCACAACCTAATACTCCCTCCGTTTTTTATTAGATGTAACATGTTGACCTTGGGCACTATTCAGGGCCTGTTCTCTCCAGCTTCTTTTTAGTTCAGTTCAGTTCAGTCCAGTCCGGTCCAGTTTAATTCAATTCAGTTCAGGTCTCAGCTCAGCTCTCGACAATACTTTTACTCTCACATATCACTATTCATTTCAGTTCAGCTGTCGACAATACTTTTACTCTCACATATCACTATTCATTTCATTTCAGTTCAGTTCAATTCAGTTATTTTATGACGAAGAGAACAGGCCCTCATTCGATCCACTTTGCCAACTTGTAGCTATTTATAAATAAGGAAAAATATAGTCTTTTGGGATCTTGTTTTATTCGTCTCGATATACACTTTTCAAATATATATTTTTATAATTTTTACAATTATACAATTAGAGATATAGTAGATCAAAGTTGTGCCTCGACAAATGTGAAAAGTCAAATGTTACATTTAATAAAAAACGGCGGGAAGTATTTTTTAAACATTTCTGCTCCCAACAGTTAAAAATAAGATTTACGGCAATTCCAAATTCCAGATCCAATCACCAATAATACATAAGGTCAGAACCCCTTAAAATAAACTACAGGATACATCAATAAATAAAGAAAAGTACGGCAATAAAATCACACAAATATCAAAATTAAAGATGGCATAGCTGATATGGCATTGCAAAAAAGAAATCAACAGAGAATTAGAGCTTTCAAAAGATAAAATTCATTAAAAATTTACATCAAAAAGAACGCAAGCATGCTAACACTAACGTTGGTCGCTGCCTATATTATAACCTGTTAAAAAAACCACACAAAAGAAAAGAAAATAAATCAATCAAAAGATGCACAACACTCAACAGACCCGGAGATATAGTAAACGAAACAAACTCATATCACTCATCAAAGCTACACAGCCACAATTGCACAACTAACATTAAGTAGAATTAAAAGAGTGGAGACTTTAGTAACATAATTCCACATACAAAACTATCATATGATTCATGACTTCAAAACCATTCAAAATAAAAGTTTGAGGGACAAAAGGTAAGCAAAGAATTTCTAGGAACGCACATGATGCCCTTTCGAAAAGCTAGTCTATACTACTCCCTCCGTTCCCTTTTGATGTTCCTATATGAAATATGGGGGAAAACCAATGCAAATTGATGTGGATGAAAATCTTTTGAATTTTATATTGTATAAAGTGTACTTTGGTACTTTTAGCTTTTGAAAAAATAAGAGAGAGAGAAAGAAAAGTGAGTGATTGAGAAAGAAATTGTACGAGTATTGAGAATGAATGGCTAACCTGTTTAGGTTGCCTGGCACTATTATATATAGAGGTATAAAAAATCATCTTTACAAGACTAAGAGTCTAATTACCAAATTACCCTAATACACCCCCTCAATCTTTACGGGGAGGAATCACGGATAGATTGGAACGATGTTTACAAAACAACTCAGAAGAAAGATCCTTAGTAAAAATATCAGCAACCTGTAACTGTGTCGGAACGTGCTTGACCTGAAGTCCACCTTTAGCAACCATCTCACGAACAAAATGATAATCAACATCAATGTGCTTACTACGATCGTGATGAACAGGATTTGCAGTAAGATACATAGCAGAAACATTGTCACAATAGAGAATGGTAGGTCGTCGATGAAAATACCCTAAATCAGCCAACAATTGACGTATCCAAATTGTTTCGGCCGCAGTGTAGGCAACAGCACGATACACAGCTTCAGTAGAAGACTTCGAAACAGTAGGTTGCTTCTTAGAGGGCCAGGAGATCAAATTCTTCCCTAGGAAGACAGCATAACCAGTAGTAGAATGCCGAGTGTCAGGACACCCGGCCCAATCAGCATCAGAATAGGCTACAGTCACAGTAGGGGAGCCAGTACTATGAAGAAACAGTCCATAATAAGAAGTTCCCTGCAGATACCTGAAAATTCTTTTCACAGCATGAAGGTGAGTAGTACGAGGCGCATGCATAAATTGAGAAACCGAATTAACAGCATAGGCAATATCAGGACGAGTCATAGTCAAATATTGTAATGCACCAACCATACTACGATAATCTGTGGGATCAGCAAGAAGTTCACCATCTAAGAGAGAAAGAGTGACACGAGAGACAACAGGAGTACGTACGGCTTTGACAGTATGAAGATGAAATTTCTGAAGAAGATCAACAACATATTTGTTTTGAGACAATAGCAAACCCTGAGGAGTACGTAAAACCTGAATGTCTAAGAAATAATGCAAATCACCCAAATCCTTCATAGCAAACTGGGCAGAGAGAACACTGATAAATTTCTGAAGCAAAGAGGAACTACTACCTGTAAGCACAATATCATCAACATATAGCAAGAGAATGATAATATGACCACTGTGTTTGAGAGTGAACATGGAGGTGTCACAACTGCTGCACGTGAAACCAATAGAGAGTAGAAAGTTGCTGAAACGAGAGAACCAAGCTCGAGGAGCTTACTTCAAACCATAAATGGACTTTCGTAACCGAAAAACATGATGAGGTTGAGAAGGATGTTCAAAACTAGGAGGCTGACACATATAGACTTCCTCATTGAGGAAACCATAAAGGAAAGCATTTTAACATCGAGTTGACGTTTGGCCATTTAAAAGTAGCAGCAAGAGTAAGAACTAAGCGAACAGTAGTAGGCTTAATGACAGGACTAAAGGTTTCAAAGTAGTCAATATCTGCCTGCTGATGATTACAAAAAACAACAAGTCTGGCCTTAAACCGCTCCACAGAACCGTCAGAATTATATTTAATCTTATACACCCACTTACAACCAAGAGCGTTTCTATTGTGGTTGCGAGGCACAAGTTCCCATTTATCATTCTTAATTAATGCTTCATACTCATCCCGCATAGCTTGTTGCCAGCGAGAATCCTTGGATGCTTGCTTAAAATTAGACGGTTCAGACTCAACAACGTCGGTTTTTAAATTCATTAAATTCCTAGTTGAAATAATTTTGTCTTTTAAATGAGTAGTCATGGTATGAACATTAGTGGGATCGACACACTTAGACGACTTTCTAGGACGTCGAGGGGGAGGGACGATGGGAGACGGGGATGACAAGGTATGATCATCACAGGCCATGGCTGGAGGAGTGAGTGTGGTCGTGGAAGCATGGCTATCCACGAGTGCGGAGGAGCCATGACGGATGGCGAGTACACGCTGGCTGGGCGACGGAAGGGCTGCGGGCGCAGCACCATCCTGCGGGTGGGCAGAAGCTGGACGCGGACAACTGTGAGGGTGTTAGGGCGCGGGCAGACGTCAGCGCGGGCTGCTGGCCGAGACTGCGGGAGCGGACGTAGCGTGCGGCCTGGCAGTGTCATGGCTGCTGGGCAGCACCTCGTCTGCGGGCGCGGGTGAACTCAATGAGGACGCAACACAAGACCCATTAGGAGACCGAGACGGAGGACCAAAAGACTCACTAGAAGGTACACCAGACGAAGCGAGACTCGGAAGCAAACCTAAGGGTCAAGAAACTCGTCAGGGGACGTCTCAAAGGACTTGTGAGACACAAGAGTACGAGAAGGAAAGTTCCGTTCACTAAACAAAACATGACGACTTGTGCAAACTTTGCCAGAAATAGGATCAAGACATCGATATCCCTTATATTGTGACGCATAGCTAATGAAAACACATTTAATCGACTTAGCCTGTAATTTATGTATTTTCGGATCTAAAAACAACGGAAAACAGGCACAACCCAAACATTTCAAAAACTCATAGGAAGGGGGACGGTGAAAAAGCTTAGCAAACGGGGATGAACCCTGCAATGCCGAACTGGGAAGACGATTAATCGTATAAACAGTCGTATAACACGCATCAACCCAATATCGAGGTGGCAACTCAGATGGAGTAAGCATAGTATGGGCCATCTCGATAATGGTTCGATGTTTCCTTTCTGCAACACCATTTTGCGCTTGAGTCCGAGCACAAGACTTTCGAAAACAAATTCCCGAATCACAGAAATGTTGTAGTAAAGGAGTGTTATCAAACTCACGTCCACCATCACTTTGGAAAAATTTAATTTTTGAATTAAACAGATTCTCAACAAGTTTCTGAAAAGCTAAGAAGGTCGAATAAACATCAGATTTCAGTTTAAGTGGATATAACCATGAAAAACGCGAATAATCATCAACAAACACCACATAATACTGAAAATATTGATTTGATTTAACAGGCGATTGCCAAAGATCACTATGTATCAAATATAAGGGAAAGGGAGCACGATGAGTCACAGACTCAAACGGCAAACGATGTATCTTTCCTACTTTGCAAAAATCACAATCGTCATGAAACTTAGAATTACATGAAATCAAGTTTTGTGAATGTAAATTTCCTAAAACTCTAGCAGAAGTATGACCAAGGCGAGCATGCCAAACATCTCCAGACTCCTTGGTTGCAATGAAAGCAGGGACAGACGACTCTGGGCAGACTCGGGAAGACTCTGAACAAACTCGGGAAGACGACTCTGACTCAAGAATCTGAGGCTGAACAGGATAGACACCATTTCTACTGATTCCCCGCAATAGAACCACCCCCGTGGTCTTGTCCTTAACACAAACAGAAGACTCGTCAAAACAAACTATGCAAGAATTATCCTGACACAACTTTTGAACGGACATCAGATTATGTTTTAACTGGGGAACATGACACACCTTCGTGAGACGAAGGGGGCGACTAGGGGAAGAAAGAGTCAAATTGCCAAGTTTATTTATGGGAAGTCGTGTGCCATCACCAACAACAATAGAACTCGAACCAGTGTAAGGAAGAGCATTAGATAGCTTACCATCCTGTGAGGTCATGTGGGATGCGGCTCCAGAATCTGGATACCAAACGGAGTCGTTCGTTTCACCACCAACAGACAATGCAGCTAGGGCACGTGTGACACCATCAGGAGAAGAAGGCACAAAGCTATGATTGAAGCGCTGAGGACAATAGGCTTTTTGGTGACCTGGATACCAACAAAGACCACAAGTATCGGAGGAAGGGGTATTGGCTAAATTGCCATTAGAGGGATTACTTCCTGCTGAAGACAAATCATTAGCAATATAGTTGGCACAAGAATAATCAACATATGAAACATTATGAAAATTACCCATACCATTATTTCGGCCTGCATTGCCACGACCACCCTGTCCTCCATTGCCACGACCATTGTTGTTGCCAGGACCACTTTGTTGCGATTGTTCCTATCCTTATTCTTTCCACCCCCTTGACCCTTAGAAGTCGAACCACCCGAAGGAGATGATTGAGAACCCGAAGAGCCAGACTGAACAGCAACCAAGGCTTGATGCGCAGTGGGTACCTCATCATAAGCTCGGATAGCCTTAAGACGTTGCTCATGTTGTAAAAGTTTGGGGCGAAGATCATCAAATGTCAAGGAAGATTGCAATTGCAACAAAGTGATAACAAAAGGATCATAATCCCGATCCTTATCCAAAGAAGTCAAGGTATACTGAACAAGATCATATTGAGAGACATGGCACTGAATAGCAGCTAAAGAATCAACAATAACTTTAATCTCACGTAGAAAAGACTCCATAGACTGCTGTTCATGTTTCTTTATATGACTCAAACGACCTTTAAGTTCCATAGACCTAGCCATACTAGCCTATAAGAACCGTGACTGTAACCTATTCCAAATCTCCACAGCAGTATGCAATTCATGAACATCCATCATAACATCACGGGAAATAGATGCATATAACCACAATTTAATTTGTTGATCAAGTCTCATATACTCGTAAAATTATGGATTAGGCAAAGAACGACCATGATTATCAAGAAAAGTAGACTGAGGAATAGGAATAGTACCTTCGACAATACCAAGAAGTTGATGTGTCGAAAGAAAACACGTAACCTGAGTCTTCCACATAACATAATCTTCGGGAGTGACTAACTTAATAGAGACAACCCGAGTGATGTCATGATAAGTGAGGGATGCGACCGTAGGAAGGGAAGGTCGATCATATGCCGTGTAAAATGACAAAGGGGGTTCAAACCCTGGCGGAAAACGAGACAAAGTCCTCATGGTTGAAGGACTTGCGTGCAAGGCCGCTGTGGATGCGTCGTGCATCAGAGATTGGTGCGGTGAAGACCACACCGGTGCGCGCTGGAGACCACCAGTGAAGGCAAACGGACCACCAAGGGAGGCGCCTGGCATGGTGGTTGATTGCGGTAAAACCCCATGTCCAGCGAACAACCCTTGACTGTGCGTGACGGAGGAGTCAAGCAGCCCCGTCTGCGTCACAGACGGAAGAAAGGACCGCGACGGTTGGCGCGGCGTGCTAGGGTTGCTGACTGCCGGTGCGGCGGCAGTGGTGGTGGCCGGAGCAGTGGACATGGCGGGATGTTTGTAAAAAGCCGGGAATTAGGGTTGTAAGAAAACCCTAAAAAAAAATAAGCGGAAGAGAGAAAAATTTCGAACCTAGGCTCGTGATATCATGTACGAGTATTGAGAATGAATGGCTAACTTGTTTAGGTTGCCTGACACTATTATATATAGAGAGGTATAAAAAACCATCTTTACAAGACTAAGAGTCTAATTACCAAATTACCCTAATAGAAATTATTCTAAAGTGGGCCCATGTGTAAGACAAAAAGTAAAAAGTGTTGTAAACATTTGGTTTTTGAAGTGTAAAATGGAGAAATAAATGTTCTTAAAATGGAAAATATTCAATATGGGAACAACTTTTAGAAACGGCCTAAAACGGAAAATGGAAATATCAAAAGGGAACGGAGGGAGTATGTATAATCAACAATAGATCATACATGATGTTGTTAAATAAGAATGCGTTGGATTGAAGTTTCCAATAGGGGGGCGCAACACAAACACGAAAGTTTGACTTTCCAATGTTGTTAAATTATGGATAAATTGTATAATACCACCTTTATTTTTCATGTTTTTGTAAACTACCACCTTTTAGTTTTTTTTTTTAAACTACCACCTATATTCTTCCCAACGTTTAGATTCTCCCACCTTTTAACGATTTCTGTCAAAAAAAAAATTTGTGGGGCCCACTTATAAAATTCTTTGGTTATCCAAAGATGGATCTTTTCGAATCTCTTCATTCACTCTTTCTCTCTTTCTCCTCCACTCAATCTTTCTCTCTTCTTTAGCAAAAATACAGTAAACCTTCAATTTTTTTTAACTGCGAATCTTCTCCCTGTCATCAACTCAACATCATCTCCATCATCATCAATATCTGCATCTCCATCATCATCAACTCAACTAACCCAATTCAGCCCCAAAATCCTCCCAAAACCAGCCACCACAACGCCACCATTCCCAACAATTTAAACCGCACAAACCATCCCCAACTTCAGTGACCTTCACCGCCTCAAATCAATCCCAGCAAGTCGAACAATTATGCTGAGTAGTAGTGGTTTTAAATCACTCGATGGTGGGTGGGGCTTTGATTGTGTCGAATTGCCTGAGTTTGGTTGGGTGGGGCTTCAATTTTGTTGAGTTGGTCCGATTGGTGGAGTTTTGATTGGATGGGGCTTCGTTTGGGTGGGGGTTGGATGTAGGTTCGATTGGGTGGGGTGGGACGTCGTTTTGGTGGGCTTCGACTGGGTGTGGGTTGGATGTGGGTTCGATTGGGCGGGGTGGGGCTTCGGTTGGGTGGGGCTTCCATTGGGTGGTTGTATTGTCGAATTAACTGAGTGGTGGTGGGATGGCGGTGGTTATGGGGTCGGTGAGAGAAAGATGGTGCAAGCGGTGGCGGTGCTTGTGGGGGGCGGTCAGAGAGATCTGGTGCAGGCGGTGATGGTGGTTGTGGGTCGGGGAGTGAAAGAGATGGGCAGGTGGTTAGTTGGGTTAGTTGGGGCAAAAATACAGTAAACCTTCAATGCAGATATTGATGATGATGGAGATGATGTTGAGTTGATGACAGGGAGAAGATTCGCAGTTAAAAAAATTGAAGGTTTACTGTATTTTTGCTAAAGAAGAGAGAAAGATAGAGTGGAGGAGAAAGAGAGAAAGAGTGAATGAAGAGATTCGAAAAGATCCATTTTTGGATAACCAAAGAATTTTAAAAGTGGGACCCACAAAATTTTTTTTTGACAGAAATCGTTAAAAGGTGGGAGAATCTAAACGTTGGGAAGAATATAGGTGGTAGTTTAAAAAAAAAAACTAAAAGGTGGTAGTTTACAAAAACATGAAAAATAAAGGTGGTATTATACAATTTATCCTTAAATTATTTTCCAACTCCATACGACCTTGAGGCTGCAATTCAAATTAAGGCATAATCTATATTAGTAGTTTGGATATTATTTGCATGAAACGATAAATTGAAACACTATTTATTTAGTGAAACCTTCTGTAGTAATGTCTTGACGTCAGCTGCCGACTGTTTTAATAAGAATTGTGCTTGGTCATTCATTAAAGTCACTTTTAAAGAGCCACTTTTGTCTACTATATGGAGATGAAGGTTCAACCTGCGAAAAAAAAAGAATAACTCTAAGTAACTCATTTGTATATAACATATAATAATCACATATAACATATAACTTTAACCTTTTGTATTATAAGTTAATTACCTTGGAACAGATGGTGTGTTATTGAGATTGCATGTTTGACATAATAGAGAGTCGCTCATGGAATATTTTTTTTTGAGGCAACAACTATATGCTTCATATAAGATATTATTTCTTGATTCCACAGCATGTATAGTTCCAATAACTCGACAATGGTCAATCTGTTAAACATCACAAATTGTTTTAGTAGTAGTTTTAATTGTATTGTTGATTATATTATAATCACAATCTATCAAAGGTTGTAAAAAAATACATTTCTAATGGTATAAAATGTAGCAATTCGGATTCGGCGAGCATTAGAAATAGCAATAGATGAATGCATAGATACTGCAGTTGACCGAGAACATTCCATAGATACTATAGATGACCGAAACCATTCCACTTTCTTCGAAGCTAAATATTCCGAGGTATACCTGAAAGATGTAAATATATTATATTAATTCTGGGAAACCCAATAAAACCATGGAAAACAAACTTTTGGTGGCTGTAAATATACCATTTGGATAAGTTAGCGACACATTCATTTACTGGATTTACATAAATTCTTGTAAGATACCCTGTTCAAATGTATGGACCTGTATTTGTGACTATATATTAGCACATGAACAATATAATAGTCATAGAAGTTATATTTTGGAATTGATTTTATACCATTAAACTCTTTCACATGAATGCCACATGCAACAATAACGGCACACTTATCCAGCTCGATATCCATTATAGAAACAAAATCGTTCCATAGTGTTAATCTTGCTATTGTCAACCTATAATTAAGTAGAGAAATAAACAATTTATAACATAATGAAGTTGAAGGAAAATAAAAAATAAAAAATATGGTTTACAACATAACAGAATAAGTTTGCTTACGTGTTGTCCATGACATCAACTTCTCTTTTAAGGTATCTATTTTGAATGATCTCTGTTGGTGAAACGTATACGACAATACCCATAATATCTGTAGATAGTATTAAACTTTGTTAAATCTGAATTGCATATAAAGAATTCCAAAATAGGGTACATGAGGAAATTACCAAAGACTCGATCTGTACGATCGACATTAGCATTCAACCTATGCAAAGCAATCAAATTATAATGGAATGTTGGGATTGATGTATTATCTTCTTCCTCACGGATGACATTAGTTTCATGTGTAAGCAACATCTGATAATGGTTTGGAATTAATCTGTTTTTATTATCTGCCCAAATGACTTTCACCCCGAGAAGCACATATATGAATCCTTCTTGAAACCTCCCTATATATCTCTCCACGTTAGGCGAGTAAATGACACACTGCATGCTCTCACCCTATAAAGGATAATGTTAACAAAAATGTTAGTACATATAATAGACTTATGCATTGTAATGGTTGCCAAATCATTTCTTAATCTTTACCTGGTTATCTAGGAAAATCATCTTCCAAATTTGGACATTTTTTCCTCGTTTAGTGTAATTGAAGATGTCCAAATTTCGTATCAATCGTACTCGTACATCATATAGCGTGTCTCCAAAAGGAAATAAATGCATAAAGGGGGGATAAATGTATTCCATCCTGAAAGGTAGACATATATTTTTGATTCTAATGTAACATAATCAGTTATAAAATTTCAATGAATTATATGCTTGAATAAATATATAGAAAACAACAACAACAATTAAATATCCATTGCCAAAAAAAAAAAAATAATTAAATATCCACATCATTGCCTCGTACAAAATTGTGAACATGGAAATCGACAATGTAAAATAACTAATTAGAAGACAATAAAACTTCCTTATATACAATGTTTTTCGTAAAAACTCCTTCATGCCCTTGTATTTTTCCTTTGTTCACAATAATCTTTGTCGTGTTCTCTGAAATTCCTCGTGATAGTGCAACATAAAGCTGACCGTGGCTAAATACATGATCTGGGAGGTATATGCCTACATGGGGAATCGTTTGCCCTTGTGACTTGTTAATAGTCAGAGCAAAACTCAATTTCACTGGAAACTGCTTTCTAACCATTTCAAATGGTAATTTTATATCTTCAGCCGTCTTTAATGGTATTCTGGGTAAGAAGACTCTGTTTCCTCTTGAATGGCCAGTTAAAATCTCGGCATCAATAAAATGTTCCTTCAACGAATGACAAAGCAACCGTGTTCCATTGCAGAGACCGTTTTTAGGATCAATATTTCTCAAAAGCATTAAAGGCACCCCAGGTTTCAAAGTGAGAGCATGAGGAGGCAATCCCGACGCTACAATGGAATTTAAAAACTCTTGTTGATACAAATTTCTCCTGTCCTCAGGAACAGAATCAAATGAATAAGTTTTTCCTTCACCGAGAAACTTTTCAACAACCTTGTCATTAATTTTATCAGCATCTTTGTTCAAGGGTGTGATGATTGCCCTTTCAACCATATAATTCCCGTCTCGTACATGGTCGGCTAAATTTGGAAATATATTGTCAATCATCTCTTCTATCTAGTTATCGAAAATTGAGGGTATAACCATATGATTTGGCAGTTGAATCATTTGTTCTGGAACAGTTGGTTCATCCCCATTCCCAATTGATAATAAAAAAGTTAATGCATTGTCATTTCTTGATCTCATGTTTTGTTTTAAATGCAATATGCGAATGTGTTTCCAAATTGGTGACCTAACAAACGATGCATCAATCATTTGAGCCTTAGTTCCATTTCTAACAACCGGTAGAACTTGTCTAAAATCACCGCCAAACACAATGATTTTCCCCCCAAATGGCAAGTCATTCCCCATTAAATCTTTAAGTGATCGATCAACAGCTTCAAATTGATATCTGTGTGTCATGGAGCCTCATCCCATATGATTAACGCAGAGTGTTTCAAGATAATGGCAGTTTTAGAACGCTTGGTGAATGAGCAAGATGATGAGCTATCAGGTGTTAGTGGAAGTTGAAAAGTTGAGTGAGATGTTCTTCCCTGATGTAACAATGTAGCTGCAATTCCTGATGTCGCTGTGGGAATAGCTATTTCACCTCTACTTTTCACGGTAGCTAAAAGTGCTCTATATAAGAATGTTTTTCCGGTACCTCCTGGACCATCGACGAAGAAAGTACCACCGGCTTTAGAATTAACAACATTCATTATTGTGTCATATGCAAATCGTTGGTCAGCATTAAGACTGTCAACGCATGCCATGTCTTCTTCTAGAACCGGCAATGAAAAATATTCCTCCATGATTGCTGGAAGATCATTGATGTCCTCGGTACTTTCAGGTAAACTTGGCAACTCTGTGTAGTCAGAAATCCTTTTTCTAAGCGGTGTAATAAACGGTCTAAGTCATATAGAAGTTTATGAGTAAGAGCAACATTGTTGTCTGTCATGTTTGAGGATGGATAGTCCTCAACCATGTAGGAGAAAAACTCATCCCAGAGGGCACGTAATCTTGTTGGTTGACAGTATACCAAGATGGTTGCAAATAACCTTCGTAATGATAATGGCATTCGTACCGCAGATGCTTCTAGAAGACACTGACGAATGCTTTCATCACTTTCTATTAGACCAATAGATTCTGCTGCAGCTCGAAATGTTGGATGCGTGACTCCATTAACCGTTCTTAGATGCTCAAATGATTGAGGACCCCTTACATAATTTAGCATCAGTCTCAGATAAAATCTTTCTCCTACCAAATGAGAAGCTACATATAATCGACCCATTACTCGCTGGTTACTTCTCCTTCGTTGCCATTCGGACGTTGAAGAAACCCACCTATAATGTTCTGGAAATTCTTTGTAAAGATATCTTCTTGCATCAACATCAATTTCATTCTTCTTGAAAAATTGAGTCAACATCGTTTGAGAGTTTCTCGGGTTTGCTAATATATTGGCAATGGGTCGATTCCCTTCGATCCTCACTTGATGCATGTTTGGGAGATGGACTTGCAACCGATCTACGGAAGGACAAATTCGAGTGATATGAAATTTGTAAAATTTCCAAAAAGCTTCGGGTGCACAAATCCATCTCGTGTCAACATACTGGGCGATCTCATCACCATTTTGCACTTCCATGGATACTCTGTCTGAACCCTTATGTATATACTTATAGAGATATTTTACACACTTAATGCTGCTGCATATCTCTATATTGATGTGGCAATCATACTTCAGGAGCAAAAATGGATTGTATGGAACTACCCATCGGTTATCCACACTTATCCTAGAATTCTGTCGCAATGGTACAGGTGGAAGATCTTGTCGACGGCGATATATTGGGTAAGAGTCATTTCCTTGCAATGTATCATTTGAAAATGACTTAGGAAATCCTTTCTTACAGCTTCCTTGTTTCATGCACGGGGCTTTGTGATTGTGAACACCACATGGGGTATGAATCATGTGTTTTAGGATTTTTTTTGTATAATTCAGGCTCTTCTTGTTCATTAGGAATTTCTGCTCTAACAATCTTGTCAAAGTCATCTGGAGTGCTTAGTTTGTCGTTTTCGTTGAGGATCAGTAACATGTGAACATGGGGGAGTCCCCTCTTTTGAAACTCAACTACATATACATAAGCAACCACCTTTCCGAGAATTCCTCTTTCTAGCACATCTTTTTTTAACTCTTCGAATTTAGCATGGAACACCCTTGTAAGTAGGTCTGGCCTATCATTTGAAACTTGACCAGGCAATAATTCTGATTGTATTTCTGACCAAGACGGATTGCATGTCATTGTCAAAAATATATCGGGCTTGCCAAACTTCTGTACCAAGGCCATAACATCTTGGTACCTCTGGTGCATATCTCTAGGACTTCCAACAAACGAAGATGGTAGTATCGTTCTTCGAACAACATTATCTGGGCATGAAAAAATTTGACAATTAATTTTTACGTTAAAAATCAGATTTATTTTGTAAGATAATTGAATTAGCTACTGAATCTGAACCTGTGTTATGCTCTCCAGCATGTAGAGAATCCTCTAAACCTTTGTACAAATCAGCATGAATCTTGTCTTGATTGTACGCAATCCATCTCAAATTGGATGCTTGCATTTTAACGCAATTATCAACAACAAATTGTTGAAGTAGACGCCCCCCTCTTACGATTAATGAATCAAGATGTTGTCGCATCTAAGTAAAGTTAAAAAAATTTGTTAGAAGCTTATTAAGTTTAGTGTGCATAGGCAAATAGGTATATCTCAATTAAAATGAATACCTGAAACATATATGCATAGAATTCTCGGCAAGTCACCTTTCTACCGGTTGTCGAGCGAGTATTTAGATCCCAACCATAAGAGCCATAAGGAAACAATAGAGGATATTGTAATGGGTCATAATAACCTGCAGTATCTTTAATAGAAATCAATTGGCCATTAACAGACTCTATCATAATATCGCGTTCTTTCAAGTTAGCAATATCATCTCCCCCAACAACAATGGCTGCCACCTGGGATGCTGTTGGCATCGAATATTGATGATTATTAAGAGGTTGCTCTTTAATGGCAAACTTGCAGTCCTGTAAGTCACTACGTTGAGCAAGATGGCGAAGAGTATGGACAAAAGGATTATGGGCATTGAGAATATGCTTAATTTTGTCAATGATATCGATCCGTAATGAAGTACTTTCAGCTACACGATTATCATTTTCATGGTCAGTGTCATAAATGTAGAGTTGAAGAAACCGAGGACGATCATTTGAGGTAGCAGGTAGGAATCCACCAATACGGTGATAAATTGATCCTTGAGCACAGAATGTGTACACACCTTGGCGTGCGTTAGCCAATTCATCATCTACGTGTACTCCCATTGAAGTGAACGCAAAGACATGGTTGTACTTTCGAATGTTTTGTCTGAAATGAGACCCATCCTCAGACTGATCGGATAATAGGTCAAGCAATTCGACAGACACAGGTAATTTAGGTATATTGACCTTCCCATTTAAGCAACAAAGTTCAGAAGTTTCACAATGAAACAGTCGTGCTTGACAATGGGAACATGTTGTCATTGAAGGCAAATTGAATATAGGCACCCCTTGAGTCTCATGGTAATTTCTTGCACTATTTCGATAACCATGTCTGCCCACTTTCCATACACGTACATCAGAGCTGAGATTTGATGTATTATTGGCATTTGATGTATGATTATCTCTGATATCAAACATATTATCTGGCGAGCACCTTTCATCTTCTGGCCCAATATATCGATAAGCGTCTCTTGCGTATGATGTAGGTAAGGTATATTTGCATTTGTTGTACTACTTTCCCCAACACAAAAGAATCGGTTTGGCAAGTTGCTTCCACTTTCGACGTTCTCATAACTATCATGGAACAATTGGTTCTGATTTTCTAAGTTTGCTTGCGTGTCGAGTAAGCGTAGTTCATTAATGGGGTGTACTACATCATTGTTGGTAATGTCCTCCATAGGCCTTATATCTTGTGAAGTGGATGTTTGTCGTTGGTTGTCTTGAGAACCGTCCTCATTTTCTGGATGGTCACGTGCATATCTGGTTCGTCTTTGTGCATGTTCACGTTCTCTTTGTTCAGGTGTCAATGATTGCCTTTGACGTCTTTTCTTATCACTCCATTTCCTCCTTTGTTCTTGAATATCATGATCTTCGTCTTCATCCATTATGAAACTACATGTATCAATTAAAACTTAATTACTGTCAATTTTGGTATTTTTCCACTAAATTATTTCGCTTGTTTATTGTTATAATTTTGCCAATTTGATAATCTCTATTGATGAGAAACTATTAAGCTTAATCTCTATTTTTTATTGAATGGTAATCTTTTAGTATTTTATACTATATATTCCTATTTTTTTAATCTTAATGTTATTGAAACTATTATACTTCCTCCGTTTTCATTGTTGACTACATTTTCCATTTTAGGAAGTTTTAAATTTTCGAATACACTTCTCCTTTATTCCCTTTTCAGTAAATTATTTCGCTTAATCTTTATTTTTTATGGAATGGTAATATTTTTGTATTTTATACTATATATACCTATATTTTATCTTATGTTATTGAAACTATTATACTTCCTCCGTTTTCATTGTTGACTAAATTTTCTATATTAGGAAGTTTTAAATTTTCAGTAAATTATTTCGCTTAATCTTTATTTTTTATGGAATGGTAATATTTTTGTATTTTATACTATATATACCTATATTTTATCTTATGTTATTGAAACTATTATACTTCCTCCGTTTTCATTGTTGACTACATTTTCCATATTAGGAAGTTTTAAATTTTTGAATACACTTCTCCTTTATTCCCTTTTCAGTAACTATACCCCTTTCGTGTGCCGATTTGGTTTTTACACTGTGAAGTTGATCTCTATTATAAATGACTTTAAATTTGCAAAAATGTTTTGCCTTTTTATGATATTTTTTTTTAGTTTTAATATATATGTACTTAAATATCCAACAAAACAAAATAATATATAGTTCTATAATAACAAAAGAGACTTGAGAAATTAAGAGCAATATGACATACAAATCAAAAAGACATGAATAATGAATGACAATTAAGTTCGTAAACAACATTATATATCATAATAGCATGTGTATTAAGATACTTACACATTGAACTTATAAATGACAATATTAGAGGCCATCTAATTTTTACCAACCCAAATAACCACTTAAATACATGATTGTCCATGCCCACCTACTTTTATTGCCATGTCCTTACACTAATTGGAAAGTTCTATTATTTGTTGTTTTTCTTAGGTTGCTGTGCTGTCCTTGTTTCATTAACTCTTTCAAGGTTTTGGTGCTTTTTTTATTCTCACCTTTACTGTCATTTTGGTATTAGTATTACCCATCCGTATTTTCTTGCCCCCCCCTCTCTCTCACCTCTTGAATCTTTTACTCCTTTAGCTTCTGCATTCCTTCAAGTCTTCAACCTCGCCTCTCTCTCTCACCTCTTGAATCTTTTCCTCCTTTAGAGCAAACCCAGCCGTTGGCCAAAACTGGGTTGTGAGGAGAGAGAGAGTACTTTTTGCAATAAAAAATTAATAAAAGGAAGTAAATTGGAGAGAGAAACCCATGGCCAGATTGCCATGGCAATCTGTCGCCAAACTTGGCCAAGATGCCACGCGTGAATGTGGACAAAAAATGTCATCACTGCTAAGGAAATCCAACGGCCACAATTCTTCAAATCCAACGGCTATAATTTTCTCAATAATTAATTGTGTTGTAAGAAATTCAAATGACTATAACTTTTAAATTACAAAGTAAAAATAAATAAAAATTATACCAACGTTCTTAACTTTTTATTCTCTATAATTAGAGTCCAAATTTGAGGTATTTCCACACACTTTTTATTTGAGTTGTAATTAATAAGTAATTAAATATGCTTAGGAATATATTTTTTAAGTCTTTAATATCTCGCAAATTAGACGTTTTGGCATCTTTACATATGATGTTTTTTATCTCGATAACCGAAATAAAATTTAATAACATACAACTAATGATAGATTTACCATATTAATAATTACTCAAAAAAAATGAAGTTATTATGTTAATTACCAAAGTATAAGTAATTAATTTTGGGGTAGAATAAGAGAGAAAATATGGTGGGGTATGACAAAAGGTAGGAGAGAGAAAGTGATGGCCAAAAAAACAAGATCAACTATTGGGTGTTATTGGTAATAGTTAGATTGTGAGATTGTCATCAATGAGGTGGAAGGAAGATAAACTAATTAAATAATTGATGACCAAAAAATTTTGGCCAACCAATGGGTTCACTCGTAGTTTCATGTCATTAATTCAATTAAACTTCTGAGGAAGTAGAAATAAAATCAAAAACTCTGACCCATCTCTATTCTCTAATCCCCCTTCTCTAACCTCTAATAATCTACATATCTATCTCCTACAAACCCACAACCTCCAAAAGCTTATCTGCAAATTAAAAGAAACCCACATGCAGTCGGTTCCGTGGTCGAATATTTGTGAGTAGCTGATGTGGTCCACGCGCCACCTACATTCGTTCACGCGCCGATGAAGAAGCTCATTTGTTGTATTGAATTAGGTAAAAATTTACCCTTTTGATTTACGATTTAGTAAATATTAAATTGACAATTTTGTAAATAAAATAAAATTAAATTGTGTGTGCAGAGAGTACAAACTTTCTAACTTATTCTCACTCTTTCATCTTTCTGAAAATCTTTTTTTTCGCGATTTAGTAAATATTAAATTGACAATTTTTAATTACAAACCAACCAAGTACAATACAATCTGACACTTTAATTCACAAACCAACCTGGAAGTTTAACCGGCCTTCTTGCTCCTCTCAGATTTGAATGGAAGTTTAACCGGCCTTCTTGCTCCTCTCAGATTTGAAAAGCGTTTCACAAAAATTCCCTACATGGAATTAATAATCAACAGAACAATACATGGAATTAATAACCAACAAAAAAATTGTTGTTTTTTCTCTGTTATGAACATAAATGGAACATAAACTGAAATATATCTAAATAAATCTTAATATTACCTGTTTTTGCTGAATCGATAAGTTATGGAAGGCTTTTATTGTTCATGAACTATGAAGGTGGAAGAACTATGAAGCAGAGATATTTTCAAATTTTGAGTTGCTGGTTAATTATGTATCTAATTATTCTGTTTACGTATCTAATTATTCTGTTGCAAATTTTGAACTGTGGTGATGTGAGATTTGTTAGTTGCTAGATTATAGGGGTTTATCATTTTTTTGTTTTTCTTTTTTTTGGGAGTGCTGTTAGTACTTAGTAGTGGTGAAAGTGGGATTACTGGGTTTTAATTTTTATTTGTTTTCCTTTTTTTTTTACAGTGGTGTTAGGCGTGGGTTACAGGGTTAAGTGGGATTACTGGGTGTTAATTTTTATTTGTTTTCCTTTTTTTTTGACAGTGGTGTTAGGCGTGGGTTACAGGGTAAGTGAGTTTTTTTTTATTTTTCTTCTTTTTCTATTTTTGGTGTCCCCCTAGAGTTGCTTTATATAATAGAGATAAGACAAAAGTATGCTTAGAAAACTTTTTTTAAAAAAAACATGGTTGCTAAACGCAACTCCTCTTTATCAAAGTAACCTCCAAACATTCAAAATGCCCAAAATTTCATATTCACCTTTCTTTTGTAGACTTTTTAGATGAGAAAAAAGAGAAACTTGGAGAAATTAAATTGACTACATTTTTATATATTTCTCATGCAAAAATGAATACACGATGCAACCTTTAATAGGCATACAAACTAATACTCTATAACATATTAACTACGAGCCACTACAAAGGAAAATTAGGAACATGCCCATTATGTAGCCCACTGCTTGCTATCCCACTAACAACACCATTATGTAGACCTCTACTTGTTAGCCCACTAAGTACTAGCAACTGCTATTAGGAAAACTATTTGACTAATTAATTGACTCAAAATAACAAACTATTTTAAATAAATTTGAAGCATTAATTCCAACACACCCCCTTGCGTCAATTTTTTTTGAAAATCATAAACTTTCATTTCTCTTTGATTGTGATGCACTTCTCACCACTAACAAGCTTGATGCACCTCTCATCAACTATCCATTATGGAGCACTTGTCTCCATCAATACTATTTGACATAGTCATGTAAATTGACCACATCGACTTGTTCACAAGTGCTATAAATTTGAAAATGGTCTTTGCGTTGATTACACTTCCATACACGTGAAGACTACTTCTTCACCTCCAAATAATTTTTTTGCCATCTTTTTCATCGAATATGAAATTATCTTTTTCATAGGTTAATTGAGAACCTATCAACATTTCATACCCAACCATTACTTCCATGGTTGAAATTCTCACTCGAAAAAAGAAATGGCTCCCAAACAATTTTGAAACTAAGTTGCGTTGCTTGTTTCCTTCAGTACTCATGATAATATTTTTTCCCCCCTCTCTCTCTCTTTTTTGTTTGCATTTTTTTTTTGGTTTTTCTAACCTAAAGCTCTTGATACCATGTAGAATTTTTAGAGGAGAAAAAAGAGGAACTTGGAGAAATTAAATTGACTATATTTTTATATATTTCTCATGTATGCATAAATGAATACACAAGGTAACCTTTAAATAGGCATACAAACTACTACTAATAACATATTAACTACGAGCCACTAAGGGTCTGTACTCCCCAGCTTATTTTCAGTTCAGTTCAGTTCAATTCAATTCAGTTAAGTTCATTTCAGTTCAGTTCAGCTTTGTACAATACTTTTACTCTTACATATCACTATTGATTTCAGTTCAGTCCAGTTCAATTCAGTTCAGTCCAATTCAGTTCAATTCAGTTCAGTTGTTTTATGCCGAAGAGAACAAGCCCTAAAAAGGGAAATTAGGAACATGCCCACTACAGAGCCCACTACTTGCTCCTCTATTAACAACACCATTATGTAGACCCCTACTTGTTAGCCCACTAAGTACTAGCAACAAATTCCAATTATTAGGAAAACTATTTGACTAATTAATTGACTCAAAATTACAAATTATTTTAAATAAATTTGAAGCATTAATTCCAACATCTCTCCTATTCCTCTCTTCCTTTACTTAGTCTTCTTCCCCATTACTCATTCATGGTCACATATTAAAATTCCTTCTAGTTTGTGACAAATTATTAAAAGAGGAGGTCTAATTTTAACATAAAATTAGACCAACTAAAGCTCACATTTTATTAACAAGCTCATTCTATCTTACTCTAGCCCAATACTATTCCTAGACATTTAGTACGCTCTAGTTGTTCATTCTTTTTTCTTTCCTTATTTCAATATTAGTCTCGAAATATAACAAACAAATCTTAAAAAAAAGATATGACATACCGGATGAATTAAACTAGTCACTAAATGGATAAAACTAGTCACTGAATAAATTTAACACTGAGTATTGAATGAACTAAACAGTTCACCAAATGAATTAAATGGGTCACAAAATGGATTAAACTGGTCTCAATTTTCAGAGGACTGTTTATTGATTTTCTCTTTTTATTATTGGGCCTATTGGCCGTTGCCTAACTTTATTTTAAAAGTAGGCGGTCTCTTACAAGACCAGTTGCTAGTTTGTATATAGCTTGAAGTATTGAACCCAACATGCTGCAATGTTTCGTCAAAACAAAATCTGCTAAATTTCGAATTTATACCAGTTTCATACATATTCATGTGCACCATGAAACCTACGCAAGGCTTGGTGTCTCCCACTTAATTATTTATATCCAACTAAAAATTTTCATCCAATTTAAGAGAAACTCCCTTCATATTCAGAAGCAATTTGATCTAATCGAAGTTGTGAATAACTCATTATAATGTGGTCCATTATCGCTAATTTCTTCCCTTTCCATGAAATAGTTGTTAAGGTTTCATACAATTTACACGAAATAGGCATTATCACTTTTTTCCCTTTCAAAATAGTTGATATACTTGTACTTTGATTACTATTAACAGTTTAGAATTTTATTGGTTTTGGTGATTTATATTTAAAGAAAAACATAGCCACGTGGGATTTTGTTAGATTCGTCTCAATATGTATGTTTTTAATATCAACTTTTTATAATATTTACTAATTAACAATTAAAGATATTAATGTTTAAAAAAGGGCATTGGCAACAGTTAAAAGTACAACTGTAGCATCTATCTTGAAACGGGGGAATTATTATCTTTTGTTTCGCTTTTAAAGACATTCACACCATATCTTAGACTCTTAGTCTATACTAAATCCCTATTCTGTTCACCTCAAAATAAAAATCTAGTAAAATAGTTCAGCAAAATTAAGTTCAATTCATTAAAAATAAGTTCAGTTCATTAAAATTAAGTTGAACTGAACAAGATTAATTTATTAAAAATGCTCCTAAAAACGTATATGTGTCACGTGTCATCATGCCCTAATTCAATAGCATTCTCTCCACGTCTTTCTCATCTAGTAAAAAAACATTATTAATATGGAGATTTGAACCCATAACCTCAAGTATGAAAGAAAGAGATTCAACCATTTCTCCACCACACTATTATTGCTTATTTGATCAAAGCTTATGATGATATATGAATGGAATCTTTTGAAATCCATATTCTGAATTCTTTTTTAACGAGTATGATGTCTGAGATGACTTATTTACATACAACCAATTATATAAATTGTTGACCCTTGAGTTTTGAAGATGAGGAAAATGAGGAATAACGATTACTGTTGCGTGTGGGGTTAAGTTTCAAAAAATAACTGGCAAATCAACCTTTTGAATTTCACTTTGTACATTTAAGCCTCCCTATTGTACACCGAATGTCCAACTACCCTTTATGCGCCTGCGTTTTTGTGTTTGTTTTCTTGCATTTTTGACCTGGAGCACAATGAACATCCTGCTCTAGGTGTAAGGTTGACCTATTGTTTTCCTTGCCCCTTGGTACTCAAATTGAGTTGTCCATTCCAAATTCAAAATTTGGTAGAGTACCAATTATTATGATTAATAATAGGAAAATTTGCCTAGAATAATGCAACCTTTTGCCCATTTGCAAATAATAATGCAACCTAAAGATTATTGTGGAATAATGCAACCTTTATACCCCATTTATTTTAAATAGGAAAAATTACCGGTGACCTGAAAAAAGGGTAATTTTTTAATTAAACTTTTGATTATAATTAATATATTTAATAAACTAATACCCACCCCCACCCCCACCTGCTACCCCAACCCCTCCCCCTCCCTTCCCTTCCAACCCACTAGCATCATGTGCACGCGATGCGTACAAATCAATTAAAAATTAATTTTTTGAGTGGAAAAACTTAATTTTATTAGTGCAGCGGTTAAATTTTTTATTTTATTTTATTTTTTCATTTTTTTACTTTTGGTGTCCACTGCCTCCTCTTCACTTATATAATAGCAATGTGTGTCTCTTGCGAAAGATTAATATGTAGGATTTGGGAGAAACTACTAAATTACTCCAGCAGTAAAATTTTCGGGTTAAGGATACAAAAATAATTCACCCTAACTCCTTATTTTCCACCTATCAATATTTCAGAAAAGATTCCAACTATATACAGGACCGTCTCCTTCTAGTCCCAAACAGTAAATGAATTATTACTTCAGGTCATTTGATGACTCAAGGTTTTTTATTTGTGACAAGGCAAGTGGCACGCTTTTCGGAAAGGCGACATTTTTAAGGCCTTAAAGAACTTTTTTTAGAGAATGGCTATAAGCCCTACGAGAACATGAGTTTCGAGATATTCTTCGAAATGAGTACTGACATGCCTCCTTTCGGAACACGTATTTCGACGCGACCTTTAACATCTTTTGACGATGAAGACAATATATTTGACAAACAGACACTAACGTGAGCCCTTAAGAGGCACAAATTTCGAGATTCACTTTGAAATGAGGACCTATTTTTTAGGAGATACAAAATAACTTTGCGCCTCAAAGCGTGTGCCATAAAAGAGAAGCATATTGATGCTCATTTCAAAGGGATTCTCGAAATTTGTGTCTCTTAAGTAGAGATGTCAATGGGGCGGGGCGGGGCGGATGTTGACATTCCTATCCCCATCCCCGTCTAAAAAACTCATCCCCATCCCCGCCCCACCACCCATGGCGGGGGAAAATCTTGTCCCCATCCCCGCCCCAACGGGGACAAGATAAAATCTATCCCCGCCCCATCCCCGCGCGAATCCCCGCACCCGTCCCATCCCCGCGCAATTCCCCACACCCGCCCCATCCCCACCCCAATCTATTAGGGTTAAGGGAGAGGGAAAACAAAAGTTTAAAAATAATTTTGCATTTTAGCCTTTGGGCTTTTGGAAAATAAAAGTATCAAATGAAAGCAGTAAACAACTAATAACATTAAGGATTTTAGGCCTTTGAATAATACCTATGGCGGGGCTCAGACGGGGCGGGCGGGGCGGGTGGGGATGGGGCGGGGAGGGCGGGGATGGGGCGGGTATGGACTAACATCCACCCCCGCCCCATTACCCATGGCGGGGATGGTTTTCATCCCCATCCCCGCCCCACCCCCCGTGAAACCTTTCCCCATCCCCACCTAATTGGGGCGGGTGCGGGGCGGGTTTCCACAAAACCCGACCCACTGACATCCCTACTCTTAAGGACTTGCAACAATGTTTGTTCCCTCAAAAAACATCATTTTTTGCTTCAAACGATGTTGAAGATTGCCTTCAAGTGCTTGTCCCGGAAGAGATGGAAGGCTGTAAGTACTCTTTTAGAGGGGAATCTCAAAATCCATGTTGTGTTATGACACCGTGCAATGTATGTTTTCCTTAAAAAATTTGTTTATGCTTTAGAAAGCTGTTAAATGTCTCATCGAGAACGTGCCACTCGGTCCCACACATTTTAGAATAATGGTAGTTGGGGATTAAAAATGGAAGACGACACATAGGATGTACCTTTTTAATGAGTTTTTTTTTCTAATGGACACAGAAGTGCAAACATGGGGGTTAAATAAGAAAAATATCTCAAATACAATTGCAATCACGTTTTTCTTCAGCTTATTTTTCATTTAATTTCAGCTCAATTTCGTTTAATTCGATTTAATTTGGTTCAATTATTTCTGACACTTTTACAGCTTACTCTCACATTTTTGCTATTTATTTTAGTTTAATATTTTTCTTCTTATCCTAAACTCATAAATTAAAAGTAACAAAATTATTCTATTATGTTAATAAATCCCCTCACGATATTGGTCTATATCCGAATTTTAATAATTGAAATTTTGTCAAAAAATACCTTATAAGTTGTAAATTTTGTGAAAAACACCTTTTATAACTTTTTGTGTGAGAAAACACTTTATAAGATATTATCTATCAAATTACACACCTTGTTGTCATATTTTGGTAAAAAAAAGGTGAACTTTCAGGTCATTAACTCTCTTATTTTCCCTCCCTTTTTGTGCATTAGATTTTTGTATAAAAAATTAGGTTGATATAGTGACTCCCACACATAAGGGACAAAAAAATGTACTCAAATATTGACTTTTTGGCCTAAAAATGATAATAAGGTGTTTAATTTGATAGATAATAACATATAAAGTATTTTCTCACAAAAAAATATTTTATACTTTTTACAAAATTTATAATTTATAAGGTGTTTTTTTACAAAAGTTCCTTTAATAATTGATACCCCGATAGGCCGATTCTAAAATTAGGGGTCCTCGGCAAGAGGAGTCAATTCCCATTCCCCACTCTCTAAACGAGTACCACCAATCACTCGACTACCAAAATGGCAAATCCACACTGTCGGAGAATTTGTATTGAATTCCGTTAAACCCCAATTGAGCACCCAGCACACCGACTGTGATTTCGCATAATGGCTGCAGTAGCAGAGGAAGAGAAGACAGTAAAGTATGGAATAATAGGAGTAGGAATGATGGGTAGAGAACACCTTATCAACCTCTACCACCTCCGCGACCACGGCGTCTCCGTCGTCTGCATCGCCGATCCTCACACTCCTTCTCTCAATTCCGCCCTCGATCTTGCCCACTCCTTCAATTGGCCTCTTCAGGTATTATTATCACTTACGACGAGGTCTTGGCCTAGTGGTTAACACGGAGGGCCTGTGTACGATAGCCGATAGGTCACACGTTCAAATCCACCTGCGTTGTCTATAATTTCTTAAATAAGCATCACACTTGCATAGTGTTTACTATTTACCGTCTAGACTTTAATAGCTTTGATGGTTATTTTTTAGGAAAAAAATAGTCTATATAGAATGTTGTTATATTTGTCCCAACATGCATTAATATCAACTTTTTATTTAACTTTTAATTATTGATAATTAT
Organism: Patellifolia procumbens; assembly: GCA_947645195.1. Taxonomy (NCBI): domain Eukaryota; kingdom Viridiplantae; phylum Streptophyta; class Magnoliopsida; order Caryophyllales; family Amaranthaceae; genus Patellifolia; species Patellifolia procumbens. Next base: position 6,451,862 of record CANSGD010000972.1, read on the forward strand.
AGATATTAATATTTAAAATAATGCGTTTACAAGCATGAAAAGAAGACCGGAGTAGTATTTTGTTTTGTAATAGTTGTTTTGTTTGGTTGATCGGTTTTAATGGGAAGTGTTTGGATGGGAAGGTGTTTTCAGGGCATAAGGAGCTGTTGGACAGTGGATTGTGTGATGTGGTGATTGTATCATCTCCAAACATGACACATTATCAAATTCTTATGGATATTATTGCACATCCTAAGCCTCATCATGTTCTTGTGGAGAAGCCCCTTTGTACCACTGTACCCCATTGCAAACAGGTGTATTTCTATACTTGATTTTGGTTAGCAAGTTTATCTTTTACTTGTTAAACTTGCTGTGGTGATAATGATCATACTCTAAATGGTATTTTGTATATTGCTTGCAAATTTTAGTTGAGGTGGAATATGATTGGAAATTTAAGAATGTTGTTGAGTAATTGAGTAAGCCCTTGTTTTTTTGGACAACAATGGAACTCAGCTCAGTTCGGTTTCAGTTGCGATATCTTCCTCTCACAATTTTAGTGAAAATAATCGCATTGTTTCAGTACAGTTCGGTCTAAGAGAACACGGCCTAACACTCAATAATTAAGCTTATACCTTAACATATTAAGCTTCCCAACTCGGATTGCTTGGATTATAGTATTAGATATCCTGATCACTGTTCAAAGTGGGTTTGCCTCACCTTTATTTTCTTTAATTAATTATAATAAAGCTCAAATCAGTCTAGATAAATATTCTTGAAACTCAAGAAATACCCTTGCGGATCATTTGGTAACCTGTAATACTGATGGTAATAATAATAAATTTTTATGTAATTAGTGAGGAAGTTGTAGTTCTTGCATGCTAATGGAACTTCATCCCTAAACATGTGTCTGTCTTCGCATATTTATATTACCATTTAAAAACACATCTTAAACTTAAATGGTAATGAATTGTAATGTAAACTCATGAAGAAAAGGAGGTAGTTAGGGTTGGGCAAGCATTGCCATCGACATTAACATGAGACTTCCTCACAAAATTACTTATAAACTCACTACCATTACCACCATCTATTATCGCGTATGAGATGAGTCGTTAAGAGTCTGGAACACTACGATGATTTTCGGAAGTCCCCACTCCCCATGCCATTACTCGGTACCTCTGTTGAGGCTCCTTACTAGCCAAGTAGCCAGGGTGGAGGAATTGTTAGATGTATGCAGCCTCACGAGTTCAATTGTGAAAGGCTCTCGCAGCTTTACATTCACAGTGGAAAGATTGGACTACTTTTACAACAGATTAGAGCTAAAGTATGGTTTAGGAGGTAATTGATTTAGTGTAAAGTAATGCGAAGTTGGAAATTGCCCCTTTAGAGAACAAATGGAATATGACAGTCAAATACAAATTAAGTGAAATTACTAGAAGCATGTCAGATCCAACTCTTGGATCTGTGCTAATACTGGATCCTTTACCTATGTTTTTATGACATTGGTTCATGGGATTTTCTTTCTAAATTTTAGAATTTTACTTTCTGAATGAAAAGTTGTAAATTGCTACACTAGACTTCTCATTCCAACTTGTAGTAACCCCATCATCTAGCTTTATTTTTCAGGTGATAGATGCTGCCAAGAATAGACCAGATATGATGGTGCAAGTAGGTTTAGAGTATAGATACATGCCACCAGTTTCTAAGCTGATAGAAATCGTTAAGGGCGGAGAAGTAGGTCCAATCAAAATGGTCGCAATAAGAGAGCACAGGTTTCCTTTCCTGGTTAAGGTTAGTGGTGCTGCAATTTTCATGAACAAATTAGGCCCTCACAGAAACCATTATTGGTATTTTATCTTTCTTTACTGACCATAAAATAGGTCAACAATTGGAATCGATTCAATGTTAACACAGGAGGGACTCTAGTGGAGAAGTGCTGTCATTTCTTTGATCTCATGAGATTGTTTGCGGGTGCAAATCCTATTCGTGTGATGGCTTCCGGTGCCGTGGATGTTAATCACAAGGATGAAGTATATGATGGAAAGGTAATCATTTGCTCACTGTAGTTGCTCGAATGTGTAATCTTAATTTCTTTTATGTTTAAAGGAGAAGCCGCTAAATCAGGTTTTCCCTCCTAAACCAATTTTTGTATGTCTGTGTTGAATTTATTGTCAATGCTGCTATATAATTTCAAATCATTTAATGATCTAGTTTAGTTAAAAGAATGCACGGCTTTTTTTCTTCTTTCTTTTCCTATACCAATCTAATAAACTGGGCATGACTTGGAGTATTACTCGGTTGATTGAGTGGATTAGTATTTGCGACATATGGCTCTGAGGAACTTACACATTAAGTGGAGCTATTGTATTACAGTTTGCATCATTCAGAATGGTAATAAAAAATCTCTAAGTCATCAGAGTTACTTTTGGCTTTTCGGAGACTTGAAACTTAAACTAATTACATTTGATGCGTAGTGTAACATCCAAGACCTACTTCTAAATGTTCTTGGTGAAAGTTGCAATGTGGAGACATAACGATGTCATTGCCTTGGAGACAGGTACCTGACATCATTGATAATGCGTACGTTATTGTGGAGTTTGACAATGGTTCACGAGGCATGCTTGACTTGTGCATGTTTGCTGAAGGAAGCAAGAATGAGCAAGAAATTTCCGTAGTTGGTGATGTAGGAAAGGTAATACTAAATGCTGAATCCAATCAATTACAAATTTAACTTATACAAGTTGATGTTTTCATTGGTATTTGAATCCCTGGGAATTCTTACAGGGCGAAGCTTTTGTCCCGGAGGGCATTGTGAGGTTTGGCACCCGAGTTGCTGGAAGGGACGGTGTGCAGACTATACAAACAGAAGATGAACGAATTAAGTAAACTGCTCCATATCTGATTTCTTTTTCCTCATGATTAGATTTGACATTCGTATAAATAGACGTATACGTGTCTGATCTAGTGTCAAATTTGGGTTCTTCACAAAATATGAAAAGCTAAGGCCCCTGCTTGCTCACCTCACCTCACCTCACCTCACCTCAACTTGAAAGATAGGAACGTTTAGTAAAATCAGTTTAATCAGCAAAGAAGTTATAGTCAGGAAATAGAGAAATACAGAGAATAAATATTAGCAATAATGAATTTTAAAAATAAAAGTTAGTTTTAATCGGTAAAAACTAATTTCACCCGAGTAAAATGAATATTAGTAAATTGAAGTTAAGGTGAACAAGTCCTAATTGCATAGTATGCCAAATTTTAACAAACTTTGTTGTGTTGGGATTGATTCCGTTTTCTTGCTGTAGAGTTCGAGTAACTTCGTGGTCGTGTGTCAGTTTGTGTCTGTTTCAGACGTATTGTCGTCTCGTATCAGATATTGCCAGCTCTAGTCGTGAGGTATTGACCGATTATGGTGACAATAAGCTAGAATTCTCTAAATACTATCACATTATGTTGCAGATATGACGGATTGCATCATGGTTCAAGCTTCTTAGAGCACCTAAACTTCCTGCATGCCATCAGGAATAAAGGCACCCAGGCACCCGAGGTGGATTTAATCGATGGGCTGATTTCGGTGGCTATTGGAGTTGCTGCACAAGTTTCAATTGAGCAGGGTCGATTTGTTGCAATGGAAGAGGTTTTAAAATGACTGAGGTTGCTGCCAAAAATTATCAGTCTCTGAGTTATCATAATTCAGAGGGTGCTTTCTCCTGCTCCTATTGCCATATTGTGGAGGATTGTCCATGTAAATTTCTTAATGTTCTTATGAAATTACAAATAAATTTGTATAGTGATTTATTTTAGTAATTACACACTATGAAATTTTCAAGATATTAATAGGAGCCTAAGCTTGGTAGTGAGGTTCAAGTGTGAGTATGTTGTCCCATCTATATCTAACATTAAAGCAAAATGGTTTTCGCCACGTGTCGTCACTAGATTAATCAAAAGCAAACCTTGATCTCTCATGCAATCTTGCGTTTACGTCGCCACGTGTCAGCCAAAGATGTTTTACCTTTTTTTAAAATGCATTAAACCAGTTACAAGATATACGTGTCAAATTGGTGTTATTTTGCTTTTTTTTATTGTAATTCCGTGTAATTAGCCTTTGATTTCCCTTAATTAAAGGAATATAGATTTCCGAAAATAATGTCCTTTATCTATGCCTAAATTAGCGTTTGACTCTCAATATCTTCTTAAATATTAGCTAATTAAGTGTGGCTTATTTTCAGTAAGAATGAAAATTTAATTCGGTTGATTGCTTAAATTAAATGGTACTCAATAAAATAAAATTCAAATCCTTAATCTATTCCTAAATTAGTGGACTTACCAAAACCACGTATGGGTTGATTGCTTTAATTAAGGAAAAGATTTGTTTTTCATTATCTTCCTAAATAAAAGCGCCATAAGAGCATCATATTCCTAAATAAAATCGGTTGCTTGCTATATGAATTACCCACTTAATCTATTCCTAAATTAGTGGACTTTTCAAAACAATCAACGGGTTGTTTGCATTCACAATTTTTATCATATATAGATTTCAATTATTATTCCATATGATTATAATCTATCTATTCTATATATAACATTAAAGCAAAATGGTTTTCGTCACGTGTCGTCACTAGATTAATCCAAAGCAAACCTTGATCTCTCATGCAATCTTGCGTTTACGTCGCCACGTGTCAGCCAAAGATGTTTTACCTTTTTTTAAAATGCATTAAACCAGTTAAAAAATATACGTGTCAAATTGGTGTTATTTTGCTTTTTTTTATTGTAATTCCGTGTAATTAGCCTTTGATTTCCCTTAATTAAAGGAATACAGATTTCCGAAAATAATGCCCTTTATCTATGCCTAAATTAGCGTTTGACTCTTAATATCTTCTTAAATATTAGCTAATTAAGTGTGCCTTATTTTCAGTAAGAATGAAAATTTAATTCGGTTGATTGCTTAAATTAAATGGTACTCAATAAAATAAAATTCAAATCCTTAATCTATTCCTAAATTAGTGGACTTACCAAAACCACGTATGGGTTGATTGCTTTAATTAAGGAAAAGATTTGTTTTTCATTATCTTCCTAAATAAAAGCGCCATAAGAGCATCATATTCCTAAATAAAATCGGTTGCTTGCTATATGAATTACCCACTTAATCTATTCCTAAATTAGTGGACTTTTCAAAATAATTAACGGGTTGTTTGCATTCACAATTTTTATCATATATAGATTTCAATTATTATTCCATATAATTATAATCTATATATTACATTAAAGCAAAATGGGTTTTGCCACGTGTCATCACCAGATGCATCCAAAGCAAACCTTGATCCCCCAAGCATCCTAGCGTTTGTAGAAGTCACGTGTCAGCAACAGATTTTTTTGCTTTTATTAAAACTAGCTTTTTTAGACCCGTGCAAAAATGCACGGGAAAGTTTTTTTGTAAATAGATTTTGAGTTATTATTTAAGAGATCGTAAGACTACAAACTAAGTTGAAGATGAATAAAGTAAATTGATCTAATTAGAAAGAAAATTAATCAAGTTAAGAATATAAATAGACACAAACAATAATTGGTTTATTTTATATAACCTTTTCACAATATATAAAATAAGGTCGAGTAAGGATTAATTAAATTCAATCGGTTTTTAAAATTATTTTCAATACAGTGTTGGTAAATTATAATAATACCTCTTCTTGCAGATTCAAAAACTCTCAATACAGTGTTGGTAAACTATTTTGTCATACAAAATAAAAAACTCATTCTTTGTTCCATCAGATACAATAATCTTCAACCTAAATCTTTTGTGATAAAGAAATTATCTAAAGTTATAAGGAGTATTTTGTACATTGAAAATTCAAAAAAATAATGCAAATAGATAGTTTCTACGATTGGGCCTCTTAACAATGTATCTATCTTTTAGACAAAAAACGTTTTCACCCTCTTTAAATAACTTTAGAAGCACATCTTATGCAAGCTTGATACCACCACCCAAAATCAAAAATCAATGTCCACTATAGTTGCCAAACAAATAATTTTCCCAATTAATTTTTTTAAAAATAATGTTAGAGTCATAAATTTAACTAATATCTTTGAATTTCATGTATTTCGCTAAAGCAACTAATTTCGGGATCATCTCGTCTACAAAAATTTGAATGCCAACTGGACGTGGTATAAAATCATTTCTTACTTATCTCTATTCTATAAGTGAGGAGGAGGGGGACACAAAAAATCAACAATTATCTTTTTTTTTAATTCCTAATTGAATGGAACAACTCTCTCCATGACTAACTATTTTCACATTTTTAATTTTTGAATAAAAAAATACCAAACACCGTAAATAAACTAAATGTTATATTTTTATGCAAAATTTTACATTATTCCGCACGCAACGTGTGCATATAACTCTAGTTAGCTATAAAGCACCCTCGTTTCACAAACAATAAACAAACGCGCGACAAATCTCATATTTCTCACGTATATATCACGTATTAGAGAAAAGGATAACTATTATTGTTTTTAAACAAAACAATAGTATAAGCAAATAGAATATTATACACATTAGATGGACAATATCATTTTATGGCAAAAGGATTGGTTATATATTGATTGTTTTTTGTTAACTTGTCATCAATACTTCCCACTTCAGTCTGAGTGAGATAGTCATTCCTTTTCCTTACACGTATTATTTAAACCTTTATAGTGTAAAATTTTTTCCCTTTGCTTATTTCATCTATACTGATTAGTTGGCATAAACGATCCACCATTGTAGTTTTATTTTGAAAGAACTTGAATATGATTCTTGTAAAGTTGGGAAAATGTACAACAAAATTGTAAATACTACTATCATATTTATACATAATATTAAGTAGATAGTGACTTAATTAAAGGAAAAAACTTCAAATAAGGAAATCCAAAAAAATTCGAAGAATTTGTAAAAGTAAAATAACAAAAAGGGTAGCATGTTCATATAAAATTTCGAAAAAATATGGATATTAGGTTCTTCTAGAAAAGTCAGATTATCTTAATTGCATTTAGTAGTCTTAATCTATTAGACACTCCTAAAATTCTCCTTAATTAATGGAAAAACCTTTAAATAAGGAAATTCTAAAAGGTGACATGTGATATTGATAAATATGGTGATTTTTTATCGTTAAATATGGATATTAATTAGTGAAAAGTCAGATTATCTTAATTGTATTTGATAGTCCTAATCTATTGGATACTCCTAAAATATTCAATAAGTAAAGTAAAAACTTGAAATAAGGGAATCCAAAAAACGTATAATAATAAATTGACAGATATGGTGTTTTTGAGTGATTTTTTGTATGGGAATCTTTATTTATTTTTTTTTTAGAATCATTATTTATGGTGGTTGTTAAATTAAAAATCTTATTACTACATAATTTATGAGAATCTTTATTTATGGTGATTTTTTATTAAAATCGTAACTTATTATAGTTAAAACTATATATGAATTGCATTTTTTTTTACTAAAACCTTATATTCAGGCGCAATATTGTTAAAAACCTTGAAGATACGATATATATTAATCTAAATCATATCTTATTTTTGCTGATTTTATAATTTTGTTCCATAATCTAGCTCATTTTTACAATATTTATACTACCTCCTTTTTTTTAATATGCATGTTTGCTTTTGCGCGTGGACTAAGGAAAAAGTGTAAAAGTAAGAGAGAAGGATAATAAAAGTAAGAAAAAAGTGAAAAAGGTAGAGAGAATGGAAGAAAAAGTAGGAGAGAAGTGTAATAATTAGGTGGGTCAGCCTTCCATTTATAGGAAAAGGTAGAAATATACCAATTAAAAAAACACCCCAAAAAGGAAAAATTTGCATATTAAAAAAAACGGAGGGAGTACTATTTTATAAATATTCAAGCAATACTCACGCTCTGATCTTATAATGTGAATGATATATTATGAAATTAACATTAAAATGGCAAGATCCATAAATTATTTGTAATTGAGAATATTTTCATAATAATGTTAAGAACCTTCTAAATTTATATATACTATTGCTAATAACCTTGCAAATTTAAATCATCAATATCATAATAAATTAATAATGCTATATGAGATCTTAGCAGATAAATTAATCTAATTTTTTTTGTTTCCATATGAAAAGTGATTTGCATTCACTTGATTTTAGTATATAACTAAACATTAAGGTTACAAAAGATTTTTGTCTTAAAGTATATGATTTTTAATGATTTTAGTACCAATGATGGTTTATTAGCGCCTTGTTAAAAAAATATGCCTAGATTTAATGGGGTTATTCAAAAATTATGCAAATTTAGGGTATAAAATAGTTACCTTAAAAACCCTTATTATTATAATAATCGAATTCTTTTCAATTGCTCGATTTTTTATTAGAAAATCATTTTAATATTAATCTTATAACTATAATGTAAAAGGTAGGTTTTACAAATAAATAAATTTACTTAATTTAGTCATCATTTCTTACACATGTTAAATGCATTAAATATATTAAGAAAAATGTATAACCCCTACATTAGCTCTATATGCTCTATATGGCATATATCCCAAGTGATTTTGTCCCTTGATTTTAGGTGGAATTTTTTTAGGTTATTTATTTTGTGCGTGTTGCATAGTAATGATTATGCTAGTAATTTAGGAAAATACTTAATGAGGATCATACAATTGCTTTAATCTTCCCTTCCAGTGTAAAATTATTTTTTTATTCTTTGATAATAACATTTGAAACAACACTTGATAATAAAAGATTTTTTTATTCTTTGTATCAAATGTTATTATCAATGAATAAAAAAAATGTTATTATCAAATTTTAACCTAAATAAAATTATAACGTCCATAATTAAACTAAATAAAATCAATATACTTGAGAAATTTTTTTAAGTACATAGATTATTGTTAATTGACCTAATAAAAAGATTATGAGCTTGAATATCAAAAGCTAACGGCTAAATATTATTATTAATAAGTTACGACTATTTGATTATACTATAATATATCATATGATTGTATTGTATGATATAATTTGAAACAACATAATGAGATATGATTACTATACATACTATTTACATACTTAATAGGTGATTAGGAAACTTATTAATCTTATGGTAATCAATCACGTTTTTAATGACAACTTTATACATACTACCTCTGTTTTTTCATAGGGACGTTTGCTTTTTCACGCGGATCAAGGAATAAGTGCAAAAGTAAAAGAGAATGGTAAACGTAAGGAAAAAATGAAAAAGGTAGAGAGAATGAGAGAAATGTAATATCTAAGTGAACCAACCTACCATTTATGATAAAAGATAGAAGTGTCTCAATTGAATAAAAACATTTCTAAATGAAGAAATGTCCCTGTAAAAAACCGGAGCTAGTATTATATAATCAATCTATATAGACTACATGGTTGCTAATCAATCTATATATATAAGTGGATAAATTATGGTTAATTGACCTTATAAAAAGACTATGGGCTTGAAAATGAAAATAGGAATTTTAGTTGTTTAATGGATCGATAATTACCATCTATAAACATATATAATTTCTTTTAAATTAAAGTATAAGAACATGATTGATATAAAATTGATAATTAACGTTTAGAAAGTTGATAATTTCATTTCAATTAAACACTAAAGATCATATATAAATGGTATAGATAAGTATAAGATATGATTAATAGATGGCAAATTGTAAGAACTTAAGTTTAGGCTTGAATATAAAAATTGAATTTAACATTTTTCCTCAAGTATCTTGATTTTATTTAGTTTAGTTACGGACGTTATAATTTCATTTAAATTAAACTCTAAACATCGTTTATAAATGGTAAAGATATGTATGATATTTGATATATGACACAATCATGGAAAATTGTAAGTGCTTAGGTTTAGGCTTGAATTTAAAATTTGAACTTAAGTGGATAAAAACGAACTTAAGTATTATGTAATAAGTAGATAGATTATGGTTAATTGACCCGATAAAATGATTATGGGCATGAATATCACAAGGTAATGACTAAATATTATGTATCTAAATTATATAATTATTAATAAGTTACGATTTTATAATTGGTTATACTATAATATATTATATGATTATGTTATATGATCTGATTTAAATCAATATAATGAGATATCATTACTATATTTACTAAAAAAAATATACATAATAAATAAGTGATTAGTCAACTTATTAATCCATTGGCAGTCAATCACGCTCTTAATGGAAACTTTATACATGTTTTAAAAAAACAAATTTGAATAGTTGATAGTTGATTTATTGCTATTATAATTACAATATTTAAAATGTTATAATCATTGTTTTATAATAGGAGTAGAATTACAATTGTTGATTGATTGATTATGTGATAATTTTATTGAATTATGGAATGTTTAGTTGATTTAATTGATTAGTTGATTCATCTTAATCAATCAATATCCTATCAAATTGAAACCGTGATTGATTTCTTAATAGGAAGTTTAGTTGTTTATTTGAATGACAATTACCATTTATAATACTTGATTGATTGATTCCGTGATTGATCTAATTTGATAGGATATTGATTGATTGGGATTAGCTAAATGAATGATTGATATCATATTTTAAAACGTGATTGATATAAAAAGAGGCAGTTTAGTGTTTTATATTCTCAAAAATTACCATTTATTTATAATTTCATTTATTTTAAAATATTAAAACGTGATTTGATATTGGAATAGGAAGTTTAGTTGTTTAACTGATTGATAATTACCATTTATAAAACTAAATTGATTTCCTATAAATTAAATTATAAAGATCGTTTATAAATGGTAAAAATAAGTATAATATCGTTTGTAAATGGTAAAGATCGTTCATTTAAATTTCAGGGTTAGTCAAATTTGAATACATGAAATCAGTTTAGGAAAATATTATCTAATTAACTTGGAAAATATTTGTTAAGATATTTTGCTATAAAACGAAAAATTACAAAGTTAGTCAAATTTGAATAAATGTAATCAGTTAAGGAAAATTTTATCTATTTAATTTAGGAGATTTTTGACAAAAATAGACGTTATTGAATGGTTTACCAGAAAAAATATCCCAGAAAGATTTGTCATAATTTTTTGTTAGAGATTTTAATATTCTGATTTCTTTACATAATCGAATTTAAAAGATTTTAAACACCGGAAAAGTTATAAATTTGGAGAAGAAAAGATATAAATTTGGAGAAGAAAAGATAAATTTAAAAGACTACTTTGACAATAAAAAAAGGGAATTTATGGGTTAGATTGAATTCATGAAATAAGTTAAGGAAAATATTATCTAATTAACTTGGGAAATATTTATTAAGATATTTTGCTATAAAAACGGAAAATTACAAAGTTATTCAAATTTGAATAAATATAATCAATTAAGGAAAAGGTATCAAATTAATTTAGGAGATTTTTAACAAAATATGCATCATTGAATGGTTTACCACAAAAAAAACCAGAAAGATATTCGTAATCTTTTGTTACTGGAAAAGATAAAAAATTGGAGGAAAAAAATTGTCAATGGATAAATGAATTTTTTTAGCAGAAAATGATTTTAATTTTTGAATGTAAATTCAAATTACAAATACGCCATCAATTAAAATGAAAAAAAAAAAAAAATAACGAAAATTATCGTGAACATTTTCATAAATTTTTCAAGTTATTACATGGGTTAATGTAAAATGAAAAGTAATAAATAATAATAATTTAATAAATCGGTTGGCTACATCAAGATATTGTATTCAACCAATGCAAAGAAAATTAAAAATTACTACAACAAAACAATACAATTTACTAATACTCAAAATATAATTAGGTAAAAATCTAGAATAACTTTATGATTGCATAAAGAACAAACAAAATGTATATTCGAATAATCGAATTTGAATTTAAATATGACAAAATAATAAAAAGAAATAATTTTATTATTATTCAATAGGGATAAAGATTACATTTGATGAATTAACAAACAAAAAAAATACATAAAGAAATGACAACACAAAAAAAAAAACGATTAGATCGATGATACTTTCATCAAAATATTCAAAACCTCCATTGTGATGTTTTGTGATGATGATTATGAAACTTTCTTCAATCACATTTGGAGAATGCATCCAATATTCTTCGAATTCGGAGAAATAAAAGAATGTAACAATCTTCCTTCAATAGAAATTTGTAAAACCATTCCAATATTCTCGAATGATTTTATGGAATTGAGTCATGTTTTCATTTTGAGAGAGAAACATTTAAAATGAGAGATGCTAGATTTAATTTTAGGGTTAGATGAGAATGAAAGGAGATAGAGAAATGATTTATTTATAGTTGTAGTTAATGTCTGGCTTGATATCATTAATAATATCAATCAATTAAAATTAAAACATCAAAAATTGAATTAGCATATATCTTGTTCCTTAATTTAAGATTGCTTTTGTGTAAATTTTAGTAAGAATATAATTTATTCCATAGGTGGCTTGCAACAAATTAGGAAGAAGATTGCCAATTAATAATTACAAAAGTCTGTTTCCTAAAGTCAAGGAATATTTTCGGCTATCTTTTCAATAAGGCAATTATTTTGATATTGCAAATAATAATCCCAATCTATATACTATTGTATACCGAAAATAAATAAAACTTATCCCCCATAATTTAGGCAATTGCAATGTAATTAAAGGGAGATTTTATTTGATTTGATAAAATCCTTAATTAAATAAATTCTTTAACCTTATTTTAGGCATATGCAAGTTATATTCTCCATAATTAAAGGGATTCTTCATATTTAAAGAGACAACCAAATTTATTAAAAAAGAACCAAATCTTAACTGATATTTTATTCAATATCTTATGGCAGCTGAAATTTAAAAGACTTATGGCAAATAATATTAACTGATATTTTATCATATAAATGCAATCTTTATTAAAAATAATGCACACCAAATTTATTGGCAAATCCCATACATTCCATTTTTGTGAAAGTTATTAAGGAACCAAATCTCATGCAATTATTATAGCCACGTTATTGCTGTAATTAAGCCAAATAATTGCCACGTTATTTTAGGAAGATATTAAGGAATCAAATCTCTTGCAATTACATACCGTAATTGATTCAATTAAGGATTTTAATATCACGTTATTTTAGGAATAGATTTAGCTAATGATTTTCGGTAGGGTATTATTAAGTAATCAACGAAAAAAATGGAAGGGAATGGGTTGTTAATTGGCCTAATTTAAGCTAATGATTTTCGGTTGAAATAATTCCTTTAATTAAAAGATTGATTTCGTTATTCTCATGCAATTATATACTGTAATTGATTCAATTAAGGATTTAAATTCACGTGATTTTAGGAATAGATTAAGCTAATGATTTTCGGTAGAAAAAATTGCTTTAATTAATGAATCAACGTCAAAAATGGAATGGAATGGGTTGTTAATTAGCCTAATTAAACGAAAATCGTAATTAAAAAAATGCAAAAACACGTAAAGCTGACACGTGGCTGGAAAAACCCTAGAATGCTTAAGAGTGCACGGTTTGCTTTGGATTCATCTGATTTCGGCATGTGGCAAAATCTATTTTGCTTTAATGTAATATATAGATAGATGCATTATAGCAATTAAAATACCAACGTGTCAACTTGGTGTTGTTTTACTTTTTTAAAAAAAATATTTCCGTTTAATTAGGCAACAATAAACAACCCATTTACTTCCATTTATGCGGTTGATTCCTTAATTAAAGGAATTTCATATACCGAAAATCAGTCCCTTAATCTATTCCTAAATTAGCATTTGATTCTTTATTATCTTCCTAAATATTCTGGCATTTATTTGGCTTAATTTCAGTAAGAATTACCCATTTACTTCCATTTATGCGGTTGATCCTTAATTAGAGGATCTTCAAAAAAATAAAAATTAGTCCCTTAATCTATTCCTAAATTAACGTGATTTTCAAATCCTTCATTGAATAGATTCCTAAATTTTATTCGGTTGATTCCTTTAATTAAGGAATAGATTTGATTTTTCATTATCTTCCTAAATATTGTGGCAATTATTTGGCTTAATTTCAATAAGAATTATTCTTCTCAAATCCCATGAGATTTGGCAATTATATAGCCCACATATGGGATGATCCAATAAATTCCCTGTGCATTAATTTTAAAAAACGAATTGCATTTATATGTACTAAATCACTTTTAATATTTCTTCTGCCATAATCTAAATTTGTAAAGTATATTGCATTCATAATATTTAAATTATATAGATTTCAATGATTATTCCATAAGCTTATAATATCAATTAATTTTACTTGCCAAAATTAACATTCCTATATTATTTTCGGATCTAAATTTGTAAAGCATATTGCATTCATAATATTTAAATTATATAGATTTCAATGATTATTCCATAAGCTTATAATATCAATTAATATTACTTGCCAAAATTAACATTCCTATATTATTTTCGGACATACTATCTATATATTACACTAAAGCAAAATAAAATTAGATCTGCAAGATAAAATTACACTAGCATGCCTCATAGCGTTTTTTTGCCACGTGTCAGCATTATAAGTTTATGTTTTTTTGAATTAGATAGCTGGTTTATTTAGGAAATCATATCTTCAATCATTTTCTAAAAAAGCTTTGATAATAAATGCGTTAATTGAACAAAATCTGCTAAGAAATCCGGCAATTAAAAAATTCCTAAAAAATCGTTGATATTAAAAGGGTTAATTGAGATCAATTCGGTATAACTGCCTAAAATTAGGTTCCTTAATCAATTAGGTTCCTTAATCAATTCTCTTAATTACATAATTGCTTAAAATAACAAATCAAAAGTTAAGATCTGCTTTCATGTTTTAGGAATTTTAACAAATCAAAATTGAATATATAAATGTTTTTAAATTTAATCTTCATTATAGGAAAGAGTAATTATAGGAAAGAATCATCATAGAATGAAAAGGATCAACGTTTTTTTAAAGAAAGTTAGCTCATTCTTTCATAAATATGCCACTATAAATACATACAACAAGATAGCTCATTTCAATCGAAATTAAATCTAGCCTCTCTCATTCTAAATGTTTCTCTCTCAAAATGAAAACATGGCTCCATTCAATAAAATCATTCAAGAATATTGGAATGGTTTGACAAATTTCGATTGAAAGAAGATTGTTACATTGTTTTATTTCTCAGATTCGAAGAATATTGGATGAATTCTCCTAATGCGATTGAAAAAAGTTTCTTAATCATCATCACAAAACATCACAACGGAGTTTTTGAATATTTTCATGAAAGTATCATCGATCTAATCGGTTTTTTTTGTATTGTCATTTCTTTATGTATTTTATTGTTTGTTAATTCATCAAATGTAATCCTTATCTTTATTGAATAATAATAAATTCCTTTTTTTTATTCTTTTGTCGTATTTATATTATAATTCGATTATTCGAATATACATTTTGTTTGTTCTTTATGCAATCTCAAAGTTATTCTAGATTTTTACCTAATTATTTTTTGAGTATTAGTAAATTGTAGTGTTTTGTTGTAGTAATTTTTAATTTTCTTTGCATTTGTTAAATACAATATCTTGATGTAGCCAACCTATTTATTAAATCATTATATACTATTTTGAAGTTTACATTAATCCAAGTAATAAATTGATTTTTTTTTGAAAATGGTCACAATACTTTTCGTAAAAAAATTTATTTTTCATTTTAAAAATTATAATCATTTTTATTAAAAAAATCATTTATCCATTGACATTTTTTTCCTCCCACTTTTTATCTTTTCTGATTTTTGGTTTAAAATCTTTTTAAATTCGGTTATACATTGAAATCAATAGAATAAACTTTTACAAAATATCTTAACGAATATTTCCCAAGTTAATTAGATAATATTTTCCTTAACTGATTTCATGTATTTAAATTTGACAAACCCATAAATTTCCTTTTTTATTGTAAAAGTAGTCAAATTTGTCTAACATCTTTTCTTCTCCAAATTTGTATCTTTTCTGTTTTTGTGTTTAAATTTTTTTTAAATTCGGTTATGCAAAGAAATCAGTCGATTAAAATCTCTAACAAAAAAATTACGACAAATCTTTCTGGGATTTTTTTCTTTGGTAAACCATTCAATAACACCTATTTTGTCAAAAATCTCCTTAATTAATTAGATACATTTTTCCTGAACTGATTACATTTATTCAAATTTGACTAACTTTGTAAATTTCCGTTTTTATAGAAAAATATCTTAGCAAATATTTCCCAAGTAATTTAGATAATATTTTCCTTAACTTATTTCATGTATTCAAATTTGACTAACCCATAAATTTCCTTTTTTGTTGTCAAAGTAGTCAAATTTGACTAACATCTTTTCTTCTCCAAATTTGTATCTTTTCTGTTTTTGTGTTTAAAATTTTTTTAAATTCGATTATGTAAAGAAATCAGTAGATTAAAATCTCTAACAAAAGATTACGACAAATCTTTCTGGGATTTTTTTCTTTGGTAAACCATTCAATAACGCCTATTTTTGTCAAAAATCTCCTTAATTAATTAGACACCGTTTTCCTTAACTGATTACATTTATTCAAATTTGACTAAATTTGTAAATTTCCGTTTTTATAGCAAAATATTTTAACAAATATTTTATTCCTTAACTGATTTCATGCATTCAAATATGACTAACCCATAAATTTAAATGAACGATCTTTACCATTTACAAACGATATTATCATATCTTTACCATTTATAAACGATCTTTAGAATTTAATTTATAGGAAATTAATTTGGTTTTATAAATATTAATTATCAATCAATTAAACAACTAAACTTCCTATTCTAATATCAATCATGTTTTAATATTTTAATATAAATAAAATTTTAATAGTCTTATAAATGGTTCTGTTTGAGAATAACATAAAACACTTGCCTCTTTTTATATCAATCACGTTTTGAAATATGATATCAATCAATCATTTAGCTTATCCCAATCAGTCAATAACCTATCAAATTAGATCAATCACGGACTCAATCAATCAAGTATTATAAATGGTAATTATCATTCAACTAAACAACTAAACTTCCTATCAAGAAATAAATCACGGTTTCAATTAAATCAATCCATTTATAACCGAAAACTACCATTATTGAATAACTTATACATGACTTTGAAGTTGATAAAGGGGTAATTACTTTGAAATTGGAAGTTGGACTTTGATTTTATAATTTAAGTGCTTTGTATGCTGCCTATATTTATGTCAAAAACTACCATAATAATCGAAGAGCTTCCTATAATATGTGGTGAACAACTTAAAATATTAATAATGGCTATGAAGTATAACAGCTTATTATTTAAAATAATATTGTTTCCAAATAACAACTTAATATATTCATTATTGACTTTGAAGTATAATAGGTTATTATTTTAAACAGTGTTGTTTTCTAATTTTAATTTTGTAGTATTTTAATCCTCAAGAATATAATGAACTTTTAATGTGCACTAAACAATATCGTTTATTATTGTTCCAACTATTAAAAAAAGTTTAAAAAAAGTCAGTAATTCACTAATGATGATTTTTTAGAGAGGAATTCATCGACAAAAAAAAACTAAATTTATGGTTTCAAGGTTGACTAATGATGAAGCCTCTGTCGATGTATGGATGCGATATTATAAATCAATGTTGGTAAGATATTTATTATATTATTTACAAATAACTTTTTTAGGCTACCTTTTTTATAAGCGGATTAGTAGCGTTGTTTACATATAAATTTTATAATTCACCACAACTTTTAGTCGATGGATTGACAATTTTTTGAAATAAACTTATAAGTTAATTTACTAAATTTATGTTAATTTACGTTGTAATATTACTTATAAGTTCTTTTCTATATAATGAAGCTTACTACGTTGTATTTAATGTATAGGATGCAAAACAAGCAATGGGAGATAATATAGACACCCGTCGTGTAAATTCCGTAAGGAAACGTATCTTCGAAGGCAATTCGAGTAATGAGCTGTCAGATGTTCGAGAGGATGAGAAAGCGACTAAAAAAATTGCAATGTTGAATAAGTTTGTTTCCGATGTCGTTTAATTAAGAGGATGTTTCTAATAAGTTGGATTTTGGTGTTGGTATATTTATTGTAGTTGGACTTTGGTGATGTTTGGGATATTTCTAATATGTTGGAATTTGTTGTTGGGATATTTCTATAAGTTTAATCGTGGTGTTTGGATATTTCTAATTAGATGGATTAAATATTACTCTAGAATTGATTATTATTTATGGATGACCAATATATCTATTATTTTATTGGCTTTGATTTATATTGATTTTGTGTTATTTGTTGGGGCCAATTTGATCTTAAACTATAATTAAGCACTCTTTAGTCTATTACATAAAATTAATATATTGTATGTTTACCTTCATTTTTTGATACTTTTTTTTTGGGAAGCTTGCAACCATCTATATATATCATTAAAGCAAAATGATGTTTGCCACATGTCGCAAGCAGGTTAATTCGTGTGCCATGTGTATGAATGAAGCAACTATATGGCCACGTGGCTTATTTACATCAATTGAGCATAATTAAACTGGCTTAGGCCTTAATTAGGGGGAATAAAACCGGCTTAGGCATAAATCATGGGGAAAGAATCCCTTAAATTCCGGTTTGACATCTTTTAAATAGGGAATATTATTTGCCATTAAACTAGGTATAATATTGCCATAACAACTACAGCTATTTTTAAAACCAAGTCTATGATTTGACATCTTTTAAATAGGGAATACTTTTTTGCCATTAAAATAGATATAATAATGCCATAACAACTATTGCCATTTATAAAACCAAATCTAGCTAAAATGAAGGAAACTGTTTTTTAATTCCTTACGGTTGCTGATATTTTAAATATTGAAAATCGATTTAATTTTTAAAAAAACATATCTGCCGAAAATGAAAATCTAATTAAGCAATAATTTATGTGAATCTTCTAACTTGCCTGGTATTGTAATTAATTAATTGCCTAACTTAGGAAAAATTATATGGACCACCACTAATTATAAATAGGAGCACATTTTCATTCATTAGCCTTCACATTCAACCCTAATTCAAGATTCACCCATCTTTTTCTCCTTTCTAATTCATGTGAAGGTTATTCTCTCCTTCCTTGCTTCTCAAATTGCCAAGCATTTTTTTTAATACTTTGATATTAATTTCTCTCCTATCTTCCTTCTCAAATTTCCAAGAAAATTCTACAATTGGGGTATGCCAAGTTTGCAAGAATTATCCAAGAAATATAATTTTCTATTTCTTTCATAAACTTGAAATACCAAGCATTGTTCTTGATCCAGTTGGTATGAAGGCTCGTGTGAGAGTCTTATCATTACAATTATCTAATGATGGCAAGGTTATTAGTATTTTTAAGGGTTGTATTTGACTTTTATTTGTTGTTGTACTTCGCAAATTATGAATATCATCTTAGATTATTTATTAATATGAATTATCAATAACACATTTTGTTGTTCTTCCTATTCCAATTGAGTATATATTTTATAGATTGTTTATGTTCTAATATTTAATACAATGTTCTTCTTCTATTTTAATTGAGTAAATTTTAGTCTTCTTCTTATATTTTGATTATACTTTAGTCTTTTCTTCTCTTTCATAATAAAATAATTTTATTTCGAATTGTTTATAGCCTAATTTACAATATTCTAACCTTTCAATATATATTTATCATTTACAATATTTAAATCAAAATCCGTAAATATTATACATATATTCGTTATTAATTCTAGATTAATTGATAAAAAGATTATATGTTAATTAATTACTATACATATATTAGTTATTAAGTTTTTCTAGACTAAATTTTTTTAGCATTTAGAATTTAGAATATAAAGATAATATAGACCATAAAAATCTGAAAATATAAATTCAAATAGTAATATATCATACTTTTAAGAAATGGTAATTCAAAGTTTAAAATGTCATATTTTTTAGGAATGGTAATTCTAATATCAAATTGCCTTGATTAGCTTATGATACTATTATGTTACCTTGAGTAGCTTATGATAGTTAAGTACTTACCAAAAATATAAAACTATAAAAATTTGAAATAAAACTAAAGTATTAATTTATTACCATTTTTTATAATTATTAAAGTTCAAGTACTGCTAAAAAATATTAATTCCAAAAATATGTTAAACTATAATTATCATAAATCTACTAAAATCCAAAAATTAATTATGAAATTTTGATATAGATTTGCCTTGATTAACTTATGATATCAATCACATTGATTAGCTAAATGGTAAATATTCTATTATGTTACCTTGATTAGCTTTTGATACTTAGTACTTACCAAAATTATTTTAAATTAAAATTGCATTATTTGATACGATTTATTAATGGTAATTATAATATTATGTTACCTTGATTATCTAATGATATTAATCACATTGATTATATAATCACAAGCAATCAATTATTATATAAATGATAATTATTAATCAGGTTATATTTATCATATTGGTTAGCTTATCTTAAATAATCAATCAATTAATCAATCAATTATTATAAAATTTACTCTTAATTATTGAAAAAACATACCATTTTTGAAGATAATAATATGCTACATAAAGTTACATTCCTAAAAATATTATATTTTGTTTCCTTATTTTTATTTATCCTCACCTTGAATATGAAAAAAATATTAATATAGTATAGAATTTGAACTATAATCAATCAACCATGATTTTATTTCGTATATTAATTAAGAAACTTACCATTTTTAACCCTATTATAATCCGAAATATATATTGATTTATTGCCTTAAATTTAGTTATTCTCGGCCTTAACTATGGTACAAAATATTTAAAGATTATAGAATCTTAATTGTCATCAATCTACCCTAAATTATTTCCAAAATTAATAATAATATTTGCCTATTTTTATAGAATAAAGTTTCTTTAAATATTTTGTTGATAAAGTTAAGAAATTTAGTTCCCATATTTTTAATTATCATGAGCCTTATTATGGAATAAAATCTCTAAATTATTTATAATTAATATATAATATTGATTATAGTATAGAGATATTAAATAATAAAGAATCTTAATTATCATCAATCAACCCTAATATATTTCAAAAAATAATGAAGCTTATTTTCCTTCTTTGGAAACCATTAAAATTTGAAATATATTAGGTTTTTTAGGTGAATTAAATTTACGCTTAAATAATGAAGATATTTGCCATTTGTAATCAATAATAATAATCTAAATATACTTATATTTCCAAAACTATAATATCTTTTGAATTCTTTTCCATATTGTATGTTGAAAATTTTTTAAATTCAGTTATTCTGTTATTTCTCAAATTATGCATACTTTTATAAGTTTAAATGCGGCTTGCATAATATTGGCCGTTTTTTTCTAAAATCTTTTAAATTTGGTTATTCCTTAAATTCTGTAGATTATCTTATTTTAAAAATATTTTGACCAATCTTTGTGATTTTCTGTTTTTTATAGTAATTTTTGTAAACAATTCATTAACGCTTATGTTTGGCAAACATTTCCTAAGTTAAGTAGATATTTTTGTTTTAACTGATTTGATTTATTCTATTAGCCTAACTTTATAGTTTTTCAGTTTTAGCGTGAAGGTAATTAACAAATGACGTGAATAATAAGCTTAATTTAAAAATATTTCCTATTGTTAAGACGTAAAAGGAGTAATAATTTTATTTGTTATCATTTCAAAATTATTGCATAATAATAAAATCATTGTGATTTTCTTCTTTTAAATTAGGTTATTCCTTGATTTTAGTAGATTTTCTTCTTTTAAAAAGATTTTGATTACTAAATTCTACTTAATTTTATTTTGATTACTACAGATTTTCTTGTTTTGAAATAGGAATTAATTTTTAAAATATAGATTCTAAATACCTATATAATATTTACACTGATAACTTTTAACTTTCTTGCTACATTCTACTAATTTAGATGATCACTCACCATAATTAAACCAAAGATACCAAATATAAGAGTAACATTAATTTAAATTTCATTTTTAAAGTCCGAATTTTTATAGTCATTTTTTTTTGAAATTTTATGATAATACACATTTATGTCAAATTTAGTTTCCTAAGTTGTCATCCTTGATTAATTTCTATTTATTTTAATCTTATGAATATTAGTGTAAATAAAGCCCTTCAAGTCTTCATTTCCATTTATAAATGAATTCCTAAAATGTATGGAAGCTCTTAAAATATTAGAAGTTTTTGGCAGATTTTTAATACGCTATTTAGCTGATTGGTTGGGATATCATACATTTTAGGGAGATTTTTTAGCATATTAGTCGCTAAATGACATGATTTAAATTGATATCAAATGGTTTTAGGCAATATTATTATATATATAATTTAGCTGACTTGTAGGAGGTTATTTAATAGCATATCAGGCAAAATCTGCAAATTTTGCTAAGCACCGAAAAATACATAGGAAACTAACTAACCTTCCCTAAAAATCTTTCGGTTAGGAATTTCACTCTTGAAGATTTCAGCAATGTGCATGTAATCTTCCATAATAAATCTTCTTAATAATATTCCCGGTGAGATTATATAATTTGCCTATAATATAATAGCATATCAAGCAGAATTTTATCTTTATTACTTGCAGATTTTTTAAAATGCTAAAAATGAGCATGATTTGCTAAAGATTATCATGACTTGGACAGAAAAAAAAAGATAATTATTGACTTTAAATTGCTATAAAAAAACGTGTCAATTGATTCTTTACTAAAAATCATCATGTGATATGCTAAAAAATCAGTAAAATTTCCTTCATATAACATGATAAAAAAGATAGATTTCTAAGATTTTTTGTGTTTTCTATAAAAAAAAAGTTCTTAAAGAAGAATGAGATTATTTTATTTGCTAAAATAGCATGATTTGAATTTTTTTAGAATTGATCGAAAATATGAGAAGATAAAGTCAATTGATTCTAAATCGTAAATGAAGGCTATTTTGAGCTTTTTGCTTGACTGATTTGGCTCTAAATAATACTTCCTCCGTTTCTTTTTGTTTGTCCTACTTTCCGTTTTGGTCCGTTTCTTTTTGTTTGTCCTACCTTTTCATCTTTCCCTATAAGAAAATATTATATTACTCATTTACCCCTACTTTGTCATTTTTTGGTCCTACGTGTACCTTATAATCTTCTTTCACCTACTTTAATTACCACATTTACTATAAAATAAGTGTAATCCTTAATTGTTGTCCCCACCACATGCTTATGACATCATCTTCCTTGGCATTTGAAGTTACAGTAAATGGGACAAACAAAAAGAAACGGAGGGAGTACATCTTGACTGATCTTGATCTAAAAACATAGCATATAAATAATCTGACTTTGGGATATTTGAGGATTTAGGCAAAAAATTTAGCATATCAGTCATTATTATAGATTAATAAGATAATTTGATTTTTTAAATAATATTTTTAAATTGGCGTATATGTTTCTAAAAAATAATATTTCAAAAAAATGTAACAAAAATTCCCATTGTTGTCAAAATATATTTTAAATGTAGAATATACAATTTAATTGGTAATTGAAATAGGATATATAGATTTAGTATTAGTTAATTTTAGGATATTTAGCTATTTTTTAGGAGACTAACTGATATGATTTTTTAAAGTTATCAAATGGCTCTACGCAAATCATATGATATTTACTTATTTAGGAATTTTTTTAAAATAATCTCACTTTCTATATATTTTTAAACACGATTTCAGAACTCACGCTTTAGGATATTATAGTGTATCAGTTGTATTATAGGCAAATAAGATACTCTCACTTTTTCTATTAGGATATAAAGATTTTATATCATTTTATTATAGAATATTTACCTGATTTTTAGGAAGATATCTAATTTTATTTTTCAGGACATCAAACGTTTTTAGGCAATTTGTATTATAAGTAACATAAAATTCAGCTAAATGACATAATTTTTAGGATGTCAAACAGTTTTAGGCAATATTGTTATATAGATAATTTAACTTATTTTTAGGAGGTTATATTATATCATATTAGACAGAATCTGCAATTTTTTTAAAATATCAAAAATTGTTAGCGAAAAATATCTAACCATCCATAAATAATCTTCCCTAAACATCTCTAATACCTTTTTTTTCCTAAATAATTACTAACCTTTTGAGATCATTTATAAATATTTGATAATAACATTTTATTAGGTTTTAAAAGAAGATGAGCTAATAAATAATCATCAATATGCATATCAATTATAAGGTTCTCCTGAAAACTTTGAATTCGAATATATATAATAAAGATAAGAATATCATTAACATTATTTGAATTTTTTTCATTCGAATTTTTCAGTCAAACTTTCTTTTCGAATTTTTTTGGCATTTAAGTTATATCTTGGGAATCTTGCAAATTATCACTGTATAGTCATCATCATGGCTAGACCAATACATACATACATATATATATATATATATATATATATATATATATATATATATATATATATATATATATATATATATATATATATATATAGTTCTCCGTACTATTTGAACGTACATACACTTCTCATCCCACTATGACCTTCTCCAATGCCCGAGTCATTGATTTAACTACCGAATCCAATTCGTGTGTCATTCAAGTATCAATCATCATAATGAAATCTTGCAATTTTCCAATATGGATATGAATTCGTGCCATATGCTTGCAATAAAACAAACTAGCGTATACTATATAGGTATAAAGCCATCAACATTTGGTAGTAATACTATATTTTACTACGTCAACGAATCTCAAGATGTCACGTGTAATATTTTCGATTTTTCTTCTAAGATGTCATTTGAGTATTCACTGGATATAGTGGTGTAGAACCAATCACATCATCTAAGATACTCAAACGATAAGGAAAATACAAATATCTCAATTCTGTAAGATCTTTACTTATTTTAATTTTAGCTTAGTCTTATAAATTGTTGAATTTATACATTGATATATAATTATTTTTTGCAACCAAGCAATCAAACGATAAGGAAAATACAAATATCCCAATTCTGGTTGTCATTCAATCTGGAAAAAGAATATTATACCAATGTACTAAAGTATGTGTATCTGATGTGTACCTTTTTGTAAGAGAAATTCGTGTATCTAATTTCTGTTATGCTACAAAACTGTTTGTAAGCTCTAATATCTCTTAAATCGATGAACTTAAGGCAAGTACATTTGTCTAAATATTTGGTTGTGCATTATTCATGATGTAGAGTCTCATTTTTTTTTCATTTCACAACAACATTTTACATCCAATTTAATATTATTTTTCATTTCAAGTGAATTTATTATAAAGAAAGAAAGAGGGAAGAGTTGTAGAAAAGTGTGAGGAAAGGATATGATCTTCCGAATGACAAACATAGAGGAATGAGAGCTAAGAGAGACAAAGAGAGGGAGGGAGAATCGATGAAATGAGGAATTCTGAAAAGGTCTAGAAGCAAAAGGAACAGAATTTGATGAAGGTGAGAATGAGAAAAGGAGACATGTAATACTAAAGTTAGACTTAGGACTAATGAAAATAGTACTTATGAATATACAAATTGTATGCTAAATTTCGAATTTGTGCGTATTATGGTATAATCTTATCCTAATTTTTAGTCTGTTAATTTTTATTTGTTATGTTGATGTTTCATCTCTATTGATATACAATTTATTCGAACTTATTCATACTTTTCTATAAAAGAAAAGTATATGTATCTTTTTTTTATATGTTAAATGTGTTTGATACTATTCATATACATTTGTAGCAACTTTTGTTTTATCATTGTATAAAAGACAATGTTAAAGTATTATAGAAATTTTCTTTTACATACATAAAATATAGGTTTTTGATAAATTACTTTATGTTAAAGTACTATCAGACTATTATTATGTTTATTTAGTTTTTTTTTTGTATACATATTGTTGGTATAATATATTTAGATAAAATTAACAATTGTGTTAAAAAAAATTATATTCTTAGTTAAAAAAAGTATAACCTTATATTTATATTTTAGTGTTTGGTATATATATTGTTAGTATATATTTTTTTGATTGATATCTATCTAATTATGTGTGCATGTTATGTATATCCTCCGAAATTTTATTGTACTTTTCATATTGTAGATTAATAAAGTCCAAAATAGTACGAATATAACTTAAATAATATTGATATATGATAATAATGCATCCGTAAAATTGTTCACATAAAATAATTTTATTATGTAGTTTAATTTTAAAAAATTATATAAACCAACAAAAAATTCCGTGCATTCTTGCACGGGCCTAAAAACTAGTTTTTCAAAATAACATTCGAAAAGATACCTTTTTTTATGTTATGAGATGCTAATTAAGACTAATTTATTGAACCTTATTGGTCCATATTTAGTTAGGTCATATTTTAAAAATATGTCATTTTATTGGTAACCTTTTAACTTTATAAGCAAACTATTAATTTAGTAAGGAAATAATTTCATTAAAGTGAAAGAATCCCTTTAATTCCAGTGTATAAAATCGCTTATATAGAGAATAAATTTGTTTTAATAGAAAATCCCTTACCATATAGGTGTAATATGACCATAAAAGATTAGTCATTGCAAAAAAAAAGTATTTGATTCACCTCACCAAGACTAAAGATCAATGTATAATAAACCAATTTTTATTTTTACCAAAAATCTAATTGGAGAATATTATGAGTGTTTTATATTTGTTATTATGAGATATCCAATTTATTAAAGAACATAGTAATACGTTTATATATGTTCCTATGGCTTTCTTAACTGCCTTATTCCACCCAAAAGTAGTTCATTTTGCATGTCGTGAAGGTACTTAAAGTAATGCTTTAAGAAATATTTCCATCCATGTAAAATGAATTAGCTATAATGAAGGAAGCAAAAGAGCTTAAACTTTAAATCCGACAAATATAAATTACTTTTGATAGAATCTGCCAATTATTAAGCCCCTTATACGGCAAGATTGTATAATTAATATTGGCAACAAATTTGATATAGAACAGTAATATGGTTTTTCTCACAACTTTTATATTTTGAACTCTTCCATTTCTAAGATACTTTTTTCAAATCAAAATTGTTACATATTAGGATGAATGCCAATTTAGAGATTTTCCAAAATTATTTACTAAAAATCGGTTTGATAGCTTAATATTAGGGGAGATTTTCTACCATAGCAACTATGTAACGGGTAAATAGGAGATGTTCCTTTCCAAAAAAAATAGGTTTAATTAAGTTGTGGATTTTATATCCTAATCAGATCCTTTAATCTAAGGGATCAACTTACAATTCAAATATGTGTATATTTACTATGATTTAAAAATCAATTAAAATCATTTGCCTGATATTTATTTTCGTGTATATTTCCCGTTTTAACGCCAATTCATACTTTTTCCAATATCATTTGTTAAATACCTATTCTTTAGCTAAATATTAGGGCAGAGTTTTTTCCATAACAACTATATTACGGTTTAATGTTTATCTTCTTTATTCAAATATAAACTTTTAATTATATAGGAGATCCCTTAATTAAAAGTTACAACTCACAATTTGAATGAAATTATATTTACTTAAATTAAAAAACGTGTATTGGCGTTAAAAAATTTATATATATAAGAAAGAATCCCTTAAAATATGGTAATTTTATATATTGTTAAACATATTTTCTTTGGTAAATTGGTGGAATCCCTTAAAATCCGGTAATTAACCCTTCATTGGTGGTTAATTAATGCCATATCAATTCGTACCATTTATTGTTAACAAATTTAGCTGAAGAGCAGTAAAAAAATAACCTTAGATTAATAAGGTAATTTGATTAAGTCAATTTATCATAGTATAACCATTTATAGTTTGTGTGTTTGATTAACCAATCGTAACTTAAAATCTAATTTGATTAAGTCAACTTATTAGACACACGAACTAATCATCACACAAACTAACAAGTAGCATGGACAGGTTTGAGTGAAACTCTGTACAATTCCACTGTTTTTAAAATTCCACTATATTCCATTAAGGTGGGTTAATTAATGCCATATCAATTATTACCATTTTGGAGATCCATTAAGGTATGTTAATCTATACATTGGAAAATCCTCTAAATTTTGTCTAAAATAAATCATTTTATTTAATAGTATTATTTTTTTATTTCATGTAAAAATAGGCCAGGACCATTTGTTACCTTAAGTTTATTTATGAATAGGCTTACTGTTTATTTATATCCGGAAATTCGGATAACCGGTTTATCCGGACCGGATCCGATTTTCTTTTTTTATTAACCGGAAATTCGGATATCCGGATATCCGGACCGGTATCCGGTTTTGAACACCCTATAATTCACAACTCATTCCTTCACCAAAAACAATTTCGAGTTCTATCAAATTAAACAACAATGGTTCGTCAATGCCAACTTATAGATGTTGGTGTCTTACCAAAGGGAAAAAATTATGCACCATTAGAGTTCGAATAATACGTGTTTGGGAAAGGAACGACATAATATCTCCTTCTTAAGTGAATTCCATTGAGATGGTGTTAGTGGACAAAAATGTGAGTAAAAGTTTTATGTTTTATTTTGCCTCAAAGTAAATTAATTTTATTATTAGATATAAAGTGTTTATAAAAATCATATTTTGTGTGACAATTGTAGGATGACAGGATTCAAGATTATTGTCGTAAAAAATTGATAAACGCATTCAAGCCAATGATTGTTGAGGGTGAAGCTAGAGAAATATCTAAGTTTCTAATTCTTGAAAGCATTGGATTGGAACAAGCAACAAGACATAGGGCATTAGGGCCTGTTCTGTTCAGCTTATTTTCAGTTCAGTTCAGCTCTAATAAGTTCAGTTCAGTTCAGCTCTAATAAGTTCACTTCCGTTCAGTTCAGTTCAGCTCCAATAAGTTCAGTTCAGTTCAGCTCCAATAAGTTCAGTTCAGTTCAGCTCCATTCATTATTTAACAATTTTGTTTAATATATTATTATTGGTCTAATTTATTTTACTCATTATTATTGTTATTATATATTATTGTTATTACTATTATTATTTATATTTTTTATTTTTGTTACTACATCTTTACTCATTATTATTACTATTATTATTATGGCTGAACAAGGTTTGGGTTGGTGCGCGGTTTAACCAAATTTCATGTCAATACGAGTATTCTAATTTGCAATTGTTGTTTTATTTTACCGACTAAATATTCACTATTACATTATACAAGTAAGCTACAAAAAGCTATAAGATATGAAAAATTACAAAGTTGCTAATAATACTGCAGTACTATTTAAGGTACATTATTGTCGTTACGTTGCATATTAAAGATACTTTGGCGGTTTGTGGTGGGGTTTGGTGTATATCTCTATCATAGACTAACCCACCACAAATCGTGGTTTGGTTAGAAGCACACATCAACCCATGTTTTAAGCTAATTATTATTATAATGGTAATATTAATTTACTTCTTAGACATTATTGTTATTATATCATCATTATCAAGTATTAATATATTACTACTAATAATAGTAATTACTAATTATTAATTATTATATAATCAGTAATTATTATTTTTAAAATTAATTTATCATTATTATTAATCAGTCAGTATTTTTTCGCCACATCGGGGCTAAGGGACAACTATCCTCTAATAACATCAAAAATAATATTATCATTATTCATTTGATATCATTCTAAATTATTAGTTTAACTATTATTACTTAAGAATTATTACTTATTATTTAATATTCATAATAATTATTATTTACTTATTATTTATATATGTATTACAATTTAATTTAACAATTCAATTCAGTTCAGCTCTAATAAGATCAGTTCAGTTCAGTTCCAATAAGTTCAGTTCAGTTCAGTTCCAATAAGTTCAGTTCAGTTCAGTTCCAATAAGTTCAGTTCACTTCAGTTCAGCTCTAATAAATTCAGTTCGGCTCTAATAAATTCAATTCAGTTCAGTTCAGCTCCAATAAGTTCAGTTCAGTTCAGCTCCAATAAGTTCAGTTCAGTTCAGCTAGAATTAGCTGAAGAGAACAGGCTCATTGTTGCAAAATATCTTTTAACTATTCAACTACCATCAAATTTTTTGAAGATAAATCCATTCCGCTTTATGGTTTTGATTGAAGATATCCTCTCCAAGAAATTTTCTGATGTTTATTATTTAGGTAATAATATTCATTATGTAATAGGTTGATATTAGGTTGCAAAATAAATAACCGCCTTCGTAATAGTAATTGTAATAATAGAATACGTAAATCTTCTAATTGCAGATATGATAGGTGAATTAACTGGGTACAACGCTATAGTGCCAACGAAAGCATCCAAGTGTATGACATTAGAGTTGATCAACAATGAGTAATATCTTTTAACTAACTATCTATTAAGTTATTTTTTGTAATAGTTTATATAAAAGTAACTTTACATGCTTGATACTTTCTATGTATACGAAGGAACCAAAGCATTACATGTGTATTGTGGGGAGATTGAGATAACAGCTTTATTGGCAAACCAAAGTGATGCACTTCCTATTATTGTTCATTCAATTTGGAAAAAGGGTTTCTTATCAAGGTAAGCTAATTCTTAATAGAATTTATTATGGGATTGATATTTTTTTCAAAAGTAAAGTAATATTGACTTAGGTTAATCAATCACTAGACTAAGTTTTTGTTTATTATTCATTTAGGTGAAGTTCGTGTGCAAAATTCATGGAATATAACCCGTTTGCTTGTGAATCTAAACACCCAGAAATTAGTGAGTTTAATTCAAGGTGTGAATCGTAATTATGAATTTTTTTGTTAAGTATTGATGTCGGGTAGAATTTATTTAATTTATTGTTGTTGTTCAAAATGATTTTAATGGTATTGTTGTTTGTTAAACTTTATCATATTATTTTGGAGACGTATTCGTATATCTTACAATATTCATCTTCAAAATTTGCATCTATTCCTTTTGTAAAAGTAAATAACAGTAAATAAAGATAAATAATGATAGGTATGACTTCATAGTACATCATCTAATGAATATTTTAATAAATCAGATAATTGAACAAATAAAAAGCATATAAACATTTTTATAAGTTTTAAATAACTTGACATTTTGTAAATCAATACATACTTATTTTTTAGGAAATCATTAATGAAACAAACAATTTGAGTTACAAAATAGTAAATTTTTTAAAGAGAAATAACCGGGAAAAAACGATATCACTTAAACAAGTTATTTTTTAATCTACGATAACCTATTTTTTATAGTTTTGTTATGCTTATGTTAACAATAATCATTAATATATATAATAATTTATTTAATGCCCTAATGTTGGTAATTTTTTTCGCCTTTAGCCGAAAGTTTTTAATTTAACATACTTTTTATATTCGAAGATATTTTGAGTTCTCTTAAAGGAATCGACAACTAATTTTAATGCTTTGTAGGATAATTGCCAAGAGGGAATCATCCACTTCTAAAGGGTTGACTCATCTTCTAAGTCATGTATCATTCTAGACTAATGAGTTCTTGCGAGAAGAACTTATAAAAGACTTACTTGATTTGGTGGAATGCGAGAAGGTCTTTTTTCATATTTCACTTTTTAGATATAAATTTAACTTATACCTCAAACCCTATTGTATTTATTGACGGATGACATAGTTTTTATATAAATTTTTAGTATATTTCACTATTATGTCTCATTGACTGACGACATAATTATTATCTAAAATTTATATCTTTGTTACACTTTTCGTTTTGGAATAAAAAAATAAGATTAAATGACAAAGTGTTTCCGTTAGATTTAAATTTTAAATGTTACAAAATATAATTAAAATTATTATTTAAAAATAATATATATTATTATAATTATAAGATTCCAGTTTTAAATAATATACATAATTTAGAAATTAATATTTTTGGCTTAGGGTATGTTCTATTCAGCTTATTTGCAGTTCAATTCAATTCAGATCAACTATTATAAGTTCAGCTCAGTTCAGCTCCAATAAGTTCAGTTCAGCTCCAATCAGTTCAGTGCAGTTCAGTTTAGCTCCAATAGGTTCAGTTTAATTCATCTAGACTTAGACGAAAAGAACATGCCCTCAAAAAGAGATTAAAATGTATAAGCTTCCAAGTTATATAATAACTTTCTAAAATATTAGATATTATATGTACATAATAAAGAGATTAAAACGTATAAACTTTCAAATTATATAATAACTTTCTATATTACTCCCTCCATTTTTTTTAATATGCATGTTTATTTTTGTGCGCGGACGAAGGAAAAAGTGCAAAAGTAAGAGAGAAGGTTAGTAAAAGTAAGGAAAAAGTGAAAAAGGTAGAGAAAAGGAAAGAAAAAGTAGGAGAAAAGTGTAATAATTAGGTGGGCCAACTTTTCATTTATGGAAAAAGGTATAAAGGTACCAATTAAAAAGAAAACACCCCAAAATGGAAATAAGTGCATATTATAAAAAACGGAGGGAGTATAAGATATTATATGTGTATTTGGCTATTAGTCTATCAAATATTAAATTATGATCATGCCATGTAGTCGTTTATGAATCATTTTACCAATTTAATTTATAAAAAGGGAAACTAATATAGTAAAGTATATATACAAATAATAGTGTCACATACCGAGCAATAGTTCAAAATACTAATATTAATATTTATATTATTTATTTGAATTACTCATACTGTATTTTCTAATTTAAATTCTCGTGCATTGTTGCATGAAGAGTGGACTGTGAAAAGACTTTATAAACAAAGTAATTATTAGTTTTTCAAATTAGAAACTTCATCCATTAATTCATTATATTTTGTAAATGAACAAGGTGCAAAAATGCCCTTTTAGTGTTGAAAATTGTTTATAAAAATATTCCGTGCATTTTCTCACTTTGACATTTATATGACAACTCATAATTACTTTGTTTATTAGCTCTTTGTTTATTACCTTATGGCATTTACTTTAATTATTTTTTATTAACTTCCAAACTAATAAAAGTAACAACATTGATATTATTTACTTTAATTAATCATAATATATTTTCCAAATTAGATTCCCGTGCATTTTTGCACGGGTGCTAAAAACTAGTTGTAATATGGAGTCCCAACTTTTCAATAATCATGATTTGGCATAAAGATCCACCGTCTAAATTGCTCTTTTCTTTTTGGCATTTTTTCTCGAAAGCAATTGCGATGCCATCTTAGCTAGTAGTAATAGTAGTAACAAGTAACAACAACAAAGTAACAACAATGACAATACATCTGTCCCAAAATACCGAGCACAGATATATTTATAAGAGCGAAATATTTAGCAAAGACCAAATTGTTGGACTTAGGAGAGAGAATATATTAAAAATGTAAAAGTGACAAGAGAGAGGAGAGAGATAGAGAAACCAAGGAAAAAATGACTTCATAAATTCATTTTTCAAAGGCCAAATGCTTGGCTTTAGAGCACTCACATTCATGATCTATTTGCTTGATGAAAAATGCTTGATGACTTCATGAAAAATGCTTGATGACAAGAAAAAAAAACATGCACCATACTTATGTAGTTTTTTATGTCATCCAATGACCAATTGGTCATGAAGGATGAATTAAATCATCCCATGCTTTAAATCATGAAGTTGTTCATGCAAGCTGGGCTCATTGTGTCATAGCACAGACAAATAAGAGCTTGACACATATCACCCTTTCTCTTTCCTTTATTTTTGTTATTTGTAATCAATTTTTTTGAAACTGAAAAAGTAAAAAAATAAAAATAAAAATACCAATGATCGCATATATTTATGATCCAAGACTACAACTATTTGATTCCACAATTCAAAAAGCATAGGCAAGAGTTACAATTCGCTTACGTGCATGTCACCGTCCCTCTTTGATGACATATATCCACTTTATTCTCATATCTCTACGTGAAGATTTGAACTCACAACCTCAAGTCTGTAAGAAAAGAGCTCCGACTACTACTTGATTTTTCTATCAAAATCAATGATGATATGTAAGTGAAAACTAAGAGATAAGTTGTAACTTTTAGTATCTATATCATAAATAAAATAACTTTTTTTTTATCTTTTTTAATACTAAGGTTTTCACACTACATATCTTTAATTATCTTCAACTATAAATAATTATAACGCCCAAAAATTCCGAAGCATCGCCTAGCCTACGTACTAGTTTGAAATCATTCCCTTTTCATTCCCTCACTAACTATTAAAAGTGTGCGGTTTGATTTTAACCTTAAATTAGACCAACCTAAGCTCACATTATTTTAACAATTCCATTTCATTTAAATCTAACCCAACACTAATATTTGACATTTCACATCAACCTAGTCGTCTCTTATCTTCTCATTTTTTTAATTCACTTCCAGTCTCGAACTACAACAATTTTTTTTTAAAAAACTACCGGACTTATCGAATGAATTATAATAGCCACTAAATAGATTAAACTAGGCACATAATAAATTAAATTAAACATTTTGATTGTTAAATAGATTAAACAAGTCACGGAATAAAATAAACATATCACGAAATAGATTAAACTAACTACTATTTTCGGAAAACAATTTATTTTCTTTTTATTATTAAGCTTAAACTTACCTAATCAATACCTATACTAGATAATAAAGCCGTCCCGAAAGGAGCTACCACATCGCTCCATGTCATTATATATAATTAATTAATTAATTATATTTTCAATAGACAATAATTAAAAAGAATAATTATATCGTAAATAAAAATTACATTCCTTATATAAAGCTACAACTAATATAAAATAATAACATAAGTCATAACTTTCATTTCAAATCTCAGAAAATTATAATTTTTGCACCTTTAGATTCGTCTCGAAAAATACTTTGAATCAATATCCACTTATGATATGTTTCCTAGAATTACAAAAAAAATCTTATGGACATGTTCTATTTTACTAGATAATAAAGCCGTAATATGTCCTAGATAAAAATTACGTTCCTTATCTAAAATTACAACTGATATAAAATTATAAAATTACAACTTATCCATGACTTTCATTTTAAATCTCTGAAAATTTTAATTTTTGCATCGTTACATTTTTCTCGAAAAATACTTTGAATCAAAATATGTTTTCTGGAATTGCAAAAAAAACAACTTATATTTTACTAAACGTGTCAACTAGGCCACTCATTAATTAATAAAATAAATTTTTGAAAATTAAACACGTAGTCATAAAAGATTTTATTATCACAAAGATAAGAAAAAAATGTTTAAATTTGTATGTCTTTGATCCAAATTGCGCAGTGATGGATAATATCACTCATATTAATTGTTATGATGGTAATCATGCACACAGGCGGCATAAGGACATTTTCTGTTTGGAAGAAAATGTCAAAAATGATGTTTTAGAATTGAAGAACCTGCATATCCTACAAACTACATGGGGGTAAAAGGTGATTTTTATTTTGGTGCATCAGCTAGGGTTAGGTTAGTTAAAATATTGTTTCAATTGTTAAATTATATTTGGTGTACAGTAACACAAAATATACAATATCATAAGGTCATTTTAGTAAATCTAGATATTTTGTTTTTACCATGTGGAAAAATCAATTTCATAGGGTCGCTATAGTTACATATAGCAAATCATATGGACATTTTAGAAAGTCAAAACATTTTGTTTCCACCATGTAGAAAAACACAATACTACAGGTTCACCATATTGAATTTTCCAAAACTCTTTTTGGTCACTCATTAATTAATAAAATAAGTTTTTAAAAAGTTAAGCTGGTTTCTCGAAAATATATTTCGATATACAGTTTACATCTTTTTTCAAAAAAAATATTCCTTTGGTCAACTATCAACCAGGCGACACAAATACGTACAACAACAACAACAACTAAGCCTTATTCCCAAAGTGATTTGGGGTCGGCTAACATGAATCGTCAACTGAAACCGTTGCCAAAGGAGATGACATCGACAAGAGTGATAAAAAGTTTTTAAAAGGGTTTAAGTTTTAAGAATTTTTAAATAAGTTTTGAAAACAAGGTTTACACCAAAAAGTTTTAAAAGAGGTTTTCAACAAAATGTTTTAGTTCAACACATGCAATTGAGAAAAACAAATAAATAATGCAGTAATCACACCCCTTCCTCCACATGGATACTGCCCATTTACCCACTTCTATCCAACGCCATGATCTCCTCAATCCCAAGTAGCCTCATATCACTTTCAATTACCTTCATTCAAGTCATCTTAGGTCTTCCCCCAATTTGATTACTCCTCCACTTTCCAATTATTCTCACTGATGCATCACTTGATCTCCTTTTCACATGACCAAACCATCTTAACCGATTCTCCCTCATCTTTTCTTCAATGGATGCAACTCCAACTTTTTCCCGAATCACTTCATTTCTTAATCGGTCCTTCCTTGTGTGACCACACATCCACCGCAACATACGCATCTCCGCCACGTTCATCTTATGAACGTGGCATTGTTTCACCGCCCAATATTCGGTGCCATATAACAAAGCAGGCCTAATTGTCGTACGGTAGAACTTTTCCTTCAATCTTTTGGGAATGCCGGAATCACAAAGGAACCCGGTGGCGCTTTTCCACTTTAACCAACCCGCGTTAATCCTATGGGCCACGTCTCCATCCAGTTCTCCATCCTTTTGGAGAATGGATTCAAGGTAACGGAAGACGTTCGATCCTTGAACCACTTTGCTATCCAAGGCGACACAATACGTACTACTCAAAACTAGTCCCCAAAAAGTAAGAGAATTTCAAGTAAACGTGCGGAACGTAATGAATCTTGATGATACATGTAAATATCAAACCAATGTAGATTATTGTCAAATACAAACCCACAAAAAATAATGTAAATATACTTAAACATGCAAGTTAAGTTGGGAATACAGATTTATACATCTCGAAAGTGGTATGCAAATCAGACCCAAAAGGAGACTATACGTTATAATCTTAAACTAAATAATCTCCATGGATGAGAAGCAATCATTTTTTACCTAGATGAATCATGATTTTTCTTCATAAATCTGTTCGAAATCATTCAGACACGCGTCAGTTCAGACAAGTTTTATTATACGCCCGTATGTATTATGAGCATGGTACACCCAAGGCTATATTTTTACTCATTGCTCACTTTGACGTCTCAAGACTCTCAACCCATGTTAATCTGATGAGAATAATCAATCATTGTATAATTATTGTAACACAAGTTCTTCAAGTGAATTGATGAATTTATAGAAGAAATGAAAATGAAAAAGAGTAATTATGTGACTCTATAGCGTCGACAATATCAACAATAGTCTAGAGGAAATATTTTTGTTGTGTTTTTATTTTATTTTGAGAGTTAACTTTACCAAATTAACATTTGTGTATTATGACAACTTTAACTTCAATTTATTTTATTTTTCACACCACCAAACATATAATGACTATTTTTAGAAGGACACTACTATACCTATGAAAGAAAGTAATTTTAAGTTCAAGATAAAGAAAATTATAAACTCTTAATATGAGAATCCTTTAAACAATAAACAATTTTTACGTTAATTATCGGATGAGAATTATATGTAATTAACTACCAAAATATAATATATATCAGTTTATTAATTATTTTATAGTATTTTGTTAATCTTAAAGTGTTTAACACTGAAATTTAGATATAATGGAAATTATAACTAAATAAAACCCAACCCGGACATTGCCCGGGTCAAAAACTAGTATATATATAAAAGAAGCTTTTTTCGGGAGCATTCGGCGCGCCACATAGGATTGCCACATCATAAATATTTTAAGTATTGTATTTTGACAGGCTAAAGTCGTATCACCTATTCAAAGATAAACCTAAGTCCTCTAACTATGGTAGTCAAGGGAAGCAGGGTCGAATCCGCAGGGATACAGAGTTTCTATATTAGTATTCAATTAACTAACTACTTCAGTTGAAAATATGGAGAATTAACTAAACTAATGAGTAAGCTAAAGAATACGAATTAAGTCGAGGATTTAACTATGGAATAAAAGTCTAGGGTATTAGGTCGGTCCACCATGCTTATACCAATCAAACAAGGTCAACAACTATCGAAACCTAGGTCAAGAGTCGAGGAATTAGAGCATGTGTTGAGCTATGGTTAAGACTCAACGCTCATAGTTCAACATACGTGATAGGATTTAGTCGTATCACCTATTCAAAGATAAACCTACAGTCCTCTAACTATGGTAGTCAATGGAAGCAGGGTCGAATCCACAGGGAGACAGAGTTTCTAAATTAATATTCAACCAGTCAGCTACTTCAGATCAAATCAGAGAAGAGTTAACTGAACTAATGATTAAACTAAAGAAGACAGATTAAATCGAGGATTTAACTATGGACTAAAAACCTAGGGTATTAGGTCGGTCCACCATGCTTATACCAATCAAATAGGGTCAACTACTATCAAAACCTAAGTCAAGAGTCGGGGGATTAGAGCATGTGTTGAGCTATGGTTAAGACTCAACGCTCATAATTCAACATACGCCGCATGTTCACTAACGTAATCAGAAATACTGACGTGTCCTAGGCCTCTAGTCGTAAGACGGATCTGTGCAAACAACTATTAACCACAAGCAACCAATGAAATTGTACACTGACATTAATTACTCAATAAAGAACAAACCACATCACAATCACCCTAATCAAGCCCTAGAAATTGATAGAAATCTAAATCACAATCATGGTATAAACATGGCTTTCCTATCTAACACCCTAGAAAGGGAACTACTCACTCATAATCGAATTAACAACAACAAATCTAATATGAAACCCTAACAATTGCATCATGAATGAATAAATAATTAAACTGAGCAATCAAGAAATAATTAAAGAGATCAAAGGAGAAGAATAATACCAATTGACGGAAAGCTATAAACTTTATTAAAAATAATCCAAGGTTTGATCTCCTTCAGAACTAAACTAAGAGTGTTTTTCTGAGAAAAGTAATTAAAACTAAAGCTAATTGAAAGGAAATAAATCCAATCCCTCCACTAACGCTAACTATCACTAATTTCATGAATAATTCCCAAATAATCAGAAAACAAAACTATTTATACCCCCCATGAAACTTCATTCAACATGGAAAATAATATCCCCCTCTTATGCTGCTGCCTCCCACGTCAATAGAATGGAACCAAAATGATGGCCTCCCCACATGGGCCCAGCCTCCCATTCTTACAACGCAAAGTAGAACTAAAATCTGGGCCGCATGAAAGAGCCCGATCGGGCAACCTCAAACCTACTCCATCGGGCTGGTACAAAGTATTACTTGGGCCAATCTCCTTTTCTTCTCTCCTGGAACGCAACAGCAGCTTTGTAAGCCTAAGTCAGGAAATGCAGCCCACCCGATCGGGCCCAGCAACAACACCCGATCGGGCCTGCAACAAAAAGGCCCCAGCAAGTTCTCCTAGTCCGCAGCAACATATTGGGACATAGCAGCCTCCAACCCGATCTGGTCGGGTGCATTATGCCCGATCGGGTCTGGTGCATGTTGCTCGCCCGATTGGATCGGGCACGCTTTTCCCGATCGTGTCCGCGACTTTCATACCCGATCATAAATACTTCGCCCGATCGGGCCATTTCTGCCCGATCAGTGCACGGCAACCTCCTTTTTGACTCTTTGGCTCTCTAATCTTCACGTTTAGGGGTCTTGGGACCTCCTAAACTACCCATAAAGCTCGTGAGTCAACTTACGTGCCTCGTAACATCTCGTAAAGTCGTGGTTGCTTCCAAATGGCTCGGGAATAAGGAAAAAGCTCCCTAAAACCTGCAATTCAACACTAAAACACGAAACCACAACTATAAACGATAGGTAGCAAAAAATAGCTCCCAAGAGCTCCATTGACGCACAAATTAGCTTGTAAATAAGGGAGAAAACTCTATATAAATACGTGATATCAATACGCCGCATGTTCACTAACATAATCAGAACTACTGATGTGTCCTAGGCCTTTAGTCGTAAGACGGATCTGTACAAACAACTATTAACCACAAGCAATCAATGAAATTGGCCACTAACATTAATCACTAATTAAGAACAAACCACACCACAATCACTCTAATCAAGCCCTAGAAATCAATAGGAGTCTAAATAACAATCATGGTATAAACATGGCTTCCCTATCTAACACCCTAGAAAGAGAACTACTCAGACATGATTGAATTGACAACAACAAATCTAATTGAAAACCCTAAGAATTGCATCATGAACTAATTGAAAAATAAGCAATTGAACTAAAGTAATTGAGAGATAAGAATAAAGCAATAAGCAAGATGATTACCAAATTGACGGAAAGCGGAAACTTTAATTGAATTGAAGTAATACTTGAATCTCTTCTACAATGAAAAGCAATGATAAACTAGGCTAAGAGCTCTCTAAATATTCAATAATATCCAAGATACAAATAAAAACAACCTAAAAAGTATTTATAGTTTCTAAGAAAAACAATAAGATAGAGTGGGAAAAGACGCAAAATCGCGTCACCCGTGTCGTCCACCCGATCGGGCAAAGGGCCTCCCGATCGGGTCTAGGAACAAACTTCCAGCAGCACAAAATATGTCTTCACCCGATGAGATCGGGCAACCGTCACCCGATCGGGGCCGCAACCCCAGCACCCGATCGGGCAAGACCACCCGATGTCATCGGGTGGATGTCTTCTTCAGCTCTCAGAGAAACAGCAAGAATTGGCTAAGTATTGCTCCGCCCGATGCGATCGGGCAAGGCCGCCCGATCGGGTGGAAAATCTCAAGTGTTGGCCAAATTACTCGTACCCGATCGGGCGGTTGTTGCCCGACCCGATCGGGCGAAGCTTCTTTCAATCTAGCTTTTGGCTCGGCTTCAGACGCCAAGTCCTTGACAATTCTTCTTCACAACGGGGTCCGAGTACCATCTCGAGACCGCTAAGATGCCTCATAACCTTTCGCTACAGCGTGGTGCTCAAAACATCAAGTAAATAGGGAGTTTTCCCTAAAACCTGCAAAATGAAATAGAACACACAAACCACAACTATATCGAAATAGTTAGCATAAATAGCTCCTAAGAGCATCAATATCGCACAATTTAGCTTGTATAGAAAAGGAAAAACTCTATAAGAAATCAATATATCAAATTCCCCCAAGCTAAACCTTTGCTTGTCCTCAAGCAAATGGACCATGATCGTGGAATAGACTCCCTCACCCCATAGATAAAACAGTTCAAGCTCAAAAAAACATTTTCAAGACTAAGAATCGTTCAAGCAGGCATAATTCAAGTTCGGCAAATCAAATCCTTCCAACCACCAATCATCCAAGCAATTCATCAAGTTCCAGTGACTACTAGGCATACAAATCCTGAAAAGGTGCTCACAAAGGGTGTCACTCCTCTCAATTTTGTGGCAGGCAAAGAATGTGCCCGAACACTCACCGACCCGACCTTAAATGTCCCTTCCCACTCACACTCTCATGTGTTTAAGAAGGTAAAATGTCGCTCATCTTAATCAAGTCGACTCAACTAGCAGACGTACTCTTTAACTTTGACAAACTGACCAAAATCAATCCAGTAGACATTGTAGGCACAAGCTCAAGAGGACTTTTCCGGGTTGTAATGGGGCTTACGTAAGAGGTAGGGGATACTTTTGGGTAATGTGGTGGAAAAACCAAGAAAGGGGAGCATGAACACTCAAACGAGGCCTTAGATGGCCTAAGCAACTCCCAATCAACACCATATAACCATGAAAAATAAACCAACTCTCGAAATTCAATGAATACTCATAACAAACCCAAATTTTAGGCAATGAAACGAAACTTTCTTTATGAACGTGCGTGAATGAAGGAAATTTGAATTCTTTTGAATTTTTATTTCATTTTTTTCTTTCATTTTTCTGAACTTCATTCACGCAACTCTAATTTTGCCTTTTCTTTTCTTTTTCTCATAATCAAGCCACAACAAAAACACTTTTGATTCCTCAACAACCAAACCAAACCATGAAACCGACTTCACTCTCAACCCATACAAAAGCTCCCCCAAGCTAGGCTTGGAAATAATATCGAAATAAAGGCCATGGGCTTATAATAAGGGTTTAAATAACATGAAACAAGGTCATTAGGCTCAGCGGGGCTAAGGAGGATAAAAATGTATCAAAAACTAACTCTGAGGCTCAAGAATAAGTCAAAAGAACGCCTCTATCATAGCAAATGTAACAAGTCACCAAACATCAGATGAGTACGAAGTCAAAATCAAGATCAATCCGCTAGAGAGGAACTAACACACCAGAAATATAGACTGGATAATAGTATGAATCCAATAGGCTAGAAAAAGGCCTCACAGTCTAACCAAATCAGGTATGCAGCACAAAGCAGTATATCATAGTCAGAAATTGCTCGAAATCAAAGTAGTCGAACATCAAATCAAAGCCTTAGAATCACAAATGCCCAGCTATCCAGAAAACAAAGTCAAATCGTTCTCAATAAAGCACAACAAGGGGCACAGGGAGGCAATCAAACCACTCATGATCAAACATATTTTTTTTCAATTTTTTCAATTTTTCTCAAAGCTGCAAACTAATCTATCAAAGCTTTAAACTACACTAAAAAGCAGTAAACTATACTAGAAAGCAATAAAGAGAGTACTCACAGTGAGAGATCCTCCCCCAAGCTGAACGAGGAAATGTCCTCATTGCAACGAGGGAGAGGAGAGAACAAGGGCATCAGCCGCCCATATCATCATTAGTGGGGTCACTGAAGAAACCACCACTCGAAGTACCACCACCATCTGTATAACCACCACCGGAGGGACCACCTGAAAAACCACTCATCCCTCCACCAAAGCCACTAGGACCTGCATCAAAACCACCGCCAATACCACTAGGCCCAAGACCAAAGTCTCCTAAAGAGACAGATTGACGAGCAGGCTCCTCCTCCTCATCCTCTGCCATGTCATCACTCTGACCGGTAGGCGGGCCATAACTCGGGTTCCAATGGTACCACGAGCGGTGCTGAGCAGTCTGCTCAATAATGCCACGCCTACAATAGTCGTCATAGAGAGGATAAAGGGCGTAGTGCTGGTCGTTAGCCAAGGTATCCATCCGCCCCCCCATCTGGTCTATACGGGTATAGAGCTGATCGATGCGAGTGCCATAGCCCGCGAGGGTGGCGGTGTTCGCGTTGATCAGCCCTTCCATCCTTCCCATCCCCGTCTCCATGCGACCTAGGGTCGACATCATAGAAGTAAAGTCAAATGTGTCCGTGTGAGGGGGAGGAGGGGGGGGAGCAGAAGTGGAGGCGCCCTCGTCTAAAATCGGCGTATGCCGCCTATGGTAAGAACGGCGAGGGGGCTCTGGGTCAGGGACAACTAGGTCGACTCCCTCTATAGGGAGTAGGTAGTTTGCCTGACGAGGCCGTAGTCGGGCCCTAGGGTCGGGAAGAATGAGGGATTTTTTGGACTTAATCACCCACTGAAATCTATGGTCAGGCAGGCGGTTCAGGACTTTGAGGGTGTTGAGGTAGGTGAGGTCAATGAGGGTAGGGCCAAGGACGGGGGTACACGGAGTCTCGTCAAAGCCGGCAATTTGCCGGGTAAACAATGTGATCAACCCCCTGTTGACTAACCTCCTAGAGGTCCAACTACCGTCGTCCCTTGGCTTAGAGTTCGAGATACGCTCGAACTGAATAGCGACATGGTGAGCCAAGTTGTACTGAAATTGCTCCCTAGAGCCTTTAGCAATGTAGCTAGCTATAGCAACTAGCTCAGCCCCCCGGACCAAGTGACCCTCAAACCGTCCCAACAGAGTCTGGGCCATGAATCGTATCCAAATGCTAAAAATAGGGTGATGAAAGTTCGCCCAATGACAGTGCTGGATGTCAAAAGGCGTAGGGTCCCCTGTCAGCATAACATAAGTGTCAGCCATTTTAAAGTGTTCGGGTGGGTAGTAGTCACCCCGTACCTGTAACCTAAGAACCCCCGCAAATTCCCTAAGGCTAAGGGAGTGTTCTTGGTTTAGAAGTCTAAAGTGAACATGGGTGACCGGACCGGCCCGGGGCTTTGTTAGACTGAAACTACTAAAAAATTCATAGACTAGAGGAGGATAAGTGTTAACATGTACATTATAAAGCGCCTCCATGCCTAGAGCTTTCATGAATTCCTTAAAATCATCAGTTAAACCAAGTTTAGACAAAAGCTCAACATCTAGAAATCGGGTAGGAAGTACCTCACGCTTTTTAAATCGCAAGAATTTCTCGCGATGTTCATCATCCCGGAAAATGATTTCCGGGTGTTCAGGATCCCGTGGAACTTGTGGTGGTGGTGGTGGTGGTTGTGGTGTTGCCTCTCGCCTAGAGCGCGAGCCTTCACCTCTAATAAGCCTTCGGAATTTGCTTGCCATGGTAGAAAATGAAACTTGCAACCTCTTTTAACACAAGGAATGGGGTTTAAGATGAGTGTGGGAGGAGAAAGGGGAGGAAAGATGATTTTTGTGAACGGTATTTTGTGAGATGGAGGGTGAAAGGAGGAAAGGAATGGATTTTATGAAGTTTGGTTGAGAAAGGATGAAGTTTTGAGGTGAAAAAATAGAGTTTTAATGGAGGTTGGGGTTTGGGGATTAAAGGTTGAAGATGAGGGAAGAGAGAGAGAGAGTGAGTTGAAGTGAAAGGATAAGAAAGTTGTGG
Source organism: Patellifolia procumbens (assembly GCA_947645195.1). Lineage (NCBI taxonomy): Eukaryota > Viridiplantae > Streptophyta > Magnoliopsida > Caryophyllales > Amaranthaceae > Patellifolia > Patellifolia procumbens. The sequence goes on from CANSGD010000972.1 coordinate 6,496,544, forward strand.
TGAGAAAATGAAGGAAATAGTGTTTTTTACGGTTTATGTGGTCGCAGGCCCGATCGGGTACACCGCCGCCTGATCGGGTGAAATTCGAATTTTGTATGGCTGGGAAATTGTGTTGCACCCGATCAACCGCCCGATCGGGCGAATGATTTATGATCGGGTGCTGAGGTCGCGGGCCCGATCGGGCAGCTGTTGCCTGATGTCGTCGGGCGAAATTCCTTTTTGCTGTTTTGACCTTTTGACTTATGCTCAAGTACCCGATCAAGCACCTGATCGGGCAAGGTATTTTTGATCGGGTACTAGGGTTGCGCACCCGATCGGGCACACCTTGCCCGATGTGATCGGGTGCTCTTCCTTTTCTTCCTGCGTGAGATTTTACGCCCACCCGATCGGGCATCAGCCACCCGATCTGATCGGGCGAGCTACTGTTCAGTAAGTAGCTCGCCTTTTTGCAAGTTTGGGGCAAGTATGGCTCAAGTTTCTCTTCAAAAAGCATATCTGCACATCAAAGCACACAAGATCTAGGAACACATTAGTACCCTCACGCTCTCTCACATGTTACAAACTACCAAACAAAAGAAAAACTAACTAAGAGATACGGGTTGCCTCCCGCAAAGTGCTGGTTTATGAAGGTCCCGCAAGACCATATTACCTCTCTAGGTAGATGAATCAAGTGGGGAGGAATCAAAGCGGATTTCCTCCACACAACCAACAAAGGCACCTTCATGGTACAGCTTCAGACGCTGTCCATTTGCCTTAAACTTCTCTCCTTTTTGGTTGGCAACCTCGATGGCACCATGTGCCTTTACTTCTGTCACCTCGAATGGTCCAGACCATCGAGATTTGAGCTTTCCAGGAAACAATCTCAACCTGGAATTGAACAGTAAGACCTTGTCGCCAACCTTAAATTCTCTTTTTCCTATCATCTTATCATGCAACTTCTTCGTTTGCTCTTTATAGAGCCTGTGATTTTCATAAGCATCCAAACGGAGCTCATCCAACTCATTGAGTTGAAGAAGTCGTGCTTCACCTGCAGCTGTCAAATCAAGGTTAATCTCTTTGACCGCCCACGCAGAAAGATACTCCATCTCAACTGGTAGATGACAAGCTTTGCCATAAACCAGTCGATAGGGTGTGGTACCCAAAGGAGTCTTAAAAGCAGTGCGGAGCGCCCAAAGAGTATCATCAAGTTTCAATGACCAATCTTTTCTAGCTTTAGTGACAACTTTTTCAAGGATCCTCTTAATTTGCCTATTAGACACTTCTACTTGGCCACTAGTTTGAGGGTGATAGGCAAGACCGACTTTGTGGGTGACTCCATGTTTTGTCAATAGGGCCTTGAAGGTGCTCTTATGAAAGTGAGAGCCTCCATCACTAATTACCACACGGGGGACACCAAAACGGGGAAAGATTATCTTTTTGAACATCTTCATCACAACCTTGGAATCATTGGTTGGTGATGCTATAGCTTCCACCCATTTAGTCACATAGTCGACGGCCACTAGAATATACCTATTCCCACAAGAGGTAGGAAAGGGTCCCATAAAATCAATACCCCATACATCAAAAGGTTCGACCTCTAAAATCCCACTCTGTGGCATCTCTTGCCTTTTTGAAATATTACCCGTCCTTTGACAAGCATCACAAGACAAACAAAAGGCACGGGCATCTTTAAAAATCGAAGGCCAATAGAAACCACTATGTAGGACTCTAAAACCAGTCGCTTGGGAACCTAGATGACCACTAGAAGGCATACTATGACAATGTAGCAAAACACCCTCTATTTCCCACTCAGGAATGCAATGACGAAACATCCCGTCGGAGCACTTCTTATATAGGAAAGGATCCTCCCAGAAATACATTCTAGCATCATGATAAAACTTTTTGCGCTGCTGATATGTAAGATCGGGAGGATGAGAACCGCTAACACAGAAGTTAGCAAAATCAGCATACCAAGGAGTTTTAGAGGACACAAAAAACAAATGATCATCAGGAAAAGAGTCATCTATAGGATGGTCAGAAGGGGATCCAAACCTCAACCTAGAAAGGTGGTCGGCGACCACATTCTCAGCGCCCTTCTTATCTTTGATTTCCAAGTGGAATTCTTGCAGCAAAAGAATCTATCTGATGAGTCTAGGTTTGGCCTCCTTCTTGGCCATCAAGTACTTCAAAGCAGCATGATCAGTGTGTACTATAACTTTCGAACCTATCTTATAGACTATGGCTAGCAACTCCTTCTCTGTCGTAGCATAATTAACCTGGGCTGGATCCAAGGTTTTGCTAGCATAGTGAATCACATGGAGTAGCTTATCCTTCCGCTGACCAAGTACTGCCCCTATTGCATAATCACTAGCATCACACATGATCTCGAAAGGGAGATCCCAATCTGGAGGTTGTATAATAGGGGCAGTGATCAAAGCTGTCTTTATCCTGTTAAAAGACTCTAAACAATCATCAGTAAAATCGAACGTGGCACCCTTTAGCAACAATTGAGTGAGGGGTTTTGCAATTTTTGAAAAGTCTTTGATAAATCTGCGATAAAACCCCGCATGACCAAGAAAACTCCTCACTCCTTTCACATTCATTGGAGGGGGAAGTTTCTCAATCACCTCAATCTTTGCTCTATCCACTTGGATGCCACGCTCAGAAATCAAGTGACCTAAAACGACACCTTCATTCACCATGAAGTGACATTTTTCCCAATTAAGCACGAGGTTTGCCTCAACACATCTTTTAAGCACTTTGGACAAATTATGCAGGCAAACATCAAAATCAGAACCATAAACACTGAAATCATCCATAAACACTTCCATAATATTTTCAATAAAATCAGAGAATATGGCCATCATGCAGCGTTGGAAAGTAGCGGGAGCGTTACACAATCCAAATGGCATCCTGCGATATGCAAAAGTGCCATAAGGACATGTAAATGTAGTCTTTTCCTGATCATCTGGATGGATGGGGATTTGGAAAAAACCAGAATATCCATCCAGATAGCAGAAATAACTATGTTTGGCTAGCCTTTCCAACATCTGATCAATAAAGGGGAGGGGAAAATGATCCTTCAGAGTGGCATTATTAAGTCTGCGATAATCAATGCACATACGCCACCCTGTCACAGTCATAGTGGGAATCAAATCACCTTTCTCATTTTCAACAACAGTGGTCCCCCCTTCTTGGGAACCACTTGCACAGGACTGACCCACTTTGAATCAGCAATGGGATAAATGATCCCTGCATCTAACTGTTTCATGATTTCTTTCTTCACCACCTCTTGCATGTTAGGATTCAAACGTCTCTGAGGTTGAATGCAAGGGCGGTGATCCTCTTCAAGATTAATACGATGCATACAAAAATCAGGACTAATGCCCTTTAGATCATCAATACTATACCCAATAGCCTTCTTGTGTATACGAAGCACAGCAAGCAAGCTTTTCAATTGGCTATCTGTGAGTTGAGTACTGAAAATCACAGGACATTCTTCCTTATCATCTAAAAATGCATACTTCAAATGAGAGGGAAGTGGTTTGAGTTCCACCTTAATTACCTGAGGAGTAGAACTGGAGCATACACTTTCAAGTATCACAGTTTCCTGTTTCTGTTCAGCTCCATGACCCTCTAAATCAGCAAGACAGGCATCAACATCAGTATCGATGCCTAAGGAGTCACTCTCAGTCAATGCTACCTCCAATGGGTCAGCATCACGTATCTGCTGAAATGCAGACATCACAGCTTTGTCTACCACATCTATCCTGCAACAAGATTCTTCAAGCATAGGAGACTTCATAGCATTGGTTAGTTTAAAAGTGACAGTATCATCACCAACACTCAAAGTCAAAGATCCTGATTTGACATCAATAACAGCACCTGCAGTGCACAAAAATGGTCTGCCCAAAATAATAGGAATTTGGGCATCCTCCTCCATATCCAACACAAAAAAATCCACAGGAATGTAAAACTTCCCCACCCTAACAGGGACGTCTTCTAAAACACCTAGAGGATATTTTATAGAACGGTCAGCCATCTGCAAAGTAATTTGAGTGCACTTAAGTGCTCCCATATTCAGTTTATTATAGACAGACAAAGGCATGACAGACAAAGATGTACCTAAATCACATAAAGCTTTATCAATAAAAAGTGCACCTACATGACAAGGGATGGAAAAGCTATCCGGATCTTTCAATTTAGGTGGAGATTTATTTTGCAAAATGGCACTACACTCTTCAGTGAGTGCGACTCTATCTACCCCACCAAAATCTCTCTTGTTTGTGATCATCTCCTTCAAAAACTTAGCATAGACAGGCACTTGAGAAATAAGTTCAGTGAAAGGAACCGTTACCTCAAGGTTCTTGACCATAGCCAAGAACTTACCAAGTTGTTGATCCACCTTGGACTTTTGCATTCGATGAGGAAAAGGCAACCTTGGTGTAAAAGGTGTATTAGAAACCTTCTCCTTCTTCTTTTGGAGCAATACTTAGCCAATTCTTGCTGTTTCTCTGAGAGCTGAAGAAGACATCCACCCGATGACATCGGGTGGTCTTGCCCGATCGGGTGACGGTTGCCCGATCTCATCGGGTGAAGACATATTTTGTGCTGCTGGAAGTTTGTTCCCAGACCCGATCGGGCGGCCCTTTGCCCGATCGGGTGGACGACACGGGTGACGCGATTTTGCGTCTTTTCCCACTCTATCTTATTGTTTTTCTTAGAAACTATAAATACTTTTTAGGTTGTTTTTATTTGTATCTTGGATATTATTGAACATTTAGAGAGCTCTTAGCCTAGTTTATCATTGCTTTTCATTGTAGAAGAGATTCAAGTATTACTTCAATTCAATTAAAGTTTCCGCTTTCCGTCAATTTGGTAATCATCTTGCTTATTGCTTTATTCTTATCTCTCAATTACTTTAGTTCAATTGCTTATTTTTCAATTAGTTCATGATGCAATTCTTAGGGTTTTCAATTAGATTTGTTGTTGTCAATTCAATCATGTCTGAGTAGTTCTCTTTCTAGGGTGTTAGATAGGGAAGCCATGTTTATACCATGATTGTTATTTAGACTCCTATTGATTTCTAGGGCTTGATTAGAGTGATTGTGGTGTGGTTTGTTCTTAATTAGTGATTAATGTTAGTGGCCAATTTTATTGATTGCTTGTGGTTAATAGTTGTTTGCACAGATCCGTCTTACGGCTAGTGGCCTAGGACACATCAGTAGTTCTGATTACGTTAGTGAACATGCGGCGTATGTTGAACTATGAGCGTTGAGTCTTAACCATAGTTCAACACATGCTCTAATCCCTCGACTCTTGACCTAGGTTTCGATAGTTGTTGACCTTGTTTGATTGGTATAAGCATGGTGGACCGACCTAATACCCTAGACTTTTATTCCATAGTTAAATCCTCGACTTAATTCGTATTCTTTAGCTTACTCATTAGTTTAGTTAATTCTCCATATTTTCAACTGAAGTAGTTAGTTAATTGAATACTAATATAGAAACTCTGTCTCCCTGCAGATTCGACCCTGCTTCCCTTGACTACCATAGTTAGAGGACTTAGGTTTATCTTTGAATAGGTGATACGACTTTAGCCTGTCAAATTTTGGCGCCGTTGCCGGGGAGACGGCTAGTTTTCTAGTTTTTATTCGATTAATTAGCGTACTTCTCTTTGCCTCATTGGAACCTCCCGTTCCAATTGAGGCCGTTCTTACGGTTATCTTGTCGTTTTCTCTTATATGTCCAGGTATCAAAAGAAAACTCACCTTATTCCTGGAGATCCTGACACAGAAGCAATACTTCGGGATCTTAGAGCAGAATTTGACCAAGAGAAGCCAGTTTCAGAGATTTCTACATTACCAATGGCGAAGTCACTGAAATCTTATGGGGTGCCTAATCCTGAAGGCATACCCACAGGTCCACCGATGCCCACTATTGCTGCGAACAATTTTGAAATCAAACCTGCACTAATTAATATGGTGCAGCAGAATCAGTTTAGTGGGCATCCTTTTGAAGATCCGGCCAACCATCTGCAGAGATTCCAACAACTCTGCAGGACTGTTAAACATCAAGGAGTCACACCTGAGCAGCTGAAGGTTATGTTATTTGAATTCTCACTCAGAGACAAGGCTCAGAGGTGGTTCAGCGATATCACTGAGACAGAATGGCCGGCGATTTCTGCTGCATTTCTACATGAGTATTACCCTCCCACAAAAACAGCAGAAATCAGGAACAAGTTGGCTACGTTTACCCAAGAGCCGGATGAGACATTGAGGGAAGCGTGGACTAGATTCAGAGACCTACAGAGGGAATGTCCACATCATAATATGGACAAGTGGTTTCTGACGCAGACTTTTTATAATGGTCTGCAGCCTCAGACGAAGAGTACTGTTGATTCGTCTGTAGGAGGAGTCTTTTTAGACAAGGCAGTTGATGAGGGTTATGACTTCCTAGCAAATCTTGCAGCCAATGACCATTCATCATCTAGGAGTTTGACTAAAAAGGTACTTGAAGTTGATGCTATTGCAATGCTTACATCTTAGATGGCGCAACTCACTCAGCAGCTAATGAAGTCCTCTAGTTCAACACCTCCGCCTATGAGCATCAACGCTATGTCAGCAGTTGCACCCATCACCTCATCTTACTGCGAGGTGTGTGGTATTCAGGGTCACTTCGGCCATGATTGTCAGTTCAATCAGAATCAGATGGAGCAGGCTAATGCTTTTCAGCAAAGACAACCCAATAACCCCTACTCCAACACATTCAATCCTGGTTGGAAAGACAACCCACTTCTTTCCTATAGAAGCAACAATGTTCAAAACCCACAGCCACAAAATTCCTACCATCCCCCACAAAATTCCTATCAACCTCCACATCACAACCCAAAACACAACTACTACCAAGACCAAGGAAATTCTCATCACCCTCCTGGTTTCCAAAGACCTGCTCATCAGAATTATCAGCAAGCACCACAAAATGCAACCCCACAAGAGCCTAGCAATTCTGAGCTAATGAAATTAATATTGTCTATGCAGAAGACACATGAGGAAACACAGAAGTCCCAAGAGAAGCACATAAAACTTCTCGAGACTCAGATTGCTCAGTTGGCAGAAACTAGTGCACAGAGGCAGCAGGGACAATTGCCGGGGCAACCTACACAAAGGGAGCAAGCAAATGCCGTTATTCTTCGTAGTGGTACTGCTTATGCCGCTCCTCCTATGCCCATTGATGATGATACTGTTCCTAGCAAGGAGAAGGAGGTAGTAGAGAAGGAATTGGAGAAGAATTCGACGTCTGACGTCGAAGTAAGAGAAACAGCAAGAATTGGCTCAGTATTGCTCCGCCCGATGCGATCGGGCAAGGCCGCCCGATCGGGTGGAAAATCTCAAGTGTTGGCCAAATTACTCGCACCCGATCGGGCGGTTGTTGCCCGACCCGATCGGGCGAAGCTTCTTTCAATCTAGCTTTTGGCTCGGCTTCAGACGCCAAGTCCTTGACAATTCTTCTTCACAACGGGGTCCGAGTACCATCTCGAGACCGCTAAGATGCCTCATAACCTTTCGCTACAGCGTGGTGCTCAAAACATCAAGTAAATAGGGAGTTTTTCCCTAAAACCTGCAAAATGAAATAGAACACACAAACCACTACTATATCGAAATAGTTAGCATAAATAGCTCCTAAGAGCATCAATATCGCACAATTTAGCTTGTATAGAAAAGGAAAAACTCTATAAGAAATCAATATATCATATTTTTAGAAAGATTTTTGAGAAATAGTAAAAGATAAGTTTGAGCTTCAAAAAGATAATAAATAGTAAAAGATATGTTTGAGCTTTAAAAAGATAATAAGACTTTTGGATAAATAAAAGATAATGTTTGATCGCCAATAAACTACAAGAATTCATTATAATTTATGAATTGATCGTAACTTTAGTTATACAACTCAAAAAATTATAATTTTTATACCTTTGGACTCGGATTGAAATATACTCCAAAATAAGATCACTTTTGACATGATTATCTTATTATATTCAGCGCATCATGTCACAAAATATAGTTTTAATATTATATTTAAAAAAAGATAATTAAACTTTTGGATAGACAAAAGATAAATTTTTAGTTTTAAAAAGATAAATTAGAATTTTGCATAAATATAAGATAAAGTTTGAGTCTGAATATACTACAAGAATAACTATAATTTATGAATTAATCATAACTTTAGTTATACAACTCAAAAAATTATAATTTTTATACATTTGGACTCAGATCAAAGTATACTTTAAAATAAGATCCATTTTAACATACTTATCTTATTATAGTATAATATACTTATCTTATTATTTTGTACGGATACTCACTATTGGATAAACTATTTGACGGACAGTTTTAGGCTCATGATTGAAGTTAATATATCAATTGAGGAGGGGTTTTTCGAGAGCATTGAGGGCGCCAATAAGAAAAAAAATATTTTGGCCGATAAGATCAATGGTAATTAACATTTTTTCTTTTAATTCACTAAAGACAACCAATAAAATCGAATATAATTAACTTTTAGATTTCATTTGGCATAAGTAGAGATAGATTTACTATAAAAATAAAATTAGGAGGAAAAAATATATTTGTAGAGATAAAGGAAGAAAACCCGAGATAAGAATAAAGAAGTATATAATTTATTGAAATATTAAGGAAGAATACCCTCGATATACCAAAGAAGATATCTAAAATATCAATTCGATAAGCCAAGGAGAAATTTTTTTAAGGAAAAATACTTTTACATGGAAATCTGAAGAAATATATCTAAAATATTATCAGATAAGGAAATGAAAACAAGATATGATTTAAAAAAACTTAAAATAATAATGAAACATACCATGTGCTACTACATGGAATATTATCTAAACTCTGTAGCATCGGATGTATTTGTCCCCTAAATACTTGTAGATGTTTCCTTATTTTTTTGTTTTATTTTGTTTCTCAAAAGTAATTAGTAATTTATTGAGTTTTCCAATATGTTTTGATTTTCTACATATGCTTTTGGCTTGCTATGTTAATTAAATCTAGATAATAGAAAGAAACTAATATTTACCGTGCTATAGTGGAATTTATATTTGAGTTATGAGATTCATTACATACTAAATAATAGTAACAAATCAATCGTGAAACTAATCGATTTTGCTTTTAAAAAGACAAGTAGAGGCATACCAATTAAGGAGTGGACATCTTTTAAAAATAAATAACTACAACATATTTGCTATATCTTTTTAGTTAAACTTGACCATATAATGTGAGAGTTATATTGGTCAAACACTGAAATCAGAAATTAAACGGATAAAGTATATAATTGGTAGCGTAAAGATTTACCATGCTGATTAAGCACATGATCCCAATAGCCACAAAAATTATTAATTCGTGCACGAGCAATTAAAATACGAGTGTGTCTGAGTGATATTTAACTCTTAACGCTACAATTATTCAAACAAATCCGTGCATCGCACAGAGTTAAAATCTAGTTTTAATTAAAAAGTAGGCGGTCTCTAAAATTGTTCATTCCCTAACCAAACACGCTCTTACTCCCTCCGTCCCCCAAAGGATTTCCCATTTCCTTTGGGCACAAAGTTTAAGGAGTGATGTTGATGTGAGGCCTAATTTTCATTTTAAAATGGAAAAGTAAGGTAGTGGGTATTTTTTAGAATTGTTTATTAAGAGAGAGTGTGTGATGCAAGTCTAATATGGACCCGGTCCACACTAAACTTATTGTAGACCAGGGTTAGGTCCCAAAAGTTAAGGATTTTTTAGCAAAAGTTAAATTTTTGCTCACCAAAAGTTAAGATTTCTTTACCAAAAGTTAAGATTTTTTAATTAAAAGTTAAGGTTTTATAGTCAAAAGTTAAATTTTATGAATGAAAAGTTAAGGTTTTTTTTAGCAAAAGTTAATATTTTGTAATTAAAAGTTAAGAGTTAACATTCAAAAGTTAAGGTTTTGTAATCAAAAGTTAAGTGTTATGAATGAAAAGTTAAGGGTTTATTATCAAAATAAAACCCTAAATTTTCCCCCAATTCGATTTGATTGGGTGTTAAATGGTGACTTAACATTACAATTCATAAAAAACATTTGAATTCATGAAATTGAAACATAAAGAAAGGGATTTTATGCTTAAATTCGCCTGTTTTTTGCTCGTTTTCCCGCGACGGTGACGGTTCAAGTTATCATTACCATTAACATTAACATTTTCTCTCTTTTCTTCATCACTCATTTGCTCCTCATTCTTCTCACTCCTCTCTTCATCAATCTTCAATATCCTCTCAAACACCTTTAGATCTAGATGCTCATATAATGAATTACTTACCAACAAGACTATGAGAAGTAGGTCTGACAATTGAGCACGTACCTGTTATGCAGAAAGCAAGGCAATCATCTGAGAGAGCATATAACGTGAAGAAGGTAGATGACAGGGTGAGCAGCGGCTAACAGAGCAGCGAATGCAGCACGGGTGGCGTTTGAGAGAGAAGCTAGGTTCCGATTTCCGACGCTTCACGCTGCATCAATGTTTCCGGCGAGTGCAAGTGGCCGGTCCACACTAAAGATAAGGTGGACCAGGTCCACGCAAGTCTTTCACGAGTGTGTGGGGTCAAATACTTTTTGTAAGGAAATAATATTATAGTAGGTGGACCCTATCCAAATAAGGAAATTGGAAATACACAGTATTTTCCTATTCCTTCTGTCCTCCCTTCCGGATTTCACGAACAAAATCCGGCAACTTACTGAGTGAGTATTACATATACAACGCCTCGCGCGCATTTGCAACTGATAACACAACTGAAAGTTTTTGAAGCAAACGAATCCTGAATGGTGAAAATGGAGGACGATGGAGAGAAATCAAGCTTCATCATCGGCATGATTGAGAACAGAGCTAAAGAGGTAATACCTCTTTCATTCTCTCTATTTAAACTTCTACGGAATCTTCAACAAGTTTCTACTTCAATCACCTGCAATTACTCTGACATTTTAGGTTTTGCTAAAAGTCGAATTATAACTTTCTGATGATCACATTTTGCTTGATCGCAAGAACGATTTGATCAAAATATTATCTAGAATTTTCAACTTCGAAATGAATGCATGCGACTGCAATTTTCAACTAGATTTTCAATTTCTGAGAGAGCTGAATAAGGATGAAGTATTTACGATGAATGCGAACTCCAATGCGCACGATACTCCTGTAGGAAGTATGACTGGTAGATTAATTTAATTAACTTATCTGTAGAATTGCTGTGCCGTGATATGATCACTGCCCTAAAGTTGAAATTGCCCCGCTACGAAGCTACGAACACACGGACTCGTGGCAAACCAACCTCCAGGGTTAACACAACACTGACTCGCCGGTGAAGTACAGAGAGACAGTTTGAGAACGCTCTTAATATTGCCCAGTAATTGAGAGATTAATCGAGAGAAGTAGGAGAGGAGAATTTTCTGTGTTTTAAAAACTGTGCCAGGAAGGGGGTATTTATAAGGACAGAAGAAGAGAAACGGACCTCCTAAAACCGTGTTAAAAACGGTAATTAATGGGTAATGGAAACCGCCCACTAACGGCTAGTGGAAACAGTCAATTAAGGAGTGGATCAAGGAATTGACTGATTCCATAACAGTCATTAAAAGTTCACAGATTTTTCTAATAAAAATTTAGTTAAGTTAAGTTATTTCCCAAAGCCCACGGCCCACGCCCCGACCCGGTCCGGGCGGCGGCGCGCGTGTGGAGGCCCAAGGCCCATGGCCCACGCCCCGGTCCGGGCGGGCGGCGGCGCGCATGTGGACTAGCCCAATCAAGAGCCCAACCACAAAAGCCTACCAAGTCACCAACTCAATAGATACTAGGAACATAACTACTAATAAACTCACCACTCACCTCTTATTCTTCCTATATGGGATCCCCAACTCTTCATATTCTTTTGAAGCAACTCAAGAGTTTTTGCATTACTCTTCTCACAAAACTCCAACAGCTCCAAACACTTGTGATTCTTGTATGATTCGGTTGTTTATAGCTTGTTCTTCAGGTAAAAGCGGTTGTTTATTTGAGTATGAAGTTAGAAATCAACCTTAAGAGTTTGCGTAATGTTTAGTTTGTATGAAATGAAGAAAAAACAATTCATGATTTATTCCATTAACTTGATAGTTAAGTGCATTAACTATCACTGATTCACTGATAATGTTAAACTTATTTTCTGGTGATGGAGGTAATCTAGCCTTCAATGTAGCCTAATGTTCATAGTTTATCTTCAACAGAACTTCGCATTTTAAGTGATGATTTTATTCTTCTGGAAATTTTGATATTGTGGAGTTATAATTTAGTAATTGGATAGTCTTTCTTGTTTGTGTGATGACTCAGGTTGGACGGTCTTTTGATGATTTTTAATGCTGATTTATATATCCAAAAAAACATTCGGCATGTAGTTTGATCTATCAGACTGATTAAATTGATATGTTTAGTGTGAAAAGTGTGCTATCTTTGCTGAAACAGGTTGGAGTTGCGGCTTTGGACTTGAGATCCGCTTCACTTCATCTTTCTCAGTACATTGAAACCAGTAGTTCTTATCAGAATACCAAGACTCTGTTGCAATTTTATGACCCCTTGTCAATCATTGTTCCTCCTAACAAGTTGGCTCCTGATAGTATGGTTGGAGTGTCAGTATTAGTAGACAGATATTACTCTGCAAGCAAGAAGGTGACAACACTTCTATAGCAATGCAAAGTTTTCCATATTTAATGCGAAATATCTGTTTTTTCTTTTTACAAATATGTAGCATCTTAACAATCGATTTGTTCTTTTTTTTAGGTAATAATGGCCCGTGGCTGCTTTGATGACACCAAGGTTGAGCAATCTGACCTCGAAAGCTCCATTGATATAATTACATAATTGATATTGATATTTTGTGCTAGCTATCTTTTTCTGATGACGCCTTTATGGTCCAGGGAGCTGTGTTGATTAAGAACTTAGCAGCAAAAGAGCCCTCAGCCTTGGGTCTCGATAGTTACTACAAGCAATATTATCTCTGTTTGGCTGCTGCAGCTGCCACTATTAAGTGGTATATTCACATTCTCCTCATTTTGTTCATGGAAGATCGTATTGCTTCTTATTGCTAGCCAAATCATAGCATAATTTCAAAGTACTTGATCTACCATTTTGGTTTAGTTTTATCAGCCATCATTCTCTCGGGAGTTGATATTAACTTGTTGACTCCTCTAATCTTGTAATGCGACGAGTTCACCTTCAACCATCATAATAGATAAATTGTGGAAAGAAATTATATCTCGTGGAACTTATCTGGGATGCATTATGCATTATACATTATTCATGGTTTGTTCATTTTTATTGGATAAGTAAGTCTAGATTTCTAATTTTCTACCACTAAGAAAATGAGACCTTTGGTTCCTAGATGTTGAAGCTTAAGAATAGCATCAATTCATAAGAGCTCTACGATAGTTGTGGCCCTAGTGGGTGATCTGATATCACCAAGAAAGCTCTCCTTCATTGACATATCAACGATTAAAAGTTGTTTTGCTCCCTTCGATGAGGTCTTTATGTGTAAGCAACTACTATCTAAGTCGTTGGACTGGATACTGTCCACCGTTCAAACTTCATAAATGCGATTTTTTACAGGATTCGGTAAAAGTTTTGTCCTGTGATTTTGATTTTGATTTTGATTTCTCCGTGCCAGCTACCATCTTGTTCCGATTCAATCCTTTACCTTAACTGAATAAACCAGAGGTTACATCATATTTCACCTCTTAGTGCTTCCATGCGTGCTTAATTTGATCCATATCATACTCTCTGATTTTTTAGCTTTATACTGCTAGTGCTAATTTCGCTAGTTTTGGTGCGACAATGCAACCATTGCATGGTGTACTTTCTATGATATATTTAATCAAGAAAGTGAGAAACACAAGTGAATGATGAAACTGAAATACTTGAATGAATTGGGCCCAGGATAGTAGATCATTAAACTTTGTAATGTGTTGATGCCTAAGATGGCTTTGGGAAGGTTGTTGTCGTGTTGATTTGGAATGAATACAACTGATTGCTCATTTATTCATATAAAGTTCTGTTTGTCAACTAATGTGATCCTAGAAAGGGTTCTATTTTTAGGCTTATGAAGAACTCATTTTGATGATATGCAGGACAGAAGCAGAAAAGGGTGTCATTATAACTAACCATTCATTATTGGTATGCCTTCTTTCTCTCTCTCCATCACTTTCTTTGTGCGGCAGCCTGTGGGAATTTGTTTGCAAGTTCTTCTACTCATTAGAACACTTTGCATAGCTTCCTTTAGAAGTTCATCTTTCTGCATTTTTCTAAGTGTCTCTCCTCCTTTGGACAAAAGAAAGCAGAAATAGATTCAGAACTTAAGATAGGCTCCATCATGTAATTGATTTGATATATACGTCATGCTTTTAGACTTCTAGTGCCCATTTGATTCGTCAGTATGCAAATTTGTTCACCCAGGTTTCAGAATTATCTTGCTCAGAGTTCAATAAGTTGAAGATTATCTCAACTTTCACATCTTTCTAACTTTTCAGGTCACATTTAATGGTTCTTTTGATCACATGAGTATTGATGCTACTAGGTAAATTCTTGAATCTCTAGCAGTGTAGAACTACGTTCCTTGTAGACCTAATGTTTTTCTATCTATAACAGTGTACAAAACCTGGAACTAATTGAAGCATTGCATTCCAATCTTTGGGGCACAAGCAACAAGAAGAAAAGTCTCTTCCATATGCTTAAGACAACTAGAACCACAGGGGGGTACGATATTTACAAAATTGTTTGTCCTTGCCGTGTGTTTGATAAACAATATTAACATATATTTTCTGATTTCCCCCTTCACATGACTAGTGAAATTCGAGGACTTCCTATTAGTAATTACACGCGGATGTTTTGGTGATGAGCATAGAAGAAAATAAATGTCATAGACCATGCAGGTGCTACTATCGATTAAAATACTGGTTACAAGTCTGTCAATGTTAGAAGAACTGGTTTTGGTGACACCCTAAAAGACATTGATCTATACCCTTCATGAAGCATGGATTCGAGAAGGATTATTAATCTATGAAAGGCTAGCATTGTTAGTCAATGAGAAGGCTCTTATCCGCTGTAGGAATCTGTCTATGTTTTGATTACCACTTTACGTCTCAATCACTTCATGATTTAGTTCTGCTAAAAGAAAACTTTATTACCAAGGTACCTTATCCCAATGCTCAAACTCTTAGCCTGTGAAAATAATTTTTACAAATTCTTCATGCAATTTCATGAGTTATACATGATTTGATTATGAACGTCTACTGTTTTCCTCTTTATCTGCTGTTACCTAGAAACTCATTGTGTGTAGTTTTTTGTTTGTTTGTACAGAACTAGACTACTCCGTGCAAATCTTCTGCAACCTCTGAAAGACATTGAAACTATAAATGCTCGCTTAGATTGCCTGGTTAGTGTATGTAGTATTTGAAACTTTGACCACAGTTGTAAACTCATTGTGTTTAGATTTTTGATGGTATTTTTAGTGAGTCTTGACATAAAAACTTACTCCTTTAAACTTCTACATAGGAGCAGATTAGTGCAGTATTAAATTTGATTTGGTATTGGTATCTTTATCTCGTGTACGCCCTTCGTCTTGTAATGAACTTCCCATTGATTGTTGCACGGTTTCCAAGACGCAACGTTGATCCTTCATATCTTCAATTACATATTAATAAAATTACACTTTGAATGTAGACATTAAGACGAATCGAACAAGATGCCACATGTGACATGACTATGCTTTTTACTAGAGTAGTAACTAAGCATTTATGATCAAAATTTACAAAATTCGACTTTGAAAAAAAGTAAGTGTTAAGTTTATCTTCGAAAAATAGTTCCTTTTAGAGGCATACTTATAGATGCCCCCATCATGTCTCGCTTTTTGGTGGCTATGTTAACGACAGAATGTTAAAGATATGAGTTGGTTAGACTGAGACTGAGCTTAAATGCGATACCTTCTCACTCTTCTGAATTCTGACCATATCTTTTCCACAGCTATTCTATTGTAAAGAAACCAAAATTATCTGAATGTTGACTTCTCTCATTCTGTGGATATAATACTTGCTCAAGATAGGCATGCAGAGTTGGGCCTGTTGATGGTAATAAAGAATCTCACTGGGTCACCCACCTTCCTTATGTAACCTGGCGTGTCTCTTGCCAGCGTCCTATTATGGTCAAAACCTGCAGGCTACCCCATATAGGTCACTGACCTAAGCCGGTGCAACCCCACCTTATCCAACCAAATGGATGATGGCATGAAGCTTTATCCGCCTCGAAAAGCTGCCAGACGTCCAGCTGGGACCAAGACACCACTAGAACCTGGTTGTGGTTGCTTGGCTCATTGCAGTGGCCTTCTATAGTCTATTGGCTGATTTTCTGTAGATTAGTTACCTATTATCGTGCCTCATTATTGCTGTCCCCAAGCCCTAGATATACTTTTGAATGAACGGAGGTCGGAGTTGTGCATACTTTCTTAGGAAATTGAGGTTTTGTACCAACGTTCAATAAGTTACTTTGCTAAATGTTTCTGAGATTCTTTTTCATGTGCTGATCTTCTTGAAAAAGGTTGTTTTATTGGCTTTGTTTTCTAAAATTTTCTTATCTAAGGTTCAAATTTTCCTCAATATTCGCTAGTGGCTTAGTACTTCCTAAATTAGTTTTCGAGAACTATCCATCCCACTCCACAGGGGGTGTATCTAACAATCTCTCTGAGAGTTCTTGTATATTCTATTTTATGGCAGTATTGACTAGCTAGAGCTGATTAGCTGCACAAATCATCAAGTTTTTAATCTGATTCTGCATCAGTTCGACATTCTGATTTCTTTCTTTTCAACAAATTCATTTGCTGTATCTCTTGACAGTTAATTTCCTCCTCTCTTTTGTGGACTGAGTTTCCTGAAATCTAATGTTGACATGAGAATTCTTTTCCTGATTTACATCTAGGATGAATTAATGAGCAATGAACAACTTTTCTTTGGACTATCTCAGGTTCTCCGCAAATTTCCAAAGGAAACTGGTAAGGAAAAGAATAGCTGGTCGATAAAAACATAAGGTTTCCACATATTTCTCTTGATGCATCTGTTCATTATAATTGCAAATGCTAAAAGAAGCTAGTCGTTATGATGTCTACATTTCAGATAGAGTACTATGTCATTTTTGCTTCAAGCCAAAGGTTACGAACAAGGTTTTGGCTGGTGACACTGCTAAGAAGAGCCAAATAATAATATCGAGCATTATACTTCTCAAAACTGCTTTGGATGCCTTGCCTCTACTCTCCAAGGTAAACTGTACTGTTAATTTAACTTTTTTACTCCCAGACCATCCAGCACTGCCCAGTTGCTGATAATCATTTATTGTTTCAGGTGCTAAAAGATGCTAAAAGCTTTCTTTTGGGAAACATCTACAAGTCTATATGTGAAAATGAAAAATATGCTCTCATCAGAGAAAGGTAATTTGAAATTCTCTTCTGCTAAATGAAAGTTCTTTATCGGTTGCTTGTCATTGAACTAAAATCTCCTAGTCAAATGTATGTCTTGTGCATTGCCATTTAAAAAGAATACCAAAATTGGTGATATGTAAGTTGTTATTCAGTTATATGGAAGACTCACATGCTATCTTCAATGATAAGGAGAAACAATTTACAAATTGTTAACTCCAATGATTATAAGGATTATTTTAAGGAGAAACAAATATGGGTTACAACCCGGGATAACAAAAAATACATTTCTCTTTTATATATATATATCTTTCAAACATAAACTTCTTCCACTTCTTATATCTCTCCTTTCTTTCTTCTCTCTTATTCTTCCTTTTCTTCTTCTCCAACAACTTCTTCAATATTAATGGGTTCATGGTGCATGTAAGCAAAATAAATTCAACTTCATTTGTCTCTTCATAGATATCTCTAAGGCTTCTCATTTCCATAGGTCTTCTCGACGATGAGGTTAATCTTGCAATTGTAGCCGAATTTAGCTCATTGTTATTTATGTGCGACGAGGTGTCATTGGTTAATTATTTTCGAAACCATTTAGTTTAGTCTCATTTTATTATATTCTCCACATACGACCTTTTCTACTTCTTTTCCTTAATTATCCCATTTCCATGATTCTCCTTCGCTCAATATTACATCTCTACTCCCATTCAATTTTCCGGTCATCGGATTGTAGAGTTTGTAAGCTTTTGATTGTATATTGTATTCGGTGAAGCTACATTTCTCACCTCGATCATCTAATTTCTTCCTCTTTGCCTCGGGTATTTGAGCATAAGCAATGCACCCAAATACTCGCAAATGTTCAACATTTGGCTTCTCACCCCTCCATGCTTCTTGTGGAGTCATATTCTTCACACTTTTTGTGGGCAACGATTTAGAATTTAAGTTGTCCATGCAACAACTTCTGCCTATAACTGCTTCGGCAATCCTCTCTCTTTCAAGATGCTTCTTGTCATATCTAAAATTGTCCAATTCTTCCTTTCGGCAATTTCGTTTTGTTGTGTAGGAGGTAGTAAATTGTTGTCATATTCCTCCACTTCTACAAAAATTTCTAAAACATATTGGATGTATATTCACCCCCACGATCAGACCTAAGAGTTTTCAACTTACTTCCCATTATTAGATCTATTCGAGGCTTAAATTTCGTGAATGTATCAAATGCAACTGATTTTTCTTTCGGCATATACACCCACAATTTCTGCTATAATCATCAATGAAGGTAATATACCTACTAGAGATATTGGTTCCAATGGTCCACAAATCTTCGTGTTTACCGATTCTAATGGTACTTTCGCTCTCTATGACAGTCCCTTAGTCTAGCTTGCTTTTAGGTCGTGCATATTTCATAAACTTATAGGATCTTCAATAGCCATCGACATGCAAATGCCCAAAACGTTTATGCCATTTCCATGACTCATTCTCTATAACACCATTAAAGCACTTTTGTATCTCGTGTTAAGTTGCAACGTAAACATGCGAGTCTTCCCATTTTCGATTGAGCAATAAGTCTTCCTCTATTATCTTTAAGTTGAAGACAATTACCCTCCATATTATGTTACTTCTCATATCTTTAAGTTGAAGACAATTACCCTCCATATGATGTTACTTCTCATATTAGGCACGTAATAATATTTGAAATGAATTCGTCATTTCCATTTTTAAGGAATGTGTATTTTCCCTTTATCTTCAACTTGTAGTTTGGATGAATCTCCCAAACTTACATTACCTTGTATCTTCTCATCAAGCTCAATAAATAATTCTTTTCTCCCACACATGTGCACCAGAATCGAAAAACCACATGTCTTGTTGATTACAAGCTATTTCATACGGTAGTAACAATGTAGGAATTTCTTCATTGTTTCTTGACGATTAAGCAAAATTCAATCAATTCCTTTGATCCTTTTGTTTGCTCCAACAATCCGATGCATAATGCCTATACTTTTGACAATTAAAACATTGAACGTCTTTTTTTTTACCACGTTCATTAAAACTTTTCCCTTCTTTGTTCGACCCTGTTCCATGACCAAATATTCTCTCGTGTTTTTGGTTGCGAGGTTAGTAGTTACCATGAGTCCACGATCTCTACCTCGCCCACGAAATTTGCCCGTCGATTTCCACCTCTTTGTTCATTTGATGTCAACTTTGATTCAAGTGTGTCCATCATTCTTCTAAATTCTTTGTTCATGCACTTGAAGTGATCCTAGTAGCTCTTTTACCGATACAGGTAATACATGATTGAATTTTTTATTGCAAGATCGAAGTACTTTTTCGATGATTTTAGCATCTTCAATCTTTTCTCTGTTTTGCTTCTGGTTGAAAAAAATCAGAAATAGACTTTGCTTTATGTCATCCCGGTTTCTTCAAATTCACATCGCAATGCTTGTAAACGGATTCTAACTCTCCGACTCCTTTAAATATCGTCGCGACTGTATCCCAAGCTTCCTTGCTTGTCGTTGTATTTGAGATCTTCACAAGTGTTTCGGGTTCTAATCTTGCGTAAGTAAGGAAGAATGCCCTTTGGTCTTTTTTCATAATTTCTTTTTTAACTCACCTTTCTTTTCTTGCATGTCATTTGTTGGTTTTTCAAAACCTTCACTTACAACATCCCACACATCTTAGGAACCAAAGTGTTTTCTAATTAATGCACAAATCTTCATGTTGGTCTTTGGACAACTAGGGTACTTGTGGTTGAAACAAAGTTGGTAGACATATTTTTGTGATATTGGAAATACCATGGCTCTGATACCAAATGTAGGAGCCATACAATTTACAAATTGCTAACTCGAATAAATAAAGATTATGTTAAGGAGAATTAAATATGGGTCACAACAAGATAACAATAAAAAATACACTTCTCTTGCATATATATCTTTCAAATATATACTTCTTCCACTTCTTATATCTCTCCTTTCTTTTTTCTCTCTTATTCTTCCTTTTCTTCTTCTTAGTTTTTCTATCTTTTACAATGAATATAAGATAGACATTTATATCATTCCTTTTCCTAAACTTTTAGTGGCTAAATGACATTTGCATTTAAAGTCATTCACATTATAGAATTTAATCTAATATAAGCAAACTAAGGGCCTGTTCCCGCGGCTTATTTTCAGTTCAATTCAATTCAATTGAATTCAGTTCGGCCACATATCTCTAATGAAGATGATATGAGAAGCACCTCAGGTTACACATTTATGCTAGGAAATGGTGTGTTTTCATGGTTATCTAAAAAACAATACGTGATAGCTCAATGTAGAGATGAAGCAGAGTACCTTGCAGCTTGTGCAGCTGTAAATCAAGCGACATGGCTAAGGAAGATTATGTCAGACCTCCGTGAAATTCAAGGAGGAGCTACTATCATTCATTGTGGTAATAAGTTAGCAGTAGCCATTGCTAAAAGTCTAGTTTTTCATCGAAAAACCAAGCATATAAAAGTGAAGTATCACTTCATTAGAGAACCAGAGAATGAAAGTGAAGTTAAACTTGTGCATTGCAAGGGAGATGATCAAGTAGCAGACATTTTCACCAAACCCCTTCAAAAGGGTAGATTCGAGATACTACGAAACATGTTTGGAATGAGGGAGAAGAGTTTCAAGGAGGGGTCTTAAAATAATGGCCTCCTCTCCTTATTAATAAAGTACAGGTTCACTACTATATAGCTTAAACTCTATTATCAGCATTCAATTATCTCTCATTGTAAAGAGGTGTAGAAGAGAAAATCTCTCCCCACCTTTGTTGTTTTAAGTAATTCATACAATATATATATATATTGTACGAGAACGTAGAAGATAACACACATTGTTTATTCAATAATAATTCTTCTCTCCTACTCTATCTCCGTATTATATATGCACAATATAGCACAAACACTTCTCATTGAACTAGAACTTCATAGTCAAATGTATGTCTTGTACATTGCATTACACTGGAAACTGTGCACATTGCCATTCAAAAAGAAGAACAAAATGGGTGTTATGTAAGTTGCTATTCACTTATATGGAAGACTGACATGCTATCTTCATAGGATCCATACTGATCAGTGATTTCTGTGCTCTATTTTGTATTCTTGTTCATGGCACTATGGCGATGTGTAGACCATTTTCCATTGGACTTGTCATTTGAAAATAACTACATCTGGAAGAAGCCAATCTTGGTTTTTTAGCTTTTAATAGACTGTGTATTGCCTTAAATCAGGCCTTTTCAGGTAGATGAACACAAGTAATAATTTTGTTTTCCACAAGCTTCGATGCATTGTCAAGTCATATGCATGATCTATAAGAAGGGTCCGAAATATAGTACTTCCATGTTAGCATAACCCCTTAATTTAATTTAAAAAAAATTCCTAAAAATAGCAAACTGTCTTTCAGAATTGGGGAAGTGATAGATGAGGATGTGGTTCATGCAAGGGTTCCTTTTATTGCTCGAACGCAGCAATGTTTTGCTGTGAAGGCGGGAATTGATGGATTGCTTGATGTTTCTAGAAGGACATTTTGTGATACTAGTGAAGGTATTACACACCTAATTTGACTGGAATGACCTGAGGAACTTATTCGGTTATTCCACATATAGACCAATTAAATTTGCTCACACCTGACAGCAATACATAAGCTCACAAACAAGTATCGTGAAGATTTCAACCTGCCAAATCTAAAACTCCCTTTCAACAACCGACAAGGGTTTTACTTAAGCATCCCTCAGAAAGATGTTCAAGGAAAGCTTCCCAGCAAGTTCATACAGGTTATGCCTAGACGCTTCTGTATACTGTAGATTGTGTTTGTACACAGCTATCTTTTCTGACTTCTAGAAACAGGTTGTGAAACATGGAAACAACATACACTGCTCTACCCTGGAACTTGCATCTGTGAGTATCATCTTGATGATAAACTTCTTCTTTGAGCAGGAGAATCACCTATGTATTGTAAAATGCATCTGACTCTGGTCCCAGTTTATTAAAAAATGCATGTGATAGGTACACTCCTATTTGGCTCATTTGAAAAAAGAGCTCTGTAAACCTTTTTTTGGTTAGTTCGATATTTGGTGTAGCTTAAAGGTTCCATGTAGAAAGGGCAAGGTATTTAAGTGGCTTGAACTAGTTGAGTCCCTCCCTAGAGGTCTCACCCAATTCATAAGTATTGCAAATTACGATGTTATCTATGTCGATTACATTCTCGTTGTACTAAGATGTTGGTGGTTTTTAAGTGGTACTTCATGTGCTTTAGATGGTTACGTAGATAGTGATGTAAACGTAAATTAAAGCTTGTTATAAATTATACTGTTTTTGCAAACTATTTAAATATACCTTCTGCATAGTTCTGTTGAAGTAAGCCTCCTAATACTTGGCCGTGACTAGTGGAGTATTTTGACAGTTCCTACGGTTCATTTCGACTACTCGTCCCCCAGTTTATGCATCTACTCTATCCCAAAAATGCATATCTTTAAGACGTAGAGATCAGATCCATGCAGTTCCACTGTTAGGCTAGAGGCTGTTTCAACTGTATGTTAGATTTAAAAGACATCACATATTACTCATGTGAAACTGTGGGATTCGAAATGCAGTACAGGTCTTATTTTTCTAAATACAGAATAATCTAATGATGCGTTATTGTGTTCATATATTCTTTCCTGATTTCCCTTGTGCTGACTTCTTTCCTCAACCCCTCCGCTAAGTATTCTTTTTAAACACCTGTATTACCAATGACTACATCTTTTTTTGACTATCCATTTACTTCGGTCGGCATGTAGAGTTGAATTTTTCTTGTTAATTAGGAGAATTATTTCTTCAAATGTCATTATTTTGGAAAAGAATATGCTACATATGATGACTGATTCCTAGAAATGTTGCTACTGAATGACACTATCTGTATAGAATTTTGGTACAATTGGAAAAAATGGTAGCTTTCAGAGACTCACTTTACTTAGGGCCTGTTCATTTTAGCTTAATTTCAGTTCAGCTCAGTTCAATTCAGTTCAATTCAGCTCCAATCAGTTCAGTTCAGCTCCATTCTTTTATAACCATTTTGTTAAATATTATTATGTTGGTCTAATTTATTTTACTAATTGCTCTTATTATTATTATTATTATTATTATTATTGTTGTTGTTGTTATATTATTATTATTATTATTATTATTTATTTTTATATCCATTCTGTTATAAACCCGCGTTTTCAGCCCATAATCCAATCAAATCATATCATATCAAAACGGTTTATGATGTAATTTTGCACGGTCCGACCCAATAATTTATTACTAAATAATAATATATAATTAAATCTAATTATTAAAATAGTAATATTAATTTAATTCTTAGATATTATTGTTATTATATAATCATCATCATGTATTAATATATTAATACAAAGACTATAAAATAATTGCTATTAATTATCACTATAATTATTAATTATTATTATTATTAATTTATGATTATTAATATTATTTATTTATAATTATCATTCAAAAATATCCAAAATACAATTATTATTATTATTCATTAATAATTATTCATTATTATTACTTATCATTATAATTATTATTTAATATTCATATTATAATTGTTTAAATATTATTTATATATTTATTAGATTCGATTCAATTCAATTCAATTCAATTGAGTTCAGTTCAACACCAATTAGTTCAGTTCAGCTCCAATCAGTTCAGTTCAGTTCAATTGTTTTCAGTAAATCTAAACAGGCCCTTAGTCAGAGAACCACCGGTTTCTTTGTCCCGTAGCTTTAATTAGTAGTTTTTCATATTTTACTTTCCCCTTTTTGCCATATTTTGTAGTGAATACAGTGATACACTAAGGTTGATCTCCATAGTGTTAAAAGTACCTCCAAGTTTCTAGACTGAGGGCTAATGTAAATTAAAATTCCTCAAAGTTATTTACTTAGTAAGTTTAGTCATTGCCACCAAATCTTTCCTCTTTGTTCTTCTCTAAGGAAACTGGACAGTTCGGTTGAGTTTGTTAACTTTTTGCCTTTTGTGATATACTTCCTCTAAACTTTCATACTCACTATATATCCACTTTTGGTAAGGTTCCCTCTCATATATCTACTTTTTCACACAAGAGTGGGAACCATTTACCTCTACCACCATGCCTCTACATTTTCATTATCTTAATAAGTGTGCTCAAGGGCTATGTATTGAGAAAAAAAGAATGGAAGAAGTAGTTTACTTTGATATGCTATGTCTCAAGCAATGTTTGTGTAGTAGCACATGAAGGTTTTGGGAAGCGAGAGAACTAGAGGTCGATGTAAAATTAGAATGAGGGTAACTTAATATTTCTAAATTTTCCTGTCATTAAATCTTCTGTATTCAGAACTTAAATCTGAATTTAACTGTTGAGGTGAAGTTTTGCAGTTCCTTCGACAGCTATTAAAATTTATGCTATCCTGTCAACTTTCAATATTTTAAAATGGGCGGGAGTCAGGATTGTATGACTAATTCCTTCGAATCACCTTAAGACTTAAGAGCTTTAGGAACCTTAATATTTCATTTCAACTGAATGTCCTGAACTAGCAGATAGAAGGTTTATCCTGTCAACATATTTGGGTTGTTTCCCACCTTCAGTGGTTAGTACTTGAGTAGTATGGCATGTTGTCAATCTCATGCCATGATAATAATTCTTTTATGGCTATCAAACAATCTTCTTTCCTTCACTCATCATATGGAACAAGTACATCCTGGGTAGTGACCAACTGGCTTTTTCTATATATGATACTTAAACGACAATAAAGCCGGGAATTGAAACGTGAAAGCATATTTAATGCAGAGAAAAGTCTTCAAATGAACACGTCTTTGTTGGCGTTTGTTAGTTGTTAGACTTGTTACCATGCGGTAGTACAAAATGAGGTGTACTTCTCTAGTTCTTTCTGTATAGCTGTATTACTGTATACATCATTTGCAGCCTTAAAATTTCTGGTTACACCTGTATCTATAATTTCATTGGAAGTAGTTCTTCATTTTTTACTTAGGTGTGTCATCTTATGGATTCCACGTAAATTCTGCAGCTAAATGTTAGGAACAAGTCTGCAGCTGCAGAGTGTTGTCTGAGAACTGAACTATGCTTGGAAGGTTGGATCTATCCCAATGATAAGTGACACATCGTGAAGGCATTGTTGTTAACACTTAGTAGTATTGTACTGCTTCTACATAAATAAGGGCAAAAACATGTGCTTCTCGTCTGAAAGCTATTCTATTTTATCACCAGGTGTTGGCGTGTTGCCCAACTAGCTGAGGACTTTGCCGTTGTAAATTTGTCACTTACAGTATCCTTGAAGGCTCTTTAATGAACCTTGAAAGAATGTTATTTAGAGCGGAATTGACTTCTATAAGTGGAAACCCTCGGAGTCAGTTTTGTTAAATTTGATAGCTCTTTTCTGCCTCTAAAAGACTAAAATAATTGCCTTGTTTGGTTTTGCATAACTTAAACTAGTACTTTAAATCATAAGCAAGCTATAAAGTTCAATAACTTGCCTAACTGAGCATGACTATTAGGATTCGATCCCTTCTTTTCTCCTCTTTGAAAGACTGAAACCTATTTACTGGAAGATATGAGATTATTTCAAAGACATGGAGTTTCTCTTGTTCCTTAAACCCGATTGATTTATAGAGATCCTAGTTTCACATTTTGCCATTATGTTGTATTGATGACATCGAATTGTTACTTGCATCATATCGGAAAATCAGCCATTTTAAAACAGGACCAATCTCATTTGGTTTAATATATTGAAAGATTCTTTTTAAAATGGCGACCAATCAAAAGGAAACGGAAAAACTAAAATGCAATAGTTCACTATGGTGAAAATTAATTTATTTATATTCATATGAATACAGCTCTCAACGATTCCATCAGGGAAGATGTATCTGCTCTAACTCTGCTCTCTGAGGTCTTGTGCCTTCTGGATATGATTGTTAATTCATTTGCTCACATGATATCAACCAAGCCAGTTGATCGGTATATTCGCCCAGAATTCACAGGTATATCATATGGTCAGCTCCACATTGGTTGTTTAAATGTGCCAGCAACAATGATTCCATTGTATCATCTTGCAGATAGCGGCCCATTGGCGATTGATGCTGGAAGACATCCCATCCTTGAGAGCATACACAGTGACTTTATTGTATGAAGCATGTGTTTTTCTTGTGATTTGCTTCCTGATTATCTACATGTATAAGGAAATGAGTTTTACTCCGTTCTTCTTCATTTGGCAGCCTAACAATATATTTCTTTCAGAAGCGTCAAACATGGTGATTGTTATGGGTCCAAACATGTAAGAAACACTTCCTAATTTGTTTTCCTAGGCACTGTCATATTTTATGTACTTGTTCAGGGTGGTGATTCTGAAAATGATCAGCTTATATGTTTCATGTTTGTGATTCCTTGGGGCCTCAATAGAAAGAGTTCATAAACCACTTAGAAGATGTATAAATGTTTGTGTAATAAACTAATATTGAGCTATCTAGACATAAACAGGAGTGGCCCATGATATTCTAATTTCTAGGAGGTGTTATGGATTTATGGTGGATAAGGACTCAATTCAACATCAAATAGATTGGTCGATTTCCTTTCTTCCTTATTTCCCCTGTAGTTAGAGCCCTTCCCCTAAGTCTCACATATGGATATGTAACATTATTTAGGCATAATGATCCTTTCTTCAGAAGGATACTCCTTATGTTTATAAAAGATTATCAATCTCATGTTACATTTTGTTAGTAGTGTCTTATTGTCTTCCTTGCTCACATATGTTGTATTTTCATTTTCAGGAGTGGGAAGAGCACCTACCTTCAACAAGTGTGTCTTATTGTCATCCTTGCTCAGATAGGTTGCTATATACCAGCTCGATTTTCTACTATTAGAGTGGTTGATCGGATATTTACGCGAATGGGGAGTGTGGACAATCTTGAATCTAATTCTAGTACGGTATGACTTCTTCATAGCATGGTTCAGATAGTATTGGTTATTCAACATTTTGAAGAACACTGATATGAAGCTGTAACCATTTACTTCCCTCTGCTGAATCTATTCACTGACAAAGACGTGCAGCTGTAATAAAAGAAACAAGCAAATTAAAGAATTATTTCATTTGCGCCTTAATTCCCATATGAGTATTTATGAATTGTGTACGGGACCAAATCTAGCATTTTTTGTCTGTAGCCTGTAGGATACATGCAAACATATTATGCTCTAAAGATCTTCTATATACTTAACAAGCACTATGAGGCTACATTACTGTAGAAAAGAATTAAGTAAATTGTCTACATTTGCGATGTTGAGAGTTGGGATGGGACTTGGGACCTATCTCATCTGGATATTCTGTGTCCCTAGTTTGTGTAATTAACTATTCTGTGTCCGCTGTGGTACCACAAACATATTATTTGAGTTGCTAGTGTGTGTTTCTTCAACCATCTGGGGCTGAAACTCTGGCCCACCTTTCTCGAAGCTCTCATTTCCTTATACCTTCTAATAAAGGGCTAGTGGAGGTATTAACCAGAATATTGTAGGGGCAGTAGGTTATCAGATGTACAGGGTTCCCTTCTTTAATGAAGTCTTTGGCTATTGAGTTGTAGTAGCCGTCATTTATTTATTCCAGGGCACTCTTGCTGAACATGTTGCTCTAAAGAAATGCAATTATTACAAAATCCTTTTCTGTTTACAGTTCATGACAGAGATGAAAGAGACAGCATTCATATTGCAAAATGTTTCTCAAAGGTACCCCTAGTTTGAATTGTGTCGGTCTGTCAGATCCTTCATAGCTGTCATTGGATAATGATCGTGCTGTTCATGTACAGAAGTTTGATTGTCATGGATGAACTTGGAAGGGCAACTTCCTCATCAGACGGATTTGCAATTGCATGGAGCTGCTGCGAGCATCTGTTATCTCTTAAAGCGTAAGCAGCTGAACTTTTATCTTAACCTACTTGTTCTGCCGGGTATATTTATTACGAAAGTTAATTCATTGTCTGGCATGATAATTTCCTAATAACCAAAATGTTCAGATACGAGTGCCACTTAGAAAGCAAAGAAATCACTTGGGGCTGGGAGCCTAGAACTTTCAAGAGACAACAGCTCCCACACTCTGAAGTAAACAGAGGAATTCATCTTGCTTTTCCGGACTTTAGTCCCACTTATATAGGGGTTAAAGTTCATGCTTCCTCCTGGTAGAGATGGAGGGGAACTTTGCTAGCTATTCTTCTATTATCTAAACCTTAGGAAGTATGTACGCATTTATAGAGGCTTATTCCAACTTTCCAAGCACTGCTACATCTTAAGGTCCAAGCGAAATCTTGTTCTTGTTGCTGCTAACCCATTTCATTAATCATCTTATGCTTTTTATTTTCAAACATGCATTTCATTTCAGATTTGACAAACGTCCTGTTTGGCAATTCAATTCTTCAAACGATGCCCATAGTAAAACTTTCAACTTTTGAATACTGTATATAAAAATCTGAAATCGCGCCTTTAAACTGAGCCTAATTATCCATTGACATGCTCAAATCAATT
Source organism: Patellifolia procumbens (assembly GCA_947645195.1). Classification (NCBI taxonomy): domain Eukaryota; kingdom Viridiplantae; phylum Streptophyta; class Magnoliopsida; order Caryophyllales; family Amaranthaceae; genus Patellifolia; species Patellifolia procumbens. The sequence continues at coordinate 6,525,582 of CANSGD010000972.1, forward strand.
ACTGTAATATAGTGTTCTTTCAGGTTTTGCCATGTCTACTGTGCTATACAGGTTTTACTAAGACATAACAATTGTATGCAAGCTTGCTGACAGACTTTCTTTTGGCTTCCATATTCCGTTTTACATGTTTTCTTTGTCTCTGTCTCTATTGTCATCAACTTACCCAAGAAATCGAAGTATGCTTTCCTGCTGTGTATATTTTTTAGGTACACTATTTTTGCAACTCATATGGAAAACCTGTCGGACTTATCGACCCTCTACCCCAATGTGAAAATCCTACATTTTCATGTTGACATAATACATAACCGCTTGGATTTCAAGGTACTAAGCTGAGTTCGAAAAATGGCAAAGATTTCCTTTTTCTATGTCTTTCTTTTGCCTGTGACTAAACACTTGATTCATCTTGCCAGTTTCAGCTGAAGGATGGGCCTCGACATATTCCCCATTATGGTCTTCTACTTGCAGGCGTAGCTGGACTTCCCAATCCTGTAATTGAGACAGCCTCAGCCATCACGTCAAGGATCATAGAGCAGGTGATACGTATTAAATTCTTGCCAAGTCTCATTATAATGGTCCACTTTTCTATTGTAGTTTGCCCCATGTTATGTAATAAGTGTATATCTTTAAAAAAATATCTTTCTCTATTCCCATAAAGTTAACGCCTTAATAATTTATTCTCAAACATCCTTAATCCTATATATGAAAACTGGTTGTCATCAAATTGGGCGGTCATTGTGGCCTGTGGGACGGAGAATTATTTTTATGTGATCCTTAATGCAATATAATAACAGAATCCAGGAGGTTCAAATGCTTCCTTAATCCTTATCATCTTCATACTTGCTAGTGCTAGAAAACTGTAAGCTGTAGTTGTTTCTTCTCCTATGGTAATTTATATAATAAGAACTGTATTCCAAAGCTTTTCATCATCCTTACTCAATGCACAACATCTACTTCTTTTTTCCCTTTCTTCTACGGCCAATTTAGAACTCGACAATAGTGATCATTGTGAAGTCCTCTTTCATTCTTCATATAATCACCTTATTCTTTTACCCTCAAGATGGTCCATCTCAGAGAATATGTCGGAAAGTTTAAGCTGATTTCTTAGTGACTTTTGAGTATTATTTTTGTACAGGAAGCTAAGAAGATGGAGGTGAATGAACTGCAATACTATCCGATTCAGATGGTTTACCGTGTGGCTCAAAAGTTGATTTGCTTGAAGTATTCAAATCATGATGAAGATTCGGTGAGAGAAGCACTACAAACACTCAAAGAGAGCTACCTCAATGGCAGATTGTAGAGCTTGTGCACTGAGCGTTTCAACTTGAACTCTTTCCTCTTCTTAAGATCTTTTTTGGGGACTTTCCATGTAGATATAGTGCAAGAATAGTCTTTTTTGAGTGTCCCTGCTAATGAGAAATTATGAGACATGTCAAATTTATAAATTTATCCGAACTGTGATCAGTCTATAAAATTGAAGATGGATAACCACAGTCCACATGATATATGCTCGTGTTAAATTCGTGATCCCATCCAATAAATATAAATAACCTCCATCAATGGAAGATGCCAAAATAACACCTGACCACATTTTAAATCTTTTTAATTAGGGATGTCAGTGGGACGTGGTTTGTGGAGACTCGCCCCACATCCGTCCTAGTTAGGCGGGATGGGGAAGGTTTCTTGTGCTAAGAGGTGGGGATGGGGATGAAAATTATTTCTGCCATGGGTGATAGGGCGAGTGTGGAGTTTAGAATGTATCCACCCCATCCCTGCCCCTCCGCTCCATTCCGGCTCACCTCGTTTCATCCCCGCCTCTTAAGTACTTAATAATATTTAATAAACTATATTGAATAAACGTATTTTATTTTAACCTTTTTAAAGAAATAGCACATACTTTAATAAACATGTGAGTATATTAATGCGGGTATGGTAGCTGTTGGGGCGGGTATGGGGGTGTGAGACGGGTAAAGACACCAATGTAGGTGATGGGGTGGGGATGGTTTTTATTGTATAACTGCTGCGGCAGGGATGGGAATCAAAATTTTCCTTGGCATGTGGCCCATGTGTGATGGGTAGGGATGGGGATGAAATTTTTAGGCAGGGATGAGTGTGAAGAGACTATCCTATGTATAACTAAGGATGAGTTTATTCATAAGCCCCCTCCCCAAATCTTAAAGTATGTCTATTGGGAGTCTTTGATAAGAGCCTACAAAATCTTATCTTAAGTGTCACGGTCCGAAAGTTCTGACCTCGGAACGTGCGGCACGCCCTTGCCTTCTGTGGGCAAGTGCGCTAGCCTTAATGCGGAAAAGGGTCTTTGAGGCTCGTGAGGCACGAGCACTCGGTATCTGAAAGGGTACTCTTGCCTATTGGCGACAAGAGTACGAGAAGAGGGTCGATCGGGGCGCTCGTGTGCACAAGGCGAGTACGAGTGGGGCCGACGACGAGATGTACCTGTTTTGAGTTTGGGTGGGCGCTTTATAATAAGTGGCGGCACAAGCTCTAAGTTGGCCAACAACAACAACACAATATTATAAAGCAAGCATACAACTGATAGGAGGCCTTAGTGGTGAACAAACATTTCATTCATCATCTCTCCCTAAAGAGGCTTAAGTTTGAGATAGTACATATTTCCAGTGAACACTGGATTTACAGTAACTCAATAATGGAACCATAAGCCTATACAAGAGTGCTAAAACATAAACTAAAGCATAAGAAAGCATAAACTAAGGAAAATACAACTAAATGCAGGTTGGATTGTAACATCCTCCCCCACTTAAGCTGTCGACGACCTCGTCGACTTACAAGAATTACAATATAAAAATGAAAACTCTCCTATGTTGAACTTGATCGTCTCTGCGGGCGGATATTGGAGTCTTCTTGTTTCTGTTGGAGTCTTTGTCGATGTTGGGCGAGCTTTATCGGAAGGCTTGTTGAGAGGTTCTTCCTTGAGGTTGATGTGTGGAGCACTCGGCTTGGGTTGACGCTTCTTTGGAGTCCAGCTCTGCGGAGCTCGCTTGGGTATCTGCTTTGGCTGAGGCTTCACCCTGTTTCTATCTCGATCCTGGCTCGCTCCATACAGGAGGTGTCTCTTTGGAGTTGTTCCTGGCTTCTGACCCGGCAGAACCTGGTTTGAGCAAGATCCTTGTTTCTGGTTTCTACTGCGAGAGGGTGTCTTTGGTGATGCCTTTCTTTGTGGCCTCATCTCTCGCAAAGTGTTGTCTTGGATGCAAGCTTGTCTCTTTGATGTTGCCTTTACCTGAGGTTTCATCACTCGCATTGCCGAGCACTGTTGAACTTCTTCTTGGGGTACATATCTCATTGACCCCATTCGGTAGATGGCCCCCATCTGTCTCGGTGGCTCATCCTCGTTGTCGGACTCAGCCGTCTCATATGGTGCTTCCTCGACACACATATCGGCTACTCTGCGCTGAATCTTGTCGAGCTCTCCTTTGTGCTCGCACTCCCACCACCGATGTGGGCCTCGACATTATATGCAGTTCATGTCATAGTATTTACCGAGGGTGTGCTGGTTCTGGCTTCTCTTGTGTTTTGGGGAGAGGGTGATCCGTGCTTTTGGGAGCTGTCTCCCCCACTTGTTCTCTTGAATCCCCCGATAGAGTTGGACGTCCATCGCGAGCCATCTCTTGGGCTCTTTGGGGAGCTCGGAGTCGGGACCTCCGAGCGAGTAGCTGGGCTTTTAAAATCTTCGTCTTTACGGGTGTCCGTCCCGAAAGAGTAGTCTACTAGTCGCTCTGCAGCAGTTCTGGCGGCCGACAGTGTATCAACCTTCTGCCTCATAATCTCACGCTGCGCCCATTCCTTCAACCCATTAACAAAGTTAAACAACCGATCTTTTTCATGCATCGATTGGATGTCCAACATGCATGCCGAGTATTCCTTCACATAATTGTGGATGGTGCCCGTGTGACGGATCTCCTTCAATCTCTGGCGAGCAGTAAACTCGGTGTTCTCAGGGTAAAATTGTTCCTTGAGTTCCTTCTTGAACTCTGCCCATGTGTCTATCTTGATACTTACAGCTTCGATCTCGACGTTCTTGGTGCGCCACCAAAGCTTGGCATCATCCGTCAAGTGCATGACAACAATATCTACCTTTTGAGCGTCCTTCAGCTGGACGATTTTGAAGTACTGCTCCATGTCGAAGAGGAAGTTCTCCACTTCTTTTGCTTCTCTTCTGCCGCTGTAGTCGCGAGGTTTAGGGGGCTTGATCCTTGAAGCTCCCATACCCAAATCGCTTCTACCTACAGCGCGAAGTAGGGTCTCGCACTTTTCTAGTGCTTCTTCCGCTTGCGCCTGTGTGCAATTCAGTTGCTCGCGGAGCTCATCTTTTTCCCTCGACAAAGCATCGACGGTTGTCTCTAGCCAATCGATTTGCTTTGCTTGCCCGATCACGATTTCTTCGAGCTGACTCCATTGCGCGGCAGTCTCGTCTAGTACTGCCAACCTTTCCATTACGAACTCCATCTTGGGTCACTCGATGCCTTCGTAAACCTGGCTCTGATACCAACTGTCACGGTCCGAAAGTTTTGACCTAGGAACGTGCGGCACGCCCTTGCCTTCGGTGGGCAAGTGCGCTAGCCTTAATGCGGAAAAGGGTCTTTTGAGGCTCGTGAGGCACGAGCACTCGGTATCTGAAAGGGTACTCTTGCCTATTGGCGACAAGAGTACGAGAAGAGGATCGATCGAGGCGCTCGTGTGCACAAGGCGGGCACGAGCGGGGCCGACGACGAGATGTACCTGTTTTGAGTTTGGGTGGGCGCTTTATAATAAGTGGCGGCACAAGCTCTAAGTTGGCCAACAACAACAACACAATATTATAAAGCAAGCATACAACTGATAGGAGGCCTTAGTGGTGAACAAACATTTCATTCATCATCTCCCCCTAAAGAGGCTTAAGTTTGAGATAGTACATATTTCCAGTGAACACTAGATTTACAGTAACTCAATAATGGAACCATAAGCCTATACAAGAGTGCTAAAACATAAACTAAAGCATAAGAAAGCATAAACTAAGGAAAATACAACTAAAGGCAAGTTGGATTGTAACATTAAGACTCCACCTTAAGACTCACAATAAACATACTCCAAGGAACCAAGTCAACCAACTTATGCAACAAGAACCTCAATGAGAGCTAAAATATCTCAATTTCTTATTTTTAAGAGAAAAATCAAGTTTTTTTTCTCTATTTTGAGAGAGATGTATCAAGCTTTGAAAAAAAGCCTGTACTTCTTCCTGATTTTAAGAGAAATGTCCTAAGGTTTCTACTGAATAACAAAAGACCTTTTGCATGCTCTTGTACATATAATTGTGGCTTAAGTTGAGCATATAATTGTAGTTTACCTTGAGCATATAACATGAAACTAGTATAATGTTAATAACTGTATTTGAAACTAACTAGGGCTCGAAAAAGCACGACTCTTTGACAAGGGATCAAAAGAAAGTTTCCAATCTTTCATTTCAACTAGAGACATGGAATCCCATAGATAGTAACCCAAAAGGCCAAAAAAAAGTAACTAAAAGCAACACTAGAGACAACAAAACACCAAACGCTGCCTCAGGCTTCTGCTCTAGATAGTCTTAACCAACTCAGTACTTTCAATTACAGACAAAGTAGCGTTGCTGACCAAAAAAAGAACCTCACAGTTGATACCAAAAAGAAAGCCAAATAGCCCAAATCAACGGTATCGGCGCAAAGAGAGGGTCTGGTTTCTCTTCCATGTTGCCCTGCGAGATGGTCTGTTCTTGTGGTTCAAGTGACCTCTACCACGAAGACCTCTGTATTTCTTTCCTGCTGATGTAAGACCACGAAGCTCTCTGTGCTTGTGGACAGGGTTGCAAATCCAGTTGATTCTTGGATTGTTTCTGATGGCGTTGTGAGCAGTGTCAACAAGGATCACTTCAAAGTATTTGTAAGTTGAATCCTGCAGAACCACGACAATGAGCAGATACGGAATCATAATAAAGCTTGCACACCTAACAGTTTTTGTTTCCTCAAATTTTGATGAAAAAGTAATGGGCATCAGGTCTTGTGACATTTTAGATTTCCATTTACCCAAAAATATCGTCCAATGCCATAGAAGACATCCCAATGAATTGGTGCGGACGATAGATTCGGGAATGGAGTATACATGGAAGGAAGGAGGAGGGAGAGGAGTATGTGTATATATATATATATGGATAAAAAAACAGAGGAGGACACTGCCTTAGCAGTACGTAAGAGCAGAAGAACAGCAACAACAACAACAACAATAACAACAACAACATCAAAGTCTTGAAGAAATCCTCGTCCACAGCAAAGCCTCAACTACCGCAAAGCGGCGGTGGCTATAGCTATGAAACAAAAGACTGCAGTCATCATTTGCTCGAATCAAACTCATCTATAGCGAGCCTCAACTCCCACAAAGTGGTGGTGGCTACATCTATAGAACACTCAAGACCACTCATCATTTGCCCAAAATTTCAAAATCAATTTCAAAACAATATCCAGCCGCAATATCTAAAAAATCAAAGCTAATCGGATGACGAACCTCATTGAGCCAGTAGGAATTGAGAACCCTAAGACCACCCAATTTACGACCAGCACGCTCTTCAGCAACAGACCTTTTGCTACGCTGGAACTTCAATTGAGTAACACCCTGGTTTGTCGGCTTTCCATACACAATACCCTTTGGCACAGGCCTCTTACGACCACCTCTTCTAACACGAACACGATAAATCACATATCCCTAACAATCATAAAGACAAACTTAGTCAACTCATTAACTTCTTTTCGCAATATCACGACCAAATATCACACATTAGCGAACATCATAGAACATATAAATCAACTCCAACAGTTCAACACTCTCCCTCACTATCTAGACTAAAAATGCAAAACCATCATACAATATAAGAATACTCATAAATTAATCAAACCTCTAACATTGAATCATAACCATATAAGATGATATGTTTTGGTATAATCAAAATATACAGAAATGAAAGGATTATGAAAATGAAGTGATAAAATGAAATGGAAGAAACCTGTTTGGCCTTGTAACCGAGTCGACGAGCCTTATCAGGGCGAGTTGGGTGAGTGACTCGGACAATGGAAGGGAGTTGACGGTACTCCCAACACCTAACCCTAAGAACGAACCTCATTACATCGGATTGTTTCCTCCTCCATAGCTCCGACACGTACTTGTACGCACCTGTTCCGTCGTTTCAAAAATGCGACGATAATGTAGATTTAACAGAGAAAATTATGGTTTTGAAAATGAAGGGGAGAAAAGAGAGAGATTTACCCATGGCTGCTGCTGCTGCTGCTGCTGCTAGGCCTTCTGAAGGTGACTAGGGTTTCCGCCAAATGAGAGGGGGAGTTGGAGTTATTTGGGGTTTTGTAGATCAGGGAAATAGAAGCCTATGATTTGAATGGGCGGGTACCTTGATGGATAGATTATGGCCCATTTTGTAAAATATAACACCTGCCTTACTCAAATAAGTACTTCATTAGGCTAGTTTCTCTTCTCTCTTGTTTTAAGGACCAGTCCATTAACCATTTTTACAATATACGAGCCCAAGACCCATGAATGCTTTATTAGGTTGGCAAAATACCATATGGAATATGCGGATTTGGGTTAAGTTTTTTAATCCTACTCTAACTCGGTTAATCAAACTTAGATATGTTAATTAAATGGGTTAGGTGAAGGTTGAAATTTGCGGCTTCAATATAATTTGGTAATTAAAGATAAGAAAGTATAACAATGAATTATGATTCTCATATTTTTATAGAACAAGTCAAAATGTATTCATTTTATGGTGAAGTTTTTTTTGGATTATTTTAACTAGATTAGATAAATGGGTGACCTGATATAAAACTCAAGCTCTCAATCAGCTAAGCTAATAGTACACAACTTGAATAGCTGACTACTTAGTGGAGGTATTCTCCCAACTTTTTAGGAAGTTATTAAACTTGTGTTTATCATGGAGGATAAATTGTTTTTGGTTGAAAATCTATTTGATGAAAGGCTCTCCTGCATTGTGAGACATGTCATTGAAGAGCTTACGAGTTTAAGTATTTATTTATTGACTCAAGTTTTCTACAAGTTCTAAAGCCTAGCTCCAAACTCTAAACAATTAATGTTTTAGAGTTTTGATAACTAAGTTTGTGATCTTTGGGTTTAAGGGAAGAACTTGAGTGAGCTCTTTTGAATGAGTTGTGCTTGGGGTCAGGGCCGTCCCATACATTTTTGGGGCCCTATGCTAAAAGAATTTTGGGCCCCTTAAAATTAGTACTAATTGTTTAAATACAGATTGATTATATTAAAAAAATCAAACTAATGCGATTATTATAGTTTTACAATTTTTACACTAGCGTAAAATGGATGTGATGCATGCAAGATTAAATATAGATTTAATTTGCAAAACGAATAATTGTCGAAATAGTAAAGTAATTATAATCTTTTTTTTTGTGTCCATTCCCTCTTTTCTTGTATAATAGAGATCATGTCTATTAAGAGCCATACTGCCAAAAAATACCAAACTTACAAGATAATACAACTTTTGGGGTCTAGAATTTAGGAGTAATGGAATATAAGATTTTCAATAAATAAATAAAAACATATAGTAGCAAAATTTCTAAAAGCATTACTATTAATTAGCATAGAAACCAAGAAATATTTGGGAAATTGGGATCAATGATGTTTAAGCCTAGGGAAACTCACTGAAGGAAAAAAAAAATTAATAGCCCAAAAAGTATTTGCCAAGAGTCGAACTCACGACCTCTGGAATAACATTGACATATTGCGCATGAAGGCACAACCACTGGAGCACAGGTAACATTAAGACTCTTAATTATCACATAACATATATAACTGTTTTCCAATTTATGGGGCCCTGTGCAAATGTTCCTCTTGTTCACCTCAATGGCCGGCCCTGCTTGGGGTACGGACCGAGTTTTGATAACAATAAGAGAAGATTGTTGATTAGGAGGTTGAGTTTTTAGAGGAACTTAAGATTTGTCTCGAGTTTTTAATTGGCTAAAATAGTTATTTGATATGTTATAGTGGAGAATGCGTCAAAATCCCAAATGGTCGAACTTTCTCTTCTTTCTTGAGAACGCAAGAAGTTTTTCTCGTGCAATTTGTCTTTGCATTGCTTCTCTTTACTTTAAGTTCCTTCCCGCATTTTGCAAAATTTGTCTGCGAATTTCATGTTATAATTCACTCCTTCTATAAAATGTCATCCAAGTTTAAATCAGAATTCTAAATGAAAAAGGGTGTTTTAGGATGTCAATTAAAGTATATTATTTTCGACATAAATGAACTAAAATAAAGTAAATTGAATTAAACTCTTGAATGAAGTGAAAATAAGAAACCTTTAGCCCTCGTGATAAGAACAAGATTCTTTGCGTGGAACAAATCTAATATTCGCATCATATTGGACTGCACATTCATTTGCACGTCTAAATTCTACAAATTGAAGCCTTTCTGTTTAATTAGCCTTACATAGTTACATCAATATCACAGCTCTCTGTCAAAACCCAAAAAAAAACAATGGCAACCGCTTCCCATATTATCTCCTCCACCATCCTCACCTTCCGCTCACCGCTTAAACCCTTCATATTTCTCCATTCTCCTTCATCAACCAACTTTCCCACCACATGTTCATCAAAGTTTCCCACCCATAACTTCATCATCACCACCTCTAAACTCAAACCAACACCACTCAAAGCTGCTCCCTCCACCACCAACTCCTCCTCTGCTTCCTCCACCAAGTTCTACGGCGTCTGTTACGTCGTTCGCGACGACGTAACCAGCCATCAAATCATCCCTACAAAATATTCCACCTTGAATCCCTCAAACCCTGATGAATACAAAGAGCTAGGATCATATGCACTTGTTGGACTTCCTACTTCTTATGCAATTCCCTTTGTTGAGGAAAATGGGTTTAAGTCAAAGTACTCAATCATCATTGCTGGGAAGAATTTTGGATGTGGGTCTGAGAGTGAACTTGCTGTGGTTGCATTGCATGCTGCAGGGGTAAAAGCTGTTATTGCAGAGTCATTTGATGTGGTTTTCTTAAAGAGTTGTGTGTTAAGTGGACAGATTTTTCCTTTGGAATTAGAAGTGAGGATTTGTGAGGAGTTTAAAACAGGGGATGTTGCTACCATTGATGTTGAAAAGAGAATTTTGACTAATCAAACCAATGGAAAGTTCTACCATTTGAAGGGTGTTGGAAATGTTGATCCTAATAACCCTGTTTGTTGATTCTATGTAGCACGGAAACGTATGGGATACGAGGTTTTTCCCTTTCTGAAACGTTGTTGTTCATCGAGTTCCATAGGTTTTCTATGGTACTTAAGGCTGAAACATTTTTATTGTATAACTCGGATGGTTTCCGTGCTACATAGGTTGACTTTGATGGGGACTTTTGAAGGAGTGAAGTCATATCAATGAGATGTGTAGAACTCTAATTATGTTTTTTTGGGTGAAAATTGATAATCGATTGACCAAGGAAGGGTGTAAGATAGGAAAAAGACGTGCTGGGAAGGTGATAACCAAATTGGGATTGTGTAAAGTTTTGCAATTGTAGGATTTTTTTTTTTTGTTTTTTATACTACTACTTATACGAAGCATGTCAATATGTCATAGTGTAACTGCCATATATTTTACTTTACGTTTGGTTGTGTTTACTTTCAGAGTTTAGCAATTGTCGTTTATGACCAAAATGTACAATGACCATGGATTTACATGTACTAGATGCAACTTCCATTAGAAATTTTATCAACTTCAGTCTCATTTATTGAGTTGGAGGGTTTGTTTTGCTGGATCGGATAGGTGGAAGGGCACAGTATGATGAGTAGCTTTGTATTTTGGCATTGTAGAGAGGAATGAGGACAATTGATCATATTAGTCCAGCACTTATCGGATTTTTGATATTTTAAATTGGATCAAACTTTTTTTCTTCGTATCGGAGTTGGACTAAATTGTCATTCCTAGTGTATTTGATTGCCTAGTATGATTTATCACTTTTTACTCATGATGTTGTCCAAATATGAACATAAGTCCATAACGATGCTTTATAGTTGAATATATTATATTCCTTATGTTTTTTGTTGTCATACTTTTCAATTTTGTCCGTTTATTTTTGTTTGTGATACTTAAAATTATTTCTTTTTTTGTTATGCAACTTTCTTATCTTAACCTTACTTTTTCACTCATTGATCCCACATATTTCTCCAATATTTATTTCTCTCTCCTTACCCTTTATTCCTACATGACATTTACTTCATCTTCACCTTCCTTGGTAATTAGAGCTATAGTAAATCAGACAAATAAAAAGAATAGCTCAACCAAATTTCTTTGTCTATATATTACTCCCTTCAACCTCTGCCACGCATCTCTCTCTTTCCAAATCATTTCCTCAAGAACAATTCTTTCTCTTTCTAGTTTGTTGAATTTTGTCCTTTTTCTCACTTTCATAAACCCATAAATAAAGCCCTCTAAATAAATCCACAAAGAAAAAAAAATGGTTAAGTTTTAAGTCTTTGAGGAGGACAAAATGATTTTCTTGGCTATGTTAAGAGGAACAGAGGAAACTCAGAAGGGGGCAAAAGAAACATGGTGGGAAAATATAAAATGAAATTTGAGTTGGGTTTTGAAGAGAAGAGTTAGATGATGTGTATTAAGGAAGAAACAAGATTTGGGTTTAGGAATTTGAGGATTACAACCCTAAGTAAATAGGGATTTTGGAATTTGTGTTAAGTGGGTTGGAGGGAAACAAAATCTGGATTTAGGAATTTGTAGCAGAGTGAAAGAGAAGGGAGAGAGATGAATGGGTTGGAGGGAAAAAATGAATAAAAAATTAAAGTGGGTCCCATCACTAACAGAGTTTGGGAAAATCTGTCAAGTGGTGGGAGTTTATAAACGTTTTGAAAACTTTAGTTGAAAATTTAGGAAAAAAGATTCATAAAGGTGGGTGTTTCTAAATCAGTGATAAGTTGATGTGATTTTGTTCAAATTTTCCGATAATTAACTATAAAGTCTAAGTCATTATTAGTTCGGCTTCAAAAAAAAAGAGTCATTATTAGTTCACTTTGAGAAACAACATGAATAAAAGCCTACCAATGATTTTTTTTAAAATGGTTAGTAAATATAAAAAGTCACGCATAAGATTATCAATGAGAATTTCTGTTATTTTTTCATAGAAGTCATAAAAACTAGTTAAGAAAGTTGATATCTTGAACATACAATTTAGATGAATCTAACAAGCTCAATGTAATACAAAAAAACCAAAATATAACAACTAAGGAAAAAACTATTTTTAACAATTTAACCAAATAAAAAAGATAAAACCCGATAAAAGAACTATCAAAAGTTATTTACCAAGCACCACGGGGATTTTTTTCGCTGTTGGCATGCTCTCTTCAACTTATTTTCATTTCAATCTAGTAGTTAAGTTAAGTTCATTTCAATTATTTTGAATTTTTTTCTTGAATAATGCTAAAAGTATACAAAATTTCCTACTTGCGTCGTTTCCAAACTTAATTATTTTGATATCGTCTACGTAGGATCGGTAATAGATCCGTTTTTTCACGGTATCAGCCCAAAGTCGCTACTTGGAGTAGCGGTTTGTTTTTACGAAAATCGCTAGCCTTTCGAAAACAAACCATCTGCTTTCAGAACACATTAGTATAACGCAAATTGCAAGTTAAAAAAAATTACAGTCCAAAGTCGCTACTTGGAGTAGCAATTTTATATGCAAAACTGCTACTCCAAGAAGCGACTTTGAAACTGAAAAATCGCTACTTGGAGTAGCGATTTTGTCTATAAAACCTTGGACTGAAGCAAAAAAAAAAGGTCCTTTTCACTCGATCCTACGTGGACGGTATCAAGATAATTAAGTTTGAAAACGACGCAAATAAGTAAATTTGCAAACTTTCAACATCATTCAAGGAAAAAATTAAATCATTTTCAGTTAAATCTACTTAAGCTCTTCACAAAGCTTCTAATCTCACATACCAACTCAATCAAGTTCAATTCAGCTTCAATTAATTTAATTCAATTTTAAACACCTTAATTCAGTTTAATTTCATTCAAATTTAGTCGAAAAGAACCGAGTCTAATTAAATGGTTGATGTTTTGAAGCTAAACGGGAGTCCAATTGAGCAGTAATCGCCCCTTTTCTCACTGCGGAAACATTCCTATCCCTCGACTCTCTAACCAGTAACCCCCCACCTTCTCTCTCGCTCTGCGCAGAATTACCCATGGCGAAAGCAGCTTCAACAACCTTCCACACCATCTCATCTTCAAACCCCAATTTCCACTCTCCCTCAAAACCCACAATCCCTCCCTTAAACCCCTCATTTCTGAAAATACCCACCACCTATTCGACGAAATGCCGCACTCAATTCCTCACCACAAACACCCAATCAACCCATTCCCAATCTCTCACACCCATCAAAGCCACACCTTCATCATCACCCACTCCATCAACCACCAACACATTCCACGGTCTCTGCTACGTCGTTGGTGACAACATCGACACTGATCAAATCATCCCTGCTGAGTACCTCACTTTAGTCCCTTCTAACCCTGATGAATACCAAAAGCTTGGTTCTTTTGCTCTTATTGGTTTACCCACTTCATACCCACTTCGTTTTGTTGATGAAAATGAACTTAAATCAAAGTACTCTATTATCATTGCTGGTGCCAATTTTGGATGTGGGTCTTCTAGGGAACATGCCCCTGTTGCTTTAGGTGCTGCTGGAACGAAAGCCGTGGTGGCCGAATCGTATGCTAGGATCTTTTTTAGGAATTCTGTGTCGACTGGGGAGGTTTATCCATTGGAATCAGAGGTTAAGATTTGTGAGGAGTTTACTACTGGAGATGTGGCTACTGTTGAGCTGGGTGAGAGCAAGTTGATTAATCATACTACTGGAAAGGAATATGCTTTGAAGTCTATTGGTGATGCTGGTCCTGTTATTGATGCTGGTGGGATTTTCGCCTATGCCAGGCAAACGGGGATGATTGCTTCTGCATCCTCTTAAACTTCGTTTTTTTGTGAGGTATGTATCTTTTTTTTGAAGCTTATGTAACTTGCTGTGAGATTTCATTATTGTGTACTATTGGTTGAATGATGATGATTATATTCGGAGTTTTTAATAGTGTTATTGTTTTGTTGATGGTATATTGGTATGAGACTATGTGTGATCACATTGACAATCTTGTAGTGTTCTTGTCACTTCATCATTGCCTTTGACATTCTTGGTGAGTGTACTAGGTGACATACTTACCAAGTAATTGGTTAAAATGATGATAGTGATGAGGACGAATTACTACGTGGTGGATTGGTAGAGTTTGTATCATAAAACCTTGAGAGCTGGTTTGGTTTGTTTAAGGGATAGGGATAGGGATAAGGATTAGCAATTTTTGATCCCTCCGCCCTCGTTCTTGATCCAACGTGGCTTTGTTGATTTACTACGTGATGATTATACTGAAAAAGCCCGAAGTCGGGGTATTTATTTCACTCAATCTTCTTATCTCTCTTCACCCTTCTCCCATGTTTGTTTAAGAGGATTTGTAAAATTTATTTGGGATAAGGACTTGGATAAAAATCCAAGTTATCCCACACCAAAATTATGCTTCGTAGAGGGTGGTTTAAGGGATGGGGATAGGGATAAGGGGTAAAATGACAAAGAATACCTTTAATGAAAAGGAGGAGAGAAGGAGAAAATTAGTTAGGTATTTAAGTAACTTCATTCTTTTTCCCAATCATATCCCACTCCATACCAAACATGGAGTAACTTATATTTTATCTTTATCCCATATCAATTCCTTATCAATATCCCAACGTTTTATCAATATCCCTATCCCCAATGCCCCTGTGTTATGGCATCAAATCCCACTTTGGGCACTTTGGAAGTGTGGTTTTTGTTACCTGTTCCCCGCTCCCAAATTGCCTTGCACTTCTCTTTACCAATCTAAATAACAAACAATTTTGAACGGTAAAATCTTAAATTCCTATGATAATACGTAATTTCCATCAATCTACTTCCATCTAACTTTGTACATTTTTTTGGAATTTCGTTTACCTAACCACCGATTACAGTATTTTTGACACTATAACCAGCCAAACTACCAATTCTTGGGATATATCTCACCTTCCCAAGAGTCTTCGTACCATCTTGCATAGTAATTATCATGTCACTAATGCCCTCAACCTTAATCTACCTCCTATTTCCCTTCTTCGACCAATAATGCATCTCTTATACATTCATCACTTAGGATAATCCATTATTGTGCTAGATATCAATCAAGTATTGCAATGACATCAGCAAAAATGTGAAGAACCAAAATGGGTTTAAGGAGGATAGTAGTATTGATGATCAAGTAATCTCAAATTCTCAATACACCTTACTTTTGAGGTGTAAGGGCTCTCCCACAAAAGAAAATTAAGAGAATGATCTCCACCAATTATCAGCATCACCTCTCACTATTTCAAGAGAAAATCGGAACATTATAACAAACTCACTCCCCACTCCCTTGCATAACATAATAACGACTTACTTAGATTCCCACCTCAGGCTCAACGGAGAAGAGTGTTGAGTTACTAATTTGCCCTTAGTGCCCTCAAGGTTGTAATACTGCCTTTGATGCCTTGTTTCTTTGAGCATAAGTGAACCTTAGTGGAGGACTAGTGTGGTTCCTTGCATAATGCTCCCTCTTTTTCTTATCACCCTTGAACATCCTCGTTTTTATCATATCTTCTTTAAACTTGGATGTCTCTGATCCTTTTATAATAATGACACTCCTTCTCAATGTGATCCCTATTTGGTCAATTAGATCTACACTTCGGTTGTTCGTTTTCCTTCTTTCTTCTTCACGACAAGAGCATCAACATCTCATTCAGAAGTACTCAACTTTTCATTCTTAAGCTGTCACATTTTCATGCAGTCAAAGTAGAATTCCCAATTAACAATCTTATCACAAGAGTTCTATACTTCCTTCTAGGGAGGGGGACAAGCAAAATTAGGGCTTCATCATCTTCTTTCTATTTCTGAACTAAACTGGACTGTTGTGTTATATAGAAGTGTTAATATGATCTCTAAGATTAGTGCCCTCTCCCATCTCCAAATCTTAGAGATCTTTCTTCAAATAATTCTTTTTGTTAATGTCTTTGACATAAAAAATTTCTCCAATTTATCCGACAACTAACATTGGATTCCTTGTTATCTAAAACATAATACTTGATTTCGAATGTAACGGCTAAAGGAATAGTACTTGCAAAGTTACAACGCAAATCTTCAACTTTTCCCTATCTTCATCTTTCATTGATTATGGCTTTGCTTTCTCCTAGAGCACCTTGTACAATCTTGTTGGACTAGAATGTTCTCGCTCCATGAATTATCGACTCCATGCTAATAGTAACCTGCTCTTGATATCACTTGTTAGAATCTTCGCTTCAAAAACAAGAAGATACCACTCAAGGATCTTTGAATCGTGGTTTAATCCACCTTTTCTTTTACTAATGAACTTCAAGCAATGACTACAATATTATTTTTCTTCCTACCAACATTGCTATCCTATATTTGTAAGACTTACAAGATCTCCTATTCCTACAAGATTTCTAAAATAATTAGAAAACCATATAATTGGAAATAAGTAATTTACTTCCTACCTAATCTCCTAAACATAATATATACCAAACTTATTAAAATTCCTAAAACACAGAGACTTCATATTGCATAATACCTCCTTACCCAAGTGAACTTCTAAATAATACTGGTGTGCTTCTTGGATGACAACCCAACAGTTCTAGAGGGCTAAAGCCCGGAAAAGCAAGGTGCACTGGAGATTTTCCAATTTTACGGTTTATCTCTCGATCTTCACCAAGTAAAAGAAAAAAAAAGAACTTATGTACGGCACCAGAGGATGGATCTTCATGGACAAGATTGCTTCTTTCATTGTGAGTGGTGGTTTTCTGTCCGTATGACATCTTTAGCCAAACAAAGTCTTTCTCTTCTAGGAAGGGTTGTTGAAGACATTGGTTTATGGAGCTGAACTATTTTGTCAGTGTCTTGGTGTGCTTTGTACGGGTGAAATTTATGCCATGCTTGCGCAATATTACTAAGGATATGTCTTAGTTGATTATGAACTTACCCCTAGAGTCCAGGTGAACTTAATAAAGTAAACATCTTGTCTGCGCTTAACAGTTGTATTTTTCTGTTAATCCATCACTATCACGTTCATTAAATCTCATCGATTGGGTATTACTATTTTGTTTTTTTGATTTACATGCTAATGCTTCCCAACATAGTTTAGTTGTGGCTCTGTTTGTAAGTATTTTAACACTGCCAAAATTTTAACAAGTGCCGGGTATGAACAAATAATGATTCATATGATTTACTCTATGCCACTCAATACTCGTGGTCTGTGTATGGATGTATTTTTAGTGTATGACATGTCACAGCTACAAATTTTGGATACTGGGAAGCAGTTGGAATATGGATATGTGAGCAGGGATACAAACTTATACCTGTTAAATACATATACCCATGTTTAGGTTAACTTGTTTGTTAGTTCCTTTTAGATATAATCCAAGCTCATTTTGGTCCAGATATCAATTTTTTTCTCTTTGCTTTTCCTCTCTTTTTACATTTTTTCTTCATGAATATCTGGGTTCAAGATATTTGAGGTGTCTAGATGAAGATGACTTGTCGGGCATGGATTACATAGTACATACCCTTTTGCAGTCGCGATTATCTAAAAACAAGTGCTTAGGACAAAGTAAGAAGTCAATGTAACATTACTTTGGAACATGACCCTACATGCCGTTGTGTTGAAGAGCAGAATGACATTGACATGGATTTAGATGATGTGAGGTAGGAACACTATTAAGATTGCTGAAGATATCACTTTGTAGAGTAAATGGATTTAGAAACACTATTAAGATTGCTTAAGATATCACTTTGTAGAGTAAATAGCGCAAGGCTCTAACATAACTATAGTGCTGTTTTGCAGCGACTCTCTTTTTCTGATCGTAGAGGCACATTGTCTTGCTAATATGAATAAGATTCTTTGGTTAAATAATTTGTCTGGTTCAGATGTTCAATACTGCTGTTCGGTTTTCCAACTTTGATCTTTAAGTTTTTAGCTCTTCTGCTTTTGTATTCTATTTTCTGTTTACTTATTTGAAATTCCACTTTTTTTCCAGTGCAGATCAACTTGATTCTAGTCAGACATGTCTCCACATTTCCAGATGGGATCCATAGATTTGCATTTCTTGGTCAATTGACTGTTGCCGTAATATTGTCATAAACCAAAATATGATTGTAACTCGTGCACTTAATTTCTCTGTTTAATTAAAGGAAATCTTAAGCTTGAAGTTTCTAAACTTATGTTAATTGATTGTAGTTGCGCGCTGAACATATTTAACTTATCTTGATTTGACGCCTTTGGAATAAACTTGAATAAGCCGAATAGAATGTACCCTAAGAAAACTATACGTCCAATTATATTTCATTTCTGAAATATTCTATCTTCATCACAAAACTGACTTGAAACTTGACTTTTTAAGGTTAAAGTAAGTTTACTTTGCCATATTGTGTTTTCTTTTTAAGCGGCCTCTGCTGATTTTGGGGCCATTTCAGGTATGGTGCACAATTCTTTCTTGTATCAAAGGTCAATATTAAGTTCTTGGGGCGCATCCCGATTAATTCTTATTACGTTAGCACTTAGCCTGAATGCTTGATAAACACTGCTTGCCGATCTGTTGGCTTACTGGGCTCCTTGTAGCAACGACCACGCACAATACTCCTTAGTCCACTGGGTATTACACTTCACCACATCATTCCACTTTTTGGATGACCCATAATTCTCGAGTCTAGTACGGGCTCAGGCGACTCGATTCAGGTATGGGTTGACGGCGAGCTTCCAAATCTTTAAGTAGGACACTTGATATCTAATCTCATCTTTTATTCACTTTATCCCTTGCTTTTTTAGACTGAATTGATGGAAATTAAGTTTAATTTACGTCTTTTGTGTTTTGTTAGTATAAGAGATATCATATATTATTATGTCTTATTATATTATCTTGATTCTAAGTCTGATTCATGTGTATCTTTTCTAAATCATAAAGATTGTATAACTCTATCTTTGTAACAATATATATAGTTGTTGTAACAGCCCCGATCAAATGAAATAATAAAATAATGAACAGTAGCGGAAATACTGTTGATCGGAGTGTCACTTGCTAATTGAAACATGGGTGTCTAATTTCATTAATAGAAAATCATGCTTCAAATATTCTCCAAAGTGAGGTCATAAGCCTCTTACAACCCAAGCCATCATATAATGATGAAATCCTGAAATGATAGTAAGTAAGAAATGATAACAAAAGACGAAATAAAAAATAAGCATAAAATCCTATCTCTCACTCTAGCCCATTAAACCACCCAATCATCATCTTTCTTTACCTGCAAAATATATATAAATGGGGTCCACAATCAGTGGGGAGCAACTAGCAGTCCTCCCAGGTTAAGTAAGATTCAATAAGCTAATTACGATAATCAACATCAATTATAGTATCCATAGCTTAGTCACATAACGACATAAAGATCAACCACATAAACTCCTTCAAAACATCATTCTATCAAAATAGACTCATTTTCCAAATATAAATACATTTCCAAAATGATAACTCAATACTTCACCAACGTCACATCATCATATCAACAACGTTGAGGGGAGAACTGAACGTAAGTGGATGGACATAAAACCACCCACGATCCAACATGGTGAAAGTATTAGGATACGCACAGCCAGCTTAGTGCACGATCACACCTATGTCGGAGTTTCGCTAGAACTCCCAGTGCTAGTTTCAACGCACCCATCTCAGTGCGCCGTACCCATCTCAGCACAACCTAACACTGGACGACGACTAAAACCATGTGGTCTTACGTACCCAGCTAGGTACGCAAGTTAAGCCCTAGTGCTAGCTCACACTAGAATGACAGTTCATACCAAAGACCCATCTCAGCCCATAGGATTTCTCTTCCTCAACAAAACAACCCATGTACCCAGCTCAGGACATGATTTTTTGACTCAATAAAATATCATTTCAGCAACTCTATGTACCCAGCTCAGTACAAGAGCAAAATCATATCAGCATTACTTTGTACCCAGCACAACACAAAGTAAAAATCATCTCAAAACAGTACCTTGTACCCAGCACAGTACAAGGTAAACATCATCTCAAAACACACTTTGTACCCAGCACAGTACAAAGTAAAAATCCTTTCAACCTTAGGATAAAACCATATAATAGTAATAGTAAACATGAGATTCCAATAAAATTATATTTAAAATCCGAAATACTCAAATCTTGATTTATTGGCATAAGTGGAACGAATCCGACTTAATATCAATTCAACAACATTTGGTTTGAAGATATATAATTTGGATATTATATAAAATCTAGGACATACAAATCTTGTATTATTGGCATAAGCGGAACTAATCCAACTTAATGTCAAGTTAACAACATTTGGTTTGAAAATATATAAGTTGAATATTATATTAAATTCAAAATACACGAACCTTGTATCATTGGCATAAGTGGAATTAATCCAACTTGATGTCAACTCAACAACATTGGTTTGAAAATATATAGTTTGAAACGAATATAAAAGTTCCAAGAAATCAACGAAATTGTTTATTAATTATCAATTTACATACTTTAGTTTAATCAAAAATGAAAATAATAATTTTCCTTAAACTCTCTATAATAAAATCATTTTATAATGTAAATTTAACCTCAAATAACCTTTTAAAATGGTCTAAAAGTTGCTGCCATTTTTCTGAAAATACTAAGGATTTTCGGCAATTAGGTTTTTATTAAGCAATAACTTTGAATTAAAACCATTAAATTATATAATAATAATCTAAATTGTTTTAAATCAATATAGGCACGAAACAAGGGGGTTTTAGCTAAATATTATCAATTTTATTTTGATTAAAAAGGGTAAGCTAAAATTTGTAGTTTTTCGAATAAAACAATTTTACTAACCGATAAATAGTTCAACCCTTATACACAACAAGCCAAGTAAATTAATCAATATAATAAAATAATTAATTTAAATAATAAATATCAGTAATTTAACTAATTTTCGTGCATATAGAAAATATTTCATAAGATAGATTTAATTTACCCCAAAAAAAATACTTTCGGTAATAATTGCACAATTAACACATTAATTACCATAATTCAAATAAAATCATACCAACCAATTTTTAACATGCAAGAGCACATATACATTCCAAATAAATCATATATTCGACATGCATACATATATAATAAATAATATAATTTATACACTCAAATATACACATATGTAATTCAAAACTCATAATTACTAATTAATTCATAATAAATCAGAAAATTCAAATATATTTCACAAAAATTCACATAATTCATACCAAATAATAATATAAATATTTATACTATAATAAATATAATTTACTCTAATTAACTTATTAATCAAAATTAAACTAGGATTAAAGCTAGTTACCTCAATTTCGATGGAAAATAGAATAGGAATAATAAGAGAATAAGAGCTAAGATTCTTCCTCTTCAACAAGCTCTAACTCTACTACTTCACCTCCTAAAATTATCCCAACCAAAAATTGGAATTAGAATTTGGAGTAGAAATTGGTAGAAATAAATAGGAAATTGATGAAAATGACGTTGTAAATTCAATAATAATTTTTCCAAAGCTCAAAAATTCTTAAAAATTTATGGAGAGCAAGAAAATCAGGAGGAGAGGAGAGGGGAAGCTCACGGCAGCCACAATGGTAGAAGGAGGTTGAGGAATGAAATATTTTTTACCAAAACTCAATTAAATAAATGAATTTGACCATAGGGTCAAAGGGGCTACAAGTGGGGTCAAAGGAGGGGTTGCTTGTGCAGGAAAAATGCTGATCTTGTCCCCAAAAATTAGTCCACATTCATCCAAGTGGTTTCCTTGGGCTCCAAGGTCAAAATTTTTAAAGATAAAAGCCTAAAAAGCAATTCTTTTGATGTTTAAATAATTAAATACCATAAAAATCCGAAAATCAGCTTTTATTAACACAAAATAATATTTTTGTAATTAAATAAAATATTATATTTTAAAGTAATTAAATAAAATTATTTTTATCATTTTTATCAAACAATTGCGTAAAACCGAAGACAAATCGATTAAAAATCCAATCTTCGTAAATAATTTTCACAAAAATTATTTTGGCATCATAAGAATAAATATAACATTTGAATAAAGTTTAAACATGATTTTAAATAATTATCTATTAAAAATAATATTTAATAAGTGAAAAATAGTAAAAACGGAAAGGAAATTAATTAAATAATGAAGGTTAGACGCGAAAAATTTAGAGTGAAATTTTGAGGTGTTACAGTTGTACCTTTTCATGAATATAATCAAGCTTTCTCATTCTATCATAACCTTATCATGATATCATGAGCCTTGATCTTTTTAGTGTCCATGAATTCCGCTGCCCAACCACTCTTCCTCTATTTTCCATTAATGGCATGGTTGTGAAACTATCACCACCAAACAAGACAAACGTTCCTGCTTCTCCATCAATGGTATGGTTGTATGAACTACCACCACCAAATATGCCAAACTAGAGAAAGCTTCGAACCCAAAATTATTACTATCTTCTCGGGCGCCCCGTAGTTTATCTACCATGACTTGCCAAATTTGACCTTCTCTCCCAAACACTTATTCACAAACATTGTCACCATCCAACCTACTATATGTCTATATATCACCATTGTGATCTCCTCTTTCAATGGTGGTATACTTCTCTAATACGAGCTAGAAACAAACTAGCACATTAGTCTTCTCTTTTTCAGTTCTCAAGTAATTGTTTTTTTCTTTGAACAAAAAAAAAAAGACTCATTAAGCCAACTCCTTTCTTCTTTTTCTTCTTTCTTTTTTAATACAAAAGCAATACTCTCTCCGTTTAAAAAAAAAAAATCCATCCTCCTCCATACCCATCCCGTGGCTCTTCCCAATACAACAACGTCCCTCCTCCATCCCTACCCAAAACCAAAAAAAAAAAATTCCTTCTCTTAGATTACTAAAAAGAACCTTCTAATTATTTTCTCTTTGGTATGTGCAAAGTGCAAGTTGCACACAATAATGCCTAATTGCCTACATGCCGTCTTGTTTTTCCCTCTTTACCCCTCTTCACCCTCTTGAAGAACTACTTCTTTTTATATAAAATTTTTTTTAAAAAAAAAGATATATTGTCATGATCAACATCGTCTCGCAGCAACTCAAGCAATGACCGTTTTTCATCTTCAAGATTGGACTTTGCCTTCGGTTGTCCATCTTGCGGGGGCATATAAGCGATATCATATATCTCTTGATATATATCTTTCATTATTATGTAGATATCATTATGTCTTATTATATTATCTTGATTCTAAGTCTGATTCATGTGTATCTTTTCTAAATCATAAAGATTGTATAACTCTATCTTTGTAACACTATATATAGTTGTACTTTTTCATGAATATAATCAAGCTTTATCATTCTATCATAACCTTATCAGTTAGTTGAATAACTTTTGATTTTACGAAAAAAAATGAAGGGGACCTATAGGAGAGAGATAGAGAGCAACATTATCCCAAAAAGAAAGTATCACAACTAATTTCAAACTTCTTGATATCAAAAATAAACAATCTAAAAATGCGGAGGAAGTATTTAGTTCCTACAAGCAATGTACAAAGGCTCCCATGCCTTTCTTGGTTGGACCAACCCAACCGACGAATTACATTCATAATTCCGTTCATTACGTTTAGTTCGGGTCAAAATAACCGGAACTTGTCAGTCAATGCTAGCAAGTGTCTAAGAAATTGTAATAAATTTTACAAATATTTATGTACAACTTATAAATTTTGGCATCTTTATTATAAATAACATACCGTACATAACATATCGGTTCCTGCAGAACCAATTACTACTTTGTCTATTGATAGGGTTTATTATATGTCAAAACCTAGAGGACTAGAGTGTTATGTGATCAAACTCTACTAGGGTACTTTAGAGCTGTGGTTAACATTCCTCTAACTCTTGAAGTGTCTTGCATTTCTCCTTATCAAACTAAATACAAAACAATATCTAAGCGTTAATTTAAATTCCTATTAGTACAAATGAAAAGACATATCTTGACAGAATTTGAGATAGAGAGGATGAAAAATTACCTCATAATTTTGTTTTAATGAGTAAAATATACTTCGTATATTTTCAAGGGAAGTATGTGTATATCGCAAAAGTTAGTGTTAAAATTAATTTAAAGTGGAGAAGCAAG
The DNA here is from genome assembly GCA_947645195.1 of Patellifolia procumbens. NCBI lineage: Eukaryota > Viridiplantae > Streptophyta > Magnoliopsida > Caryophyllales > Amaranthaceae > Patellifolia > Patellifolia procumbens. The sequence goes on from CANSGD010000972.1 coordinate 6,549,960, forward strand.
CTACTATATACTATATTTGTCTTATAAACTTTACCTAGGATACCTGTTAATAAGTATACTAGTCGACACTATGTATTTCTTTACGTAAAACATAGGCTTATGTATTCACGACCAAATTTATCATAGATAGATAAACCATACTCTCAATGTAAACATAGAAATGGAAGTAGTGTTGACAGAAGCATGTGAAAAGTAAACAAAATAGTGGCATATCATTTATATGGATGAAAATGTTTATACACAATATAACAACCATTTTGACCTCCATGTGCTACAACATTTGCCTTAGGCACCTAAGCATCTAAACAAACCCGCTCGTTCTTCACTTGATGACACGCTTTTCGTGTACTTGTTGTTGGACAGCATCGGGCCTGCCGCTTGTAAAGGCAGTCGTCTTGCCTTCGAGGATGACGACTCAGAATGGCTATGATGGTTGAAGCGGAGATAGCTCTGTTTCCTCTCATGGTCCAGGTCTTGGTGTTCGAATTTCCCTTTTGAGATTGGGTATTTGGTATCAGCAACTCGGGCATGATCAGGGGACCTGTGGCAGTAGTGGTCGCCACGGTCACTAACAAGGAAGGCTCTCTTATTCCGCCTCTTCTGGTCATCATCACAATCATGGTAATGCTCGTACAGTTCTTTACTTGGGGACCTTCGAGCTGATGTTGGCTTCTGCAGGCGGTCCAAATAAGAATTTGTCAGTGGCGTAATTTTTGGCCTATATATTATGTATAAGAAGATCACTTATTAATTTATAAATATTCTTTACGACAAATCATTATAAGCTGATAAAATAAAGAGAAACATCTAATTACAGAAGAAGAGAGTGTATCATCTCAATAATAGACAGGCTAGGAAGCAACTGAAACTTGCCAAAATACTTGCTAAATCGAAAAAGTAAATCAAATTTTATAACTTCATTCAACAGATAGAATGAAATGTTTGCAAAACAGGGAGAGCAGAGATTTGGATTACTATATAACATACAGGTTTGGACTTCACAGGCGAGGCATTGGCATCGCTGCTTCTTTCTCTGCCATAATCATTATCTCTAGAAAGGTCACTCCTGCAACACAAGTTCAATTTAAGATCAGATCAGCGTGTTCACCACCAATTTCATATACACACAAAACCACCAACAAGAAAAAGATCCACAGCTTTCGTACACCAAATACTATTGCAGATTTTTTTTCCCGGTTCTAAAAACTTCACCTGTTCTTAAAAATAAATTCCCACACCCCGCATTGACAACTTGTTTTTCATCGAAACAAATGTTTTCAAGTACAATGCTACTCGATTTGTCTTTAAAGCATATTTTCAAAATATATCAACTTATATTAATAACTGACGGCCACGTTGTTATAAGTTCGCAGGTGTGATGTCAAAGTCTTGTAGTTTTATTTAAGGACGGAGGATTGGAAGATGGAAGTATATGCCTATGGTTTTACCAATTGTCAATCCTCAATTAATTTAACCCACCATACAAGACACAAAAACCATCCAATGATCCAAAGTTCATTAATTGTTACCTTTTAGTCCGTATATCCATCTCTCGCTTTCTCTTTACACCAGGCTTCCTAGCCTCAGACTCTTCTTTACTCAACAACTGTGGCCTAACACTTGTGTTTGCACCAAACTCTTCTGCGAGATCCCTGGATAGTGGAAACAATTCTCAGGTTACTTTTCTTCTTACATGAGGAGGCAAAAAATTTATAGCAATTTCCACCATAGGGCATAAAAGCAGGCACACATATGCTATAGAAAGACACATAAAAGAAATACAGAGTATCAATAAAAATCAAAATTCAGTAACACACCTCTGCAGAGGAGGAAGCATCTGTGGCATCATCAACCATTGTGCTCCGTAAGGATCTGGAGCAATAAAGTTGCCGAAAGGCATATCCATAGGCATACCCATGTTATAAGGCATGTTACCACCAAAAGGGCCCATGAATGCATCCACTGCAGGTTGCATGCCTGGCCAGCAAGGATATAATGTAGAAGGGCCCATATGTCCATCCATCCCAGACGGCATACCAACCCATTGCCTGTCCGCAGCTGCAACATACCATTTCATGCCTAGTTAGAAACCACCACAAATCGTAAACGAGCCAGTGTGCTTTTCCATTATAGAGAGAAGCACAAAAATAAATGAACAAAAAAGAACCTCATTGGAACCTCCAAAGAAGTTTTAGCAATGAGAAACAAGATCAAAAGAAAAAGATGTACCTTTTAAAGCAGGCAGCTTCTTTTTTCTTTTTTTTCCTGAAAAATGTAGGAAAGAAATTGGATTAGAGATAAGTTCAATGCACTAACAAACAAGCAAATCCAATTGCCCCTCTGCTAATACGATACTTCAGCAACATTTGTGCAACAGTTACTATTTCATCAGGAATTACCCAATTTTCATGCCAATTTCATCAACATATGTTATTCAACTCAAGTACATTTGACTCCCCCCCCCCCCCCCGAAGAAACAAAATCTTTTTTTTAGTCAAATGCATGTTAGAATAAATGTGAAATCCAATTTCTGCGCTATTTGTTTATAATGAAAATTTTGCTGCAGTAATTGGGAGCAAAGTTTTGGATTGTCAGTGTCATGTTCTATAAGTTCATTGCGTAACTGGAATTTCCAGATGAACTGAACAGCAAATCCACTAGCAGTGAACACATTGGCATTGCTGTTAACTAGAAATACATGTAACTTACCAGGTTCAATAGCAGCCATTTTTTGTTGAACTTCTCCCTTGACAGGTAGAGCACTGCTCTGTGATACAAGTTTATTCGCAGTAACAATTTCATGTGTAACTTCAGATACATCTCGAACTTTAGTAATCTTCCCTTCTGCTAAGGACTGTGGTTGTACTTGCTGCTGTAGAGATTCACTAGGTTTACTACCATCCACATTCTCCTTTACATTTAGCGTTTCTTTGGCATCTAGAGGTAGTGTTTGCTCCCCTATCGACACATCAGATTGAGTAGGTGATGGAATCCTTGGTTGAGGACCGCGTGCAGACTCCATATCTGAATACACAATAGAGGTTCAAGCCTAGATAATGGAAGGAGAAAAACAATGGTATCCAGAAAAAAAGACAATGTTAACTACCTTGAACTTCGAGAGAAGTCAGAGAACTCTTTGCACTTGTAGTATCTACAGTGCTGTTACTAGACTCTAACATGCGGTTAATTGTATCCCGTAGTGTCATATTAGGCAGAAGATAATCTGCAAGTATATCTCTTGTTCCACAGACACACACTGATTTTGAAATCAGATAATCCCTAATGCCTGCGGTCAAGGTTGAAGATTCAATGAGAAATAAGATTAATAACTTGTCCGTTCCTCGGGTTAGTTTTAACACAAAACATGAATCAATCGAAAAATTACAGAAGTTCACTATTTGCATCAGTATCATTGAAAACAACATAAAACATTTCAGAATTATACATATCCCAGTAGAGTATCGCATAGACACCTCTAGCATGCCATAGCAAATGGACAAGGTACATCACTAAGTTAACTCATCCTAGCCCACGCAAAGGAGATTAACACATGACCCATTCAAATCCAACAATCTCTCGTTGTTATATCTTAAAAAGTAAGTCCCCTCCAAGAAACCAAAGCAGGAAAGCACATCCATATTCTATGAAACAGACAGGTATCGATCATTATGCCAAGTTGCAACTTTCATCCTTCATCTCAAACCATGAATTACTCACAGCTCTCGAGACACAACTTCAAAAAATTAATCTCAAATTAGGTGTAGGCGAAAATTTTAAAAATATTTATATTTGGAAAGTACATATTGACACGCATCAAACAAAATCCTACATAATAAGGATATATGTAGCAAATAAAAAGAGATGGGAGAATAAATAACAATAAAAGCACAAAAACGGCCAACTTGGAATTAAGGGGATATGCTTCAATATCTCCATATCCACAAAATAAATACAAGTCCAAAAGTCATACAATCGCCACAAGTTAACATACACGTGAATCTTGTGAAAAAAACTTCATACTTGAGAGTTTGGGCTTTACAATATATCTTACATTTGTCACAGAAACTGTTAAAACAACACTTGCTGGAAAAGACGGCGTCTCTCATCACTTCTTTGCACAGTGGACAATGGAGTTCTGGTGGAATATCTCCAAGAGAACGAGTTGAAGGTAGGCCTTCCATTTCTTTATCAAAGGCAGCCCTGTAGTGTTGAAGTGCCATGTCAGCTCAAGATTCCGGCACAAGAAACGCAAGATATTGCTAACTAAGCAAGTGAACATACTCATTTAGCTTCATAACTGCAGCAGTGCCACTAGGCAACGCATAGCAGCCGACTTCTGTAGGTACAAGCATCGACTTTGGAATACCAGTAGGATGTCTCACTTTCTTGATGTCATAGTTGGTGTCACCATTGGTTGGACAGTGCTGAATAAAATGACCTGAAATAAGTTAACCATGAACGATAAGCATCATTAAGTTAAAACAACTATCGGCGTAATAAGCATGAATAGACAAGAAACTTGACCACAAACAACAATAATCATAATGATAAATACAACTAGCAACATCAAAGGCATGAATAGACAAGAACTCACCAGGAACCTTGCACCTGTGACAGACATAGCCTTGTGGAGGTGTTTTCCACTCCAAACCACCACGACCTAATCAAGGACAGTAGAGTCATTTTCAAATCCAAACCAAATAGACTCATAGAAAGGTTTTGATAGGAATATCGGATATGCCCAACAACAAAAGAACATGCCCCCTCAACGATAAGTTGACTCTATTACGAAAATAAGCTTTTAAGGACATACCAAAACCTCGGCCACCCTGTCCATCTCTTCCAAAGCCTCTCCCTGTGCCAATACCATCAGAACGATGACTGCATAATTTACAGAATGCGCCTTTCAGTACATACAAGAATATTCATGACGGCCGACTGTATATACAATACAAGAATAACATCCATAGTGATAATAATATAAAATAGAATATATATCTCACCTCTGCCAGTCAAGACCAGAGTTTCCAACTAAATCCATGATCTTGTCGTCCTCATCAGCTTTGCTTGGAGGAACTGAAGACTGTAATGAGTTGCGGCATTGTCCTAGTATCATCTCAGGGGTTGATTCATATAGACTACTTCCAAATTCATCATCCAATTCTGAAGCTTCATACTGAAAATAGTAATCAAAATCGTCAGTCACATTTAAGATTAATGTGACTAATATAAACACATTTGAGTAGTGAATGTATACATCTAAAAAGCCTGAGGAGTCAGCAGCTGTGACATTGCATTTTGCAGGTTGATTATCCTGTACCCGAGTCTCCACCTTCGGCCTATAGGAAAAAGCGGAAATCCTTTAAAATGATAAAATTTACTTCTGTTAAGAATGTACAATAGACAGCATAAAAGGATGTAATCCATAACATGATACAAATTCTGCTTAAGAAACAACAACCACTGCTATCAACAAAACATGATTCGAGCTAAGTTTGGAACAATACTTTTCTGGTTGAATAACAATAGGCGCCCGACGTAGTCCAGGAACTCGACGTATAATAACAGAAGTATTTGCTGGAATCAACATTGCTTCATCAAGATACTCTGAAATCACAGAACAGAGAAAGTATCTATATAAAGCTGCTAAAAAAAACTTTGCTAGAATATCATGTTGTATTTTTGTGGGCAATCTAAAATGTCAAATCAGCTATGTAGTATTATTAATGACTCTAAGCTCAACAGATGTTGGAAAATCTAAACCATCTCAAGGACAACTCAATTGAGTTTGTAAAACATGTTTTTATCCATATAACACGATTTTAACGCGGCCTTTATCCAACTAATGTGCTTAGCAGATTACTACCATCCTAAACTTGCCATACCAAAAAATCAGTGGCTATTTAGAACAGGATGTTTGATTCTCAACCTAGTTAACTCGATTACTAGAAGAGTTAGTAATTAAAAGACTGGTGTTCCATGTGATGATAAACATGTATAATCGCGTAAATCAGAGGCTACAATCATTGAGCTTGGAGGCGCGAAAGTGGTGAAGTCATCCTAAGTTGCTCATTGTTCGGACAGGTTTTTGGAGTTAGCTCACCCTCGCAGGATCGCCACCCTTTGTCCCGGCCATTGTAGCACGTGTGATTAGGCCCCGTATTTAACAACTACAATTTTACTCAAAATTTAAGGGGGTGGCTTCACCACTTTCGCGCTAATGTTTTATCAATTGCAGGTTTCAAAACATAGATAGAATGCATTCATGAAACCTCATATAAGTTTGGTGACAGCGTTTTAAAAAAAGACCAACCTTCATTAGTTTGAGCGTTGGTAACGATGAGGTCAAAATCAATACCCCTTTCCAAATGCTTTGATTTATATATTGTTTGTTTCAAATCGAATAGTGATATGAATCGACCGATCATAGGGATCGAGTCATAATCTTTTGCACTTTTGAACTTATAATGCACTGCCATAATATCTCCTTCTTTCAAACACAAATCGATCAAATCGAACTAATTAATCACGCACTAAAAACAGAAACACTGATTACAAAGGAGCAAGGATTGAAAACACAGCTCCAATCGAACTTCAAATTACAAACAAATCAAACGAAAGAACAATGAAAATATTATCTTCGCTTCAAATTCCTCTCTTAGTATTCTTGATTTGACGCCGAATTCTTCAAATCAGACACAAAAAAACGTTCAGATTAAAGTTTCTAAAATCTGAACGATTTCGCTTTGATCCGAATTGATCGTAGCGATCTTCAAGTGCTATATGATTACCGACTGCTGAAAGTTGATTTCCGATTTCTGCAGCGTAGATTGCGATCAAGATTCCTTCAATTTCCTTAAAAAATCTTCAGATTAGAGAACTGAAAACCGCGATTCAGAACGACGTACCGAAAAATCGAACGCTAGAAGAAACTATCTGGAGAAAATCTCAATTTTCTCGACGATCAAACAGGAATATGGAAAGATGAACGGGAAATTAGGGTTAGGGTTTGTGTTTAATAGGCTGGGAATATAGGGGTCGAAAATTTGAGGACGAGTTTTATAAAGTTGAAATTGTGGAGGACAGGAAAGATAAGCGCTTAATTTATATAGGGAGGGTTGTATATTTATACTTGAAGGCTTGAAGCACAAGGAAAGCTAACGCGGTTAGGAAATTGGTTATCGACCAATAAAGGCGGTGGATATAATCTATTCCACGTTTTGGTAGGTAATAGGTTAATGGATGGAAATTTCTAAGTTGATTCTATTAACAAAGGCGGTTATGCGTTACTCTCTAATCTCCTTTCTTAAGCGACTTTGACCGCATAATCTCCTTAATTAATAAGAAAGATATAATTCTATATTTCTATCAAAAAAAAAGAAAAATATAATAATGTGATATCGACATATAATACGGAGCAGTTCAGCAACACTAGTTATAGTCAAGATTTCTTTCCAGAAAGAACCTAATAAAACACAAGTTTTGTAGGGAAAAACTTAATAAATTTTTTTTTGTTTAAAAGACCTGTTAAAATACTTATGGTTGTTAATAACAACCAATTTATGATTTTCTGGCCAAAAATACAATATCTGTAAATAATAGGATAAAAATAGGATATTAGAACTTAGAAGAATAAATTAAATACAACTTAATCCAAGATATAAGTCTATAGAGCAATAAAACTATGGGCATGTTCTCTTCGAATTCTAGCTGAACTGAACTGAACTTATTGGAGCTGAACTGAACATAACTGAACTTATTGGCGCTGGATTGAACTGAACTTATTGGAGCTGAACTGAACTGAACTGAACTTATTGGAGCTGAACTGAACTAAACTGAACTTATTGGAGCTGAACTAAACTAAACTGAACTGAACTAAACTGAACTGAACTGAACTTATTGGAACTAAACTGAACTGAAAATAAGTTGAACAGATTAGGCCCTATCTAACTACTCCCTCAAAAGAATTACAAAAAAATACACGATTAAAGAATCATGTGCCATACACAATCACAAGCTCCTGTTTTTTCATGTAAACAATCACAAACTTCCTCAAATGACCAACTAGTCATATATGCACGCGATGTGTGCCACGCGCTAGATTAATATGTAAGGATTTGGGACAATTATATTGTAATTTCTCCAGTGTATAAATATTTTTCATACTTTTAAAAATAATTGTCAAGTTTTAGTTATTTTGTTTTTTAGAGGGTGTAACTGTAATCTCAAAAGTGTTTAAATAGTGAAACAATTTAAAGACATAAAAAAGAGTAATATATATTAGAGAGTAGATTAGCCATAGTGATTAAAAATAAATGCCAAAATTTACAAAAGATCAATGGAAGATGTCATTAGCATCATCATTCATGACTAAAAAATGCATCATCCTAGCCCTCTACCACTTCTCACTCATCCTAAAATACTCTATCATGTTTCATGATCAATTTAATTTCACTCATGAGCAATCAATTACTCATGTGTTTGAAAATAAAATAATCAAAAGTAGATTAAAATATAGCCAAGTGGGTGTCTATTTATAAATCTCAAGAAAATATAACATTTGAAAATTTTTTTAGGTGTTTTTGCTTTGTAGATTTTTAGATATGTTAGTTTGAAATTTTAAACATTTTTTGCTAAAAATATGATGGCTATATTTGGAAATAAAACTTAATTATTTAATAGCTTTCTTGATTTTTTTTATTTTTTTGGTGTCCACCCCCCCTTCTTCCCTTTTAGTATAGAGATAAAAAGAAAGAGAAAAAAATATAATAAATTATAGTTTTTAGTGTATTAATTCATCAAACTTCATCACCACACTGCTATTCTAGTGTTTGAAATGTTAATATGCATTAACGTTCCCCAAACTCTAGGTACTCTCCACCCCTACCGCTAATCTCTACTTCAACCACTATTCAAAATCACTTTTATTTTTTATAGTAGCATTTTGACCTTGTCAAACCTCTACCTCTACCTCTACCTCTACGGCTCTACCTAAAAAGCTATTACCAAACACGTCTTACAGTCTCACATGACATGTGATTCGATACGTGCATATCAATAACAAACACATATAATGTATCCAATTTTAATAGCATTGACACATATATATCACTTTTATGAGTGCTAGAAAATTGATATTTATAGGCTTACAATAGTTATTTAATTTAAAAAATAACTAATTGTATTCAAAACCAATGCTTCCTAAATCTTAAAACATAGGACGGTCCATGATTTATACGAAGCTAGCATTGCGATGCTTAATGAAGCATTTTGTTGCTTCATGTATGATGATGCTTCCACCTTAACAAATCATATTTAATTTCCATCATGCACCACAATTAGTTAGTTTTGCATATCCAACAACTTTTATTTCGGTTGATTGCCCAACATGCCTTTTCACCACTATATACAATATAATTGCACATCTTTTTTGAAATTGAAGGTAAAATAGACTTTTCATGTAGATTTATTTAGTATTTTTATCAAGAGTAAACTAATATTCTCATGTGGGCACCATCACCCTCCTCCTTTCCCGTATATAATAGAGATATTTTAATAATAACTCAGTTTATTATAATTTTTACTTAGGTCAGATAGGAGATATATTGGTATACGCGTTTTGAAAAGTGCAATAAGTTAAATGGTGCATATAATGGACTAAGAGAGCCGTAGTATGCTAAGCTTTTATTTAATTGCCACAAAGTAATCGCTTAAACCTCTTAAAAAGTCATTGAAAATACTTCCTCCGTTTCTTTTTAATAGCAACAAAGGAATTTTTCATGTCTCACAAATAATACCCCTTTGTTGCAATTAAAAAGAAACGGGGGAAGTAATAGTGTTGATAATTATTGTCTAGTTTTCCTTTAGAATAAATAAATATAAAATAATAGCTACGGGTAAGGTTCGAATAAACCCAAAATATATTAGGTTTAAATAAGTAGCTTGCTAGGTTTTGTAAGATGCATGACAATAGGCATGATTTTGAAAATCCCTTCAGAAATTGGTTATCAACTCCACTCCATTAAAAGTATTTGGAAGATCCCTTGGGAAATTGACGTGAGTGTTTGTGATGCAGGGGAAGACTTGAAGAATTTCAACTCGGTCTCGAACAACCATTACTTCAGAGAGGCTAACCAAGCGGCGGACTACATTGCTCACAAAGGCCATATGGACACTAATCTTTGTTATAGGTTTTCTTGTTCTGATACTACTTTCAATTCTATCATCCGTAAGGACGCTTTAGGTTGGTCCAGTGTTCGGACCTAACCTAGTTTTTCTTGCCTAATAAATAAATAAATAAGTGTGCGGTTAAACATAGCCCGTATTTACTAGCTCACAGCCCGTATACGTATAAATACGTGGTAGAAAATTCTATATTACCCCCTCTTTCTTCCTTTTGAATAAATTCAAAAAACAAATTTTTTTAAATTAAATTTTCATGAAACCGGATGGACTTTCCCGTATTATCCATTTTTCATGGAACCGGGTAGAGTTTCCGGTACACGTTATATTAAATTTTTTAATTAAAAAAATTGAATTTTTTTTTGAAAAATAAAAAATCGGACACAAGTTATATTTAGTAAGGGTTTTAGACAATTTACTATAAAATACGGGATGTGAGGTGGTAAATACGGGTTATGTTTAGTAACATCCATAAATAAATAGGCACAATTTTGAGAAACTAGTCTGATATGCATGCGATGCGTGCGAAACGATTAAAAACTTAATGAGTAAAATGATTGATCATCTAATTAGTGTAGTGGTTAAGATATTCCTTTTTTTATATTTCTTTTTTCTTTTTTTATTATTTGACTTCCACCCTTCCTCCCTTATATAATAGAGATTTATTAGTGCTCGTAAGTCATGACAGATTATTGATAATCTGTACAGATTAAATTTAGAACTCTTTTGGAAAATTTAAGTCCGAGTCCAGTAAAAAATTTTCCAATCCGGTATAGTCCAAGTTTGGACTGGATTAGACTAGAGTTTAGACTTCTCCAAGTCAACTTAACACCTCTAGACAAATACTGCATCAGCATTTGATTAACTTGGACCGAAAATAGTTCCATCCTAATTTTTCCCACTTAAAAGATTTTCAATAATTGTAGGGGTAATTTCTGAAGGATCCATTTGAGGGGAAGTGAGGAACTAAAGTTAGAAGTATTTTATTTTGTAAATGGGTATAGGCAGAGGTGGCCATTGGGCGGGCTGGCTATGACCCAACCCTAAACCGGTCCAGTGAAAAACAGGTCCAACCCTGAACTGAAAAAATCAACTCTGAACCGGCCCGCCCGGTCAAGGATATGGTTCTCTTCAGTTTCATGTTTTCAAATTTCAGAATCGACCCTGACCCTGACCCGGCCTGTAAATCAACCCACTCTTGAACCGATGGTTGAACCGGCCCATTCTTGAATTAGCCCTTAGACCGCCTCTAAACTGCCACTAAAACCTTATACCGTAAATTTAAATCTTGAACCGTAACGTTATACCATATACCCTAAACCCTAATTAAAATCTTAAAAATTATGATTATTCTTATGAATTACAAGTGGACTATGAAAGATTATGATTTTGATAAATGAATCATAATTATGATTATGATTTATTATCTATGAAATTGAACTATGATTATGATCAATAAACTTTAAATTATAATTATGATTAATAAACTATAAATTATAAACTATAAGCTATAATTATGATTATGATTAATAAACTACAATATATGATTATGATTATGATTATAATTAATGAGCTTTTGTTATTGGGAGTTGCGATTGGTGAAATTTCTATATGGAGTTCGTATTTGATTTACTCCATGAGTTATTATTTTTAAGAATTATCCTTTAATAATAATAATAATAATAATAAAATTACTTCAGATGATTTTCCAATATGAAAAAATATATATTAAAAAAATAAAATAATCGTGAACCGACACTGAACCAGCCCTGAACCGACACTAAATCTAGCCCTGAACCGACCTTGACCCTGGCAGTGAACCGGCACTGAACCGTTCCCGAACCGTCCCCGAATCGGTTCAAATTCAGAAAAACATTACCCTGAACCAGCCTGGGGTGGTCTCAGGGTTGGATCAGGGCCAAGTTTTTGTGATACGACGCATACATAATCCAACACTGAACCGACACAACCCGGTCCGTGGCCACCTCTAGGTATGGCCGTATGGGTCACAAATTATGACTTGTAAAACAGCCTAAGATAGTTTGCCAGCTAAAAATGCTTGACATACGGCCCATACCAATCTAAGAATAACAAAAAACTTGACAAAAATGGATACAACACGAAACTAAATTTCGAATATTCCAATCTCTCACCTTTTCCCAGAATTGACTTCACATTTCACGTCTTCCATGTAAAAGAGATGTAGTAGGCAAGTAAACCGATAACAGCTATAATTAAATAAATCTTCTATATAATCCTTCTTCTGGTCCCTAATCATGTATAGCAGAGGGGGAAATTGGAGGAGAGCGAGCAATTGATTGAGAGGGAGACACTAAAATCCTTGCCTATGTTATACATCAGTCAATAACAATGATGATACAATCACAACATACGCAAGGAAAAAGAAAATGGCTAACTGGATGAAGAATTTCGGATTTTCCCTCATGTTCGGTGCTGTCACCGCCCTGCCAAATAATAGAAGTCGAATTTTATAACAAAGAAACCATCAATTCAGTTCACCTAACTAGAAAATCTCATTTCAAAGCGAAAGATACTTACCTTGCAACACGCTGAGAAAGTCTATGAAAGGGCAAGCTCTGGATGAACACAATCCCTGGCCCCGTTAGAGTAGCAGTCACTAGATTATCCGCCTACAATCACAACCACCGCTCATAAGCTGAGTTTAATCAGAGCCATTGAACCAATATGGTGCAAGCCGCAAGGTAAGCACTGCCAAATTACTCGCAAGAACTCTTACAGTTTGTTTGGAAATAAAAATGGAGAGAAAGGTTTCATTTTCCCTTGTTTTGATACAAGGTAGGGAAAGGGAAGCGAACGGAAGAACATAGGAAAGTTTGATTTTTATTTTTCTGCCACTGTTAATAAACCAGATCCTTAATGTCGGAAAATTTTGGAAGAAAGATGCAAGCTCAATCCTGCCTCCCCTTCCTTCCTCTTCCCTCCTCTACCTTTGCCTCTATCAGTGCTATTCAGACAAAGTGCATTACATGCAAATGCAGCCATTTCCTCAGTTAAAAAAGTACAAGAAAAATTGCTGTTAAGAGATCACCAGGAATGGGCCTATATATCTCGAACCTAAAGACGAAAATAAAACCATGCCCTTTTCACAAATTAAAAGGATAATTGACTTCACAAAAAAGCAGCAACTTACCCCGAAAACACCCCTTCTCATAGGACCATTATATTTAACTTCAACATTGACTGTGCTTGTCACGGCAACGATGCAAGATGCATCAACTGCAAGTACCTCCCCAACCTCCAGGTTTTTCTGCACAACTGAAGGCAAGTGAATTGTGAAACAATGTTGCAAGAATGGCATTTTACTACTTATATTGGAACCCAAGTCATTAAGCTAAACTGAAAAGGCCATGTGAAAAGACAGCGTATCTTGGTGCTTATCTATTCGAGTCTTTGGACACGGTTAATAATATTTTTCAACGAAATACAAACAGGTTTTCTCTTTTGCCATTGGCTCATTAAACAATCTCAAAACAAGTTAACACTCTGTATAAATAAGTCAATAAGGAACAAAAAATGTTAAAAGAGATATGGAAAAGGAAGGGCTTCCAAAGCTTTTTAAAAGATGTAAACAGAAGTTCGTAGGGAATTATCCATGAAAAATAACAAGACGTTAATTGTTGATGAAAATCGAGGAAATTTAAACTAATAGAAGACTTTTGCACCAAAAAGAGAGAGAACCTATAACAGAAAAATTTACCGACAATGTTTTAATGAGTCAAAAAGATCCTATTTCCATACCATACCCAATTTCTCATACCCTAATTTCAATCAAGACTTGTAACCTCCAAGACCCAAGATGCATCTTGAGGTACACATTAACCAGCTTTTTTCCAAAAAAACTTACAACCCTAATTTTTTTGACCAAAAAAGTTATTGATAGAAGCTTCTAGATACTTTAGATTGCAGCTTCTTTCTTCTCCCATTTCATATACATGAATAGCACCTTTAGGCAATAAAAATCTAGAAAAATACATGACGAAAAAATTGTTTCCTTGATTTTTTCAAACTATCGACAAAAATGGCTTCCAACCTCTCCCCCCAACATTACCTACTCATCGATATGTAAAGACCTCCATTTGATTAAGTTGCAAGAGTCTTTTTTAAATCAAATGCAGTGGCAACCTCTGTATATTTCTAGTAGTCTTGTGATGCAAAAAAACAGCATTGTCCTTCTCTCTCTCCCCTCTCGAGTTCCATACCATACCCCTCTTCCACTTAATATCCCTCTCTCTCCTCTCAACTTCTGAAAGTAACCAGTCTTTACCACCACCACCAACATCAACGCCTCTTCCTCTCCTTTTTACCTTCCTCCATCACTTGCTCACTTCAAAGTTCAACCACAGACCCCCTCCAGTACCAGTCTGCCACCCTCACGGATCCAGCCAGACTTCGAGGTGACCACCTCGATGCAATACTCTTCTCTCTTTGGCTCGATCCCTTCCAAAAGGTCAGCACCGCCTCAATGCCTTCTAATGATCGCCAACAAGGCCTCCATCAACACCTTCATAGCCCTAGATAGAGAAGGAACCAACAATCTTCATACATGATGGATCGAGAAATAACAAGCGAGTTTTCTGGTGGAGGTTTGAGGAAAAACCGGCGAGAACTTGACTTCTACTTTTGTAAAAGAGTAGCTCTATTCAAAGAGCCATTTTTTATTTTGTATTTTTGTCCATTGTGATCCAAATCCAGAGAATAGTGAAATTTCAGCTCTACTGAAAATGACTACTCCGTATACTTGCACACTAAATCAGAGCAAACCAAATCTGAGTACACAACATGCTTCTATTTGAAATATGAAATGATTCTCAAGGAGCTAATGTTTCATACATGTGTTGAAAGGGACGCCAGAAGAAACAGGCTTCACAAAAATTCAATCTGATGAGCATGGAATGGCCATGTATAACAAATTAACTATTCTATAACCATAGGTCCTACAGAAAGAAAAATTCACACAACAATGATTAAGTCATGATATCAAGTGAATAGTTCCAATAATAAACCCTACTTTAGAAACGACTGGTAATAGGCAAGAATACCTGTGCGTCTGTGTGTGTGTGTATAATCATACATAGTCTTAAATCATCAAAAGGGACTCATCCACTGGAATCACAAAGTGATAAGAGCACATACCAGATCCACTTCCAATGATGAATGCAAGTCCTTGTCCTGATAGCTTCTGTCGCAAAAAGGTCTTCAGAAGCAAAAACAAGCATCAGCACATGATTTAACTAGAGAACTTGTTGCTGCTTGGAAGTAGAGGAAAGAGAAAGAAATTTGTTCTTGTCATTTATTTTCAGCCTCTCTAAGGAAAAGTGGGGCTTTAGGGCCTGGGGCAGAACAAATAAATTCAAGCAGCAAAGTTACTGACCTCTGCACCAATAACAGCGTTACGTGCCCTCTGATCAGCAGTTGTATTAGTAACTTTGACATCATTTACGGAGCATAAAAATGCATCTGGCTACAAACAACCATGAAAAGTGCACATGAAAATCAGAACAATCTTGTAGTACAAGGAACAATAAAATTACTACATAAATCTATAACACCGATGGAATTGAAACATCAGATCTACCTGGCATCTAAGTTCTCCCCCGAACATTGCCAGATCAATCTGCATAACAAAAAGGAGAGTAAAAAGTCATGATTACAAGTGCTGCGAGTTATGCAAGATAAAGAAAGAAAAAACTTCCATAATCTGACAGCCTAACCGGTAGAATTCTAGCAAGTGATGGAGCAGCAATTCCAACAAACCCATCAACCGAACCAGAATTAAGAAGAACAATGCTGGTCACAGTCTTTCCAAATATCCACTGCCATACTCCTACCTCTTGTTCAGGGATGTAAACATTGTCCATTTGGATGGATCCAGAAATATAGCACATAGACCCTGCAAACTACAAAAATTACTTTTCCACACAACTTACAACAGAAGAGAAAATATTAATAGGTCCCAGAAGGAAAAAAAAAAGGAAATTATATCTAGCTACAGGTCAAGCAAGAGAACGAGAACATTGCTCAATTTGAGGGTCAAAAAGCGTAAAATATTAGAAAAAACAGGTGCCCAGAAAAATGGACAGTATTTTGGCATTGGAAAACAATAATACAAACATATGCAAGCATACATTGCTCACAAGTCATAAAAACTGGAAACACATCAATAATATTTTTGATATGTTTCAACTCAGATGATACAAAAGTATTTCGTAGAACGAAGAAGGGTTGGTTAAAATCCCTAACAACATCTGGATCCTTTTGCCCTCTCCACCAACCTCCATCAGCCTTTCTATTGGCAGAGTACCAAAACCCGAAGCCATCACGCATTGCCAAACAAATCAGGCAGATGTTAAAACAATGTTTTAGCGATTTCAAAAAACCAATATTGTATTGTTGGAACACCAAAAAAAAGCAGGATATTGTTTGGAAAAAATGGTAAATGCTGAAACTTAAGATTCTCGGGGTATTAGATACTGGAAGCAATCACAACAGACGAAGAGGAATACCAGGCCGAGCAATAACCTTCTCCTGTGGCTTCAGCATGATCTGATCATAAATGAACCATTACAAAAAGAGTCAAATTTTAGCCTATTGTACCCAGATGACAGAATTTGGAAATGATGGGGGACGCTAGATTGGACAGATAGTTGAAGGATAGTTGGTGACACCTGAACTATCTGAGCTTCTCCACCCAGAATCTGGAATGGCGTGACCGCTTCTTGAGGACTCTGCATGATGTAGCATTTTGTTAAGCTATGAAACATATGGGACAACAACAGATATAACCCTAGTTAGAGTCCATTAGCTAAAATGTAAATCCAGACGCCCCTGACTTAGTGACAGATTTGTGTGAATTTATAAGGATGAGCTGCAAATCAAAGCAGCGAAAACAGAAGGGCTACTAACAATCATCAAGAACATAAGTGGTCTATAAACAATTTACTATCCTTCAATAGGAACAAATTGCATCAAAGTTGCTGCACCAGCTCAACTGTGAAGAAAAGAGGGTATCAAGGTGTTCTTATAAGCTATTATGATAGTCTCTGCTGAGTGATGAGTTATGTCTTCTTGGTAGGGAAGGCCAGTAAAATGCAATAGCTAAATATCTGTATACCATATTAACCGAACGTTTATGATAAATAAATGTAGAGGCCTTCATATACGATATAAAATGTCATAATACTTTGAACAATCTACTTTCACTCACAAAACCTTGGACAATATACCGCTTACCCGACAAGTTATATGAAGATCATGTGGTGTTGTGTACCGGCTTCATTCAATAAGACAATCAATATCAAACTCAGCACAAGCTCATTACACTGCTAAAGGGAAAAGCTAAGTTTTCTTACAAATAGCTATACAAGCTTCAGCTACAGCAAGCATATCAGCATTCATGTGAGTACAAGCTCCAATATCAATCTTAAACTTAGAATCCTGTTTGAACATAATCTTTAGAACTTCAACAAACAAAACTTATTGTATTTGAATATACTGAAAGGGCTATTGTTATGTCGGAGCTGCCAATAAAGACAGAAAGCTTTGTTCCGACTAAGATATACCAAGTTACTATCAATGGTGTTGGACACATCATCCACATGTCCAGTCAAACAGCCTATTGCAAAGATTGCATTATGATTTAGAAGACCATGATATATTTTGAGTTGTATTTGCCTCAATATATCAAGCTCCAATAGCTGCGAGTTCTGGTAACCAAACAACAACAATCTACATCCATGTTAACCTCCACAAACTTTTACCACTATAGTTAGGTTAAATGACAGCAGCGCAGATGCGTTTGGAGAATCATCTAGTTCGTAGCTCTGTCCCTATCTGAAGCACAAGTTAGTGCAAGGTGTCATCAGACTTTCAGAGCAAGGGACCATCAGACATTCAATAGGCATTCTCCCGATTGGGCATGAGTATCTGGAAGTTTTTGGGTTTGTTATTGTGATTCTACCAGTTCCCGTTTGCCTACAGTCCTCAAGTCCATAAACAAAAAGGCCAAGAGCCCAAGATGGGTGATCAAAGGACTCTTTTTGTCTTTCTACTATGCTCCTTTCTTCGATTACTCATAAAAGAATCTATTTTTATTTATCTTTTGAGCTTCTCATGATGCAAGGGATGAACATAGAGGCAAGACAGTCCTCGCTCTTCCGTGAGGGATAGTGATATTTGAGCAATGCCAAGCACTCAGAAAAAAGGGCCCACCAAATGACGCGGTCAATATAGCCAGACCCACACCAATTTTTGGTAGAGCTTATTTGTGATTTTGTGCTGAGCCTAGTAAACAAACAAATAGGTGGTCTTTTGGAAAGTGTTAAACAAAATTTTTTCGAGTTTGTAGGTGCTTTCACTTTAAGTTGAGTATTAGTAGACCGCAGAAGGCTTCTTCAATCACTCTTTCGGAGAAGAAGGAGGGAGGCATCAGTCGAGTTCCTACGTCCCAGCGTGTGTTATGCCTACAGGTCCGCAAGTCCCATTCAATCTTGATTAAGTATCCAAGAGAGTGGGACGTCAGTCATGTAATGGTAAAAATCTCAAAGATAATTTTTATTCTGTTTGACTTTCAACCGTCCATTTTACTAGAATAACCCTGAGACTGGCTGAGAGTAGAACCATTTTATCCTATCTATGAGGTTATGTTTGGTAAAGAGTACAAAATATTCTCATTATCCTGTATATGGTTTATAAAAAAAATTGTTAGGTTAAAGTATATTGTTCCCGAGAGTGGAAGTAAGAAAGATTTTCCTAAATTCATAGAGGAATACATGATCGTTCACAAGGCCTTATCTTCCTCCTCTAATCCCCCTCCATCTAATCTCTTCCCTTCTAACTTTCTGTATAAACGAACCAAACAACGGAAAATAATGTAATTTTAAAAAATTCTTTTGAAATATACTTCCCAATATAAATAAATGCATTTCAAAACAGTTGCCTTCAAAATCAGAAACAGTAATCTACCACTTCCTTTGTTACTATCTACAGTTGCACAATTTCGAACCCAGTGTTATTTGTAAATTCCCCATATTTTGTTTGGGTAGAGTATTCTCATTCTTTACTTAGTGCAAATACATTACCCCACATGCAACTATGGCACTAAATATTTTGGATTGCAAGGAAGAAGTGTACAATCAAGTATTGTTGGGAACCTTACTTTAAAAAATTTCTCATTGGTGACCAAAGGTTTTTCTTTTCAATCCTTGGTTACCTATACTCTTGCTTAATTTACAAACGTGACCTTAATAATAAAAGCCGTTAATTCCAGTCATCAACTCCTTCTCTCTTTCCCTTTCCGTCCTAAACTCCAGTCGTGGATAACAAAGCTTCTCTTCCTTCTGCCCTCCTTCCTTTATTTAACGTACTGCAAGCAGCATCAAGTGCAGCAGAGCAACCACCCCCACCACCTCCGCCAGCCGCATCCACACCGACATAGCCTCCGTCATCCTCTCTCCCCGCCCCCTCATTGTTAAGTCCTCCCCTCTTCCGCTTTCCTTCTAACCTTCATAAAATCCTAACATCATTAATGGGACTTACCACCGCCATGTTATGATTCCAATCTCCCATGATATTTACACCATCAAAAAAAAATGATATTCACAAATAAAAACAACATAGTCAATCCCATGTTAGATGGAGAGAGAAGAAAAAGAGGACTTCTAACATTTCGACTTCCTCTTTCAAACCTCACTCCACAACCCAACTCCTCAACCTCCACTTTGGCCATTACCATAACCATTGCAACAACCCTTCTTTCACCGCCATTAAAGCCCAACTCTAGCCCCAGTAAAAGAAACCCGACGCCGAAAAAACCGTCGATTGAGCAAAATCCAACATGGTTCTCAGCCTTAGAACATGTAGTATTTTCGTATTCATCAGCGAGGTTCTCTCCTCTGGCAAATAATCAAACATTGTCGGAATTCCGACCTCAAACCCCACTGAAGAGCAAGCCGCTTCTCCTGGCATTCCTTAGAACTATGGCTGTAGCATTTTTGTTCAATTTTGTAAAATCTCAAGAGGGAAAATCTGGATCTGCGAGGTGGGTCTTAGGTTGAAGTGCTTTGTTCTTCATCTAAGGGTTATTCTCCGTTATTCTCCCTCTTTTTTATTTCTAAAATGGCGGGTGTAGAAACAAGGGAGAAACAGGAGACAAACGAAGATGAAGGAAAGATGAAGAGAAAGGAAGGAAAGAAGGAGTTAACATGTAAACGAATTTCCATCACTAAGGCCACTTTTTGTTGATTAAGCTATAATAAGGCTAGAAGGATTGTAGAAACTTAAGGGTTACCATTAGCTAATTTCCCAACCAACATTATACCACCAACAAATGAGCATTGAAAAGAAAAGACCATAAGGAGCAAAATAAATTTCTAGGAAAAGTATGCTTTCGACCGTCCAATGTTTAGCAGGGCAACATTCAAACACTTCTAAAAACCACATGGATACTACGAAGACTTTTGATAGGATAACGGTTCAATGTTAGACCTTCAACAAACATGGGGGGCTCTCATAGAGGAAAAAAAAAACTATAACTAGTTTTCGTAGGCTAAAGCCTAAGAGCAAAACACATCCTTCCTCTCCCTCTCCCTTCATCCCCTCCCCCTCCCCAAGAGCAAACATATCTTAAATTAGCTTTCCAAAGAGCGGAATACATGTTAGGTTAAAGATAACTTTTCCAAGAGCAAAACACATCATATCTTCTTGCTTTACTAACGAACAATGCCACGCTTTCCACCCTACCCCCTCAATTCCTCCTCACTCCACTCCCTTTCAACTTTTTCTATCTTGACTTTACTAGCAAGGAACCGCAAACAATTTTAGCTATAGCTTTTATCAAATACTACCTCCGTCCCATAATACACTTCTTCAAAGCACACAATTTAAGAAAATCGTTGGTGACGGGTCCTTTGTATTTTTCTTATATAATAAACTATCATTTGTGTTTCCCCTTCCTCTCCACTTCCTTTCTTCTTTTACTACCTTAACTTAACTTGCAAGGAACAACAAATTATAATATAATTCAAAACCTCATTTTTTACATTGAAAATGTATATTCAGCTCAAAATGAAATCCTTTGAGCCGATCACAGTATAATTAACTCATCAAATTTCGCACATAAATCCATCAGCATTGAGCAACAACTATGTCCTTCTCCTACATCATCATTTCCAAACATCAAACAAATTTGACCTCACAATTTTCCACTTATACATTCTACTGACAAAAATTTGCAATCCTCCATACCAAAACCCTAATTAACAAAAAAAAAACAGTAAAACTAGAAAAATCAAATGAAAATGAAAATGAAAGTGAGTGAATTACCTGATAGACATAAGGTTGAAAAGGAGTGTTGAAAAATGGAGCAGCCATAGCTATACCAGACTGATTAAGTTCAAGTTTCTCGATGAGAGAGATGATCTCACTGATCCAATTACTGGAACTGAATTCAATTTTCACGTTGACCGCATTGAATTTTGACTTTTCTATAGTGGTAATTTTGGTTGTGTTTCAGTGATCAGATCCAAGCAGAAGGATCGAACAATTGAGTTTTCTCGTAATTTGCAGTTGATTTGCTCAATTTCTAATGTTCGTTTTTTTTTTTGGGGTGTAATAAATTGGGGGAGAGTTAAAAGAAAAGTGGTTTTAAGAGAGATGATCACTAATGTTTGGATTTTACGGTTTTACCCCCCCTTATGTTTTTCTTACAACTTTTTTATACACTCGAATGTATCATAAGTTATCCTTCCTCCGTTTCTTTTTAATTGCAACAAAGGGTATTATTTGTTAGACATAAAAAATTCCTTTGTTGCTATTAAAAAAAACAGAGGAAGTAGATTATAGTAGATTTTTCATATTTTGATTATTGCTCATTTAGATATCCAACTTTCGCTTATTAATGAGCAAAAGTAGCTTTAGATATATGCTCACGATGAACCTAAGTATATAAGCTTTAGATATATCATGCTTACTATTAACCTAGGCATATAATGAATATTATGTTAACAACTACTTCAAAAAAATTGATGAATATCTGTTTGTGTCGCAATTTTGGCCATGTTCTTTTAGAATGGATTAATTGAAAAACGTTATAATTTAGTTAATTCAGCACCTTTAATCTTAGCTCAGTTGAGTTTCATTTATGTCCGTTTCGTAGGGTGTAGAATGTGTTTCCTTGAAAACTGTTTTGCTATTTTATATTGTTTGGTCTGGAGTAAAACATCAAAATGTAGAACTTGGGGTTGAAAATCATTGTTCACCTTATTGAAAACATTTTCCCCCAAACTTGGGAGGAAACATTTTCAATCACAAGTGGAGGATAGACATTTTCCCTGTAATTGATTTTCAGCTCAGCCAAACAATGAAAAATGTTTAAAATGGAAAATTATTTTACATGTAACCAAACAACGAAAAATCTTCACAAAAATGAATTTTTCAATGTAAAAGTTTTCAATTGAAAATGTTTTACACCCTACCAAACGAAGCCTTAGCCTAAATGAACAAAACCTTAGTTAGGGATATATTCGTCAATGTGGTTGTTAGACTTTGGGTTTCTGATTGAATGCCATGCTGGAAGTATAAAGGTTAGTCTTTTGATGAGTTGTCGGTATTTGGTTGGTTGATTATGTTTGACTCTACGTGTCAGCTAGTTTGATGCTTAGTCTATTGGACTTGTAACTTAATGACGTGGCTTTCAAGTAGTCTCAGGCTCTAGCCCAAGCAGGGAGTGGGACACACATGTGTACAGTTCAATGGACAGCTATTAAGCCACAGACGAGCTGGGCTCAAGTTGGTTTAGCTCTGAATTGGACTTGCTTGTTGTGCTGCTTCGAGATTCGTTAAGTGGATTTGGTTGTTAAACTACGCCCGTAAAAAGTTTTAAAAAAACGTTCATTTTTATTAAAAAGACCAGGTTGACCCAATTTAACTTAAACACCATGGTGATGTTTTTTTCAAAATTTTAAAACACTTTAGTGCTTATTTCATAAATGATCAGATCATATAAAAAAAATTAGATCAGAAAAATAATAAGAACAAAAAACAACTACAATAAGTTCAGATCATATCAGATGAGAAAAATTCATATTAGAAAATTTTAGATCAGATCAGAATAATTTAGATCATATCAGAAAAGTTCAGATCAGAAAACTTCATATCATATCAGAAAAGTTCAGATCAGATCAGATTATATCAGAAAGTTCAGATCAGATAAAAAAAATCAGATTAGACCAGACAAAAAGAACGAACCCTAATAGTACCTCCTTTTTTTAATAGGGACGTTTGCTTTTGCGCGTGGACCAAGAAAAAATTGTAAAGAAACCTAACTCTATCAATCAAGAAACTAATAGC
Organism: Patellifolia procumbens; assembly: GCA_947645195.1. Lineage (NCBI taxonomy): Eukaryota > Viridiplantae > Streptophyta > Magnoliopsida > Caryophyllales > Amaranthaceae > Patellifolia > Patellifolia procumbens. Next base: position 6,573,528 of record CANSGD010000972.1, read on the forward strand.
AAGAAGATTCGATCCATTGCAAGCACTTACAACATCATATGCGAAATGGTGAAGAGAAGCACAAAACAAGTGGAGAAAACAAGCAAGGGCTAAAAACTAGTGAATAAGCAAACCTCAAGTTACTAACCAGCCAAAAGCAAAAATAAACGAACTAAGTAAGAAGTAAAATGAGAGTAGAGTAAGAGAATGTTACTAAAATTTCATTAAATGACCCAAAATCCAGGGAATTCTTCAATCTTCCATTAATGCTCCTTGAAAATCACCCAAAGTATGAAGAAAAAGTTCCTATTAGCTAAAGCTATCAAATGCTCAAAATGGAAATCAAAATAATGCTAGAATTAGGTCAAATATGATATTTATATAACCCCCATACTAAGGGCAAAAAGAACTAGAAATAATTTCTCTACAAACCGCAGTGATCGGAAAATCGTACAGTAATGATATTCCGATCACTCAGATTAGGAACTTGGAGGAAAAGTGATCGCCCGATCTACAGAGACGATCTGGGGATGAGTACTATAGATCATCTGATCAGCTGGTCCAATCAGATTTCTTGGGCTGGGCCCTTCTCTCTATTCCTCCTTCTCTTCCCTTGTTGGGCTTTTTTGCTTTTCTCCTCCTCTTCTTTTGGGTTGGGCTTCCTTTCATACCTTTTCTTTTCTTTTCTTTTCTTTTCTCTTCTCCTTCTTTTGGGTTAGGTTCCGACTCTTTTCCTCTTTTCTTCAATTCTTCTGCTTTGCATTCCTTATTTTCCTATAGGTTAGTCCAATGCACAAGGAAAACACAATCAATCAAAAGCATATAAAATGGAAACTAAAGAGGAAAACCATGAAAAAGGGGAGAAAATCAAAAGAAATACAAAAGAACTGCAAATAAAATCAAAATAGGTTTAAGAGGGGAGAAAATGCGGAAAGATAAGTTTGCAATATTCTGTAAAAGTAAGTTTAGTTAGTTCCGATCAGTATAAATAAACTTAGTTCAATAAATGTAAGTCTAGTTTCTTAAAAATAAGTAACTTCAAAGATGAAAGACGTTAGAAAATTGGTAAAATAAGTTCAATTTAGTATAATTTAGTTCAATACAGTACAAATAAGTTCAAGACATAATAATTTAATTCATTCTATTTAAAAATAAGGTAAAGTGGACAAGTAGGGACAGTATAAGGTGGGATTTGGGCAAGGTGCACCATTTTCTGTAATCTATCACCCAGTTATCCCAACTCCCACCCATCCATTTGTCACCTGGTGGACATACCCTTATTCCATTTTTGGTCACTCCATGGTTGAACAAGATAGACTAGGTGACTAACCGGTGATTAGTTGGTTACTAAGCTACTAAACATTTTGCAACAGTTAATTTAAATAAACTTTCGAACAAATTAATTTTAACATTAAGTACAAGCTATTAGAATAAGTTACATAATACTCGTATATATACAGGGGATAGACGAGTGGCGGGTGAGATACTTTCACCGGAATCCAGTCTGTCAATCGTGACCCACTAGCCGTCTATCATCCATGTAAGCCGATTTTTCATCCATTATTAGAGTCTTTTTTTAGTGTATATATAAGCCATTAGGGCAGAATGAAAATCAATCACAAATACTCCTACCTAAAATCAGCCTCTAACCAAACAAGCTACCTCTTACCAGCTTTCATATTATAGTCTTCTTAAGGGAGCAAAAACACATATATTCCAGCCAATATTTTTGATTTTATGAAGTCGACAAAGAGATGGTGGGTGGCCAACTTTTTTGCTTGATAAAATAAAATCCAGTTTAAATTTCATTTTGTTGCAGTTCGGGTATAGGCATATTATTTCATAGTAGCCCTTAAGCTAATCATGTGATGTAATCATGTGATGCATGTGCATTTGATAGTTGCCAGCCATGTTCCAAATTCGCCTAACAACATATGAATTCTAGTGATAACGCACTGGAATGTTAGTATGTTAGAGATCAATTGAAACAGCAAAGAAATAGAAAAAAATTAATGTCCAATTCAAATTACAAAAAAATTATAATAATCAATCTGTTTTGTTAATAGTCGGTAGACTTATAAAGTTACACAACTTACGCTCCGGTGTAGGGATGTCAGTGGGGCGTGTTTTTTGGAGACCCGCCCCAGTTAGGTGGGGATGGGGGAAGGTTTCGCAGGGGATGGGGCGGGGATGGGGATGAAAACCATCCCCGCCATCGGTAATGGGGCGGGGGTGGATGTTAGTCCATACCCGCCCCATCTCCGCTCGCCCCATCCCCACCCGCGCCGCCCCCATCCCCTCCCGCCCCGTCTGAGCCCCGCCATAGATATTTTCTGAAGGCCTAAAATCCTAAATGTTATTAGCTGTTTAGTGCTTTCATTTGATACTTTTATTCCCAAAGGCTAAAATCCAAAATTACTTTTAAACTTTTGTTTTCCATCTCCCTTAACCCTAATAAATTCGCGCGGGGATGGGGCGGGTGAGGGGATTCGCGCGGGGATGGGGCGGGGATAGATTTTATCTTGTCACCGTTGGGGCGGGGATGGGGACAAGATTTTCCCCCGCCATAGGTGATGGGGCGGGGAAGGGGATGAGTTTTTTAGGCGGGGATGGGGATAGGAATGCCAACATCAGCCCCGTCCCGCCCCGCCCCATTGACATCCCTACTCCGGTATAGACTGAGCAACATACAACCAATGCTATCTTTGTCCTCATTGTTCATTTGCAAAATTTAAAGGAGCAGTAGATGGGGCCTAGGTAGGGGTGAGAAATTATAATAAAGTCATTTTAAAAATAATAATCAATCCGATTTCGGCTATTTTGACCGAGTATGCGGTTGTACTCACACGTACTAGACCCCACCTATTAGGACAAGAGAGAGTTTGTTTAACAAGAGGTTTGTATCTTCAAACCATATGACAATAAGAAAACTAAGCATCCTTAGGCCATGTTCTTTTGGACTAGATTAATCGAAAAATATTTTAGTTCATTTCAGTTCAACTCTATTAATTTCAATTCAGTTCAGCATATTTCGTCTCATAATTTCAGTTTAGTTCTCTACAATACAGCCCAGTTCGGTTCATGTTCATTTTATAAGGTAAAGACTTTACAACTATCTTACCAAATTTTTTAACAATAAATCTAATTTTATTTCTTTATAGCTTTGGTTCATTTTTTTACTTATTAAATTCTATTACATTAGAAACCACTTCATTCCCACACCACCAAAATATAATAAATATGTTTCCTACCATTAAATACCTATATATTTTCAAGTATTTTTTTCCAATATAGTTATATTAAGTACATTATTAGTTTGTTCTTTAATTTTTTTTCCTCAATTTTTTCAAATTAATTAAAAATGCGTATTGACCCTTAAAAATTCATTAGTCTTATAAAATTTTCACTTTCTTCACTATATATATTTTGATTACTTAACCAACTATTCAAAAAATTCAAATTTTCCTTCAATATAAATTGAAAGTGGAAAGAACAAAAAATCATAAAGACTATATCATACTTACTAGCTTGTCTTGCATGTAGAAGACCGCCTACTTTTAGATTAAAATTAGGCATTGATTCAAGTACAATCTTTTAAACAAAAATGAATAGTGTTGGGATAGTGTTAAATGGAATGAATGTTGATAGAATGTGTAGGTTAGTCTAATTTTAAGTAAAATTAATTTGTGCTTATATAATCGTATAACATATGGGATTACTAGGGTCCGTTCTTTTCAACTTATTTTCAGTCCTTATAAGTTTAGGTAAGCTCAGATAAGTTCAAATGAGGCAGAATAAGGTCTAATAGGACCGAATAAGGTCGAATAGGACCGAATAAGGTCGAATAAGATCTAATAAGGTTTATCTAATAAGTCGAATAAAGTCTAATAAAATCGAATAAAGTCTAATAAGGTCGAATAAGGTCAATTAAGTTTAGATAAGTTAATATAGGTTAAGATAAGTTTGGATAAATCAAAATAAGTTCAAATAAGTTAAGATAAGCAAAAAAAGAACGGACCCTAACTAGTTTTACGAGTAATACACTTGTTTTAAAAAATAAAATAACATGGTGTAAAACATTATCATCATATAATCTACATCCAAAACAAAGATTGCACCCGAAAAAAAAAAAGCTTCCAAACGAAAGAGTTGGCAATAATGTGATTAGTGAGAGACAGGATATAATTAAGGTGTAAAAAAGAAAAGTTGAGTCGGTTATTTAAAATAATCAATTTTTCATGTAATCTATACTATCTTGATACTAGTTTGCACTTTTCGTGAGCTTTACGTTTGGTTGTTATGCTCCATTTGTTTACTATTATTGACAAACAAGTTCGTTAAACAAATGTTGGTACATATATATAAGGTGCTCTTGTGAAAAATTTAAAAGCAAATGGGATGTAGTTTTTAGGGATATGTATAATTATTTAATATTTTTATAAATTAGTAAAAATAAATAAATAATTAACACCGATTGACGTGTGATTTGCTAATAGATTTCCAACCTAATAATATTTTGGATAAAATAGTTAATGCTTATACATAATCCTAAGAGTTATGAATAGCAAAAGCCTAAAAAAGAGTTATGGAAGTTCAAATGTTTAGAAAGAAATGAACATTTTATCGGTGAGCAAAGGGCAATAAACAAAGGAAGTATTACTTTTATACCAAAGGGAGTACCTACTTTTATACCAATTTCAAATGAAAAAAAACGCAAATAGGAACGTCTTCTTTCAAAATCATGCCCTAGTTGATCTAATCCAAGTAAGAAAATATAAAATCTAAATAAGAATGAATATCATAATAAGTGATTGTACAACTATCTCCATTCTTTTTTAATCATTATATTTATCTTTCATGGAAGCTCACTATTAATTACTAGATACTTTCTTCTTTTTTTCTTGTTGCATTGTATTTGAGTTTCATGTTGTTCATGAACTATCTTTGATCGTAGGTATTGGACCAATTCATAAGAACATATAGTAGTAGTGTTGAAGATGTTGTAGGATTCATCTCAATATATGATTTCTAATTATCAATATTCATAATTTTATTCATGTAAGATTAGAGACATGGAAGGTCAAAGTTGTACATTAGCAAAATGTTATAATAAAAAGAAAAACAAAAGAAGTTATTAGTTTTAATAAAATTTATCTCTCACGTTAGTCACGTACGTATCTATTTTTTACATGGTATATGGAGTACTAAATATAGAGACCACTTATCTCCTATATTTCTCTATTTTCTATGTCTTGAAGTCATATACAACGATTCAAAATGAACAGAGAATGTATATCTAAACCTATTTTCAAAAATAATAATCTATACTACTCTCTCCTTAACGGATTACTTACAACGATTAGACATTTTCTACTCACACTTTATGTCAAATTATTGCAAGTAATGTGTTACGAAGTAATATATTAAGATAAATAATATATACAACCCTTAGGGCTGCATATATATAAGCATTAAATATTTTCTAAAATAGAATTAAGTTGGGAATTTATGCCAAAATTACGGTAAATCGGTAAAAATTACTTAAATTTTCTTTTTAAGATTCTTATATACAGCCCTAAAGGTCGTATTTATTATTTTCAATATATTAAAAGGTGATCTAAGAAAGCTTAGATGTCACAAGGCACTCTCCTCAAACTTCTAATGCAATTGCTCTTTTTTTTTCTTTCTTTAGAGGGGTTTTAAATGAACATCTCAATTAAAAATATAAACATTGTGTCACTACAAAGTATTGAACAAATGATCTAAAAAAGAGAGGGTTTAACCATTAATCCACTATTAGCTTTAGGGCCTGTTATGTGCAGCTTATTTTCAGTTTAGTTTAGTTCAGTTCAGCTCTAATAAGTTCAGTTGAGTTTAGCTCTAATAAGTTCAATTCAGTTCAACTCTAATAATTTCAATTCAGTTCGGTTCAACTCCAATCAGTTCAGTTTAGTTCAGTTCAGCTCCATTCATTATTTAACACATTTGGTTTATTGTTATTATTATTATTATTATTATTGGTCTAACTTATTATAGTCATTGTTATTATTAATTATTATTTTTAATTATATATTTTTTTTTTATCATATCTTTACTCATTATTATTACTATTATTATTATTGTTGAGCATGTTTGGATTAGTGCGCGGTTTAACCAAATTGCATGTCAATACGAGTATTCTAATTTGTAATTATTGTTTTATTTTATCGACTAGATATTCATTATTACATCATACAAATAAGTTACAAGAAGCTACAAGATATCAAAAAAACTTCAAAGTTTCTAATAATAATGGGGTACTATTTAAGGTACAACATCGTCGTTACGTTGAATATTAAAGATACTTTGGCGGTTTGCGGTGGGCTTTGTATAAACCAATCCACCACAAATCATGGTTTGGTTTGAAGCACACACCAACCCGTGTTTTAAGCTAATTATTATTATAATTATTATTAATATAATGGTAATATTAATTTACTTCTTAGACATTATTGTTATTATACCATCATCATCAAGTATTAATATATTACTACTAAAATATTAATTACTCATTATTAATTATTATTATTATTGGTAATTATTGTTTTTAAAATTAATTTATCATTATTACAACTATCATTTAATAATATCAAAAATAATATTATCATTATTCGTTTTATATTATTCTAAATTATTTATTATTACTTAGAATTATAATTACTTATTATTTAATATTCATAATAATAATTATTTACTTATTATTTATATATTTATTACTCCCTCTGTTTTTTTTTAATATGCATGTTTGCTTTTACGCGCGAACCAAGGAAAAAATGCAAAAGTAAGAGAGAAGGTTAGTAAAAGTAAGGAAAAAAGTGAAAAAGGTAGAGAGAATGAAAGAAAAAGTAGGAGAGAAGTGTAATAATTAGGTGTGCCAACTTTCCATTTATTTGCTATCAAAAAAAAAAACTTTCCATTTATGAGAAAAGGTAGAAAGGTACCAATTAAAAAACACACCCCAAAATGAAAATAAGTGCATATTAAAAAAACAGAGGGAGTACAATTTAGTTCAGTTCAATTCAGTTCAGTTCAGCTCCAATAAGTTCAGTTAGTTCAGTTTAGAGCTCCAATAAGTTCAGTTCAGTTCAGCTCCAATAAGTTCAGTTTAGTTCAGCTCCAATAAGTTCAGTTTAGAGCTCCAATAAGTTCAGTTCAGTTCAGCTCCAATAAGTTCAGTTTAGAGCTCCAATAAGTTCAGTTCAGTTCAGCTCCAATAAGTTCAGTTTAGTTCAGCTCCAATAAGTTCAGTTCAGTTCAGCTCCAATAAGTTCAGTTCGGTTCAGTTCAGCTCCAATAAGTTCAGTTCAGTTCAGTTCAGCTCCAATAAGTTCAGTTCAGTTCAGCTCCAATAAGTTCAGTTCAGTTCAGCTTCAATAAGTTCAGTTCAGTTCAGCTCCAATAAGTTCAGTTCAGTTTCTGTCATCTCCAATAAGTTCAGTTTAGTTCAGTTCAGCTCCAATAAGTTTAGTTTAGTTCAGTTCAGTTCAGCTCCAATAAGTTCAGTTCAGTTCAGTTCCAATAAGTTCAATTCAGTTCAGCTTGAATTAGACGAAGAGAACAGACTCATACTGTATAATATTTCAAATAAAATATAACAAAGTCTTATAATTATGTTTAACTAAAAAGATTTAAACAAGTATCAAGATCTCTAACGATCTTATTATGGTAATTACAAAAGACAATTGTTGACATATCTTCTTACCCCTATCCTTGTAACGTATTACTAGTCTTATATGCACACGATACGTGCAAGATTAAAAATTTAATTTGTAAAGTGCTTAATTATCTAATTAATTAAGTGTTTAATTGATTCTTTTTTTCCTTTATTTTATTTTTGGTGTCCACTACCACCCTCTTCCTTTATAATAGAGATATTCATCTGTAATCATTTAAGATCTTTTTTACTTATCACATCATAACATCACTTTTTCCATTTCTCACCGGACAACAAAATACGAAAAGTAACAATATTAATTATGAATTTATGAATAATAACTTACAAAATCTTGTGTTAGACTGTGTACCCATAAATATATATACATACCATTTAAATTTCTACGTTAAAATCAAATTCAAAATTTCAATATCTTAATACCTCACCCAAATTACAACGTGATAAAATTTTAATGATCTATCGCCCAGGTCAAAATAGTAGTTGTACAACTATAACCAGAGTAGAGTCTATACAACATTACAAGTAGTGAGCTATATATAGAAAGGAGAGCCGTTAACCGCGGATTCTTGCTGTCTTCCCTCCTGAATTTCCCCGTGTGGACTTTCTTCTTAACTTCCTTTCCTTTCTTCCTCCATCATTTTCTATACCAATCTCCTCAATTTCCTTACTTTTCTTTTTCAATTGATCTTTATCAGTTTCTCTGACATTCGTTTATTGTCAGCTTACTCTGTTCTTATTCACCCTTTTCTTCTCAGGTTAGTTCTTTTTTTTCTTTTCTTTTTTGCTATTGGTTTGGATTTATATCTTATTAATTCGTTTATTTTCTTTTTATGATTTTACCCACATGAATAAAATTGCTATTCTTTAACTTAACTTTCTGGATTCAAGAAATGTAAACATGTTTGTTTATTTCCATTTTCTGGGTTGAGGGAAATATTAATACTTTCTGGGTTTATTTTCTTTGTTATGATATTAGAAAAGATTCTAAATTTTGCATAAATTAAGAAAAATCAAAGATACCCTTTTTTTTCTTTTTCAATGATTAACTACCTCCATCAAGATTGATTTGTGACATTTTTAGTTCATTATGGTTAATGTGATTTCATTCCAAATTTGAATTAGTGGAGAGATTACTTTGTCTTAATTTGAGTTTAGGTTGAGTGCTTCTAGTGGGTTAGTTGGGAAGAACGGAAGAAGGAGGATTAAGTATGATGGTAGTTAATTGAGATTTGACCATAGATTATAAAACTGTTCTATTCCCCTGTTGATCTTATAAAAGGTCTTCAACACGAGGCGCTTCTTTGAACCTTAGTATATTTTAATTACGTCACCTAAAAGAAACTTTTCTTTACATATTATTCCTAGTAAAACTTCTTAAACGTATACTACATTGGGATAAGTCTAATGTCCACTCACATAACTTTGTTATTTTATTTTATATTGATGATAATTTATAGTCGTTTTTGTTAAAAAATTGACCACAAGTAGTCTAGTGGATAGAACTGAGATAAAAAACACTAAACACTAAATGGCGTGCAGGTGAACAAGGTTGTGAAAATACATTAATATCCTCACTTTAAAATTATACTTGTTTAGGGGTAAGCGTCCATGTGTATATTCACAATGTTGTTCGCCACCAAACGGTTTGGAATTTAGATGTTGAGTTAGCTCATAAAATCTTGACATAGTTACATGAGACTATGACGGGCCATCTTTTTAAAAATAATTAGATCTTACAAGTACTTGACCGAGTTTTGAAGGAATTGCATTAGATATAAGGCGGCATTTTCTATGTTCAAAAATATAAATGTCATAATATGAATCACCCTGGAGTCCTTATGTATACTTTCAAATGTGGATTTGTAGTAAAAATCTTACATCACTTGCACTTTGCATTATGACAGGGTGTTCTAAGAGGCGAAACATTTGGAATGAGATGAACAAATTACTAAAACGTCTGATTGTATTATTATTGTATAAGATTGATTGGAGGAAGTTGTTTTTCATTTTAGCTATTGTAACAATTGTTGGTATCATTCTTCAAATTAGTCTCCTTCCATTCCCACTTTCCACATGGCTTCATTCTCCACTAGTTAGAGTTTCAACTGCTAAGGATCTCAGTAGTCCTTTGCAATTAAGCTTCAGACATGGAAAAAACTGGCCGCTACACCAGATTTCGGTACCTGTTGGTCACTTGAACTCATCAAGTGGCTTAATGAAGGAAGTGCATAGTATTGAGACGGATTCTAGTCCTTTGAAAAGGAAAAGGAGAAGGAGAAAGCGGGAAGATGAGTGGCAACTCCCGGTTTCTCCTCCCGCTCCTCAAACTCCACCAACACCCTTGCAGGTACTTTCAGTTTTCTGTTATCCACTTGAAGCTTTTTTATTACAAGAATACAATCTTGACATAGTTTGACTCTGAATCTTTTCGTCTTTGGTAGAGATATGTCTGGTCTCTATCACCTGATGAGGCACTTTTGTATGCTAAAAAGGAGTTGAAGAATGCCCCATTAATTGCCAATGATTCTGATCTATACGCCCCTATCTTTAAGAATGTCTCTATTTTTAAAAGGTATGTTCTTGCTAGCATATTGCTAATTAGTTCTTTGAATTCTGAAATCCTTATAAACTTTTGAGTGATTGAAGTTACATAAAAAATACTCCAGGGATTTTGAATCCTTTCTTGGTTGCACCATATAACTGGAGATGGTGAGTTCTTGAAGATAAAGTTGTTTGTACTGTACTTCCTCTGTTCTTTTCTAGTTGCAACAGTTCAATTTCAGTTCAATTTTGCATGATTCATATGCTCTACTTGACCATCTCTCGTGATTTACACAAAAGGAAAAAAATCAACCATTTATGTTCATTTTAGACACTTCTCAGTTTATTATTTTCAAGATATGAACTTTTAATAACTTTTAACAATCAAGGCGTCAACGGTCAAACTGTTGCATTGCTAAAAGCAGAGGAAGTATGTGATTCAGTGATTCTTGTAAAATTTAGGCCTAACACCCTAGGTTGAGATTTCTTTCTCTGCGTTAACCATCTAATTTCAACAAGTGATACCTCTGATTTTTTTTTGTTAACCGGTTGAATATTTGAATATCCGTGTTTGTCCTACCGCCTTCCTTATCTTTGGCTCTGAGGTGACGGATACCATGGTGTTAGTTTTAAGCACTCTGCCGAAAGAACTAATCCGTCTAGCAAGCCAAGTGTTCTTGTTATTTTTATTATTTTTTGCCTCAACAATTATATGTTATCTAATGGATAAGTAAATTGGAGAAGACTAACAAATTTATGTATAAGCTCATTAATATCATCCTTTTTTTTATCCTAACTTGTCTTTGAAATGTTTTCTGTTCTGATGTTTTCATGTCCGATTGCAGGAGTTATGACCTAATGGAGCTCATACTGAAAGTATACATTTATCCAGATGGACGTCCACCAATATTTCATCATCCACATATTAGTGGAATTTATGCATCCGAGGGATGGTTTATGAAGTTGTTAGAAGGGAACAGACAGTTTGTTACCAAGGACCCTGAAAAGGCTCATCTATTCTATCTGCCATACAGTGCACGTCAGCTTCAGCAGGCACTTTATGTACAAGGATCGCACAATTTGGCACCTCTCTCACTTTTCTTAAGAGACTATGTGAACTCGCTCGCTGCTAAATATCCTTTCTGGAACCGCACTCGCGGAGCAGATCATTTTCTAGTGGCTTGTCATGATTGGGTATCTGTCTATCTATCCCCTCTACTACCTTGGTTTCTTATACTTAATGATGGAGTAGTTTTTATCAACTTACATTTTAATACTTCTATAAAATAATATCTGTTGCATGCTGAGTTTTACTTTGTAGTTGTGTAAATGTTGTTTCGTTCTTTCTACTTGTTTGCTTTTTCCAACTTTTGACGCAGTGTTCAAATGGCTAATATTGTCAATATTCTGACGATCTGAAGTGTGAATTTACTCTATTGAATCTGATTGTTCATTCTATTAGTTCCACAACACAATAAAAGATAAGCACAATACAAAAATTTACTAGATATTTAAGACAATGGATAATTTTTTTTTCCGTATGTTGCTTAACTTTATTTTGTGGTATTACGTACTACCTGGTGTGATCAAATGCTATGTCAGACGGTTTCGTATTACAGTTCACTATCTTTTTGCAATTGATTATACTTTTTCCTCTACTGTATTTTCATGTAATGATAAATATATATTTATAGGGTCCTTACACATTAAAGGCACACGAAGAGCTCGTGAAGAACACAATTAAAGCCGTTTGTAATGCTGATATATCTGAAGGAATCTTTAAGGCTGGAAAAGATGTATCCCTCCCAGAAACCACCATAAGAAAACCTAGGAAACCTCTTCGGAACATTGGTGGTGGGATGAGGGTATCACAACGCCCTATCCTCGCATTCTTTGCTGGAAACATGCACGGACGAGTCCGCCCTTTGCTTCTCAAGCATTGGCGTAACAAAGACGAGTCTATGCGGATTTATGGTATGTTGCCTCGTGGTGTGTCTAGGACAATGTCATACATTCAGCATATGAAATCTAGCAAGTTCTGCATTTGTCCAATGGGGTATGAAGTTAACAGCCCAAGGATTGTCGAGGCTATATATTACGAATGTGTCCCTGTAATTATTGCTGACAATTTTGCTCCTCCATTTGATGATGTGCTTGATTGGAGCGTGTTTTCTGTGATAGTGGCTGAGAAGGACATTCCCAAGTTAAAGGAAATTCTCGATGCTATACCTCTCAGAAAGTATTTAAAAATGCTCGAGAATCTGAAAATGCTTCAGAAACACTTCATATGGAATTTCAGGCCGATCAAGTATGATCTGTTTCACATGATCTTGCATTCTATATGGCGTAGCAGACTTAACCAAATTCAAATTCCAGATTAGCAGAAGTGTTGGTGTTTTTCTGATGGAATTAGGCCATGAAACTGCACAACTAAACAATAGCGCACAACTTGCATGGAGTTGATTGTGCAGGTACGGAACTAAATTTGTTAATACGACCCTATTTGCTTCAACTAATCATAAGACTCAGTCAAAATCAGTTTCAATCAACCATCAGTCCTAATGAGCAAAAATTCGAACAGACTTGACAATCAGCTTTACTTAGTAAATGTTTTTATGGTGAAGTGAACAGGGTCTAACTGATCGATTATATGCTCTTATTGCTTCGTAATTTAGACATAGCTTGAAGTCTTAGGACCGTTGTTGCAGGATACTTCATCAGAAGAAGTTGTGTTTTGTCATTTGGGCGCGCGGAAATGAAAAGATGACCCGACAGACCAGTCTTACGATCAAGATTATGCTGTATCATACTAATTTGAAAAACGAGACAGGAAAGAGGTATATTTTCGTTGCTTTGACTGCACCAGAGGAGACCGATTTTTCATTCATATTCCGACACAGAAGAAAGGAGTTCACCTTTCGGCTTTCAGTATACAAAAGTAATCTGTATGTAATTATATACCAACAGAAATGTTGCCCCCCATAGGTTGCATATACGCTACAGCTGAGTTCAACAGGAAATATACAAATACAAAGATAACAATTTTTTACCCCTCAAAGTTACTGTTGTTGTGTCTATTGTTGTACAGTAAAACATTATATCATAGGAATTAGGATGTAAATTTCTCTGTGGAATGAAAGGAAAGCTTACATTGTTTAGCATGTATCTCTATACCTTTGATCTAGCCGAAATTATATACTTATTTATGTTTCTCGAACCGAGTTTTAGGTACTACCCCTGAAGCCTTTGTCATTGAAGGTTCAACTTAGATGCTATGAACATGAGCACATGATACACCCGGATGTGTAATCCTAAAAGCCGATAAGTAGGAACAAGAGGAGGAACTAATAAGAATCTATTATTTAAAGCATGTGAGCAAGAGTTGTAGGCTACTTCTTACTCATATGTTGACATGGCGCCACTTCATCTCTAACATGGCATTTTTTTATAACATGACATTTTGTCTGCATCCCCTCATCATCCTTCTAAATGATTCTAATGTAACAAAACATAACATAATATAAAAGAACCCAAGGAATCGCCTGAACCCATAAGCTAGTTAGATAACACAATGAAAACTTTGGGTTCAGGGAGGAAATAGTGCAAGGGACTAACAAAATGGGACTAAAAATACTTCACTTAACAACCTTAACAAAATCAGAGTCCTATTTTCAGTAATTTGACTAAAGTTTGCTCTAAATTACATAAATATTAATTATCATTCATTTGAAGAAAGTTATCAACCCAATCCAAGCCAGAAGTCCCTTCTGTGGAGAAATGAAACAAGTCATCAACATCAATGTTAATTTCAGTGTCTTCATTATCTTCTCTAATCTCCTCACTTGGTGGTGTTGTGGCAGCAGAAGATGCTGGAGATTCTGCCATCATTTTCTCCTTCTGATTAACTTTTTTGCTCAAATGAGAATTCCAGTAATTCTTTATTTCATTATCTGTTCTTCCTGGAAGTCTTCCTGCAATTAGTGACCACCTTATACCAAAAATGGAAGCTTCACTTGTTAGTCCCTTCAACTAAATTAGTACTTTAAAATGGCAGCTCTGTTCAAAAGTATGTACAACTATTATTGATCAGTTCATTCTTTGAGCTCCAGCTTAATTAAATATAATATGATCTCTTTCGCCAATTTTAAAATAAACAATAAGTATGACTTTTTCATAACACTTGTATTCCTAACTTTGACCACGTCTTTTATTGGCAACTAAACAAATTTGTATAAGGATGAAGTAATTTCACTATGTTTATAATTACAGTTGAAATTTTGTGTATATATATATTTGTATGCTTATTTTACTTTTGGTTGCAATTGTGATATGATTACTCCAATACTTTCTCCATGCTTTGAAAGTTATAACAAGCTTGATTCGGACACTTGTCCATATATAACTTTGATCACTAATATTTTAACTATTTACTGACAAAAATTAAGGTTTTGTTATATGTAGCTCTAAGGGCTATATATAAGCATCACAATTCATATTATGAAATGGTATTAGATTGAGTATTATGTCAAAACCAAGTGTCAATCGTGTTATTGTTAATGCTAATATTTCTTCTTTTAAGGGTTACCATATCGTTCTTCATTTATAATGGTAAAAAAATGAATATTTATAGCGAAACATGTGAATAAAGCAATAAAACCGCTGCAAATTTAAAAATGTTAAGAACGAAGGAGTATATAGGAAAATAATAGAATACCGGTTGCCAAGAAGCTTGTGAAGTCTAAGTATTAAGTCCTCCTCTTCATCAGAAATGTTTCCCCTTTTAATGTTTGGTCTTAAGTAATTCAACCATCTCAGTCTACAACTCTTGCCACACCTATTGACTCCTGCAAGTCCCGCAATTTTTACTAATCTTTCTTATGAAAAAGGTACATAAATCAGATCAATAGACACATACGAGTTTGCATTACTTGTTGGTTGTTGCCAAACAAAAATAAAATAGACACATATGAATCACCCCGTTTTCTTTTAAGTGCAAGAGGAAAAGGCACCCATTTTAAGGAATTTAAAGAGAGTTGGTCTTATGTCAAAGCATCTTATAAAATGTCCTTTTGACATACTACAAAAATTTTAACGATAGTTCTTAGCTTTAGAATATTTCACTGTCACAATTTAACTCTAAATCTTTTTGCATAGAACCCTTTTTTATTACTTTCATTACTTTTTGCTTAATTAATTGATGGTCTGACTATTTTTTCAAGAATTAGTATTCCCCTAATATCCTCTAAAACTTCCGAAGTGCACTCGCATAAGTTTCCAAGAATCTTGAGGGAGAGTTAATAACTTAGCAAAGCTCCATCTAGAATTATAAGACATTATCTCAGAGTATGAATCCTCATGACAACATTTGGAAAGTAGGGGTAAAAGAATGAATTTAGTAGTGATCAAGTTGGGGCAAAGGGCCACCTAGCTTAACGTCTAATAATATTTTTTGAAAAAGTACAAGAAAAGTTTAATAGACCAATCTCTCAGGCATGTATTTTAAACTAAGCTAATGTCTAATATAGTTAAGTCAAAGGTGGGCAATATACCAACTTTGAGGGCGATAGTTTTCCATTGCTTAGCACCATGTTGTTGAATATAGTGAGACAACCTTTTATCTTCCTCGGCAGTCCATCCTCCTTTGTTCACTATTGCTCTCTTCCCAATTACTTCATCACCTTTCTTTGGTGCCATTTTTGTAATATATTTTGCTAATTAAATAAGATAGAGAATAAGTGTGTGAGAGAAGTGGTGAGAAAGGATTATTTGGGTTGGTTAACTGGGAGAGCTTATAAAGTGTTTTTTTCGTTTGCGTAGGTGAGCACGTGTGATGTAGGGTTTGGTAGAGGGAATTAATAATGGTGGGTTTAGGAAAGTAGAAACTATCTTATCTACCTTTCTTAAGCTATAGCTACCAACTACTATTAGTACACTCACTATGTTGACTTAGAGGAAGGGTGTTAAGTTGGTGTATGTTTGGTTGATTAGCTGCCTTGAAACAAAAAGGAAAGGGAAGTTATTGATAAATGATAATCAATTGGTTTGAGATTTAGAAGTATCAAATACAAACAAATGTAGCTATTTGCACCCGAAAAGAAAAATAAAGTATTATTTAGTAAAATTTGGAGAACAATGATTCCTTTTGCCTTCCTATACACCATCAAAGGCTTAGGTTGTGTTTTTTTGCACTGAGCTTAAGTTCCTGAGATAAATGGAACTAAGCCGAATTAAACTAAACTGAAACTAAGGGAGCCAAGCTGAATAAAATTAATTACAATGAACAAGGCCCTAGAAGAAAGGAAGCAGGAGCAGGGGAGGGGTCATGTCGTGCGAACCAGAGGGCGGACGAAGACAGGGCAGGCGTGAGAGAAAACAGAAGAGAGTGGTTGCTGAGTGAGTGTTTACCGGCCAGGGTGACGGGGGAGGGGGAAGGTGGCAGGGGAAGGGGAAGGGGAGGGGGTGGAAGGGGGGGGGGTGGCAGGGGAAGGTGAGAGGAGGGGGATAGGGCCGTAGGGGTTGACTGAGGGGATTTTTTTTTATTCCTTTCTTTTAAGTGTTTTTTTTGAAATATCAACGGTAATTTCGACCGGTACAGACAGGTTGCCGTCATCTCGTACCAACGGTTATGAGGGTCAAAGGTCGGATTTTAACTGGATCAATTGAAGGTGGTGCCAGTGGTGAAAGACCGGCCAAAGATGAGATTTTTCCTGACAATTTTTCCTACTTTATATTCCGCTATGCTCAATTGCCCAAATGGCTAGTCTCCACAAAGGCTTCTATCAAAATCGATGGGATACTCATGTGGGGAGAGAATTGGGGGTTCAACTTTTATACGGTGTGCAATTAGGGTAGGGGGTAGGATCTCAGTTTAGTTTGAGCTTAGGCATGGACTCTATGATAGGACTAGCCCAACTAAATCCTCGTACCCTGTAAAAAAAACATTGTTAATAGTAGTAATAGTGCATTAACAACTTCTTCCGAATAACATGAAAAAAGTTGTAGCATTGGAAAAAGAAAACACGTATAGATACTTCTCTCGAATAAGGGGCAAAAAAGCTGTAGGATTAGGGAAAAAAAACATGTGAATAATCTATTTTTTGTTGTTTAAGAGCCCCAAGTGAGTAAAAGTTTTAGAGGAGGGAGGACGGATTCGTTTAAGAGGGCAATTCAGGCTATTTGGATTTCTTTTGATGCCAACTAAAAATTGTCGCAGTTAACATGGGACTTTCAAAGATGTATGGTATTTCCTCTGGTTTTTTAAATGACTATACTTCTCTAACTACGGACTCCTAGACAAAACTTTGATGTGTGAGTAAAAATGTGTAAAAAAAAGTGGTAAGAGAGAGATAGAGAGAAAAAGTTACTAAAAGGAGATAAAAGAGAAGCGTAATCATTAATTTAAAATTTCTTAAAACGAAAAGTGTAGCCAATAAAAAAAACGGAAAAAGTAACAGAAAAAGAACACAAAAAGTCGTATAAGAGACCACAATTGCCGGTAATACAAATGGCAGAAATGAAAACTCTCCGAAAACAGATGAGGTTGTTAATATGCGACTTACTAGACATAGAATACCAATTAACTTAAACTGATTTTACTTTGAATACAGAACATTCTTCCCATTTCCTCCTCCCATATTCTAACACATGTATCCTGTAGCTTCAAGACTGCTTTAATTGGGACCTTAACAATATTTTAACCAGTGTTATAAACTCCAAACACAGCCATAAGGTACGCCTGATATTAGACATTGTGACACCAATCATGCCCCATTCACTCCAATGTTACTAAAATGACAAGCCTACATATGCAGCATACAATTGCGACATACAACCATTATGCTACAAACTTATCTAGCAAAGAGAAGTTGTGTTGAAGATTGGAGAATTTGACTTACTCAGAACTCCTTTGGTGAAGGGTCAATTCTTGATTATCTATCGGATTGCTTTTCTCAAAGAACACGTTCCAAAGTCTTGGAGCAAGCTTGCTAATTGATTTCAAGGAAAGAGGGAAAAAAAAAAAATCTGCCTCAAGCGCATATCTTCTTTGAGTGCACAACAGAAGAGGTTTACAACATTGTTAACAACAAACTTTCATGAGAATACCAGAGGGAACAAAGTTTGCCATAGAAGAAACTGCACCATCTCCATGAAAAATACCAGTAGCATATAAGCAGTGAGATGTATTTATAGTACCTTTATAAGGAGGAAAAAAGGAGATTACTTGTAATTATCTTATATCATTTGTTTATAGTGTATAGAACATGTTCATTATACCAAAACGATAACAGAAGTCTGAGACCTTACACCTTAGTACTAGTCCACGCCTCTGCAATTAAAGATCTTTTTTCCTCTTCACGGATTAACTGGACTTACCAGTATCTACTATCCAGCCCAGCAGTCCTCGGCCGCTAGGATCAGGCCTCATGAACCACATCTGAGCCCCAAAAAAAGCTGTTTCTGCAATGACACTTGCAAGGAAATCATATATCACTGCAGATTCTGGCACCAATAACCTTGAGTACAAGATCAAAGCTTCAAGCATTGCAATCTACTATCCAACATATTTATCTCCAACGACCAAACATCTGCTCCTCTTGAGTTAGCTCAGTAAAACAGTCACATGGAAATATGAATTCCGAAATAAGTTGATCTGTGGGAAACCATGATCATTCACCAGATCTATCTGTGGGGAAGTCGTATTTACAGTAGCAGACAAAGCCACAAAATCTTTCGTAGACGAACTCTTCCTAAAATTTACTCTCTGTCTTTCATCTACTTAATCCATCCTACGTAATTGACCTAAAAGCTCTCCGCAACATGCTGAACAGGGTAAACACTAGAACCACTGTAACAAATTTCTTAGAGGCGAAGACCCTGAGGTTCACTTTCAGTCCATGTCTTATCATTAGCCTTGATATTGACAAGCGCACTGCTAAAACCCATGAGGCTATGGAACACAGAACAACTTTCAAGAAATCAGATATACCGTACTCATTTACAAGGTCAGTTGGTAGT
This sequence comes from Patellifolia procumbens, assembly GCA_947645195.1. Classification (NCBI taxonomy): domain Eukaryota; kingdom Viridiplantae; phylum Streptophyta; class Magnoliopsida; order Caryophyllales; family Amaranthaceae; genus Patellifolia; species Patellifolia procumbens. The sequence goes on from CANSGD010000972.1 coordinate 6,592,777, forward strand.
TCCACATAAGGACAGCTAACATCGAGTCCTCCTTGATATAGCCCTAAAGTTTGATTTAGCCAAATTGATATATGAATCAGAAGCTTTGCAAGCCATGCAACCTCGTCATCTGATATGGGCCGCCTCAACCAGTCACCCTTGTAGTTATCATAGGCAATTAAGCCATTACCGAGCCTCCTGGGCTTGAATAGCTCATCGCGGGAGTATTGGTGCAGATCTGTTCTTGGAGAAATGGGAGACTGCATCACAGCATGGTCACCAAATAAACAGCGCAGTTTGGACTTCAATGCCTGCAAGCATTGGAGGTTGTTCCCACCGGAGATAGCCTGAAGCTCTGTCTCAGCTCGCAATATGAGAAGCTGAAAAACCATTGCAAGAGATTGTTTTAGCAGATGCTAGAATCAACAAAAAATGCTTCATAACCTTGATTAGATTCACAATCTACAACCAAGACTTCCCCACTCCAGCTTTTGTGGTCTTTCATGGGAACCCGAGCACACACAAAGGGAAGTGAAAGATGGTAAAGAAGATACCTGAAGCAGCTGAGAGCCACCGTCCTCACCATCACTAAACAGTCTAAGGTCTCTGTTCCAGTTTTCATGTAATAAGGATCCATCAGCATCACTCTCACTTAAGCCATCCTCCCAATCCTGCATGTTATATAGGAGACATTCAGAATATTATAGACGTCAAGATATCAATACAGCATAAGCCAGCACAACTCTCTAGTACACAGGGGTAAGTGGATCCTAAACAAAAAAAACAAGGTAAGGTAATGAGTATAACATGACTACTGTACCATAAATCGAAGGTATAAGTCTTCAATTATTTGAAGTAAGATAGAAGACGGATCTCAGTGATGGGAATAACAATACGACTAAAAAGAAGGCGAGGAAAAAAAGAAAAAAAAAATGAAGAAGGAAAAAACATTCACCCCAACTAACGAGTTTACCTGAAGCTGCTCACTGATCTGTGGAATAAATTTATTCAAGTCATTGACAGCAGATTTTCTAGATCCACCATTTCTCGAATGGAAAATGGCATCAACATTTTTTATGAGTTCCATTAGCTCTCTTGAAGATATTAATATGTCGATCACCTGTTGAAAAAACAAATAATAATCAGAAAGCTTTCCAAAAAGCCCACACATTTATGCGTCAATTAGAAACATAAACTCAATGCAAGGTGTCAATGTGAGTTGAAGTAGCTGATGCTATCTGCGATTTTAAAAGGGAGTATAGCTATACAGCAGATACATATTTTTGATCCTTCTTCTTGAGGTAAGGAAGTGCTCAGGTGGGGACCAGAGGACCTAAATGCTTACAGTTCCCTCTGGGACATTAAGTCATGCAATACTAGCCAAGGAAGTTGCCATCATCAACCCCTATGGTTCCTCCCTCCCTATTCAGAGCTCATTTGAGGTCCATAAAGGAGGCATCAAGTAAATAAGAGACGAAGTCATCACAGAGAAATCTGTTTGAAATATGCTACAGTATTCAACCAAAGAACAAAAAAAGAAAGACACTAAATCAAGTTAAACGAGCAGTATTTATATTCAATGCCATGGCCCATAAATCCGACTAGGAGCCACTACCATAAATGAGTAAGAATCAGTCCAATATTCACGTAGATGAAGTAAGCCCAAGCATAATTGAAAGAGTAAAGTCGCAGGCCATGCATTTCAACTGAAGTATAAAGACACTCTCATTCTATATCTGAAAACAACAATTTACATGCGATGATCTCTCTTAAAAGGACTGAAAATTACTGACATTATTAATTATTATGATTGATATAGTATCTTGAGTTTCGCGAGTAGTTTTTGTTGTCAGCATTGCCTTTCAGTATTAACAGAAACAATTGATACCGATCTAGGAGTACAAACAATAGAAGAATTTATACAAGCAAGGTTATCAACCTGGATTTTTTATACAAATTTGGATCTAGCTTAATTATTACCCATGCTCTCGACTAAGGCCACAGAAACGTTGGATGTATTGACTTAGCACGCTGCGGCCCATAACATCAAAGGACATTGACGACCTGTTGGATACATTGGCTTCGCACGCTTGTGGCTGCACATCTAAGGGCACTGCCACAAACTTCCATGTTCAATCTGTGAATGACTAGTCAAGCAGAAGGGCGAGGTATACTTTTACATGATCAACAAAAACTTCTAACAAACAGCTGCAGTACATAGACTAGACTCTAGATGATAGAAAGGAAGAAAGTTTCACAGTCACCTTCGTGCTCATAGAAGATCCATCAGAATGAAACGAATGGACCAGGTATCACACTCAACAGCCATATTCAAGTTCCACTCTATTAGCCTAAGCATTAAAAGACATATTAATGATGAGACCAAGCATTTAGCAGAAAATTTCTCAAATGCACGACACCTAAACTCCACACCTCCACTGAATTGATACTCCCTCCATCCTCAGATAAACTTCATGCTAGGCTTTGAAATATATTTCAAAGATTCTTAGTAGGGGAGCATAGAATTTTTTGGTAAATATGTAAAAGTAAGAATAACAAATTTACAAATACTTGGGGCTCACATCACAAGGGATATGAAAGATAGCGTATGTGAGAGAAGAAAAGGTTAAGGGGTGGGCCCACATCACACAGATGGGTGGAGCAAATTTCTATCTGAGGTAACAAGAATTCTACTTGTGGACCATCCAAGCAACAATACAGGAAGATCCTTTGACGACAGAGAAGTATAAAAGTTATTGTCTGAACTTAATCATCCACATGAGACTATCAATGAAAGATAAATATGATGAAGGGGGCTTGTCAGAGGTTGTCTGCTGCATGATGATTTGTACCACCCATGGTGTCAAAACAAGGCCGTATCATATGATACCGGTCGTTGTAAAGGTTCTCAAATGTACCGAACCGATACTACCCGCATGGTAAAGGTGTAAAAAAACTGCATTTTAGGCCAATCCAAGCGATATTTTGTTGTCTTGGTTGACACTGAACGGTACAGCAACCGCGTCAACTTCGTTTCTGTGACACCATGGCCGTAACCTCGACCATTACTGAGACCACATTTTCGAACTATGATACCATCTCAGTGGGCCACAAACCACGCTACTTAGTTTCAGTAGCTTGATTTTTATCTTTGGTGTTAAGATTTCTTCTAAGAAGTGGCCTGCTTCGTTGGCCCTAATGCCCTATATGCTAATAACAGTAAAACAGCTATCTACTCTAGCAATATGAAGACAGAGGACCCAGATATCATTTGCAATGGTTCTGAATTTCAAATTTGGGAATTGCCTTATTTAGTTTTTGGTGTTAAGATTTCTTCTAAGGAGTTGCCCCTTTGCTCTGTTCTTGCTGACAAATTACTGCCCATCTAAGAAGATATCAGCTTATTCAATCTATACTTCTCCCGTTGCAGTTTGCACACTTCTTGGGCCCAGAGTTTCATCATCCCTTCTACTGTTATCAAACAGTTGACTGCTATTCGCAGAAGCTATTTGTGGCATAATAAAGCTCTTAGCTTAAAACCCCCACTGGTAGCCTGTGTGTAGGAGTAAGATGTGTGGTGGGCTTGGGCTGGAAAATAGTTGCATATGAAATGTAGATGCTCCAGTTGATATGAATGAGTTACTGATGATAAAGATGGTCACCTTTGGCTACATTGCCTTAACCAAGTCCATCTTCAGGGGTAAAAAAAGTGGAGCATCAATCATACTCCTCCCTTTGCAGTTTGCACACTTCTTAGGCCCAGAGTTTCACTATCAGTTTACTGTTATCAAACAGTTGACTGCTATACGCATAAATTATTTATGGCATACTAAAGCTCTTAGCTTAAAACCCGACCTGTAGCCTGATGTGTAGGAGTAAGAAGTGTTGTGGGCTTGGGCTGAAAATTTGTTGTGTATGAACTATAGATGCTCCAGTTAAATATGCATGAGTTATTGATAATAAAGATGGTCACCTTTGGCTACATTGCCTTAACCATGTCTATCTTCAGGGGTAAAATTAGTGGTCCTATATATATACCAACTAAAAGAGCAAGCTGTTAGCGGAAACAAATTTGATCAGCTGAAGATGCTATTAAACAGGGATATATTGGTGATATTTAGAATGCTAAACTGCTAGTCCCCCTAAGGAATACACTCATACAGTATTGCTAGTAGATTCATTGGCTTGACTAACCTTCCTGACGTTACTTGGCTTTAGTGGGCTTGGGACAAAATGTCCATTGAGCATTAAAGAATTAGCTGGTTGGCAATGCTAAATCGATTAAACAATTGTACAAGGTTGGTTCAATGGGGGTCAGTGATAAGACGACTTCTTCTTTTTATGTGGTAATGATCCTTAATACAATTAAGCACATCCTTTGGTGCTCTAACAACAGATTAGGTTGGTATCGAACAATGTATGTTCCTCTCTCGTGTCAGTATGTCACCTTTTCTCACCGTAGTAGATGGTTATCGAAATATAGTAAAGGTCCTCTTAAGAGGAAGGTATCCTTTTGGGCTTTAGCTGGTACCATTTCTAACATTCGGATGTAGAGAAAATGATACCCACTTGGGAAGGCAAGCTTACTTGCCCAAGGAGGCTGGTAATGCAGATTAACTGTCAAATTACATTGCACATCAATCAAGTGATTCATCAAAAATCTTCAGATCAAGGAGGCACATCTCATCACCTGCATATTTTGTTGATACACGTTATCACCAACACTAGCTCTTTTAAGCACTCCTTATTTGTGTTGCTCATCTGGCTCATGACATTAAAATGACGATTCTTCCACATGCACTTTCCCATAATTGCTCTTCTTCAATTTTAAATTTGAAGTTCTTTGCCAAATGCCCAAATCAGTTACTTTGATTTTCCTTATGCCAACTATATTTCTCTTAGTTGAGCTACTCACATTGCTACATTAGAGTCTATCCTTTCCCGTTTGTGTACGCAGACTTAACTAAATAAGCTCCAAGAACTTTGTTTTCACCATCTTTGTTTCTCATTTTTCTTCTGTGATTCTTGACATGATGGGAACTCATCGGTTGTATAAATGCTAACTTTGACAGATTTTTAGTATCTTCAAAGGAACGAATTTTGGTTTTGTACCTCTTTTAAGGAGATCTACTAGAAGTTTCTCCACCATTCTTTAACTTGAAAGTTCCCCAGGAGTAGTTTAATGCGGTTCACGATGGACATCTATCTACTCTCATATTTATTAACACCTACATCTTTCTTCAGTCCCAAGACTCCCAACATGTCAACTCTCTTTTGAGATCAAAGATCTGCATGAGCACTGTTTTTATGTTTTGCTCAAACTCCTTATTTTTTTCCTAGGCGATGATTCACAAGGCATTATGCTTGTAAAAGTTTCTTCCTATACGACCCGATTTTGACAAAAAAAAATCTTGGGTTCAAGTCATTTCTTTATCAATATCTTTCATATAGGCTAGTGTTCAACTGTGTGCAAGAGTAGGACAGATTAACATCACTCGAAATCATATCTCATAAACAGGGAAGTGAAATATACTGACTAACTAAACCCACGAACTTACCACTACTAAAATCAAAATAGATCTACTAATAGAACTGTTAGAAAATTAACATTGACTATAACTTTGGTTCACAAGTGGGAAGTGTGTCGCTATCTAATAGTCCATAGACAAGAAATCAACTTAAGTAAAATATCCTGACTAAGCAACCCTACTAACTTACTGCTACTAGAATTGAAATAGATCTAGAAATGGAACCGTTAAAAAAACTAATAGATCTGAAAATTCAGAATATAGAGATGGAGAAGAAGACAATTTTGAGAACTGATAATTGATTGTAAGGTTGAAGCAATTATATCATCAACAATGGGATTTACAACCTCAGACCTTTGAGTGGCTAGACACTCCCAAACTAAGCAACTAATCACTAGAATTTACTCAACAATTTTCTCCCTATTCCCCTCTACTATGTTCACTACATATACAGAGCACTCATTCACTATCTTTCCCTCTCTAAACTCTAACAAACTAGCTGCCTTCCTCCCCAAGCTAATCATAACAAACTAATTTCCATTACCAAAAGTGTCAGTACACCTCATGCGCCCCGGTGCCTCAAAGTAGTTCCTCAAAGTTCTCCACAGTGCCTCAGATGCAGCTCACTGTCCTAGCTGCACTTCGGTTTGCATGAGGCAAATGCAGGTTATGCAGCTAGCACTTCACTGTGCATCATGCTGCAGCTAGAGCATCATTGTGCATCATGCTTTGGTGTGCCTATCGGAGGAAGGTTCTAATCAAGATTATTCACCAATTATGCCAAACTAACCGTTAACAGATGTATGGGACATAAAGATAACCAAAATAGACCTACAGAGAGCAAAAAGTCCTAACCTAATGGCTACCGCCGCTGAATCGAGGATTTGATAACATAAACATCATATCAACCATCTATTTTTTACGTTCGTGTTTAGCAAGTCGACATGTAGTTATTAAGACCTGAAGAGCCATCGTCTTACAATCACAGCCACGTGACGTGGCTACACGGAGGATAAAATTGTAGTCGCCATTAAATGTGTAGCCTCATATGCAGCTACTTCTATTCCAAAGATATCAAATACTTCCTCCGTTTCACTAAAGATGTTACACTTTCCATTTTAGGAAGTTTTAAATTAGATGTTACACTTTTCTTTTTTTGCAAAAAGTTTCTCTCTATCTCTTTCCAATCACATGGTCCTCACTTACTTTTTCTCTCTACTTCTCTCCTACCCAAAAACTGCCTAGGAGTCCGTGAAAAAAAAGTGTAACATCTTTAGTGAAACGGAGGAAGTATAAGTTTGATGTCAAGCATAGAAGCATAACAAATCCTCTAATTTTCACAAAGTACTCCACTGCGCCCTCGAAGAATCAACTACTTCCTAATAGCAGCAGAATCAACTTAAATGGATCCTGCCCTAGAGTTTATAACATAAGCAAAGGAATCACTACATCAACCCTGAACTTCATTATGACAAGCATCATAACTACATATCGGAAATCCCATACATACAGATATAGCATTCAATTATATGCACGTTGTTTACATATGTGAAGCGAAGACACAGATATTGATACACCAGTACACGACGCAAAGAAGATTAAAGTAAGAGAAAACATCATTCCTTCCAATACCACATTTTGTGTAGCACTATTTCAACAACGTATCAACAATTCAACAAGCCAACTCGCCGTTAGTTACCCAATATAGCTAAAAAATGGATATCAAAGAAGATATTAACTGTCACCAAATAATTTTCATCAATGTCTCTCAGTCCTGAAAAGGCAAATTACAGAGGCAGACGGACGCGACATGAGAAAAACGCATACAAACTAAACACGATAATTCTCAATCCACTCACGAAAACACTTTCCATTTCTGTCTAACAAAGACAACTGAAAGAATCCTAGATGTCTTCTTCAACCACCTATGCATATGCAGAAAGACTCGTGACTTTTCTATATTTAGAGAAGATTGAAGCGCCAGACGGAAAATAAAGCATTTCTTTTCAAAAAGAGTTCTTTTATCCAAAGCAATTATTTTCCAGCACAGCCATATGAATATGTTCGATACATGCAATTCATATCAGTGAGCTTCACGATACCTCTAGAATAGTAGGTCCCTTGAATGAGCAAAACAATAATATTGGTAGTTCACTTCGTGCAACAGAAGCATAAAAAGAAATAGAAGTAATAGAAGTATAGAACAAGTGAAAAACATAAAGCATACCCTTGATACCATCTGGACAATCACTTCGGCATCAGTATGAAGAAACTTGTGAGCAAAACCAATAAAATGCATGACCAACGACGTGTAGAACAGATAATTGGACAGCACATAGCCTTGCCAATTGATCGAATATTGCCACTGGTTGGGGTCGCCACTATCTTTGTCTGGTCTTTTCTTTGAAGCATCTGACATTACATCTAACTCTGCGAATTCGTCCTTGTGAAGCCTCCACGGCTGAATGTAATTAATCCACACAGAAAATACCTCAGATATATTCTTCATAGAGGACCCCATCGGACAATACAGAAATGTCCTTAGTATAAATCTATACAACGGCCTTTGGATATAGGAATTCCAGGATCCACCTGATGGCAAGCTAGGTAAAACATAAGTAACCTCTCTAGAATTCGCAAAATCACTCGAACCCAACTTCTTGTACAACGGACTTCCACCATAGTCAACATGGTTGGAACCATCGGTCGTCACCACCGAGCTCAAATTCAAGTACTTCACAAACAAGTTCACCACCTCTCCTAACCCCGAAGCTGGTGGTGTCTCGCCCAACATAGAGCGAAATGGAAACGATAAACCAAACGATTTGCACACATTCACAGCCAAAGGCGAGAAGTCACTATCCATTAACCAATAATGCACCAAGGTCTCAACCAAAAACTCAGCACGCAAAACAACAGAATCATCATAGCTTGCTGAGTAATGAAGAAGAGAGCTACGATAAGGCTGATAATGCGAATTCAAATCATCCATAGGGACGAAAGCACGAAGATAAGCATACAAAAGCTTCGAGTACAAATTACAATCAGTTTTCTGTTCAGACGGACGTTTACTACTACTCGAAATCACCGGAATTGAAGAAGTCCAGTTCTCTAACTTCGATTTCCTACTAGTCCTAACTGATACAATTCCAGAATTCTCAGATTTTCCTCTACAAACAGGATAATAAGCAAACCAAAACATAAGATACTCAAAAATATTCAAATGAACCTGAAATTTTCCTTTGATTTCATCCTCTTTAATCCTTCCTTTAAACAAAGGACACAATTCAGATAAAACTCGACAATCTCTCTCACTAGAGAGCAAAAACCTAATCCACTCAGGCAATCTCTCAGCAGGAAACACAAATTTCACAAGCGATAATCGATCAACAGCGATAATTGAGTTCATTAGGATTCCATGAGGAGAGAGAAGATTGAAGAGTTTACCAGCGAGTTCAGAATCGTTAGAAAACGACAGCGTATCGATCCAACCAGCAGGAGAAGGCGGTTTTTGAGGTGAAGATGAAGATACGTCGAAACCGAAGAACTTACAGAGAAGAGCAGGAAACGCTAAGGAGAAGAAATGGCGGTTTTGATCGGGAGAGTGAGCGGTGAGGTGAGATTCGACAGCAGTAACAGCGGCCGAAATTTGCGGCGGAGAATTAGCTCCGATGAAGTTTCCGGCGAGTTCGGAGGATTTTGATTGTGAGTCGAGAGAGTAAGAATGTAGCGCCATTGTAGGAGATGGAGAAGAAGGTTGAAAATGGCGGGTTTCTGGAGAAATGGAGAAAGGGTTTTAGGGCACAGGAAAAGGGAGGTGTGGTGTGGTGTGGTGTGGTGTGGTGTGGTGGCGTGGTGTTTGTTTGGGGGAGAATTTTAAATGGGAAGAGAAGCAAATGGCGCGTTCTCTGTGACTCTGTGAGTAGAAAACGTATACGTGGTGACTGGTGAGCAATGCGGATGAGTGAATTTTCACAATGATACTGCCATCTGCCGACTGCCATAAGCTTTGCTCACTCGTAAGTCGTATCTAGGGATAGCAATGGGTGGAATTTGGATTGGATGACTTATTCTTTGCATTTATTATCCGGTTAAATTAACTTTCATCCATCTATCCGTCATCCAGCAAGACTATTATCGACATTCCATCTATCACCACCTGCGGGTAAATCTGGTGGACATGATGATCATCCATTTAAGATAATTAAACGACAAAAGTTAGATCAAACTTGTAAAATCGTAATTTAGATATAAACTTCATGTCAAACTAAGATAAGTTAAGTGTATGGAAACATGTCGATAATAATCAAAAGAGAAAAAATATATTAATGTAAACAAATGATGGACATTTACAAAAATGTAACAACTAGGTAATGAAGCGGGTGATAAACGGGTGATGGATGAAACTTTCTCACCCTAATCCATCCATCACCCGTCACTCGTTCACCCGTCACTCGTCCATCACCCATATAACATGGTTTTCGGCCTTTTTTGTTTTTCGGGTGGAGCGCGTTATGGATCATCCATTGGATATTGCCATTTCTATCAGAGCATTATCAGCAATGACCTATTTGTTAACGTTTATCATATTATTTATTTATTTTCTCTCTTCTAAAATATCGTTTTTAACCCCTTTTTATTAACACTGACCTTTTTTTTTGAAAGAACACTGACCTATTTTTAATTTCATCACTTTATCTCTTTCATGTCACCTTAAAAATTTAAGAAATTGTAACATAGAGTTTTGAAAACTAGCAATATGTTTATAAGTGGTCCTCCTGGAAGGTTGCAGTATAATCATCTCCCTCTGCAACATCGAATTTTCCTAACAGAGTTAATGCAACAATAATCATGTAACAAAAAGCTTGAAATTAGTTTAATTGAGAATAAAGTTTGCACAATATCCTTAACGATTTTTGTCAATATAGCTAAGGAAAAATTGCCTAGAATAATGCAACCTTTGGGCGATTCGCTAATAATAATGCAATCTTTTGATTATTCTAGAATAATGCAACCTTAATACCCCATTTATTTTTAACAGGACAAATGACCGGTAACCTGAACCGTTGGTAATTTTTATTTAAAACTTTAAAATCTAATTAATATATTAATAAGTATAAAAAAAATAAAAATAAAATGAAACCCCCACCCCAAACCCCTTCCCAGTCCACCCTCCCCACCCCCCACCCCAGTACCAACCTCCCCCCACCCCACACCCACGCAATGCCCCCCAAACCCCCCTCCTCGTCGCTGCGCCGCCGCCGGACGAAACCCCCTCCCCCCGCCTTCGCTTAATTCCCCTCTCCTCCTCGAGGCTCCGCCACCACAAACTCCTCCCTTCCCCCTTTTGTTAAAACACCTTGAATGTGGTGGTTTTCGGCAGGGATGAGGGTTTTTCGAAGGATGTTGGTGATTTTCGGTGGCGGCTGGATTGGTTGGGCGGGGCTGGGTGGTTTTCATGCGGGGGTCGTGGTCTTCGAGGTGGTTTCTGGGGGTCATGGTTGGGTGGTTTTCGGGAGATGTTTGTTGTTGGGGTTTCTGGGTGGTTTCGGTCGTGGCTGGGAGTCGAAATGGGGGTGGGTGGCGGTGGCTTTGGGTGGTTGTGGGTGCTGCAGTTGTGGTAGTGGCTGGGGGTGGGGGGGGGGGGGGTGGAGTCGGGGATTCTGGGTGGGGTTAGGGAGGGGGGTGGTAATTTTTTTTTGTTTTATCTTTATTATTTTTTAATTATTATATAAATCAATTTATTAGAACTAATTATAAACCGACACGTGTCCCAATAAACCTATTCTTCAGGTTAGAACTGATTTTATCCGGTTTTGTCCTGTTAAAAATAAATGGGGTATTAAGGTTGCATTATTCCAGAATAAACAAAAGGTTGCATTATTATTTGCGAATCGCCCAAAGGTTGCATTATTCTAGGCAATTTTTCCTATAGCTAATGTAATGCACGTTATATGTTTAACTATTTTTTTGTACTTTGTTGTTCAACTTAACTACTTCTATGTGCCATACGAGTAGCTTTAAATACTAGAACTAGTTTAGAACCAAAATGGGTGGTTTTGGCTTCAAATTCAACGATTTACTTCTAAAGAACCCTTATTTCCCAAAACGAGAAAGCTAATTGGCAAACAAAACTCCAAGTCAACCTAATTCCTTATCATAATTTGAAACAAAAACATCCATTTTGGTCGAAAATCCAGTTTTCGTAGTGAAATTACTTGTATTTCGTATAAAAGATATATAATTAAATTGAAAAGGTAGATAAACCTATAATGTGAATTTTGGAACCTTCACAATTTGGGAACCTGGACAATGTGCTGACTGCTGTCCCATTGTTTGTTCGAGATAAGGCCATTAGACCAATATAAACCCATAAATTCCACAAAGAAGACCCACATTTAAGGTGTTGATTTTTAGGAGAAAAATATTATACTGTAGATGTTGAAGCACGTGAGAGGACTCAAGTACGAAGCCAAAGCTTCCTCTTCTCTATCGAAGCCAACTCTTTAATTTGTTGAAATTATTCTAAATGTTACTTTTCTGTTTAAAGCATTATTTATCAAACATTTATTGCACATATATTGTATATGTACATATATTGCATATGTACAAATATTGTACATATGTTGTATGTGCGTGCATACACGCATCTACTTAGATGCATTGTGCATTAAATATAATTAATTGATTTATGTTTTAAGGAGAAAATAAAATAAAGAATAAAGAGGGATAAAATGGCTTAATCTTCACAATAATTCTTAGTTATGTATTTCTCTTCATATTCGTCACTTTTTTGTCTCAATGAACTAAGTTGGAGACTTGGAATGAATTCAAAGGGATTTAATTTGTGAAGAACCCTCAACAAGTTTTCAGTTTTTGTGAAAAACCCCCTTGAAGTTTTTTTGTGAAAATAACCACCAACAAGTTAGCAAAAGGTAGTGGTTGCACCCCCTAAATATTGGGTGAATCTCTAACTTTGGGGTGCAACAACTAACTTTGCTAACTTGTTGGGTATTACTTCCTCCATTCTTTAATAAGTGACACACTTGTATAGTGTTTACTATTCACAGTTTAAACTTTGATTAGATTTGGTGATTTATCTTTTAGGAAAAACATAGTCATGTGGGATCTTGTTAGATTCGTCTCAACGTGCATTAATTTAATATCAACTTTTTATAATTTTTACTCATTGAAAATTATAGATATTAATGTTTGAAATAATCCATTGGCAAGCGTGAAAACATGAAGTGTGTCACTTATTAAGGAACGGAGGTAGTATTTTTCACAAAAAAAACTTGCATGAGGTTTTTCACAAAAACTGGAAACTTGTAGGAGGTTCTTCACAAAAAATCCAATTAAAATGACATTCCAGTCAAATACCCCCTCCGTCCCCTATTGTTGTTCTCACTTTGACTTTGCACGTTTGCCAAAACACTTATTTGACCATCATTATCTTCCATTGCATTTTAGTAAAAATTCTAACGATTGAATATTAATAAGGTACTCATTGAGACGAATCAAACAAGACCCCACATGACTATATTTTTCTTAGGAAAAATTGACAAGAAAAATCCGACCTTTGGCCGGTCTTCCACCAATGGTACCACCTTCAATTAATCCACAATAATCTCACCTTTGACACCCATATTCTCTCATTGGTACAGGATGATGGCAACTTGTTTGACCATACTAAATTACCGTTGACTTTTTTTTAAATAACTTTAAAAAAAAGGAAAAAGGGAAAAGAATAATCCCACCTTTGGACATTCGGAAAATAATAATCCCACCTTTGGATTATTACTGAACAGTCCCACCTTTAAGGGGTCATTTAATATATTGGACCTTAACCTATTATAGCAGGTTATAACAAGTTCATTGAACACTTGTCGATTCATTATTGGTTGTTCCCATTATTATTATTATTATTAGAATTTTTTGTCAATTACAGCCATGTAAAATACCCTATTTTCTAATTATAGCCATCATCTTTTTTTCTTGTGAATTACGGCCATGAAAGACTAATATTCAAGTAAGTTGTTGCCATTTTCACTAATTATACCACTAATCCATAGTTTGACCGGTCAAATCATGTTTAATATTTTATAATTTTTTTTTTTATAATTTTATAATTTTTTTAAAATATATGTTTTTCATATATGACATACTAATGAGCACGTATTTCGATACCACATTTAATCGCGTTTTTCAGACTGAAAATGACGTTTTTTCGAAAAACGGACACCGCCGGGCGCCCTTTAAGGGCACGAATTTCGAGAATCTCTACGAAACGAGTACCTACAGGCCGGATTTTCGAGCACGTACTTCGAGACGAGTTTTTCGGACTGAACACGACGTTTTTTTCGAAAAAGGGACACTGTCGTGCACCCTTTTGTTGGCACGAATTTGGAGAATTCCTATGAAACGAGTACCAACAAGTCGGATTTTCTGGCACGTAATTCGAGAAGGATTTTTTGGACTGAACACGACGTTTTTTCAAAAAAACGGATACCGTCATACGTCCTATAATGCACAAAAAACCCATCTAAAAGTACGTGTCCAAAACCCGGCCTCTAGGTACTCGTTTCGTAGGGATTCTTGAAATTCGTGCCTACAAAAGGTTGCACGGCGGTGTCCCTTTTCGGAAAAAAAACGCCTTGTTCATTCCGAAAAACTCGTCTCGAAGTACGTGCTCGAAAATCCGGCCTGTAGGTACTCGTTTCGTAGAGATTCTCGAAATTCGTGCCCTTAAAGGGCGCCCGGCGGTGTCCGTTTTTCGAAAAAACGTCGTTTTCAGTTCGAAAAACGCGATTAAATATGGTCTCGAAGTACGTGCTCATTAGTATGTCATATAAGAAAGATTAGTGTGATAATATTATATTAACTTAAATTAAAAAAGATTAAATTTATTAGGTTACCTTTACAACCGGTTTCAGGTAAAAAAGGTCCAATAGATTAAATGACCCCTTAAAGGTGGGACTGTTCAGTAATAATCTAAAGGTGGGATTATTATCTTCCGAACGCTCAAAGGTTCATTCTTTTCCGTTTTTCCTCCCCCCTCCACTCCCCCACTGCTGCCACCCCACACCCAGCCCAGCCTCCCCCCTCCCCTGAAACCACCTATGATGGAAGTGGCTAAACCCACCTTGTTTCATTTTTTTATTTTAAAGCAAACACACTGTCTTCCCACTTGTCACCCTTTCTTCCTTCCTTCCTCCATGGAAGCTCATTCTCTGCTTCTGCTTCTGCTTCTGCTTCTGCTTCTGCTTCTTCTCCTTCTCTTCACTTCACTCATTTCTTCTTCATCTTCTTCCTCACTCCCAAACGACACAAGAACTCTCCTTCAATTCCTCACTCCTAAACGACACAACAACAAACCACCAACAACAACACCAACTCCACAACCATTGAAAAGGAGATCGAAGGAAGAAATTGAGACGAGGGGAGGAATCGGTAGTTCAGCAGACGTGGGTGGGGGAGGGGAGAAGGGAGCGAGTGGGGGCGGAGGGAGCGAGTGGGGGCGGAGGGAGTGGTAGCAGACATGGTGGGGGAGGGGAGGAGTGGTAGTAGACATGGGTTGGGGAGGGGAGGAGTAGTAGCAGACATGGGTGGGAAAAAGTCAAATAATCATTTTTTGACTAAAAATTAAGAAGATAATGAAGAATTTAGGATCAAAATAAATTTAATTAATTGTTAATTACATTTACCTAAAATTGTAGGTCACCAACAGGTGATGGCCCAATGAGAGAATATGGGTGTCAAAGATGTGATTATTGCTGGATTAATTGAAGGTGGTACCATTGGTGGAAGACCGGCTAAAGGTCGGATTTTTCCTGTCAATTTTCCCTTTTTCTTATATATATTGAAGAATTTAGAAGATTTCCTCTAAAATAGTACCAAGATTCCAAATGGGAACGGAGGGAGAATGTCGTATTGTTAACTTTTCCTCTTTTGTTCCTTGATTTTTGCTTGTGTGGTAGAATTTCAGTGGCACATGATTATAGAAAGTGTAGAGGGTGCCTAAAGCAACAAATTATTGTACTTTATTTTTATACTAGATTTTGTCCTGCCATTCTAATACACGTGTAACTTTACATATTAATTTTTTTTTGTTAGGAACTAACTTTTAAATTAGCACTTTTATAAATAACCACTTTTTATAATTTTGCAAAAAATATGAAAAAACTTCAAAAAAATTCAAAAAAAACACCATTTGACAACTTTCCTTAGTTAATTCCAATAAAGTAGGTTGATATATTGATTTTTTATAGAGTTTTTCCCTTTCTTTACAAGGTAAATTGTGCGATATTGACGCTCTTAGGAGCTATTTATGCTAACTATTTCGATATAGTTGTGGTTTGTGTGTTCCATATCGTTTTGCAGGTTTTTAGGGAAAATCTCCCTATTTACTTGATGTTTTGATCACCACATTATAGCGGAAGGTTATGAGGCATATTGGCGGTCTCGAGATGGTATTCGGACCCCCGTTGTGAAGAAGAATTATCAAGGACTTGGCGTCTGAAGCCAAGCCAGAAGCAAGAGAGAAAGTAGCTTCACCCGATCGGGTCGGGCAACCACTGCCCGATCGGGTACGAGTTCAGGCCAAAAATTCAGATGTTCCGCCCGATCGGGCGCCCATGCCCGATCACGTCGGGCTGAGCAATACTTAGCCAGTTCTTGCTGTTCTTCTGGGAGCTGAAGAAGACATCCACCCGATGACATCGGGTGGTCTTGCCCGATCGGGTGCTGGGGTTGCGGCCGCGATCGGGTGATCAATGCCTGATCCCATCGGGTGCTCACTTATTTGCTGTTGCTGGAAGTTTGTTCACAGACCCGATCGGGTGGCCCTTTGCCCGATCAGGCGGACGACACGGGGGACGCGATTTTGCGTTTTTCCCCACTCTATCTTATTGCTTTCTTAGAAACTATAAATACTTTTTAGGCTATTTTATTTGGTATCTTTTATTCTATGAAACATTTAGAGAGCTCTTAGCCTAGTTTTGATAGTTTTCCATTGTAGAAGAGATTCGAATGCTATTTCAATTCAATTAAAGTTCCCGTTTTCCGTCAATTTGGTAATCATCTTTCTTATTACTTTGATTTTATCTCTTGATTGATCTAGTTTAATTATTTCTTATTTGATTAGTTCATGATGAAATTTTTAGGGTTTCCAATTATTTTTGTTATCGTCAATTCGATCATGTCTGAGTAGTTCTCTTTCTAGGGTGTTAGATAGGGAAGCCATGTTTATACCATGATTGTTATTATTTAGACTCCTATTGATTCTTAGGGCTTGATTAGAGTGATTGTGGTGTGGTTTGTTCTTAATTAGTGATTAATGTTAGTGGCCAATTTCATTGATTGCTTGTGGTTAATAGTTGTTTGTACAGATCCGTCTTACGACTAGAGGCCTAGGACACATCAGTAGTTCTGATTACATTAGTGAACATGCGGCGTATGTTGAACTATGAGCGTTGAATCTTAACCATAGCTCAATACATGCTCTAATCCCTCGTGATACATATTGATTTAGAACAAGGAGAGCATTAGACTAATGAAGAACAAATCGAAAACTTGATAACAATCCGTGTTCGAATGAACGAACTACCACCACTTGCCACTAGCCAAAGAACCACCAATATAAGGTATTATTAATGCAATTAGCAATTAATAATCAACCTACTTAATCCCTAACACTCAATTGGAATTGAAATGCAAAGAGAATTAAGATTTTAGGATAAATTACTTAGCTTCACTCACTAAGTCACCAAGAAAACGTTATGGTTTTCTCTTAAGAGTTTCACACTCCAACTTTCATTCATTTCATTGCCTAAATCTCTATTTTACAAGATAAGCTAATACTTCTTATAAAGTGCAATAAAGGGTAGCTTTACCTTACAAAATAAAATATTAAAAGTACAAAACAAAGCTTAAAATATTCCAACTATGCTGCTGCCAAATTTCAGTCAGCACACCTTTCACCATTTTTGCCTTTTCTCCCTATTGGTTAATATTTTGGCTACGAAACCAATTGGAGGGTCTTCTAAACTTCAATATATTTCCAACCACAGGTCACACGCCCCATTTGGATAAGAAATGGCTGCTGCCCAAAGCAGAAAGAAAAGAAGGCTGCTGAACATGTTGAACCGCGTGTAACATTGTGGTCCAATGAGAGGCTTTCCTACCTAAGTAAACTTGCTTATTATTGGACCAAATTAAGAAGGCACCTCAAGCATCTCAGTAATGAATCTTGGAGATTAGTTTTGCTTTCTTATCACGTCCACAACCCTCTCATCTAACCTTCCTTAAAACCTGACAATTTGGAGACCAAAAATACACGTCTGAAATTTGTTGCTGCTTCGACTTCATTTCTCTATGAAATACCACCAATTTTTGTAGGATTAATCTTCAAGATGTTAGTGAACCAATGCAATTAGAATCACTCAAAAACTCCAAGTAACTTTCTCGGAATCATCAAAAAGATTTTGCCGCGCCATAGAGAAAACGTACAAAACAGTTTCTACTTAAAACAACAAAATAGACTATGTTACTAATCTAGTATAAACAACATATTTAGGATGATTGATGCTAATCAAGCCCCTTGTTATCTTCTTAAATCTCAAAATTAACCATAACCAATAATTAAATAAACGTATTAAGAACTTTAGATTGGTTAGGTTAGAGTAGCTAGATGCGTATGCATCACCTCGACTCTTGACTTAGGTTTTGATAGTAGTTGACCTTGTTTGATTGGTATAAGCATGGTGGACAGACCTAATACCCTAGGATTTTATTCCATATTAAAATCCTCGGTTTAATTCGTCTTCCTTATCTTAATTATTAGTTCAGTTAATCTTCCCTGATTTCATCTGAAGTAGTTAGTTGATTGAATATTAATATAGAAACTCTGTCTCCCTGCGGATTCGACCCTGCTTCCATTGACTACCTTAGTTAGAGGACTGTAGGTTTATCTTTGAATAGGTGATACGACTAAATCCTATCATAGGCACGTTTAAGTTTCCCCTCCCAACGTAGGTGTGAATAAACGTTTTTGGCCTTCATTCACTTCACTCGTAACAAGACTAACAACCTCCCTCCATGTCTTCAACTTCCATTGATAAATCAGATTCACTTCACTTTTGCTTAGTGAATTTGCAACTAAATCATCTTCAACATTTACTTCATTAATTCTCTTCCTTATCTCTGCCTTCTCTCCACTATTTCTGTTAGCGTTAGGACCAAAATAAGACAAAAAGCGAGTCAATGGAGAAAGTCTAAAGAGTTGGGCATCTTCCTAAACACAAAGAGATTGGTGACAAGCAAAGGTACAAGCCCCATTTATGTGGTTCTCCTTGCTTTTTAGGTTGTGCCAATTTCATTTCATTATCCTTCTTATCTCTATACTGTAAGGGAAGAAGGGAGGGACACCAAATTTAATATATTGTCCAATTTATCCTTTGTTATTTAATTAATAATGTTATTAAAAAATAAAAATAACAAAACAATACCTAATAACTAGGAACCCACTAATATAAAACTGACTACAAAACTTAAATCACAAAGGAAATCCTAACTTCTTGCCGATTCATATTTCATTTCTTTCTCTTCCCAAGTTTCCACTTCCCACTTCCCTCACGTTTAGGAGAAAGTGGAAGTCAGGGGTCTGCAATCTTTCTTTTTATGAGTTGTTGAATTGACTTTGCTGTTCTGATTGATTATAATGTATAAGTTCTTTCTTGCCTGATTCCATTTTTTTTCTCCTCATATTTCGAATTTCTAATTGTTTTCTGACATTCTAATTTATCGTTTTTTTTGTGCGAAATAGAGTTTTGATTTGAATTCAAATTTTGCGTTGCAGAATCGTGATGCTCAAGGATTAATGTCGTTGACAGTGAAGCAGGTTAATAAAGAGCTTTTAGCGAACATCGACAATAACAATTTCATGGTTGATGGTGTTGATGTTAATGGCGTATGAGGTATGATGCAATTTTCTTTCTTTTTAATTATTTTGATATTTGTTGATTTTAAGAGTTAGTTATTATTGAGCATTTGTTGAAATGTTTTCGTTCATTGATTAAATGACAGTACATACAAGTTTTAAATGGTGACTTTGGGATGGTATTAAACAAAGCCGAAAGGGTTATCGAAGTCGGTTTTATCATCGACAACGGAACCAGGAGTATTAATATTCATATATGGCTAATAAAATAGGGAAAAAAAGATTGATCAGAATTTTACTATCTTTAATTCTGTAAAAGTTATGGGATTGAAGCTGAAAAAAGTTTATCAATTAAAAAATTGTGGTTTTTAGGTGGAGAATATTGTGGTGATTAGACACAGCTGCTGTGGAGGAATGAAGGGGCTCATGTCCATCCCTGCATGTTTGTAGCGAGAGTTGAACTTATGAAGAAGTGTTGGTTCCATCAATATAATGCAATATGGTACTTGGAATATACTCCATCCGTTTCTTTTTGTTTGTCCTACTTTGACTAATTATGTGAGAGCTTTTTGGTCAAAGTAGGACAAACAAAAAGAAACAGAAGGAGTATATGACATTTGAATAAGTTGATACTCTGTAATACCAACTACCAATTGATATAGACTGAATGAAAAATTGGGTACCACTTGTGACATTGTAATTTTTAGTATTTTTTCCTTTAATATATACCTGTACATAGTAGATTGTTTGTTGATCTGGTGAGTTTTGTGTAGTGCAATTGATATTTATAGCTTGACCTTACTGATGGATGTCAAGCATGCGATGCCACGCACGCATCGCGTGCAAAAAATACTAGTTTAAATTAAGCCAAAAGATGGCTGGTCTAGAAATCCCTAATTTAAGAATTGTTACTGATGGATTTGTTATTGTTGAATGGACACTCGATGATGATAATTTGTCTGATCTAAAGTTTTAGTTTACATCTTTTTCTAGAATTGGGGTTGCCCTTTTCCAATATATTGAGATGTGTTGTTGCTGATATTTAGAGCTGTCAGTTTGGTTGAAAACTGTTAGTTGAACTGTTAACCGAACCGAAACCGAACCGAATAAACCGAACCGAACCCAACCGATAACTGAAAAAACAACCGAACTGAAATCAACTGCTTCAAGGTCAACGGCATTAAACCGAACCGAAACCGAACCGAAAAGAAACTGAACCGTTATTAACTGTTTTAAAAACCGTTTTAAACCGAACTGAACCGAATATTAACCGAAAAAAACTAAAAATTGTTTCAAACTGTTATAAACCAATTCGAACAAAATAACTGAAAAAATGTTTTAAATTTTTATAAAGTGAACTAAATTAAACAAAATTACAGTCAATTGAAAAAATTTAAACTGTTATAAACTAAATTAAATTATAGTCAACTACAAAATTTTTAAATTATTTTCAATAATTTTATTAAGTCACTTCAAACATTCAAATATTTTAAACACCTTAACTAAAACTACTAAATTTTTTCATTTTATTAGCATCCGTATATTATTCATTACTCATTTAATATCAATTACATTTAAATATATTTTATGCTCTTTTGAGCTTTTTCCATTCTTTTTCCTATGTCTTGATTGAGCTGATTCAAAAAGTTTTGTGCCCCCAATCTCCCACACAAACTAAAGAAGTTTCATTGATAGTTTTCTTCGTATTTTTGAAAATTATTATTTGGGTGACTTTTTTATGTTTACATCATGATCTCAAACTATTTTATTCTCTTAAAAGTTCACTTTTTCTAAAGTTATCAATTTGAAATACTTATTTTATTTTGTAGAGATGGATTAACTTGTTGAACAAGAGCAATGAGCCAACAATAAGTCTAGAAATTCTCCAAAAATCTCAATTTGGATATTTGTTCATAATTCTTCATTCTGGCACATGAGGGCAGAGGAAAAACAAATGGAGAAAAACAGAAGGGCGAAAAGTAGAACTAAATTTAAAAATAATACATGTAAACTACATCTAATGTTAGAAGAATAAAAATCATTAAATGAAAAAATAATAATATTGGAAGTCTTAAAGAGAATCCAAACATCTTACTAAAAATCAAGAATAAATGGAAAGAATTGAACCAAATAAAGGAAATCTGGTTTTTCTAGATCCAAATCTAATATTAACATTAACAGACTCAAAGATCGAAATCATCAAACATAATCTGACATAACTAAACCTCAAAAGGACTATAAATTGCTAGAAAATATTTCGAACTATAAAGAACTAAATTCCGAAGCATAAAATAAATTTTATAAAAAAGATTTCAAACGTCATTTAACGAAAAAATTACTACATTTCTTAGATCTAAGCTAATTAACCTAGAAAATTTTAAAAATGTTAGATCTAAAATATTTCGGATCAACAATAACCCAAAAGCTGACCTCATTTCATAGTGAAGTTCCCTATTCCTAAATCTTGAATTTTATACATTCATTAAACTCTTTAAAAGATTCGAGCATAGACAATTTTAAATAAAGAAATGAAAGAAAAAAGAATTAGAACAAGGATGAAAATAAAGGCATTAGTGTGCGAAATGCATGAGCCCAGTTCCCAATTCTTCTAATACCAAGAGCTCAGTAGTTTTGCCTAACAACATAAAATAAAATTCAAGAAAGTTTAGAATCACATCACAAAGAAAGATAAGGAAAGAGAATCAAGATTAAAGTGTGGAATGCAAAATGAACAAAATTGAAGATTAAGAAAGAATCAAGAGGAAGGCAAGTGGGCGGCACTATGGAATGGAGAAGCAGTGACGTTAATTAGGGTTTAGTGAAAGAAGTGGGGGTGAGGAGAGATTTGAGTTTATATATGGGAAATGGGGATTGATTTTAGATGGTTGATTTTAGATTTACATTGTATCCAACGGCTTAGATTGGTGATCCATGTGTGGTAGTTTTAGTAAGGTTTGAGCCATAGATTAAATTGATCAATGACTAGGATCAAGTGATTTTTTCTTTGTTGGATTCTATATATCTATCAATTTTTTTCAACAAATTATATTAAAGCATTATTAGAATTTTTATATTTCACCACAATGTAATTACGACAAAATGTAATTTTAATCGTCAATGACATTCTTATATCGACCACAATGTTTGAGGGTCATTATTAGTGTAAGAATAACTTATCAATCTCGTTATAAACTTACCATGTGGATCGTATCAAATTACTACTACTTTAATAATGTAGATCACTAATTATTACTAGTAAATTGTTAATAAACTGGTTTGAGTATTATCTATTAGTTATACTAAATTACCATAGTCTATATAGATTACATCGTGGTACCATAAGAATTATTTTACTCACCGATCTAATATATTGCTAACTGGTCTAATACACTGATATTTACTATTTTATTCATTAATCTAATGTATTGATCGATGATTCATCTTTACATTAATATTAGTTATCGTGTATATTGTATTGATCTACAACATTGAGCTACACTACTATACTGATGATTGATCTAATACATTGATCTTAACTATTTACACTGGTATAATATATTGGTGAATGATGATTGGTCTATCTAAGACACTAAACTTAATTATATTATAAGTTGATCTAATACATTGATGGTTGATATAATAATACATGGCTCTTGAATATATAATCTAATGATTTAATATATTGATGATTGATCTAATATATAACTATCTGTCTATCTGACTCATTAATCTAATTCATTTGATGAATGATATAATACGTGGCTCTTAAATATCTAATCTAGTGATGTTATTTATTCATAATTGATATAATTTCTTTAAAAAATTAGTCATTAATCTAATACAAGATTTAACTGAATGGTCTAATATATTGATGATTGGTCTAATACATTGATCTTAACTATCATATTTCTTGATCTAAAACATTGATGTCTGATCTTAAGTATCTTACATTTATCTAATACATTGCTATTAACTATCTTATGCGTTAATTTAATAGATCGACGATTGATCTATTACATGGACATTAACTATCATAGATGTTGACCTAGTATATCGGCGATTGATTTAATACACTAATGCATCAATGGTTGAACTAAATAGATCTTAACTATCTGTTTGATCTACAACATATGTATATTGATATGATACATTGATCTTAACTCTCTTATACATTGATCTATTTATATTGACTATTGATCTAATACGTTAATATAAGTTATACATTGATCTAAAATATTGACTGATCTAATACATTGGCGTTAATTATCTTATATAATGATCTAATATGTTGACGATTGATCTTATATATTGATATTAATTATCTTAAACCTTGATCTAATGTAGTAGTATTAATTTTATTACTACTATTACTATTAGTATTGGTATTTGTATCATTGTAATTATTATTGTTGTTGTTATTATTATTATTGTTATTATTATCATTATACTACAAGTTTACAGCTCAACTCAAGACTCCAATGAGGTTGAGTCAAGAATCACAAAACCCGACTCGAATACTCGCAAGAAACTCGAATGATATAATAAAGGGTTAAAATATTGAATTTTATGTACAATGTATCTTATGGGTTTAAAACGACCGAAAATCTCGCATATAGCTCGAGATTTACTCGATTCAAACTCGGCCCAAGCTCTTTCAATTTGGTTAAAAATCGGCCAAAGATCTACTCGAGTTCTTAACGAGATGAGTTCAACTAAACAAAACTCGATCCGACTCGTTATCACCTTTAAGTTCAACCAGAAATGAATTGACTCAACCCTGAAATAACCCGAATCAAAATTGTTTCGAACCAAAGGCCACAGATCTCGAATTGACGCGCACAAACCCGACAATTATTCAACTCATGTTTACCTAGAATTGTTAATATCCGACCCGTTACGGGTCATTCCGAAACCGACTCAGTTAACCAAATTGACGTAACTTGAAACACGTTCGATCTATAACAAGAAATTATATATTTTTTAAATAACATAAATTTTAAAAAGGACGCACAATACTTAACCGATATTGATTTTTATCCGAACCGATGCGGTTTTTCATACAACCGAAATTAACTGAATTAAAACCGAAAATAAATTGTTGAACCGATATGGACGGTTGAATAGTGATCCATTTTTTACTGAAACCGTATGGGTCAAACCGGATAGACAACCGTAACCGAATCGAACTGAAAAAAGAGCTCAATTAACCGAAATTAACTGAACCGAAACCGAAAAAGTTGCAACCGAATCAATTTAACGTGAAAAAATTAACCGAAGTCAACCAAACCGAAGTCAACCGAACCGTTTGGTTCCAACCAGAACCGAACCGAATAACCGAATTGACACCCCTACTGATATTAGTTAATTTGCTTTTACTGTTTCTTGTAGGGATATAATTAAGTATGTATACATGCAGTGGACAAGGCCGTCCCTAAGATATTTGAGGCCCTGTGCTAAAGTAAATATTAGAGGCCCCTCTTCAAACAATTTTATTATTTTTAAACTAGGTAATCGTATGGTTAAAAGAAATATACAATATATATTGTACTGAAACATGAAAATGACATAAAAGTCTTTTTGAATATTAAAAAAAATAAATTATAAAGTGGTGCATATAGGGTAAGTGCGTAAATCAAGTAATGGTATAAAAGCCTTTTTGAATAATAAAGGACACATAAAAGAAATATTGCGAGTATCATAAAACATCAAAATTGATATTTTTATGCATACATACTAGCAAATTTTGCATGAACCCACTATACTAAATTTATATGTGAAATAGGTCTAATAAAAATATAAGCATATAGTGTTTTTAGAGTAAGAAGTGGGAAAAAGTATCAATATAATTAACCTCAGGAAAAAGTTATAAATGATAGTGCTGCAACTGCAAGGTTTTCGAAATGAAATTTATAAAAAAGCCAAACAATGTAGCGTTTTTTTTATGGAATCTTAAAAACAGTCCAACATTAATCGTGCTCTTTGTTAACTTCGAACACGCGACCTAGAGCCTTCAACCGTGAGAGCAATTTACCACTGAGCTGCTGCTTTATTGTGGTTAATTAATGCAAACATACTACTTCCTTCGTTTCTTTTTAACTACAACGATTGGACATTTTTTCTCTCTACTTTATATCAAATCGTTGCAGTTAAAAAGAAACGGAGGAAGTACATATTGGGCCCCTACGGCTATGAGACCCTGTGGTGCTGCTCCTGTTGCACACCCTCATAGCCGGGCCTGGCAGTGGAGGTTACAGAAAAATTATTTAATGTAGATAAATTGTAATTATTAATTTTTATCGGGGTCAAAAGGTCAATATTTCAAGACGAGTTTTCAAAATAATTAAAATTTTAAGGAAAATTTCACGATTTTATCGTTTTAAGAGGGTCTAATGACCCCACTTCCTATAGATGGATCCGCCATTGTATACATGAATATATGGGTTGGTGACAATTTTAAAACTGTAAAAGGCAAGACCTACTATAATAGGGGAGGGAATAGGGATGTATATGAAGCTAAATTCCTGGTTTACTAAGTTAAGCGTGGTTAGTATAAGGAGACAAGTAAAAAAAAATTTGGTAAGGAGAAGTGGCTCGGACCCCGCTCGGGTCCTATTGGACTAGGCACTTGAGAGTAGGGGGGAAAGGTAAGGGAAATCCATACTCTCAAAGTGTCCGTAGTGGGGATTGAACCCCCAACCTTGAGGTTGGAAATGTACAATCCTTTCCACTAGACCAAGTACTACTTGGTAAGAGACAAGTAATTGTTGGTTATGATTTGATCATGAAACGCGTGCCTCCAAACTTTAGGGCCTGTTCATTTCAGCTTAATTTCAGTTCAGTTCAGTTTAGCTCCAATCAGTTCAGTTCAGTTTAGCTCCAATCAGTTCAGTTCAGTTCAGTTCAGTTCAGTTTCAATCAGTTCAGTTCAGTTCAGTTCAGTTCACCTCCATTCTTTTATAACCATTTTGTTAAATATTATTATATATGTTGGTCTAATTTATTTTACTAATTGCTTTTATTATTATTATTACTATTATTATTACGTTATTATTATTATTATATTATTATTCTTATTATTTATTTTATATCATCATTATTAAGTATTATTATTATTATTATTATTATTATTTGTATACTATATTTTTTATTATAGCTTTATTCATTATTATTACTAGTATAAGTATGGAGGAACATGGTTTAGGTTAAAAACACAAATAAACCCGCGTTTTCAGCCCATAATCCAATCAAATCACGTTAAAACAATTTATGATGTAATTTTGCACGGTCCAACCCAATCATTATTTTATTACTAAATATTAATATATAATTAAATCTAATAATTAAAATAGTAATATTAATTTAATTCTAAGATATTATTGTTATTATATATTCATCATCAGGTATTAACATATTAATACAAAGACTATAAAATAATTGTTATTAATTATCATTATAATCATTAATCATTATTATTATTAATTTATGATTATTAATATTATTTATTTATAATTATCATTTAAAAATATCCAAAATATAATTATTATTATTCATTAATAATTATTCATTATTATTACCCATCATCATAATTATTATTTAATATTCATATTATTATTGTTTAAATATTATATATATATTTATTAAATTCAATTCAATTCAATTCAGTTCAGTTCAGTTCAGTTCAGCATCAATCAGTTCAGCTCAGTTCAGTTGTTTTCAATAAATCTAAACAAGCCCTTAGTGTATGGTCTATATAAGAAATACCGAGAGGAGAAATATTGAAATTGAAGAGGATGTACCTCATCTAGTGGAGTCAATAAATATAAACTCAAGGGTCGCTATATGGGCCTTGGAAGAGGACATACCCAAAATAGAAAGTCCACTAAATCCAAAATCCCTTACCCTCTCATCCCAAAGAAAGATTTTAAAGCCAAAGAATCTCATAACCCTCTACTAACCACTTAACCAGTAATAAAGGCCCATTGAGAGGGAGAAATTGCCTGTGAAAAGGAGCCTGAGATATACGTTTGTTTTGACAAAAAATAATTTTTATGGAAAAGCGTTTTCCAAGTAAAATAATTTTCGATAGAAAATACGATTGTAAAACACATTTTCCTTTGTTTGTTGATGATGGAAAACCTAGGGGGAAAAGGAGATTCAAGTAAAAAGGAGTGGAATGATGGATATTACAAATTTTCATAAATTGCCACCAATTAACGTTTTATGTGAATATGAACGTTATGCGGGGCCCATTTCTTATCTTACTTCCTTCAAATGTGGTATTACAACTTAGGCTTGCAATTGGGAATAGAATTGCAATTCCAATTAAATCCCTGAATTGGAAATCAAGAACTAGAGAATTAGCAGGAGACATTGACAACCAATGGATTTCGACCAATTTGAGAGCAGAAGGAGTTCAAGAAGGTAAGTGCAAGTGGTTAATTTGGTACTATATGAAAACTAGGTTTTTTTGTCACAAAAAATAGGGTTTTTGCCTTTTTGGTGGTTTTATTTGTTTGTTCAATTGAATTAGGGTTTTTCTTGTTCAATTGAATTAGGGTTTTTCCTTGTTCAAATGACTTAGGGGTTTTGTTTGTTTAATTGAATTAGGGGTTTTGTTTGTTTAATTGAATTAGGATTTTTGCTTGTTTAATTGAATTAGGTTTTTATCTGGTTCAATTGAATTAGGTTTTTATCTGGTTCAATAGAATTAGGCAAGAAGATGAAGGTAAGAAGTGGACCCCACATAACGTTATTCTTCATAGAAGAAGTTAATTAGTGGCAATTTATGAAAAATTGTTGTTTAAAGGTGGTAATTAAAAAAAAAACTAAAAGGTGGTAATTCACAAAACGTGGTACATAAAAGATGGTAATATACAATTTTTCCTAAGGAATATATATGCTAGAATTTGCTATCTTGAAGTATAATTTTGGATCCTCGGCTAATGGTATAGAAAGGCCACCCCCTACTTTTCACAGAGCGTATGTATGTTTTGATGCTTGTAAACAAGGGTGGAAAAATGGATATTAGGCCATTGATAAGGGTTGATGGATGTCTCCTAATAAAAGGGGCTTATCCAGTGATGATCTTGGTAGTTGTTGGGAAGGATGAGAACAATCAGACATTCCTAGCGGCATGCATGGGAAATGGTGGGGACTAAGAACAAGGACAATCGGATTTGGTTTATGGAGTTGTTGATCAAAGATTTAGGGCATAATGATGGTGAAGGTCTGACTATTATGTCCTATGATGATGATACATGAACCTTTTTAAGTTTATGTTGTATGATTTACATTAAGGTTTAACTTGTATTGCTCTTTATTACAACAGCTAGGAGGCCTTATCTACTGTAGTCCCAAAGGGGGGAGATAAGGTTTTATGCAAGACACATATGAGTATTTCAAACTATTGTTTGGTGACACCTTGTACAAAGAGCATTTTTGGAGGATAGCGAGGGCAACCATAGGGCCATGGAGGTAAGGCTTTTATTCTTTAATTGGGTTGAATTAGTGTTAATTTAGTCTTAATTGAGAAGTTGTGTGTTTAAGTTAACTTTGATATATATACACATGGATAATTTGTGAAAAACTACCTTATATAATGCATATTATTGGTTTAACCACATTTTCAATTTTTTTTGAAAACAACTACCTTATGAAATCAGTCGGTTTCACTACCAAAACCATTTTAACTTTATGACCGTTTTGCCCATGAGTGGTTTTCAGTCAAATTTCACTGATTTTACCCCAAATCACTCCGTCTTCCTCATTTGTTTACATCATTCTTCTCAATAATTTAGAATTAATTCTACATTTAGGGAATTAAATTGAGTTTTTTGGTTTCTCCTTCACTTCCATCTCTCCCCTTCACTCCATGAACGCCTTCATCTTCCTCTGTTTTTTTGGGCAGTCTTAAATTTGGGGTTTTTGAGATTTTAAGGAAGATTAGAATCTTGGTAGTTATTAAACCCTATTCATAATCACCAGATTAAACGAATCATGACATAAATCTTGATTACTTACTTCCACCATCATCATCTTCAATTTTCTAGGCAATTAGAGCTTGGTTTTGGATCATCTTCAATAATCTGGGCAATTAGAGCTTGGTTTCGGAGTGTGACAGGTTTTAGTCGTATCACCTATTCAAAGATAAACCTACAGTCCTCTAACTATGGTAGTCAATGGAAGCAGGGTCGAATCCACAGGGAGACAGAATTTCTAAATTAATATTCAACTAATTCAGCTACTTCAGACGAAATCAGGGAAGAATTAATTAAACTACTGAGTAAGCTAAGGAAGACGAAATAACTCGAGGATTTAACTATGGACTAAAAGTCTAAGGTATTAGGTCGGTCCACCATGCTTATACCAATCAAATAGGGTCAACTACTACCAAAACCTAAGTCAAGAGTCGGGGGATTAGAGCACGAGTTGAGCTATGGTTAAGATCAACGCTCATAGTTCAACATACGCCGCATGGTCACTAACGTAATCAGAACTACTGATGTGTCCTAGGCCTCTAGTCGTAAGACGGATCTGTGCAAACAACTATTAACCACAAGCAATCAATGAAATTCTACACTAACATTAATTACTCAATAAGAACAAACCACATCACAATCACCCTAATCAAGCCCTAGAAATTAATAGAAATCTAAATCACAATCATGGTATAAACATGGCTTTCCTATCTAACACCCTAGAAAGGGAATTACTCACTCATAATCAAATTAACTATAAACAATCTAATATGAAACCCTAACAATTGCATCATGAACGATTAAATAAATAAACTAAGCAATCAAGAATAATTAAAGAGATTAGGGTAGGAAAGAGTACCAATTGACGGAAAGCAAGAACTTTTATTGAAATCGAAAATAGGTTTGATCACCTCTAAATCTAATCTAAAGTATTTAAATTAAACTAAGAACAATGAGAATTAACTAGAGTCTAAACTAGAATAAAGATGAATAAAAAGATGTCCCTAAATAATGAGGAAAAAAGGGTATTTATAATGCCCCTCAATTCTAACTAAAACGGGAATTAAAAGTCGAAGTCCGCGAATAAGTGCGCCAGACCCGATCGGGCCCGAGCACAGTACCCGATCGGGTGCCCAGCAGCTTTAGCATTTTTTTGGTCTTGGGCTTTGATAAATCAGCAGCGCAGCAGCGATAAGTGAACTGGGCCTCCACCCGATCACACACCCGATCGGGTCGTGGATCGGGCGCCCAGCAGATTAGCATTTTGGCGCTTGTGGCGTAGCAGCAACAGACTGTGGAAGAAATTAAGGCCCACCAGATCGGGCCTAGGGCAGCCACCCGATCGGGCCTGGGAGCAAAAGCCCAGCATGGTCGCAACTCCAGCAGCTTCAAAATAGGAGCTACGAGCTTCCGACCCGATCGGGTCGGGCAGGATACACCCGATCGGGCCTGGGGACATGTGTGCTCGCCCGATGGGATCGGGCACGCCTTGCCCCGATTGGGTCCGCAACTTCAATACCCGATCAGTGTATTTTCACCCGATCGGGCCATTTTTGCCCGATCAGTGCACGGAAACCTCATTTTTGACTCTTTGGCTCTCTAATCTTCACGTTTAGGGGTCTTGGGACCTCCTAAACTACCCGTAAAGCTCGTGAGCCATCCTACGTGCCTCGTAACATCTCGTAAAGTCGTGGTTGTTTCCAAATGGCTCGGGAATAGGGAGAAAACTCCCTAAAACCTGCAATTCAACACTAAAACACAAAACCACAACTATATACGATAGTTAGCACAAAATAGCTCCCAAGAGCTCCAATGACGCACAAAGTAGCTTGTAAATAAGGGAGACAAGTCTATATAAATACGTGATATCAAACTCCCCCAAGCTAAACCTTTGCTTGTCCTCAAGCAAACAGAACATGAACATGGAATAGATTGCCTCACCCCATAGATAAAAACAAATCAAAGCTCAAAATATTTTCAAGACTAAGAATCGTTCAAGCAGGAAAAATTCATGTTTGGCTAATCAAATCCATCCAACCACCAATCATTCAAGCAATTTATCAAACTCAAGCATCCACAAGGCATACAAGTCCTGAACAGGCTCTCACAAGGGTGTCACTCCTCTCTATTTTGTGGCAGGCAAAGAATATGCCCGAACACTCACCAACCCGACCAAATATACCCTTCCCACTCACACTCTCATTTGTTTAAGAAGGTTCAATGACGCTCATCCTAGTCAAGTCGACTCAATTAGCAGATATACTCTTTAACTTTGACAAACTGACTCGAAATCAATCAAATGAACACTGCAGACACGAGCTCAAGAGGACTTTAGAGGGTTGTAATGGGGCTTAGGTAAGAGGTAGGGGGTACTTTTGGGTAATGTGGTGGAAAAACCAAGAAAGGGGGAGCATGAATCATTCAAACAAGGCCTAAGATGGCCTACACAACTCCCAACAACACCATAAAACCACGTACAATAATCCAACTCTCATAAATCAATGAAAATCTCATAACAAACCCAACTTTCAAGCAATGTAGCAAATATTTCTTTAAGAACGTACGTGAATGAAAGAACTAGAATTCTTTTGAATTTTCATTTCATTTTTCTTTCATTTTTCTGAACTTCATTCACGCAACTCTAAACTTGCTTTTTTTCTTTTCTCTTTCTCACTCTCAAACCACAGCAAATACACTTTTAAATTCCTCAAAAACCAAACTAAACCAACAAACCAATCTCAAACTCAACCCATACAAAAGCTCCCCCAAGCTAGGCTTGGAATAATATCAAGTGAAGGCTTTAGGCTCATAATAGGGGTTTAAGTAACACGAAACAAGTCATTAGGCTCAGCGGGGCTAAGGAGGATAAAAGTATATCAAAAATTCACTCTGAAGCTCAAGAATAAGACAAAAGAACGCCTCTATCACAGCCAATGCTACAAGTCATCGAAAATCAGACAAGTACGAAGTCAAAGTCAAGATCAATCCACTAAAGAGGAACTAACACACAAGAATATACTGGATAATAATATGAATCCAATAGGCTACAAAGAGGCCTCACAGTCTAACCAATTCAGGTATGCAGCACCAAGCGGTCTAATATAAACCAAAAATGCTCGAAATCATAGCAATCAAACATCAAATCATAGCCTCAAGATCACAAATGCCCAGCTATCCAGAAAACAAAGTCAAATCATTTTCAAATAGAGCACAACAAGGGGCACAGGGAGGCAACTAAACCAGTCATGGAACCATATTTTTTTGATTTTTTTTCAGAATTTTTCGAAAGCAGTAAATCTATCCTAGAAAGCAGTAAAAGAGATAGAGAATACAAACAGAACTCCTCCCCCAAGCTGAACTTGGCAGTGTCCTCAATGCCAAAAGGTGATAAGGACTATGCTAAGAGGAAAAAAAATGTTAGTGCCCTCACTCTCGCTCACAAAAAGAAGAAAAATAAAAAGAAAAGGAAAAGGGAAAGAAAAATACGAGTTGCCTCTCGCACAGCGCTGGTTTATAAAGGTCCCGCACGACCATAATCCTCCATCTCTCAAATAGGAGGGGCTTGGCAGTGAGTGCCACCCTCATTAAACATCTTTCTCCTCCAAATGTTCTTGATAATGCCTCCAGACGGCGAGGTAACGTTAGGTGTAATTGGAACCTTCTCCACACCTAATTCATCCAAAACCTCATCCCTGCAACAAGATTGTTGAAGCATAGGTGCCTTAACAGCATTGGTTAGTTTAAACATCACTTTATCATCACCAACACTAAGAGTTAAAGATCCAGTCTTGACATCAATTACAGCACCAGCAGTACACAAAAATGGCCTACCCAAGATAATAGGAATCTGGGCATCCTCATCCATATCTAATATCACAAAATCAACAGGGATATAGAATTTCCCGACCCTAACAGGAACGTCCTCTAAAACACCTAGAGGGTATTTTATAGAACGATCCGCCATCTGTAGAGTGATTTGTGTGCATTTAAGTGCTCCCATGTTCAGTTTCTCAAAAACAGATAATGGCATAACAGAAACAGAAGCACCTAAATCACATAAAGCCTTGTCAATAAAAATCGGTCCAAGATGGCAGGGTATAGAAAAACTACCAGGATCTTTTAGCTTTGGTGGGGTTTTATTTTGGATAAAAGCACTACACTCTTCAGTAAGAGCGACACGTTCTACCCCACCAAAGTCTCTTTTCTTAATGATCATGTCTTTCAGAAATTTGGCATAAACAGGCACTTGGGTAATTAAATCTGTGAATGGAATTGTTACCTCAAGGTTCTTGGCCATAGCCAAGAACTTACCAAACTGCTGATCGACCTTGGATTGTTGCATCCTGTGAGGAAAAGGTAGCCTTGGTGTAAAAGG
This sequence comes from Patellifolia procumbens, assembly GCA_947645195.1. Lineage (NCBI taxonomy): Eukaryota > Viridiplantae > Streptophyta > Magnoliopsida > Caryophyllales > Amaranthaceae > Patellifolia > Patellifolia procumbens. The sequence continues at coordinate 6,626,572 of CANSGD010000972.1, forward strand.
CGTTTCAGAAACCTTCTCTTTTTTCTTCCCTGTCTGTTCAGCTTCTGCAGACAAATCGACTTCAGACGTCGAATTCTTCCTTTTCCCTTCCTTTACCACCCTCTTCTTCCCTGCAGTCGGGGTAACCTCATCAATAGGCACTGGAGGGGCATCATATGCAATGCCACTACGAAGAGTGATGGCATTCACATGTTCTCTCTGAACGGGTTGCCCTGGCAATATTCCCTGCTGCCTCTGTGCATTAGATTCTGCCAACTGAGCAACTTGAGCCTCGAGAAGTTGGATGTGCTTCTCTTGGGCCCTCCGTGTTTCCTCATTTGCCTTTTGCATAGACAATATCAGTTTCATCAGTTCAGAATTGCTAGGCTCTTGTGGGTTGTTGTTTTGTGGAGGTGGGGTGTGGAAATATTGTGGAGTTTGGAAGTTATTGGGATGATGGAAGTTTTGTGGTGGTGGTCTTTGGAAATTTTGTGGGGTTTGATGGTATGAAGGTTTAGGGTAGTTTTGTGGAGGTGGAGGTTGATAGTTTTGTGGGTTTTGGTAGTTATGTGAAGTGGGGAAGGTTTGTGGCCTTTGTTGGAAGGCGTTGGCTTGCTCTATCTGAAGTTGACTGAACTGACAGTCATGCCCAAAGTGACCCTGAACACCACATACCTCGCAGTAAGATGAGGTAATGGGTGCTACGGCAGACATAGCATCGATGCTCATGGGTGGAGGTGTCGGACTAGAAGACTTCATTAGCTGCTGAGTTAGTTGCGCCATCTGAGATGTAAGCAATGAAATAGCGTCAACTTCAAGTACCTTATTAGTCAAACTCCTAGATGATGAATGGTCATTGGCTGCAAGATTTGATAGGAATTCATAACCCTCATCAACTGCCTTTTCTAGAAACACTCCTCCTGCAGACGAATCAATAATACACTTCGTTTGAGGCTGCAGACCATTGTAGAATGTCTGCGTCAAGAACCATTTGTCCATATTGTGGTGTGGACACTCTCTCTGTAGATCTCTAAACCTAGCCCACGCTTCCCGTAATGTTTCATCAGGCTCTTGGGAAAACGTGGCCAGTTTATTTCTGATTTCTGCTGTTTTAGTGGGTGGGTAATACTCTCTCAGAAATGCAGCAGAAATCTCACTCCATTCGGTTTCCTTCACATCATTCAACCATTTCTGGGCTCTATCTCTCAGTGAAAACTCGAACAACATGACTTTGAGTTGATCTGGAGTGACGCCGGCATGTTTAACGGTTCGACAAAGCTGTTGAAACCGTTGCAGATGATTTGCCGGATCTTCAGTAGGATGCCCACCAAACTGATTTTGCTGGACCATGCTGATGAGTCCAGGCTTAATCTCAAAATTTGCCGCGGCAATGGTGGGCATAGTAGGTCCAGTGGAGAGACCATCTGGGTTGGGCACCCCATATGACTTCAGTGACTTTGACATGACTGAACTCAAGGTGTCTGTTCCAGAGGTGTTCAGCTGAATAGACTGCTTTTCTTTCTGTTTTATCTTTCGGATCCGCCTGATTGTCCTAGTAAGATCGGGGTCCGCTGGAATTGGGGAACCGTTTCTTTGGGACCTGGGTATACAAAAGAAACAAAAAGCAGCAGTAAAACGTACCTCAATTGGAACAATGAAGTTCCAACGAGGCACAGAGAAGTAGACCAAATAATCAAATAGAAACTTAGAAATCTAGCCGTCTCCCCGGCAACGGCGCCAAAATTTGACAGGTTTTAGTCGTATCACCTATTCAAAGATAAACCTACAGTCCTCTAACTATGGTAGTCAATGGAAGCAGGGTCAAATCCACAGGGAGACAGATTTTCTAAATTAATATTCAACTAATTCAACTACTTCAGACGAAATCAGGGAAGAATTAATTAAACGAAATAACTCGAGGATTTAACTATGGACTAAAAGTCTAAGATATTAGGTCGGTCCACCATGCTTATACCAATCAAATAGGGTCAACTACTACCAAAACCTAAGTCAAGAGTCGGGGGATTAGAGCACGAGTTGAGCTATGGTTAAGATCAACGCTCATAGTTCAACATACGCCGCATGGTCACTAACGTAATCAGAACTACTGATGTGTCCTAGGCCTCTAGTCGTAAGACGGATCTGTGCAAACAACTATTAACCACAAGCAATCAATGAAATTGTACACTAACATTAATTACTCAATAAGAACAAACCACATCACAATCACCCTAATCAAGCCCTAGAAATTAATAGAAATCTAAATCACAATCATGGTATAAACATGGCTTTCCTATCTAACACCCTAGAAAGGGAATTACTCACTCATAATCAAATTAACTATAAACAATCTAATATGAAACCCTAACAATTGCATCATGAACGATTAAATAAATAAACTAAGCAATCAAGAATAATTAAAGAGATTAGGGTAGGAAAGAGTACCAATTGACGGAAAGCAAGAACTTTTATTGAAATCGAAAATAGGTTTGATCACCTCTAAATCTAATCTAAAGTATTTAAATTAAACTAAGAACAATGAGAATTAACTAGAGTCTAAACTAGAATAAAGATGAATAAAAAGATGTCCCTAAATAATGAGGAAAAAAGGGTATTTATAATGCCCCTCAATTCTAACTAAAACGGGAATTAAAAGTCGAAGTCCGCGAATAAGTGCGCTGATGTATCACATTTATATATAGTTTCTAGATGCATTTAGATTGCATTTAGAACTCCTTTTTGAGCATTTAGGTGCATAATGACATGAATTACATAAGTTGTGCTCTACTACTCCCCGTTTGTGTGTTTCGATGATTTTCAGGTTATTATGATACAAAGTGAGAGGAGTGACACCCTTGTGAGAGCCTTTTCAGGACTTGTATGCCTTGTGGATGCTTGAGTTTGATAAATTGCTTGAATGATTGGTGGTTGGATGGATTTGATTAGCCAAACTTGAATTTTGCCTGCTTGAACGATTCTTAGTCTTGAAAATGTTTTGAGCTTTGATTTATTTTTATCTATGGGGTGAGGCAATCTATTCCATGTTCATGTTCTGTTTGCTTGAGGACAAGCAAAGGTTTAACTTGGGGGAGTTTGATATCACGTATTTATATAGACTTGTCTCCCTTATTTACAAGCTAATTTGTGCGTCATTGGAGCTCTTGGGAGCTATTTTGTGCTAACTATCGTATATAGTTGTGGTTTTGTGTTTTAGTGTTGAATTGCAGGTTTTAGGGAGTTTTCTCCCTATTCCCGAGCCATTTGGAAACAACCACGACTTTACGAGATGTTACGAGGCACGTAGGATGACTCACGAGCTTTACGGGTAGTTTAGGAGGTCCCAAGACCCCTAAACGTGAAGATTAGAGAGCCAAAGAGTCAAAAATGAGGTTTCCGTGCACTGATCGGGCAAAAATGGCCCGATCGGGTGAAAATACAATGATCGGGTATTGAAGTTGCGAACCCGATCGGGCAAGGTGTGCCCGATCCCATCGGGCGAGCACACATGTCCCCAGGCCCGATCGGGTGTATCCTGCCCGACCCGATCGGGTCGGAAGCTCGTAGCTCCTATTTTGAAGCTGCTGGAGTTGCGACCATGCTGGGCCATTTTGCTCCCAGGCCCGATCGGGTGGCTGCCCTAGGCCCGATCGGGTGGGCCTTAATTTCTTCCACAGTCTGCTGCTGCTACGCCACAAGCGCCAAAATGCTAATCTGCTGGGCGCCCGATCCACGACCCGATCGGGTGTGTGATCGGGTGGAGGCCCAGTTCACTTATCGCTGCTGCGCTGCTGATTTATCAAAGCCCAAGACCAAAAAAATGCTAAAGCTGCTGGGCACCCTATCGGGTACTGTGCTCGGGCCCGATCGGGTCTGGCGCACTTATTCGCGGACTTCGACTTTTAATTCCCGTTTTAGTTAGAATTGAGGGGCATTATAAATACCCTTTTTTCCTCATTATTTAGGGACATCTTTTTATTCATCTTTATTCTAGTTTAGACTCTAGTTAATTCTCATTGTTCTTAGTTTAATTTAAATACTTTAGATTAGATTTAGAGGTGATCAAACCTATTTTCGATTTCAATAAAAGTTCTTGCTTTCCGTCAATTGGTACTCTTTCCTGCCCTAATCTCTTTAATTATTCTTGATTGCTTAGTTTATTTATTTAATCGTTTATGATGCAATTGTTAGGGTTTTATATTAGATTGTTTATAGTTAATTTGATTATGAGTGAGTAATTCCCTTTCTAGGGTGTTAGATAGGAAAGCCATGTTTATACCATGATTGTGATTTAGATTTCTATTAATTTCTAGGGCTTGATTAGGGTGATTGTGATGTGGTTTGTTCTTATTGAGTAATTAATGAGTGTACAATTTCATTGATTGCTTGTGGTTAATAGTTGTTTGCACAGATCCGTCTTATGACTAGAGGCCTAGGACACATCAGTAGTTCTGATTACGTTAGTGACCATGCGGCGTATGTTGAACTATGAGCGTTGATCTTAACCATAGCTCAACTCGTTCTCTAATCCCCCGACTCTTGACTTAGGTTTTGGTAGTAGTTGACCCTATTTGATTGGTATAAGCATGGTGGACCGACCTAATACCTTAGACTTTTAGTCCATAGTTAAATCCTCGAGTTATTTCGTCTTCCTTAGCTTACTCAGTAGTTTAATTAATTCTTCCCTGATTTCGTCTGAAGTAGCTGAATTAGTTGAATATTAATTTAGAAATTCTGTCTCCCTGTGGATTCGACCCTGCTTCCATTGACTACCATAGTTAGAGGACTGTAGGTTTATCTTTGAATAGATGATACGACTAAAACCTGTCAAATTATACACTAAAACACAAAACCACAACTATATACGATAGTTAGCACAAAATAGCTCCCAAGAGCTCCAATGACGCACAAATTAGCTTGTAAATAAGGGAGACAAGTCTATATAAATACGTGATATCAGAGTGCTTTTGGTAGAAATTTTTAGGCTTCATATTCATCTTAAGTTTAATTCCATGATTACTTTTGAATTTACACTTTAATATTCATATCTAGGGATTTGAATAATTAGGGTTCATATCAAAACTTGAATTGGAGATTTTTCTAATTAGATATTTTTAGATTTGAAATTTAGTTGGGGTAAATAAGATTGGAGATTTTTGGTGATTTGTGATTGATTGAAGATGATAGAAGCAAGGTGAAACATTGAATGGTGTGAGTTTTTCAAATAAATTTGACGTAAAAGCAATGAAATTGGACTGAAAACCACTTAGGGGCATAACGGTCTTAGAGTTTTTTGGCCGGAAAATGATTTTGGTAGTGAAACCAACTAGTTTTTATGTATATAAAATAGTTATTTTCAAAAGAAATTAGAAAAGATGGTTAAACCAATGATGTCTATTATATTAGATGGTTTTTGACAAAAAATATACAAATTGAGCCAATAAGTGTTTTTTTCTTCTTCTGAAGAAGCTTATACTTACTTGGATGCCATACCTAGGATGCATTGGGCTAGACACGCCTTTACCACATCATCAAAATAAAATATTTTCTTAAAAAGCATGTGTGAGACATTAATGTTGTGCTAAGGGAAGTAAGAGACATGCCAATACGTGCCTATAGTTTATATTAGAAGGTAATGTTATGAAGAGCAGCAGTGAGAAACGGGATGTTGTGCAAGGGAAAGAAGACATTTTCATGCCTTCTATATGTTGCCAATGTTTTTGAATGAATGGCAGAGGCAACCAAAAACTGTACAGTGATTCCATGTAGGGCAGAAGTGTAGGAGGTGGATTATTACGCTGATAGGCATATGGTTAATCTGAAGGATACAACTTGCACTTGATTTGATTAGAACTTAGGGCTCGTTTGGTTCAGCCGTTGGAAACGGAAACGGAATGGTAATAGATAAGGGGCGGAAGGGAATTGGTAATTGATATTGTTATTAGTTGTTTGGATCAAGCATGGAATCGAATCAAAAGAATCTTGGAATTTGATGGAAAGGAACTTCATCCAAAAAAAGAAAATTAAAATTTAATCCAAAATAAGGACTTGTATTTGATGACCTGTTGCCCTAATTTAATTCTAGCAAAATGATAATTAAAGGTTGTCAAATGGAGAGAATTAGCCAATTTGCGGCATGAATGAAATGCTCTGCCAAAGAGACTTGGGAGTGAGGTTGAAGATGGAGGGAGGAAGGGTGTTTGTGACTTTGTTTGAGAAGGGAAATGAATTGTTACCAGTGGGTTAGGAGAGGTAACATTCTGATGAATTCAATTACCCTTTAGAAACGGTAAGGGTTACCTAATGTCTCCAACCAAACAACCAAAAAGAGATAGGGATAGGGTCTTCCCATTCCGTTTCCAACCTCTAATATTTTGTTACCAAACATGCACTTAATAGATATCCCATGTGCACAAGCTTGGCCTTGCATTGTGAAGGGAGGCTTAGACAAGAGACTTTTTGGAGGAGTGGTAAAGCGAGGTATGATAAATCAATAACAGTAATTGGGTAAGGATGTCCAGTCACAATTACAATAGTGTTTTTGATGTCCCATATAGTGTTTTGAGGTCTCATATAGTGTAATTTATTTATTTTTAAACATTTTGTATAACTTTTGTCTCACATTTTAATGACACTATATGAGACCTAAAAAAATACTATATAAAATGTCAAAAACACTATATTGATTTCCAATCACTGTTATTGATTTATCATACCTCGTGGTAAAACAAGGCCAAGTATTTAGAAGTTTACCCCTGAGATAAAGCAATGGGTTGGGTATGATATGGTTCAACCCCTCAACATCTATAATGAAGAAAATGCCTAGAAGGCCCTCAAACAAAAAGAGAAGAAAGGAAAAAGGGAGAAGCTGAGTCGACACGAGATGGCAATAGGTCGAATTTGGACGGGATCAAGTTTTAGATCCGTTTGAAAGAAGTGATCCAGACTCGGGTCGGGTCCCAAACACAAGGATGCAGAACCAAATTTGCGAATCTAATAGGTCAATGGATCTAAAATGATTCTTAAATAATTCCACCCCTTTTGTTTTTAAACAAAAAAAATAATATGCAATCTTGCATAAACTTAGGTGTTCAGACATGTGGAATAGCGGAAGATATGTCTCCTCCTAGGTTGAGGCATGTATGAAAGTAAGAAAATGCGCCTCGTCTTAGGTTTAAGCATGTAAAAAACATGTCACACACCTTACGTTTGAGATAGTGAAACCTCTAATTTATTTGTAGTTTGTTTGTTTCGTTTTTTTTCTTTTCTAATTTCTATTTTTTAGTTTTTACTACTGGACTGGTCAACCTCTAGTTATCCTGGTACCTATTCCAAAAAAACACTAAATTTGAAAACCTACAAAGAAAGTAGACACAAAAAGTAGTAACTACAAAATGTTTATAAACATATAATTTTAGCATTATTTAGAGGATCAATGAGAAAGTTATATTAATTTGCCTTAAAGTTCAAAATGTTTCAAGATCCCTATTCCCTAGTTCATTCTATCAGGTCCATAGTAGTACCACCAAAGAAGACTGTTCGTCCAAGATTTAGATATTCTTCCCTATCATAGACTCCATAATGCCAATCGTCGGTGTACTTTGCAGTTTGCTCAGGATTAACCATTTGATAATTTGCATCTAAGACAACAAATCTAGCACAATATGCAGTTTTGCTAGCATCTTCAATCGGGTAATAACCATTGCCCATGGGAGGAAGAGGTTGTCCAGGCGGACTATAAGCTTGTCCGCCAACTGCAATGTGTGTTGCTGAGGTTGCCAATCCAGTGAATATTTCTCGCGGCCAATATCCAATGATTTTGTCTGGTCTATACGGATGCTTTAATACTAGCCACCAGTAACCTGTTTTGGGATCCTTTACAATGTTTTAAAGGCATTGATTCATTATGAGGGGAAAAATATGACTTAAAAAGTACTAATCTTGGTAATGGCTCATTTGATATTATTATCAGTTTTTTTTAATGAATTTAGAATCATATGGTATAACTATAATAAAATATAAATTTTTTAATATAGATAGTAATCATATTTATTTTGAAAACTGACAACAAAAAATGAAAACTACCTTTTTTGGTTTATGATTTTCAAGTGATGACGAGAGAGAAAGAAACAAATGCTAAGAAAGGTATGCCACAACTACTTGCAAACACTCAATGTTGCAACTAAAAACAATGGAAGTAAGATCATAAATATTGGACTACTGTATGTGCTTACTGAACTTTGCCTAGCTTATTTAAGATATATGTAAATATAGCATAAATTGGTGCCAACTTTTGTAATTTTGGAAAAAATACAGGTTTTTTCTTTTGTATTTTGCCGAAAATTAGGGGTTTTTGGGAGATTCACAAAAATTACAAAATTGCCATTTATAAGTGCATGTATAAGAATTTTAGGAGTATCATTATTACATTAGAGTTTTAAAAAGATATGAAACTAGGTCCACGCAACGCATGCAGAAAGAGGAGAGCGAGATCCAGTTACAAGGTTGAATAAAGTTCCATCTCAAAAGCAACAAACAGAGAAGCGAGGAGGAGATTCATAACTCACAAGAAGACGATAACACACATAGGGTGTTAATACTTCCTATCACTTATGAGTATCCTTTTAAACTTGAGAAAACAAGTAAAAATGTGAATCTTCATTAGATAAGACATCCAATTCAACCAAAGGTTCTTGTCAAGTTACACAATTGAACCAAAAAGGGAAGAAAGCGATGAAAGAGGGAAGGGAAATCATTTTTTTGGCGGAATAGAAAAATCAATGTCGAAAAATTGATCAAATGACAGAAATCATTAAAAAGGTATGATCTTAGAATCAGATCATTTTATTGGTTTTTTCAAGCACTTTCTAAAATTAGGTCTTTCCTTAGAAAAACTATTTTATTTACTCTGATTTTTTCAGACAAAAAAACAACTTAGATAAAAAGTTTGAGCTTGTACCTGGTAAACAAATGGCTCGAAACACACTTGATATGGACCTCCTCTTCTCGTTACTTCACCAAAAGCCACGTCAATTGGAGTGTCTTTACTAACTCCAACAAATCCAGGGCATAACATATTAAAACATTGGAATCTACCAGCCTAGAATAAAACGTATTTGTCAATGAAATTTAGTAAAGAAAGTATACAATGCAGAACAATGGATTTTATATAGACCATAAGTTTTATTTGTCAAAATTTTGTGCATCTTTTTTTCCCCCTAATATAAGCAGTTCGACGTATCCTCAAGATATATTATTTAGTAGTTAACCGTTATTCTGTCTTTGATTCTTACACTTGTGTTAGTCGGTTTATATATAAGTATATAGATAAGAAATAGAATTAAAATTAGACTTTTTTGTCAGAGACAACCTTTTATAATCACTTTTTTGCGAAAAACAACATTTTAATTTTTTTTTTGCAACTTACAACCTAAAACCTAAATTTTTTTTCGAAATGAAACCTTTTTGTAATTTCCATCATTGACCGTTAGTTTCCACCCCGACACCACCCAAAAACACCCCAAAACCACCACCCACCCTAACCCGAATGGCTGTGACTGTTGGGGCTGGTTCTGGGGTAGTTTTGGGTTCTAGGATGGTTTTGGGGTGGTTTTAAGGTGGTTTCGGGTGGGCTGGGCCGGTTTTAGGGGTATTTTCGGGTGGGCTGGGCCGATTTTGGGGGTGGTTTCGGGTGGGGGTGGTGGGTGGTCTCGGGTGGGGTAGTGGTGGTGTCGGGGTGGTTTAAGGTGGAAACTAACGGTCAACGGTCTAAAACTAACGGTCAATGAAGGAAATTAGAAAAAGGTTTCATTTCGCAAAAAATTTAGGTTTTAGGTTGTAAGTTGCAAAAAAAAATTTAAAAGGTTGTTTTTCGCAAAAAAGTGATTATAAAAGGTTGTTTCTGACAAAAAACTCTTAAAATTATAAGGTTTCTACTTTAAGGTTTAATACTTTAGTTTTACCATGGGCTACCATACATATGAATAAATCGTCTACTACACGACATACTCTATCACACTTCATTGCATTATAGCACTATAAAAAAGAAAAGCATAAACTTACAGTTAAGTATTGGAAAAGATGAGTGTAATTATCCTTGTATAACCCTGAGTAAACCTGCAATTTACAGAAAAAACAATATCAAGGTAAAAGCTTATGATCAATTATTGTGAGCCAATGATCAGAAGTTTTATAATAAAAGTTAATTGAAAAGTTTATATGGGAAAAACTAAGGATATAAGTTATAACTCGATTGCGATGATGCCTTGTGCCAGGAAGGCTTGGTAGAACTGGATATTGTCGCTTGTTACGACGGAAGCGTTTAAACTAACAAAACGCAACAATTAAAACAGACAAACAATAAAAATCCACAAGAATTGAATGAAGTTCACTATCAATGCCATAGCTATGTCCTCAAGAAAAGTGATACTCTTTTACTATGATCCGAGACGATTACAAATAATAATAGGCCTGAATTTACTCAAACCTCTCTTTGATAAATCTCACAAGACTCCTTATTTGGATCTCCCTATTGTTCAGCTTAATCTCTCTCTCTACTTTTGCGGTAAACATTCACTCTCGAAATACTATACGATGCTCTCTTGGATTCTATGTATCATATGTGGTTAATGACGCTCTCAATATATATATACTAATAATTGAATATAAGAAGCCCTAGTAGAACAAGGAAAAGAATCGCCTGACGCGTCCCACGTAGCTCGCGGACCGCGACCAGCACCGCGAGTTGCAACTTGCTCTCGACATTTGCTCGCGAGTGATAAGCACTTTATTATGCTTAATTGTAGGTCATTTTTAGTGTCCTTGCATGTAGTTTAGAACATTTCAGCCTAGCATTGCATGGTTTTTGTCACCTTTGAGTTATATTATCGCTTCATTATCTGTTTAGTTGTTTTTGGATGATTTCCAGGCTAACTAGCAGGTTTTTGAAGTCATATGATCATTGGAAGACTAGTTGTGGACTTTTGAACTTCAAATAGACATAACGTTTTATCTATAAATCGGATTAAAGTGATTCTAGTGGGAGGTGTTAGCTCATTTTGATAGCTTTCCAACGACTGGTCATGAGCCCAATTCCGATAATAGACGAGAGAGATATGATCGTTCAAAATTGAGTTGTTCGCTGACCAGTAGGTCACCATGGTCGTGGTGCAATCACCATAGGTCGTGGGGACTTGTAGCAAGCAAGACAGACTGTTGAAGTGATGGAACTGATCCTATGAAAGTCAGGGGCCACGGTCGTGGCAAAATTACCACGGCCGTGGTGACCTGACTTTGCCGAGTCAGTCCGTTTGGAGATTAGCTGCTGCCTAGACAATTTTAAGGCGCCACGACCGTGGTGATTTCACCACGACCATGGCGACCTGACTTCGGGTTTTGACCCTGTTTTTCCGTCTTAGTTTAATGAACCTTATATTAATTTTTTAGGGGTTTTTGTCGATTATTATGTCATACTCTTAGACTCTAATTATTTTTCTTAGGCCTAAACTCTCTCTAAACTCTTAGTTTTCTCAATTGTCCAACTTTGAAGATCGAATCCTGAATTCAATTCAAGTAATTTTCTTTCAATCTCTTTTCTTTATTTCTATTGCTATGTTAATCATGTTTAACTTATTTAATCTCTATTGCTTAGAATCCATGATTAGTGAGTAGTTCATTATCTAGGGTTTGGGCGAAAGTATAAATTAAGGGCTTAATGTAGATTGTTAATGCTTTTTATGATTCAATTGATTGTCTATGCATTGAATGTGGTGTTTTGACACCCTAGAATATATCTTGATCACGTTTATGCTAGGGCACTTAGGGTTTCTATTGTTCTTAATCGAACTTTAATCCCTTTTGTCATTCCCGTGTTTCGACTTGATTTCTAGACCAAGAGATTGAGTAGGAATTAAGGGGATCCTTTAATTAGGGGTTTTCCGATCTAATTGAATTTATTAATTAATTGACCAAAGACCATTTGAAAGAGGATTTGGCTGGTTGATTAATCGATTACTCTTGAGGACCATTAGAAAGATGACTCAAGTAAATTAGAGGGAAACTTAACCTTGTATTGTCATCGTTGTGATTCTCTATAGTGTTGATTATCGTTGTCTAGCCCAAGTTCATACGAGTAGCCCGAACTCTAGTATTTTCCTTATTATATTAATTCTCTTATTTGATTATTAGTTGATATTCGATAGCTAGTTGATTATTTGGTACCTAATAATTCAGTCTTAAACCCCAAAAAACCCTCCACTTAGGTAGTTTTGGACTTAGTAGTCAATCTCAATTTCCTTGTGGTTCGACCCTTGACTTGCCATTACTACAGTCTTCGTAGTTGCTCGTTAGGTTTATAAGTTTTGTTTGCTAAGCGGTTCTTAGTGCCTTAACGACACACTAAAAACCTCTTATCAGCGAGCTGCTGCCTTCTCCGCGAATCTCCCTCTATGTTCGACTTCAACATTCTTCATCAATAGCCTCAAGTTTTGGAACCTCGATCAATGCCGCTTCAACGCACATAGATCAAGTCGCAATTCCTCACTCGTGAATCGTGATGCTGAAGGTAAGGATGAATATGGGTTGCATTAGTGCTATTTTTTGGACATAACCTAAACCAATACACACAAAGACGGTTTGAACATATCCAAAAAGCACTTTGGACCAAAACAACCCAAACCACAATACATATAAGTGGTAAAATGGTTTAGTTGTGGTGCAGTTACGATTTACTAATATTTTATTTATCTCAATGCAAGTTTTTTAATTTGTTAATGTTGTTTTATTTTACATACCGAGACATCCGCTATTATAAACATATGAATAAATTACAAAAAGCTATAATATAATGCCATTAATGAAAACTGATGGCATATTACGATTGGAAACATATACTTTGCTAAAAGCTGAAAACTAACCATCATGTTTGGAAAAAAGGGGGTACATATAAGTTTTAGAAAGGTACATATTATGATTTCAGGGTACGCGTGTTTCTAACATTAGAGTTGTGCTTCTAACATCAAAATTGTCAGTATTTATAAAAATGCCATTAATGAAAGCATGCAAACTCCATTTATGTTAATATGTACCCCCTTTACTTTGTTTTAATAATGGTGAAAACAGTTTTCACAAGATCCTCTTCTTATATATAACCAAGTAAAAGGAGTACATGTTAAGATAAAAGGTACGTGTGCTTTTAGTTAGTTAAAAACAGGACGAGAATTAAACGAAATAGGGGCGAGGTTTTCGATAATTTTTCCGTGTGGTGGTCATTACACTATCAAAGCTTCACATAGACTTTTTCTATGTTTCTAACGACATACTCTATTATACTTCATGGCTAGTGCCCTCATTTAAATCACCCACTACTGCCCAAGCGCCATTTGTGATTTTTGCAACATTTATTAAATCTTCACATAGACTTTTTCTAAATTGATACTTAGGAATTATCATAAACTGTAGATAAATTAAAAGTGGATTTAGAGTTTGAGTCATTACATACCTCCACCAAGAAGTGAATCCCTTGATCTTTTTCCCTCAGAATGTGCATGATAACCATTTTGGGATTCCAAAGGAGGAGAATATCACAAACAAAGCCAACCGGTTCAACCAAATTACCAGAATGTCAGAGTAGGGGCAAGGTTTTCGATATTTTTTTTATGTGTGGGTGCTATTAACTCTAGTTTCCACTAAAACCGCAATATCCGGGTTATGATACTCCATAATGTAGCGGAAGTTTGTTTTGAAGGAGGGTCTAGATTAACGACATTTTACATGGGAGTGGTGGTCTTCTGATATCATGTTATTTTGTATAGTTTTTCCCCATACTTTTGAGCTAAATTGTGCGTCAAACTATGCTCTTAGGAGCTATTTTATGCTAACTCCACTATCTAGTTGTGCTTTGCGTGTTTTATGTTGAATTACAGGTTTTAGGGAGTTTTCTCCCTATTTTCTGCTATTTAAAGCATCAACATATGATAGGCGGAGTTATGAGGCAGATTTGCTGAGTTGCGGAGCTCTAAGGACACATTTCATAGGCTTAAAGGCGTCCTTGATTTGAAGTTTTGGCTCAAAGAGCCAAAGGAAGAATACTGCATTTCGCCCGATACCATCGGGCTGGGTTTGCCCTATCGGGCGGATTTTCTAATGTGCCCAGTTATATCTGCTGTGTTTGTTGATTGCTTCTCTGAAGACATAATATCCGCCCGATCAGGCGGATTTGCCCCGACCCCATCGGGTGGATTGTTGAATGCTGCCAGTTCATGATTTGAAGAAGGATGTTTTGCCCGACACCATCGGCGGTTTAGCCCGATCGGGCGAATTGACTATTTAGTTAAATGACGCGTAGTTTTGTCGCCCGTTTTAAATCCCTTTTCTATTCTTTTTAGACTTAGTATAAATACAACATTCTTTTGAGAGACATCTTATTTTAATTGTTATTTCATTAAGCCCTAGTTTAGAACTCTAGTTATTTTTTTCTCTCCATTGTTGAAGCTTGGATCTTTGCTTTAGTTTTCGATATAGTTCGTATTTCAGACTCAATTTTGGTAATCTCTTTATTTTCGTTTTGTTCTTACTTATTTATATTTAGATTGTTTGTGTTTGATTATTTCTTTCATTATCAATTATGAATCTTTACTTTGAATTAGTTTTTTCTTTCATAGCCATGAGTGAGTAGTTCCCTTTTCTTGGGTTTTAGGGAGAAAAACCATGTTTATGCCATGATTGTTATTTGAATTGCTATAGTTTCTAGGTTTTGATTAGAGCGATTGTAATGTGATTTGTTCGTGAATTCATAATTTATGTTAGTGGCCAATTTCATGAGTTATGTCTAGCTAATAATCGTTCGTACAGATCAATCTTACTTTTAGAGGCTTAGAACACATTAGTGATTCTGATTATGTTGGTGACCATATTGCATATGTTGAATCACGAGCGTTGAGACCTGACCATAAGCTTGACACTTGCTCTGATCGTTCGACTCTAAACCTAGCTAGGTGATATTAGTTATTTGAACCTCTTGAATGGTATAAGCATGGTGGACCGAACTATTGCCCTAGACTTTTAATTCATAGATAAATCTTCAATTTAATCTTGTTTTCCTTAGTTTAACTAATAGTTCAGTCTATTCTCCCTGATTTCATTAGAAGTAGTTATTTGATTGAATATTAACATAGAAACTCTGTCTCCATGTGGACTCGACCCTACTTCCCTTAACTATTGTTGTTAGAGGCCTTTAGGAATTATCTTTGATTAGGTGATAAGACTTTAGCATATAATCTTCCCATCATGTCCTGGAGCAACATTCCCCCTTCTCCGCCCCACATTTGCAGTTCTTGTCCTGTTAGAGGACATGTCACTATTTCCCTGTGCGGCCAAATAGTCATCTCGGCTTCTCGCGAGTCGCTTTTCTCATTTTTCCGTTCCCAATTCACTTGTATTTGGGCTTGTCTTAGTGGGTATATATGGTTTCCACTGCTATGAATGCGTTTGTGTTGCTCATGAATGTTGCTTCTACCATCATAGATACCAAGTATACAATTGTTCTCACCAGTAGGAGTAGCGGGGTCGGGTCTAACCATTGGCCCAAATTTAGGAGCATCATCCTCTATGCATTCTCGCCCTCGACATCCTTTTCCAGCAGCCACTTGATGAATACTTTCAGAGTTTTCGTTAAGTGTGCCTCGTCCTATATCTGCGGCACATGAGCATGTATAAATTCTTGCATTTCCTGTTGGAACATCAGTAGAGTTTCGGCCTTCAGTTGGTTTGTCTCTGGGTTGAGAATCAGTTCCTCCAGCTCTTTGAAGGAGATGTCCTTCATGTGACCCTCTATTTCCATCGGCATCACGTAAATCACAAGACCCTGCTCAAGGTCCGATTTCAGAGGTCTTACCGTCCTGTTTAAGAAGATTGGTTCCGCATCACTGATATACTTGAAGTGCGATGGTGATGGCGAGGATGGTGGGGATGTTGGAGATGAGCTTAGAGGGGGTGAGGTTGGGGTTATGATTTCCTGAAGATTCAAAGTTGGTCGTTTTTTTGAGGGTGTGGTGAGAGAAAGATGATTTTTGGGAGGTTAATTAGGTGGGTTTTTGTTTGATTTTTATGCATTCCATAACATTAGTAGAGGGGGGAAGTAGGGAGTGATTTTCCAGAGATTTGTCGCCACATTTCAACAGTAGGCTGGTTGCTTCTTCATGTTGAGGAGTCTTGGTGTGGTTCTCAAGGTTTGAAGATGGAGTTTCTTCCAGTTCCCGCAGAGTTGCAAAGGAGTTGTTAGTTGTTATTCGGTTATGTCCATCCGCCGTCACTTTTTTGATTGGAGGGGTTAATCTCTTTCCTTCAACAGCTTCAAAAGAATTGATTTTTAACTATTCCTTTTCAGGGCCCTAGATCTTGCTTTTTGAGCTAACTTTGGTTTATACACTTCACGTATCTCCTCCCATTGTTCATCTTCTTCATTTTCTTTTTGGTGCACAATGGGTTTAGATTGGGTTACTTGCTTCTTACATTTACCACTATGATGGCCATATTCATTACATAAGTTAAAAAATGATGCACCTTTTGTAAATATCATTTGTTGTCGTGTTTTCCCTATCCAAGCCTTTGTTGGAAGCTTATCAGTATTCTCCATCCACAAACAAATGGGGGCGTATCGTCTCTTATCTCCGTCGAGCGAGTTTGCGTGGATTTTCAACACTTTTCCTAAATTTCCATAGTATATCTCTTTGGAAGAATTCTCACGGTAATTTTGGTAGGTGAAGTCACATAAGGCTTTGCTCGATGTTAAAGTTTAACGATTTGAAGTCGGCCCCCATGGTTGCAATCAAATGTGCGACCCATAAACAAACCATGGACCTCCTTCAATAATCCTCTGTTTTTCTTCCTTTGATGGACACTGGATAGCGTAAAATCCCTTGCTCAATGCGAGAATATCTGTTTGTTTTGAGTTCAGCTTTCAGGAAACTCCTAGCAAAGGATCTTCCTAGATATTTACATATGATTGCATTCTCCCATGGTTTTGCCAACCTGTAGTACTCTTCCTATGTAATGGGGATGAAAATGTCTGTATCTTCCATCGAAGCCGGTGGTTCGTTCGCAGCCGGGAAAGGCTTGAGTTGTATCTCAAAAGAGTGCGATATAATAGCCCCCCATACACTTATGAGATGTTTGCTACTGCTTATCTATAGTCATGGTTACGGCGTCACTATTAAAGTCAGGGGAGTGAGGTTTTTGCTGGGGGTGGTATTGTTGGTGGTGATAGGTGGTGTGGGTTTGATGGTGTTGTCATCCTGGTATTTTCCGTCGAACTTGTTGACCTGCCCGCCGGAAACAGTGCTTGGAGGTTGTATACTTTGTGCCGTGAGGGCAGTGGTGGTCGAGATGGAGTTGGGTGGGGGTTTCTCACTCATCATGTACTATGTTGAACTTACCTATTCCCTTTACTGAGAAAAGAAAACCAACCTTTACTATGGAAATCCTTATCTCTAAGGGTAGGGGCCCGGAGACCAATCTAGTAGTTTCTATAGAAACCCTTCATTCAATGGGGAAAAGAAAAGGGAAGTTGGGGTGGTTTGCACTCAAAATCGACCTTGAGAAAGCCTACGACCGCATGGAGTGGAGCTTTGTTGAGGCATGCCTCAATTACCATGGGATAAACACCCATACTTCCAAACTTATTATGGATATTAAGGAAGGACTTAGGATAGCTATGGAGAGGAAGCACGAGAGCATAGAGCTATTCACATATAGCATTATGGACTGGAAGATCACTTCAACTAGGAGGACGAGTAACGTCGTTGCTGATGAACTCGCGGGTGAAGCTAAGAGAAAAGCTTTTAGTAATTATGTAACTAGGATGTTTCCTCACCCCCCTAGAAATTGCAAAGATGCTTTATTGCGGATTGTACTAGACTTTTTAACTCTTAATTAATCTATTTTCCTTGTTAACAAAAAAAGAAACTATTAATACCACTGCATTAGAAATTTTCACTTACTAACTATACGAATTTGTTTAACATTAAAACATAAAATATGCCTTCCTTGTTTGGGCTCTGGGCGGGTTCCCCTTTTGCCTCCTCTAGGGTTGGGCCTATCACCCAATAGGAAGTGGAGAAGAGGGTTGAGGAGAGACAAGAGAGAGACAGAATGCGGCTACAAGATTTACCATTGGTGAGGTCATCATAATTGCTATTGACTTTGAACATTATTCATATTGCAACTTTGATAGTCTTTGAGTTTATATATATATACATAAGAAAAGTATATTTATATGGGATCTTGTTTGATTCGTCTCAATGTGTACTTTTCAAATATTATAACTTTTTATTTTTCTTCCTTATACCGAATTTGCGATATTAGTTTTTGAAATGGTATCTCGAAAACTGTAAAAAACAAATGTAGCAAATAAATTAAGACGGAGGGAGTAATTTCCATACTTTCTTCCCACAAATTTGTTAAATGCACTCTTCTCTATATCAAATTTTCTATCATGGCCAAAAAGCAAAAGACGACCTATCCTTGGCGCTCCTTTACCCTTCTAAGGATTTTCAAGAAACTAAGGATTTGTTCTTTTCGACTGTACGAAAAAAAACCCGAGCTGAATCGAAAGAAATAGTACGTAAAATGTGAAAGTAAAAGTATTGCCAAGAGCTGAAATGAATTGAATATATGAGCCGAGTTAAGCTAAACTTAACCGAACTGAATTGAATAAGCTGAAAATAAGCTGAAAAGAACATGCCCTAAGTGGTTGATTGCTTAACCATAATAAATCACGCATAAATTGCAAAATTGGAGGGTTCTTTAGTTGACCAAAATTTTGTAAAATAAGGGAAGTATAAAGTCCCATGAATTTACACTTCTCACAAAATGATGGAATTTGCTTACTTAGTCCCTCTTGGCAAGAAATTCTTAAATCTACTTTCTACATTGTCAACCAAAACATTTATGAAACTCCAATAATTTTAAGAAAATGTATTTATTTCCTATGAGTAGAAAATTTATGCAAATTTTGATTCTTATATTAACCAAATAACCACTAAAACCTACAGAAAATGAGTAAGAGAGTAAAAGACTCCTTTTCACGAAACTAAAAAGTACAACAAAGTGAAGTACAAAAATTGGAGTTGGTCTTATAAGATACCGCCTAATTTTAATTTAAAATTAGGCAACGTCTAGGCCCAATTGAAAGAAGAGAATAAATCACCTTTTTCAATAAAGCGATCGACTTTTTGAATAAAGAGATGAGTTTAAGTTAGTTTAATCTTAATATGAAGTTAGACCGCATCTTTTAGTAACTTTTGCAAAAATTAAAGACTCTATTTAGGATATGGTTTGGTCTTTAATATCTTAAATGAAAAAAATTCTATATTTATAAGAAAAAAAGATAGAAAAGGGCGTAGCATGAAAAGGAATTAAGAGTCAATACAATTAAAGATCCAAGCAAAATGAAAGAAAATTACTTACCATCCACCCTACTTGTATTTCATCATTTCCATTTAGTAATATCATTTCTCCAGCTGAATATTGCGACGGTGTAACCTTTGGGCCGTAAACACTTAATGCACATCTTACGCCGTAGTAATTCACTTTACTTGGGTCAGAATTTGTTTGAACAAGTGCAAACTGTGAGCAACAAAGCAAATTATAAATAATAATTGGAAAGCTCGTCATTGGATAATTTCTTTTTAACACCTTCATTTACTATGAACATGGTACACTAATGAATTATTTTTGCCAATTGCTCATTCTAGAGGCTTTAAAAATGAGTAAAACAACGACTCTAGATGAGAAAAAAAAAGTTGCACTAGGCGAAGCATAATCATCGTACACTTGGTGCCAAGCAAGGCTTGACTTAGTTGTTAAGAGTTTGGCCTCATGACTTCAAGGTCGTGGGACCAAATCCCATTAGAGGCATTTGGAGGTGGGGATTCCCTTACCACCCCCTACTCCCAAATGTCGGGCTTTACAAATATCAGATCAAGAAATTGTGCTAGTTGATATCTGGTAAGGGGTACACCACATTACCTTCCCCAAAAATCATCGTACACTTGGTTTCGACTTATACTAATTCTACAATTAATATGTCACTTATTGGTTCATGGACTAAGAATTTGGAGTTGCAAAAACGACTATTAATATATTTAAATGGGCCGATAAAAAGGTAACTTTTTTTTTTCATTTAGAGAATTGCATTTCCAACCATATTAGGAAAGACTGCCATCCGTGTCAACAAGTTGGAGTATCAATTGCCAATCCTTGTCTCAATGTTTATCCGCTACTTATGAAGTATTTGAAAATAGTAAATAAAAAGCTTACGTGTGTTCCCGGTGATGCGTTGCTTCTAGAACTTGATGCATAATGTTTGGTAAAGCGCTTCATGTGGATATATTCCTCTTTACTCAAACGTCTTATGGGAATGGTTCCCATAGGGCAACCTCCATCTTCTAACTGCATAGTGTCCATGACCACCTCATCTTTTTCGTAAAATGTTGTAGTTTTCATGTATTCCGGTACAAAACTAGGTCTCATCTAAATCCCAATGCAAAAAATTAGACCAGCCAAAAAACGATTATATCATTGTTACATGCTTAACTGAATGTAACTAATAAGAAGAGAGAAATGTGAACCTGAGGATGGGATGAATGGTTTTTCAATAAGGGATGATCGAATGCGGGTTGTTTATAAAAGTCCACACAGTCATATATGTGTCCAACTTTTGTCTGTAGATCAAGCAATTTTTTGTTAAAACAAGCTGGAAGCATAGTTTTATGGAATTTGTACTGTGTTAGCTATCTTATTTAATAACCGCCTTGATAGTTTGACTAATCCCAGGAACTAGCTAGCTAGGTGTTAGTAAAGTCGTCTTTTTCTCAGTTCGGGAGAGAAATTAGGAGATTGTTTGTAGCAATTCTTGATTACGGGGTGTTTGGTAAATGACTTTTAGGTGGCTTTTTCATTGGTTTTTGACTTTTGGCTTTTTAATCTGGTCAAACAGCCAAAAAATGTGTTTGGTAAACGGCTTTTGGAGTAGTTTAAAAGCCGGCTTTTAAGCCAAAAGCCAAAAGCTGCTTTTACCAGCTTTTGTTGCTGGCTTTTGGCTTTTTCTTTAATTTTGTACTTAACAGCCAACACTAACATCCATTTTTACCAAACACTTTTATATACAGCCAATAATTACAGAGCCAGTCAAACAAGCCACTAAAAACAGCCGGTCAATCCAGCCACAACAAAAAGCCACTAGCCACCAGCCACCAGCAACCAGCCGATTGCCAAACACCCCCATATGTCTCTCATACGGAATTCCCTAGTTATTGATTTGAGCTCAAGATTGAAAAATTGTGGTTACGTTGGTTAGTTTTAGTTGATACTCCCTCCGTCCCATATTAGTTGCAACAGTTTGACTTTTACACTATTCATATGCCTTATTTTGACCATGATTTTTAACTAATAAAAAAAATTAATAAATAAAATGTTTTTAGATCTGTGTCAATGTATAAATTTGACATTTTAATTTTTCATATTTTTTACTAATTAATAATTAGGTATATTAATGATCAAAGTTGTGTATTGGCAAGTGTGCCAGTTAAATTGTTGCAACTAATGAGGGACGTAGGTAGTAATTAAAAAATTAAAATTTGGAAAGGGCTTGCATCCCTGTTTAGTTCACCTTACAATACTCCCTCCGTCCCACGTGAGTTACAATTGTTTGACTTTTGCACAATTTATATGCCTTATTTTAACCATGATTTTCAACCAAAAGTTAGTAAATAAGATGTATGCTCCTAGATTTATTTTTATGTATGATTTTGACTTATTAACTTTTCAGAATTTTTCCTAATTGATATATTTAGATATGTTAATGGTCAAAGTTGTGTATTGACAAATGTGTCAGTCAAGCTGTTGTAACTAATATTGAACGGAGGTAGTAATATATGGTAGAATAAGTTTAGCTCAGTAAATAAAGTCTTGTTGAGTAAAAATAAGTTCAATTTAGTAAAGATAAGTTTAGTTCATTACAATAAATATAATTCAGTAAAATAAGTTCAGATTAGTAAAGTAAGTTCACCAGTGTACGCAAAGAAGAAAGGACAGCAAGGGATCAATACCAATAAGTTTAGTTCATTTTAATTAGTTGAAAATAAGTCTAGTTTAGCAAAGTTAAAGGTTAATTGAGTATGACCTTATAAATCTATATATATTATGAAAATGTGTGGGCAAACATTACACGCCATCACGTGTCACACCATCTTACCCCGATGAGGCGCTACTTTGTCTCCTACATGACATCCATAAGTTGACAAGCCATTTTGTTAAGTTTCGTGAATTGTTGATTGGGCCTGGGCCTCACCCTGCAATTTGTAGAGGAGAGAGTTTGATAACCGAGAAACCCATATGAGGTTCCATCCTAAAACAATTAGTGATAGGTGGAGTAGCTACTCAAACTTATTGAATTGTTTATCTCTCTCTTATATTCTTCAATGTAGGACAACATTTTCACTTATATGTGGGTTGCTCTCGGACTCTCAACACATTCCCGTAGAAAATGGATCAAATATTTGCAAGAGAGGTCTCAAACCCATGTCTTTTTCTTCCTTTGTAATGTCATCATGATCTCACTAGTTACTAAACTATGACTTAGACTTGTGACAAAAATGTTTAAATCAAAACTATAAATCCGTTTTATCTTATTAAATTATCCGAACAGGGCTCAACGATTAGTATGTGTGAATACTTATTAAAATAATGATACTTTCCGGTATTCTCTAAAAGGACCAGCTTACTTTCTTTTTGTCTTTTGACTTAGCTTTCATGGAGGAAGGGGTGTGATTACTTTTTTTCTATTTGTTTATCATTTAAAACCTTTTGTGTAAAACTTCTTTGTGAAGAACTTTTAATTTTTTTTTTTTGAAACTTAAAACCTTTTATAAACTTTTTATCAGATCTTGTGGATGCTATCTTCTTTTGGTACAGTTTCATATGACGATTCATGTTAGCCGACCGCAAATCATTTTGGACATAAGGCTTAATTGTTGTTATTGTTTGTTGTTAGCTTATAGAAAATGAATTTTTTCCGGTCTCTTTTGAAGGACCAAATTTTTTCTTTTAACTGCTTTTAGGGTTGACAACGTACAACTCAATACACCACCCCCATGGTTATGGCGTCAATCACTCAAAACATTAGACAAGCCAAAGAAGGCTAGTAGTCACCCTAACTCTTTCAAGTTGCTTTGTAACCCACGTCAAATTTGTAGCTAGTCCTTCTATGACACTGATATTTAAATAATTTGTCAGCCAAAGGTCGTTGAACTTCGGATTATATATATTTTTGGTTTTCTTTTTCTAAGAAAATAATGGCTTCTCTTTAATTAAGGAATTCAACATTTTTGAAGAAACGAAGCATAAAATGAAGGAAAATGCTATAAAAGGATAAAGAATGAAAAAAAGAACCTTAATTGCCTTTACACTTGGCTTCTTTAGGAGCTTAAATTCCTTGAGCCATTGACTTTCTTCTTGATTAGAAGATCGAGCACCTTTTACTCCATAACTTATCAGAAATGAGCATAAAACCACAAAGTAAGCTAGTATCTGATTCTTGATATCCATCACTCTACCAGATCTACGGCACGGTCATGCAGAACACTATGCAATACTAGTGCTGATTTACAGCTATCAATATAAACAGTAGTGAAAATGGACATATATACTATCGGCCACATTTAATGACAACAGTAGTGAAGTACAACTTAGAAGTAAATTTGAGGTCTTGAAATATTGAAGCTTATAGAGAAGTCTACTTTAATATGGGCATATCTGTAACGATTTTTTTCCAAAACGTCAGGGAAGTACTTTTCCAAAGGCAATAATGGGCAAATCTAAAGCGATCTCCTAAACCTTTATACTATATTTTAGTTCACTTCTATCCAGTTTATTGCAGTTCACTTCAACCCCATTCAATTTAGTTCAGTTAAATTCAGCCTCATTCATTATTTAGGCCCTGATCAGTTCACCTTAAAATAATAATATTCAGTAAAAATAAGTTCAGTTCAGCAAAAATAAGTTCAGTTCAGTAAAAATAAGTTCAGTTCAGTAAAAATAAGTCCAGTTCAGTAAAAATAAGTTCAGTTCAGTAAAAATCAGTAGAGCAAAGAAGAAAAAACAACATGAATCAGTAAAAATAAGTTTAGTTCAGCAAAAATAAGTTCAGTTCAGTAAAAATAAGTTCAATTCAATAAAAATAAGTTCAGTTCAGCAAAAATAAGTTCAGTTCAGCAAAAATAAGTTGAACTGAACAGGGCCTTAACCACCTTCGTCAGTATTATTATTATTATTATTATTATTATTATTATTATTATTATTATTATTATTATTATTATTATTATTATTATAACGAACAAAAATCATACAACCTACAAGAAATTAGTGGGCAACCGAGATACAATCTGGGCACTCACTCCTCTAGCTATAGCAAACCCTATCCTAGTGAAAATATGGGTAGCAGCACGTGCCCCTATGTCCTGTGTCCTCGAAAAGTTCTGAACCCGCTTCATGGATTGCTTGGAATTCAGCAGTGGTAGCATCACTACTTCTCAATTTTTTGTAAGCCATTTGACACTGATTTTGGCTATTTCTCAAGACCCCTCCTATTCCTACTTGTAGTGTATTGGGGCAGAAGGAGACATCCACCTTGAGCATGAAATGATTAGGATGTATTTCAAGTCTGTCTTTCAGTGATGTTTCATTCCCTTGGTTGGTGTTTGCTTTCACAAACTCAGTTGTGAGGCTCAAGGTTTGATGGTGTACCTGTTGTGCCTTGGTGTTCTTTTGTTGAAAAACCCACCTATTTCTTTTTTTTTCAGATTTCCCAACAATCTATGCCAAATTTTATGTTCCAGTTCACTTCAGTGTCATCTTGATCATTGAAGAGGTTCTTAGTGATACATGTTTCATCATTGTCTATATTTAATTGTGTTGGTAACTGATTAAAGCATTGCCAATATTCTTGAGCTATTGGACAGTGTCTCAAGACATGGGGCCAAGTTTCAGGTATATTAGGGCAAAAGGGACAGTTTTGGTTCATTTGAAACCCTCTGTTGTGCAGGGTGGTTTTAACAGGTAAGGCATCCCAGAAAACAGACCAGAGGAAAAATTTCACTTTGGGTGGTAAGGGCCATTGCCAAAGTTTGTCCCAACTCTTGGTATTCCTAACTAGTGTGGTGATTGGAGAGGGTATTTGTGATGCGTTGTGGTTGTGGTATTGTTGCCAAAGCTCAGCATAAGCTGTCTTGGTGTTAAAGAAGCGCCCTTGGGCCAGGGAGCAGGTGAGTTCATCAGTGCCATCCTTAGGAATAAAAAGAGCAGAGATAACAGAGACTATATCTTTGGGTAGCACCTGAGATAGATTGTCAAAATTCCAAGTTCCCTCTCTTAAGCAATCAGAGACCTTCATGGTGAGGTCTGCTGGGGTTAGTGGGCCACTAATTTGGCTTCTCAGACTACCTTTCCTAGTCTAGTCATCTAACCAAAAGGAGAAATGGTCTCCATTACCTACAGATCAAATAGCAGAGTTAGTGAAGCTTTCCCAGCCCTTCCCAATGTCCTGCCAAATGTGGGATCCTCTCTTGAAGCTACTGATCCCCTGTGTAGAGTTACAGTATTTGGCCCTTAGGATTTTAGTGGCTAGGTTGTCATTTGAGTGGACCTTCCAACATAGCTTAGTCATGGAAATCTCATTAAGGATCCTGTGTGATCTACAACCAGTGCCTCCTAATGTTTTGGGTGCACAAAATTTTCCCCATCCTATCAAGTGTAACTTCTTCTTCTCCTCAGTTGACCCCCAGAAGAAGTTCCTCATTGTTTTATCTAGTTCTCCCAGGCATTTTTTGGGTAAGGCTAGACAGTTCATAGGGTATAGAGCCATGGAGTTCATAGTGGCATTAATAAGTGTTTATCTGCCTGCCTTAGTTAAGAATTTGGTCTTCCAAGTGGCTAGCTTTTCCTTCATTCTTTTGGTCAAAAATTCTAATTGGCTGTATGTGGGTCTTTTGTCAGTTAGTGGATAGCCTAGATACTCTCCCAAGTCTTGGCTGGCTTTGATACAGCATCCCAGTGAGTGTTGCTATTTGGTTGGCTAGGGTATTTTTAGAGAAGTAACATTTGCTCTTAATATGATTAAATTTCTGTCCTGAGATCTCCATAAACTGTTTTAGGGTTTCCAGGATAGAGTTTACAGATGCTATGTTGGCTTCTCCAAACAGTATAAGGTCATCAGCAAATAGGAGGTGAGAGAGTTTGAGTTTTGATTTACCAAAGCTTAATGGGGTCCAATCTCCATGCTCACAGGCAGAGTGAATGAGTTTTGAGAGGTGTTCCATGAAGAGGATGAAGATATATGGTAATAGTGGGTCTCCTTGCCTAATACCCCTGGAAGGTGTGACTATGTCAGACTATTCACCATTGACATTGATGGTGAATGTTGTGGATGTGATGCAAGACATGATGAGTTGGCATGTGTTTTGGTCCAGCTTATGGGCTATGAGACATTTTAGGATGAAATCCCATTCCAACCTGGCATAGGCTTTTTCTAGGTCTACCTTAATGGCTAGGTAGCCCCTCTTACTCTTAGTTGTTTTCATAGAGTGCAGAGCTTCAGAGGCAATGATATAGTTGATGTATGTCCCTATATTAGGGATGAAGCTATTTTGGTTAGGAGAGATGGTGCTATTGATTAAGGAGCTGAGTCTTTTAACTATGATTTTGGTTATGAATTTGGCAGTGGTGGGGGATAGACTAATAGGTCTGAATTGTTTTACTGTTTCTGGGTTTTCTACTTTAGGAAGTAGAGTGACAATAGCCTCATTCATTGAAGGGTCCAAATTCCTGTTACTAAACACATTGTAACAGTTGTGATAGATGTCATTTTTGATGACCTGCCAATGTTTCTTGAAAAAGTAGTTGTGGAAGCCATCTTTCCCAGGTGTTTTCCAAGGGCTGGAACTAAATACAACATTGTTTATCTCTCTCACAGAAGGAGTGAAGGCTAGGTTAATGTTCCCAAAGTCCCTGTTGGGTTTAGGAGCAGAACATTTCTCAGTTCTGAAGAGTTTAGAGTAGAAAAGCCAAATGTGTGTTTTAATTTCAGCATTGTTCTTAAACTCTTGTCCTACTTCATTTTTCAAAAGTGTGATTCTATTCCTCCTTCTCATCCTAATGACAGAGTTATGAAATAAGCTGGTGTTCTTATCTCCTGATGTGAGCCATTTCTCTCTGGATCTCACTCTCCAGAACTCCTCCTCTTGGTCTAAGATTCTATCTAAGTCTTCGTAGGGAGAGTTCTAGTTCCCAAAGAAATTGATTATTGGGTTCTGAGTCTAGGTGTCTTTGGATTCCATTAATTATGCTCATTCACTTCCTTTTGTTCTTAAAGATGTTACCAAACCTGCTAGCAGCCCAAGGTTGAATGTGGTTGGGTAGAGTTTTCAATTTGTTGTTTAGGTTGTCATTGTTTGCAATCCAGAATTTAGTGATTAGGCCAGTGAAGGAAGGGTCTTGGTACCAAAGAGGTTCAAGTTAGAAGGGTTTTGGGTGCTTGTGAGTGGTTGGTTGGTGTTGGAGGTGGATGATTAATGGACTGTGGTCTGAACCAGCCCTAATTAGGGTGTTGACTACCATGTTTGGACATAAATTCAATAGCTTAGAGTTTGCAAGTGCTCTATCTAAGCGTTCCATAATTAGCTTTTTCTTCTGTTTATTTGTCCAAGTGAATTTGATCCCATTGTAACCCAAGTCGGTAAGTCCACAATTATCTAGACAATCCCTAAAGGCTTTCATTCTTTTCAGTTTAACTGGTTTCCCCCCAAATTTTTCCGATTGACACATCATTTCGTTAAAATCTCCCACTGCTAGCCAAGGCAAGTTCGAATCAAGGGCGATATTACTCAAGACATCCCATGTTTCTAATCTAGATTTAAAGCTAGTGCTAGAATAAACGCAAGATAATAGAAAAGTGTGTTTAGAGTGGTGTACCTGAACAACGCCATGGATCATGTGGATGTCTCTCTCCATGTTGGTGAAATCCACCCTGGAGGAGTTCCACAAGACCAGCAGACCACCGGAGAAACCTCTAGGCTCAGCAGAGCAGTGTTCATCGAAGGGGAGGGATTCAATGATTGGAAGGGCATTCTTGATGGAGGTTCTTGTTTCACAGAGGAAAACCAAATTAGGATTATGTTCTTGAAGGAGATGGAGTAGGTTCGTCTTGAAGCTGGGCCTAGATATGCCCCTAATATTCTAAGCTAGTATAGACATGTCAGTTGGAAGAGAGTTCCTCAGTTGGGAGTATCCTCCCCTGCTCGAGTTTCCCTTGTTCTTCCTCACTCTTCCCTTTGAGAAGTCGAAAGTTTCCTCCTCCTTCAGGAGTTAGAAGTCAAACTCCGTTGTCCAGAGATCCCATTGTTCCTTTTCCTCCACTTCTTGCAATTCTTCTTGCTTGATGTATGGTTTGGTTATCGGATTTATGGAGACTGCCAAACCTTCAAAGGCCCTGTTTGTATGTGCTAGGAACCCCGCATTGGTGTGGCTGTCTATGAACATGCTCAAATAGGAGGTCAATAAATAATCCGTCCTCAATAGAGGCAAGATCGGAGCTGGATCTATAAGGAATATACAATTCTCCCTCACTACTGTTTCTTCTCCAGTGGCAATGTTTTGTACCAATCCCTCACAATTTTTGCTATCACTGGCATAAACCTTGGAGATCTACGATGTTTGGTAGGTGTATTGGGTGTTTCTCTTTCTCACCTTTCAGTTGGTACACCATTTCTGTGAAGGGCACGTCTGCGTATGTTGGTTTGACAATGAACTTCCTGATAATGTGAGGTTGGACCACAATCCATCTGTTGGGGGCTCTAATTAGGAAACGATAGTTGTTGGGGTTGATTTCTGGTTGGGTAATCACCGGCTTCTCCGAAAAAGAGAGATATTTCAGTGTGTTCACGCATCTGGTTTTGATAATGTCGGTAGGTGGTGCTATTGGTGGTATTTGGTATGGTTGTTGTGAGGCTGGTTGTTGTGTTTGGAAGAAAGCTTGCAATATTTGTTGGTGATCTGGGTCCACTGGAGAAAAGGAGAGGATTTACCACGAAGGAGTTGATTTTGGAGTTACAGAGGAAATTAGGGTTATGGTAAAAGGGGAGGGTGGCGGAGAGGTGAGGTAAGTTAAGGTTAGGAGGGGTTTTTTGTTGTGTTGTGTGTTGGTAGAGAGAGTTGGCACGTGGCAGTTGTTGGTTTGTTGTTGGGGATTCCAAATAGATAAGATGTTATTGGCTCACCACGTGAGACCACTAAACAATTTGATTTTGAAATTGTGAGGCATTCAGCATTTGTCTTTTGTTTTTCCCGCCATACCAGCTTTTGCCTTTTCAAACTAAGTTGCTGGTGTTTCTCCGTTGTACCTTCCGCCGGCGTAGTGTTTTCGTCGTAGTTCAGGGCACTGAAGGAGTTCGAAATTTTGTAGTTGTGTTTTGAGTTTGTATAATCTTCTGCCATCTTTCTTCCTCTGTTTTTCCTCTTATGCACTTCTTGCCACTCACTGATAGTTGGTTTTTGTGTGCTCAGTGGGGTATCGGTTTGTTTCCCAAGCTTATCAGTGTTTTCCTCCATAGGACGGAAGCGGCAAACTGATTGCTGGTGTCCAATGGTATTACAGAGTGAGCAAGACAGAGGTAAATCATGCCACACTAGTTTTTGTTTTGAATTTCCAATCCACATGGCTTCTTTTACTGGCTGAGCCAAGTCAATCATGATTTGCATTGAAATTGAGGTTCTAACCCTGTTTTCGAAGGATTTTTGTCCAAACCCTATCAATTGTCCAAGAGAATTTCCCACCTTAGTTAGGATTTCTCTATTGTGTAGCTCAACTGGTAGCTCGTTAATTGTGACCCGTACTGGCGCCACTGTGATACTTGCCTCTATAGCTTTGAATCATGGTGTCCAAGGTAGTGTAGCAATGTTCCAGCCATTGAAAAATCAGGGTCCGTTGTTTAAGATCTTGACTTTCAGGTCTGGTGTATTGGCTTTGATCAGGAAATAGCCTCTTCCAAGGGTGTAGATGGTAGTTTGTTGTTGAAGTTGCCATAACTTTCTAATGCGTGGTAGGAGGAAATCACCAGAGAAGGATTTACATACGATTTTGAAGATGACTGAGTTCCCCCATTCTGTAGAGAAGGTGTTGACACTTTGTGGTGGTATTGATATGAAGATTTTTGATTTTGGGTTAAAGGAGGGTGGTGGTGTAGTTAGGTTCTGGTTTTGTATGATTTATGTGAGTTCTTGGTTTGGTTGGAAATTTTGGCTTGTTTTGGTTTTGGTGGTGTGGGTGTTGGTGTTGCTGACGATGTCGAGGTAGGTGCGGTTGTCACTTCTTTGCTGAGGCTGTAGTTGTTCCTCCGGTGTCCTGCTCGGCGTCGTCCCTGCACAAACGCTCTCGCTCTCTCTCTCTCTCTCATCGCTCTCGCTCTCTCAACGTGGACTAAATAGTGTACTTTGTTATAATTTATATCTTTGTAATCATATCTTTTAGGAGATAACTTTATATCTTTTAGGGTTGTATATAATCCCCTTTTCTTGATTGAATGAAAGTTAAGCCATTCACTCCTAATTGTTCTCAACTTAACAAAAGTATGCTTTTAATTTGATGCTATTGTGAACTTTGAATTCATTAACTTAGTGATAAATTTTCATCATGAGAAGGTCGAGGGCTTTACGGTTTTAATGTAGTTATGATAGTGAGTTTATATTATTAGTTTGACAAGGTTTCAAGTGACGATTAAAGAATTCCTATCTGTATTTATCCATTACAACTCCTCTGCACTAACAATCTGACTATACCTAAATAAGGGATAGAGACAAAAACAAAGAAATAACAAAATCCCAATTCAGAAAAATACTAAAAGAATCAACTGATATGACTATAGCTCTCATTCTGTGGTTGTGTGCAGAGGCGGAGCTAGGGGGGTGCATGGGGTGCACGTGCCCCCCCCATTCTTAAAAAAAAATAAAATCGGATGTTTTGGGCAAAAAAAAAAAATTAAATAGTGTACTAATATTAAATTCTCCTATTTGAGTCATAAAAAGATGATAGCATAGTTGGTGAGGTTGCATTAAAGTTAAAAGTGGTGTAGGGAGGTCATGAGTTCTAGTCTTGTTGTCATCAATTTTGGTTTCTTTTAATAATATTCTTTCTTTTTTAAATTTCTTTGACTAGTTTCTACTACTTTCTTTCTTTTTATTGTTCTCTTCTTTCTCTTTCTCATTCTTTTTATTGTGACTTTTTTGTGATTAACGTTTGTATTTAGTATTTTCGCATATAATATAATACTTTCTTATTTTAACATTATTTATAATATATTCTTATAGTTCATTATGTATCGATTAAAAACGATGGAAAAAGCGAGATTATTCTAGTAAATTGTTCTCTTCTTTCTCTTTCTCATTCTTTGTTTTGTGACTTTTTTGTTATTAACGTTTGTATTTAGTATTTTCGCATATAATATAATACTTTCTTATTTTAACATTACTTATAATATATTCTTATAGTTCATTATATAAAGATTAAAAATGATGGAAAAAGCGAGATTCGTGAATAGCGTCAAACGATAAATATAACAATCTTTGTGAAATGGAGTTGTACATATACATCCGTTTTTTTGGATATATCTCAATCATGTACCAGTTTAATTGTGCACCCCAGAATTTGAAATCCTGGTTCCGCCACTGGTTGTGTGTTGGGCTTTGACCTGTTTATATTTTACAGTTGATTGCTTATGTGCACTTGCAATTATTGTGACCATTTAGGTATAATTATGTTGGGAATCATTTGTTTCCTTAAGCTGTTTTTATGTGACGGTAGGGGTTATAAATTTTAAGGCATGTACTGTTGCACTAGTCCAATTTAAATGATTTGCTTTATATGTTTAACAGAATGAGACTAAGTTCACTGCTGAATGCTGATGGATGTGAAACCGTTGATTACACTAAACTTCATTCGTTTAAGTGTCACGAGGTTTATGGTTGGTGCCAAATCATTTGGACAGATTGAGGTCTGAATTATTCTCTGGATTGATGCAAGTGAAACTATTGGGTCAGACCGTCTGACCCAATATGTTCCATCGTATGAAGCCGCGAGAACGCCGCCGCGCCGCTGCTCACCATCACTGTCGTCAAAACCACCGTTCACCAACCCCGAAACCATCGTTCACCATCACCATCACCGTTCACCGTTCACCATTCAGATTTCCTCATCAACAACATCATCCACCTCCATTGCTGCTGCTGGGTGGCGCCTATTGCTGAAGAAGAGGACATTAGCACCGAATTGTCAAGAGAAGGCTACATCATAACCGTAGTTGGTGCGCTAGATGAAATTGCAATGGAGGTGGAAGGTGTTTGACCTTCGTGACTCATGACAACAACAGCAGTAAAGGTAGAGAGGAGGGAGGAGAAGACGGAGAGCGGGGGGGGGGGAGAAGCAGATTTAGAAACCAGGAAGAAGCATGTTTGTTTTGTTTTATTTGTATAAGTTGGTTTTTGTGTTGTTTCAGTTGGTTTTTGTTTTGTATCCGTTGGAGTTTGTTTTGTTTCAGTTGGAGTTTATTTTGTTTCAGTTGGTTTTATATGTCTTACATCAGTTGTATTTCATTTGGAAGCATTTATGTTTCAGTTGGAAGCATTAGTGTTTCAGTTGGAAGTAACTGGAAAAAAATTGAAACCAACTGAACAAAAATTGACACCAACTAAACAAAAATTGAAACCAACTGAAACAAAAAATGAAACCAACTGAAACAAAAATGAAACCAACTAAAAGTCGTCCGACCAAATGTTATAATCGAACGCATCTGACCCAATACCTTCTCTTGATGCAATTAGATTGTGTTTTTATACTGTTATTTTCTTGGCGGCACAATTAAATTGAATTTTTATACACATATACTGTTAGTGAGTCTAAATTTATGCATTTCATCGTTATTAGTTCATATTGCATTCACAATATGTTGATCATTCTTTTGTAAGGTTAAATTCAACTTGTAACTGGTACCGCCAATTGATCTTATAGGGGTCTGTAATGAATGAGAAACTGAGGAGTTGTGTTGATAATGGGGTGCTCACCATCACCATTCCTAAGAAGAAACATACTACTATTAAACCTTTTAAATGCATGTCACGTGAATCTAGCACCACTGTGATATGCCATTTAATTGTTCATTAGGGCTAATAGGACTCTTTTTCTTCTTTGTTCGGGAAATCAATGGAAGGTCGAGAAAAGGAGCTCCTTTCTCTTTCTTTTATTTGTTCGGTTATGTGTGGTATAGTTTGGAACTTTGTTTTTATGGTTGAATTTCTTTTTTAAATGCAGGGCTTATAGGACTCTTAAACTCGAGAGTGGATTTCGAAAAAGTTTAGAACATAAATCAATTAGCGTAAGCAATCAAATTACATTATATTTTTTTAATTATTTCTACTGTAAGTTTATCTTCATCTTTCTATTTATATCATCGATATTTTCGTTTTTGTCGTTCTTTTGTAGTGTCCTTGAATGCTCGAGGGATTAGAGTGTGGTTATTATGAAGTACATGCTTCATATAGTTTCACTTGTTTGTGAAAAAAATAATGATTTTCAAGAGGGAATGCATGTATTCCTATCATTAAATCTTTTTTTTTTTTTACTTTTAATATCCTTTAATTACTTATTACCTCTTTTTTTTTGTGTAGCATTTTTCCTTGGAGCCATATTCTCAAGAGGAGATCGACCACATACAGGAAGCATGGTGTAGATTCTTCATCGATCAGTGCTTGCACTTTTGAACCTTGAAGTTCAAGGGTGATGTTTGTATTTCTTTTTTTCAATTATTTGCTAAACTTTCGATGCTATTAATATTTATCAATCAATAGGTAGAATTTATACTGTAAAAGATAATATTTGTTTGCTATGATATGGAGATTGTTAAATGATTGGATTTTTTATTTTTATCTTTTAAGAGTATAATTTTAATGTAATGAATGCATGCCAGAATTAGAACTTTATACAAAAAAAATTAAAAAGAAGTTTATGCGTCCCCTGCTAGGTTGTAGGCGACACAATAGGTATGCTACCTATTGTGTCGCCTATGAAGAAAAAGGCGATGCATAAACTAGTTTGGGTTTTTAGAAAGAGGACCTATGGTGTCGCCTCATCAATAATAGAACGATGCAATAGCTTACTATACGTGTCATGCATTAAGTAGCAGGCGACACATAAAAGTAAATTTTTGTGATGAAAGTGACCTATAGTGTCGCCTCTTATCTATGAGGCGACACAATTGGTTGCTTTTTGTGTCGGTTCTCATACGACACAATAGATGTGGACCTATTATGTCCCCAACAACAGAGTCGCCCTCCAGGCGACGCGATAACTTGTTTACAGGCGACACGATAGATTATTTTTGTAGTAGTATAAGTATGTGTTATGAGTTAATTATAATTAGGAACTTAAAGGTTACTAAGTATGGAGATAGACAAAGTTAAGAGTAAGATATAAGTATATGATTATGTGAATATATATATATATATATATTCCCCCGTTTCGAAATAAGTGACACATTTGCATAGTGTTTACTATTCACAGTTTAGACTTTAATTGGCTTTGGTGATTTATATTTTAGGAAAAACATAGTCATGTGAGATCTTCTTAGATTCGTCTCAATGTAAAAAAATTTAATATCAACTTTTTATAATTTTTATATATTGATAATTGTAGATATTAACGTTTAAAATAATGCATTTGCAAACGTGAAAACATGAAGTGTGTCACTTATTTAGAAATGGAGGAAGTATATATATAGAATTAGGATCAAATAAAAAGATTCATAAAATGAGAAGGGTGAGAAGGATTTTATGTGCATACTGAATGTGCACATTTTTTGAACTAGATGTGCAACTTTTTTTTTTATCATGTGCATCTTTTTTTTAAATGAATGTGCATTTTATATTTGTAGAGCATAAACAAATAGCTCGAAAGTGAAATATGCACATCCAATTCAAAAAATATGCAGATCTAATTCAAAAAATATCCATATCGATCCTTCTCACCCTTTAAATATATATATATATATATATATATATATATATATATATATATTATGTGAGTATAAGTATATTGATGAAAGTATAATTGTGATTTAAGGTCTTATACTCTAAAAAAAAGTATCCCATACTTAGATAAGTACAAGGAAATTGGAAAAATTGTGTGGTTCACTAATTTGGATGTGGATTAAAGAGTATTGCATAATTTTTGGGAAAAACGAGTGTGAAATTAATCCTTAGGATGTGCCTAACTCTTATAGGGTCGAGTTGGGTCAATAGGTAACCCAAAAGTTTGGAGAAATCAGCCCCCGAGTAAAATGATGCACTGAAAACAACCGAACAACCATAGCCATAGAGATGACCAAATTACCTTTACTAAGCGTGGCAAAAACGAAAATTCAAAGCGAACCAATTTAAGTAGACATACGGAGCTAACTCTCACCCAAATTTTGATGTTTAAACTTTGAGGATTGTTAAGGTACATCAAAGGAGTTGATTTACATCTTGGAGAAGATTGTTAAGAGCCTTTTTGATCACTCATTCAAGGTACACAAGAAAGATACAATTTTTAGTGAAAGGAATTTGAAGAACTTTAAAAGTTATGAACTTGTTTCCAATTCTTTTGATTGGATTATTTGCATGTGTGTTAATTTGGATTATAATATGATTTTTGAGTGTATAAAGAGTTAGTATTGCTTGCATGCAATGAGATTTTGAGTAAGAATGATTTAAAGAAGTGATTGAACCATCATATTTTGAACTTGTTTATAATTGAGAAGTTTATCTGCTGAATCTATCTTTTTGTTGATAATATATATTTCTGAAATTTGCATTGATTATTTACATATATTAAACCTTAATGAGTTTGGATATAAGCATGTTTTAGTTCAATTATAGTGTTTTCCATGTTTATGGGAAAATTGACGGTTTATGATGTTAATTACTTTTAAATTATGTAAGCTTTTGATAAAATCTTATAAAAATTATTTTGTTCATTATAAAGTCAGTAGAAATTAGATCATAATTTTAAAATATTTTTAGAATTTAATTTTATAAGTAAATAAATTATTTACTTATGAATTAACGAAATCGTTATTTGAGTACTAATAATGAGTTCTTGAGAACTTTGGAGTGAAAAAATTAAGCTTATGAATTATAAATTTTCTTATGACGTTATGGATAGTAAGTATGTCCATAAAGGGATTTTAGTCTTGAAGTATTCGATTATTTAAAAGTTATATTGCTTCAATTACAACCTATTTGCGGTTTTATGATTACGAGGTTTTCCTTTGTACACTCTTTGAGCTTAACTTGAAATGATGATCATAAGAATTGTATACAAGTACATATCTATGTTTTAAAGTATTTCCTTAGCATGAGTTTTGTTACATTGATGTCACAAATAAAGATCACATACTCTTACTTTAAGTTATATATATACTACAAAACGCGTCATTTCTCGACGCTTTTTATCCAATATCTCGGTGCAGAAAAGTGCCAAGAAAAATTTGAAAGCGCCGAGATTTTGGCCGTCGAGAATCAGCGGCACAGTAAAGCGCCGAGTATCTCGGCTTTTTTATGCGCCTCCCTTTAACTCTCGGCACATAAAAGCGCCGAGATTCTCAGCGCTTTTGTGCGCCTCTTCTATTAGTCGGCATACAAAGCGCTGAGAATCTAGGCGCTATTGTGCACCTCAGCTAACCCTCGACATTTTAAAGTGTCGAGCTTCTTGGCACTTTTATGTGTTGAGAATGTTACTGCTACTGAGATATCTTTTTTTTCTCATTTTTTAATTCATTTTTCCTCTCTATTTGTCTAGTTTTATAAAGGCATTCATTGTTGCAAATAAACATCGAATTATATAAAATTAAGGCAAAATGGCTAATAAAACAATCTTATTTATTATGAATAATGATAATCAATAATACCATCTTGGTATTATAATTAAGATTACATAAAAAGTGAAATAAAAAAGTAAGACATACTACATATATGCAAATTTTTATACGAGCTATATCACTAACATTTATATTCACTTATATTTAGCGAATTCCAAGCCGCAAGAACGTCATGCTTTGAGCTTCTCGTCGTCATTCTCCGCTTCCAACTAAGATTACTTGCATTATTTGTTTTGTTCTCTCAAACATTTTCATAGTACTGCAACAAAAAAATATCCCATGAATGTATTATTAGTATCAACTAATTAAAGTGAAATTAAATATTTACACTAGAAAATCCTTTTTCTATGCAAAAACCGAACCCAACCTTTATATAATTTCCCGGAAGTATCAATAACAATCATGAGTTAGAATTTCTTTACAAATTCTTAAGCAAATATGTTACTTCGAACATCAATTACATTCGAATAAGCACTAATTGGACTCTTGCAAAGGAATGGAAGTAATTCAAGTAATATAATTCTTCAAGCCATAACCAAATAAAGTTTAAAACTTACATAGTTAAAAGTAAGGCAGGACAAAGAATAAGGTGGTAAGTAAGCTTGACAATGAAATTCAATTCCTCTACTCCCCTTCCTAGTAAAAGATGACATAAGATAATTAAAAGGTAGGGAAAGAAATGCACCTTAAGACAGAACAACAACAACAACAATAACAACAGCAAACATCAGCAGCAGCAGATGGACAGCCAAATAGAAAGCAGCAACATGTAGCACACCGCGCCAAACCAATTTGTTGTTGACGGGCAACACCTGCGTGGATTCTTCACAATGATTATTGACATGCACTCATTTTTCTAATTAACATAAAATATATTACTCACAATCATTGATTACCGCCAACCACATAGCATCCACATAGTATAATTGTTCCTTTGTAAATTTTCAAACTTTCGGTATCACTAATGCTCACATAACTTGCGTGGATATTAAAAGATCATCACTTAACTCCGTTTCCACCTCTCCGAATCACAATTTATGGGAAGTATCGGTAGCAATCATGAGTTAGAATTTCTTTCCAAATTCTTAAGCAAATATGTTACCTTGAACCTCAGTCATATTCGAATAAGTACTAATTAATCGGATTCTTGCAAAGGAATGCAAGAAGTTCGAGCAATATAATTCCTCAAACCGTAACCATATAAGTGTTTGAAACTTAAATAGTTAAAATCAAATCAAGACAAAGAATCAAGTGGTACATAAGCTTAACAATGGAATCCGACCACTTTGATCCCTTCCCATTAAAAGATGAGATACAATAATCTAAAAGGAAGGGAAAGATATGCTTCTGCTCTACAGAACAAACGACAACGGCAGAAAAACATCGAAACAGAGGAAAGTAGCAGCAGCAGCTAGAAGAAGGCGGAACACAGGCTGTGCACCGTGCCAAACCATCTTGCTGCTGAAGGGCAGCATCTGAGGGGTTGTAGCAGTTCAAACGAGAAGGCAGAACAAAGGACAACCACAGAACATGCAAAAGTTCAAATATGCTAGCTAGAATTCATTGTTGGGGCTCTAAAAATTTATATTATGTTGCTAGAGTGGTGCTGGTAAATCCTGATATGTTGAGTATTAACACATATTGGGATCAAGTGTTTATCCTCCCTAAAAAGCTTTTACATAGAGTCACTCAACTATGTAGATGCTTTCTGTGGGAGGGTAAAGTTAACTTAAATAGACCACCCCTGTAGCTTGGGATTTGATATGTAGAAAGAAGGTTGAAGGAGAGTTGGGTGTTAGGGATTGCTTTACTTGGAATTGTGCAGCTATGGGAAAGTATGTTTGGCAAGTTACTGAAAAGAAAGATAATTTGTGGTTCAAATGGATCCCATCATTTCTATATCAAAGATCAGGATTGATGGGGGTTCACAGCTCCTCATTAAGCAAGCTGGAGCTTTAAGAAGATTTGTCAGGTTAGGATGATCTGAAGCAGGGATTTCTGAACTCTTCATTGTAGTTTCAACAGTGGTACATTATTAAGAAGGTTTATCTTTGGTTGAAGCAGGATATTCCTAGAGTAAGCTGGCACTTTTGGGTGTGGAACAGGTTTAATATTCCAAAGCACTCTTTTATTGCTTGGATGGTTGCCTTGGATAAACTCAAAACTAGAGCTAAACTTGTTAAGGCAGGTGTAATTGATATTGTTGATTGCTGTTTGTGTGGGAAAGCTTCAGAGAGTTCCCACCACCTGTTAGTTAGATGTGATTTCAGCAAGCTTTGTAATAAAGAGATTTGTCACTGGTTGGGGATCAAATTCCAGGATGCTGACTGTGTGCATACAGTTTGGAAGAGATGGTGGAGGAAGAAGAACCAGAGCAAAAATCAAAGGAGAGTTAGACTATATGCTTTCACTACATGTGTGTACCATGTGTGGAAGGCCAGAAATCAAGCCTTGTGGCATGGAGCTGTGCCAAGCCCTGCTGTGGTGATAGATACTATTAAAAAGATTGTATGTAATAGAGTAGATGGTTTGCTTAATGATAGGTGGTTGAATGATGATGTAGTTTGGTTTAATACTCTCAAGTGTAGAGGGTTGGTTTGTTTGCTAGGAGTGCTAGTGTGTTGGTTGGGTTGTATGGAGTATTTGTTCTACTATTAATACAAGCTTACATATTGATCTAAAAAAAATTGCTAAAAATCTTAAGTATATATTCTGGAATTACTTTTAGGTTATATCTAAAAGGTTCTTTTGACATATGACTTGGTTTGTGATACGATATTTGTTGATTATCGAAAATTATCGATTTGAGACTGAAATGACATTTTTTGAAATGTGTTTTAAGAAGGGTTGAGATTGTGGCAATGATGACTTGTCACCTTGCAATGTGTATGTGTAATGTGTGTGGATATGTCTTGAAAGTCTTGCAAGCAGAAATAATAAGGGATGGGCAATGACATAACAATGTGGGAGTTAGTAGTATCACTACTCTAATGTGTGTTCTCCCCCGAATTTTGTGAAATGTAACAAATGCTATATTGGTATAATCTTGGAATATCTTAAGTATATTGCTTATATAATTTTAGAAGATATGTGGTCAATGACCCTTGTATGAACGCATATTGACGTATTTGTGAATTTGAAAAAGTTATTTTGAGTATTATCTTGGAATATCCTAAGCATATTTCTTATATAATTTTATAAGATCATATGGATAGTGAGGCCTTTAAGTAAACGCAATATGGCGTATTTTCGAAAAGTGAATACACGTTTTCAATACCATTCATTTATGCTACAGTTGTGAAACTTCAAACATTTAATGAACTATTGTATTATACATATATATTCGAGTATGAGTTGAAAATAATATATATGTCTTCGTATATGAGTTGAGTTAATATATATGTATTCGTACATGAGTTGATATAATCTATATGTATGTATTCGTATATGGGTTGAAATAACCTTAATTTGAATGTAAGCTTTATTTAATGATCTATTTTCAGCCACCATAAGTGATTTCGCTTCCGCATAAGAACTTGTGTACCAGCGTTGCTGATTTTTGTTCTTTGAACCTGTCTTGGTGGTGGCAGATTCAGTTGTTTTACAGGATTAGATTGTGGGAACCGTCTGAAGTTGTGTGAATCTATTTGAAGATGCTTATTTGTTTTATTCGACGGCGAGGACGGATTTTGTATACGATATCGTATTTTCAGCTTCTACTTGAACTTTGAATTTGTAACAACTTTGTTTAAAGACTTATCTCGATGCTTCTTTCTAAGTACATTGACTTACTTTGGTAAGGGGTCAACACACTTAGTGATAGTCGGTTATTACTTTTGATTATGTTAATCAGATATTTGTTATGTCTTGATTGAGCTGCTAATGGACGGGCTGTTAATTCCTTAATTTAAAAGTTTTTACAACCTAATTAAGGATATATACTAGCCAAGATTACAAGATACTAGGCTATAAAATAGGAACTGACTGTACATTTCCTAAATACAAGAATAATGAAAATAATGTATATTTTCATATATTCTAACAATTATTATTATTATTATTTTTTTATTATTTTTTTATTATTTTTATTATTATTGTTATTGTTGTTGTTGTTATATCAAACAACTCAATATATGTACCAAAAATTAGTGGGAAGCCGAGATACTATCTGCGCCCCCACTCTTTTAGCTATAGCACAACTAATCCTAGTAAAGATGTGAACAGCAGCTCGTGCTCCAATATATTAAGTCAGGGAGAACCTTTGTAACCACTTCAGTAAGGCAAAAACATCCTTCTCCAATTCCCCCAAAGAAGAGAAGGAGAAAGGAAGAAAAAGCCATATCCAATAGCCTCATACTTAGCTTCATACTTGACACGTTTTCATTATGCCACATCAATCACACACGGCCGGGCACGAAGTTAGACATCGCAGATTGTGTCAAGGGCGATGACCCAGTCAGGTCAATACACACATCAAGCACTTCATCCCAAGAGTAAAGTAACATGTCCGCTGGACGTAGGGGTTTGTCACGTCCGCCACCAAACCCAGTTACAATGTGTATTATAAAAGGTGGTTTTTAACAAAAATCTTTGTTGTTAATCTAGTTTATTTTACTAATTATTATTATTATTAATATAAAAACGAACAAATATCATACAACCTACAAGAAATTAGTAAGTAACCGAGATACAATCTGGGCACCCACTCCTCTAGGTATAGCGAACCCTATCCTAATGAAAATATGGGCAGCAGCACGTGCCCCCATATCCTTAGTCTTCGAGAAGTTCTGAACCCGCTTCAGCAATGCAACAACCCCCTTATCCAGTTCCCCAAGAGAAGAAAAAAAAAGGGAAGGAAGCCATACTCAATTGTTCGACAAAGAGCTTCATACTTGACCCGCTTTCGATGAGCCGCATCAGCAACAACACGTCCAGGAACAAAGTCAGACAACCCAGACTGAGTCAAGGGTGAAGACCCTGTCGAGTCGACACACACATCACGACCACGATCCCAAGAATAAAGAAGCACATCTTCAGGCTTGAGGGCCCCGTCGTTCCCCCAGACAACCAATGTCAACCTCCTTTCTTGCTGAAATCCCAGACCGATAGCATATATCAACAAGGGTATCCTGAACTACATTATGCCGATGTTTAATACCCAAAATAACAGCACACAACGCCGCATGATCATCAAAAATATCCCTAGAAAAAACCCTAGAGCAAGTAGAGCATGACATTATTATTATTATCATCATTATTATTATTATACATCAAACAATCTCAAAAAAATTTACAAAAAATTAGTGGGAAGCCGCAAGATATTATTTTATTATTGTTGTTGTTGTTGTTGTTGTTGTTGTTGTTGTTGTTATTATTATTATTATTATTGTACTAATTTATCTCGGTTTTGTCTAATCTATACCACACTACATATACATGTTAAGAGCTACTTTGAAAATATTAAGGTTTGTTCTCTTCGGCATAAGTAAGTTGAGTTAAACTAAACTAAACTAAACTGAATTGAACTGAACTGAACTTACGTGAATTGTAAGTAACAATAATAAATAATAATTAATACTTACAATGATAAATATTAATAGTATTTTAGTTGTTATATATTGATAAATGTAAATAAACAAATAGTATTCTCTCCATTTCTTTTCGTTTGTCCAATTTACTGTAGCTCCAAAGGCAAAGGAAGATGATGTCATAGACATGTTGGTAGGGACAACAATTAAGGAGTCAACTTATTTTATCATAAATGTGGTGATTAAATTAGGCGAGAGAAAATTATAATGTACATGTGAGACCAAAAAGTCATAAAGTAGATGGGTAATATAATTTTCACATAAACGGAAAGATGAAAAAGTAGGACAAACAAAAAGAAACGGACAAACACGGAAAGTAGGACAAATAAAAAGAAACGGAGGGAGTAATAAATAATAAATAAAAGTAAGTTATGATTATTGTTATTATAATTAATCTCCGTTATATAAGGGAACAGGGAGAGTGATGATGTCTACATGAAAATACTTTAATAACTTTACTATCAATCCATTATAATTTGTGAGGTACGAATATTTTGGATAATTTAAGACTAAACGCATCTCTATATACTTAAATACTCTCACTATTACTTAATTAATAGTATTTGTTTATCTGTCATTATAATTCAACATATGTTGTCTTCTTATTACTTTTTTTCTAACTATTCTTTTATTAGAATGGGATGATTTCTTAGGCGACTAATGACATTAACAGAAAAAAGAAACCCAATAATTTTAAATGCTATTATTCAGGAAAAGTTACTTCATCAAATTTTAATTGCCAAAAACAAAAAGTTACTTCGAAGTTTGCAATAATCAAATAAATGAAAAAAGATAGCAATGTTAGTTTATTTGGAAAGGTGTAATTAGATCAATCGCAATTTCAAAAGATGGAGAAAAAATTGAATGTAAATTTTTTTTGAAGGAAATATTGTTTTCGATCAATAATTTTTCACATTAAATAAACTGGATAATAAAACAAAAATGTCTTATTAATAAAATAATATTCTATAACAATATAAAGTTATAGCAGCAACACACACATCGTGTGCATATAAAATTATCTACTTGAGG
Source organism: Patellifolia procumbens (assembly GCA_947645195.1). Taxonomy (NCBI): domain Eukaryota; kingdom Viridiplantae; phylum Streptophyta; class Magnoliopsida; order Caryophyllales; family Amaranthaceae; genus Patellifolia; species Patellifolia procumbens. Next base: position 6,670,181 of record CANSGD010000972.1, read on the forward strand.
TTACGAAAATTCATAATAAAAAAGTGGTCGCACACTTTGCGTGCATGAAAAGCTAATAATATTATAATGTTTAAGAAAATTCTGGATTAATAAGGATGCTTTTAGAAAATGAAGGTATACTTGATGAGTAGTAAAAGAAGTTTTTTTCATTAGTGATAAGGGATCTACATGGTTTAGGGTTTTTCTTGAGAGAATAATCTTTTCATTCCAGAGTATACTTTACTTTTAAAAAAAACATGAAAATGAAATAGATTTAGTAAAATAGGCAATATTATATTCTTAATAAAGGATTGAAGGAACACACTGAAAATGTTCGTTTTGCTACAAAATCACACAAGATATCCCCATGTATTTTGAATGCTTCTTCAAAAGTTATTAAAAGAGGCGGTCTACTTTATATATACTAGAATTAGACTAACTTAAACTCATCCCTTTATTAAAAATTGTGTTTTATTCTCTTCTTTCTATCAGGCCTGGACTGTTGCCTAGTTTTAAATTAAAATTAAGCAGTCTCTTATAAGACTAACTCATGCTTCAGGATATCATTTTAGAGTTAGCCATTAAAGTAGGATGTTTATGCACTTCATCAAATCTGTGGAGATTTAGCCTTTAGTTGTAGTGTTTTCGATGGTGTCAATGCCAACTCAAGTTTGTTGTCTGGGCCTGAAATTCATTAATATCAACAGCATAACAATGCCAATATCAAAGATTCCAACATCAACACCGGACAAAGACGGCTAAATCAGCATAGATTTGTTGGATTAAAACTAAATTGCAAACCTAATTAATATTTCTTTTTGATTTAATTATAATTTCTAACCTAAAAGATATCCTTTTTTTGGTGTATAATGTCAAGACCTTTTGGAACGAGCGAAATACGCAAATGAAGGGAGATATCTTGCCCTTAAATGCTAAGGTATCAATGTACTAATATTTTATTAATTGCAATATTGAGAACTTTACACTATTCACACTACCTTCTTTGATATTTTATTATGATTTATACATAACGAAAAAAATAGTCATGTAGATATTGTTATGCATGTTAGATTCGTATCAATATACATTTAATTAATATATATTTTCTATAATATTTTATAAAATAGAATTAATGATATAAGCGTTTAGAGTTGTGCATGAGGAGACGTGAAAGTTTTACATGTTGCAGTCATGAAGTATTAATTACTTTTGTTTTTCTTCTAGATGAAAACATTATCAAATTTTTGTTCAAAAGGAAAAAATCATCAAATGTCAATACTATATATACACACTAAATCAACGAATGCAAGTATTGCATTTCTCAGCCAGTCCTTACAGAACCTCAGATTAGGTGAGTATACTCTTGCTACCACTAGGTCTTGCATACATCCCCTTGTCATTTGTTGATATGATGTTCTATTGTTAATAATAAGTTGCATCATTAACCCTTTGTTTATATAGTAAGTAGTTATAGATGCACGTGATGTGTGCGAAAATATTGAAAGTTCTGCATAAAAATCCTACATTATTTATTTATTGGAAATGAGAACAGAAGAAGGATCATGAAAAGGAGAAGAAGAAGAATATCGTCGGTTTAGGGATGGTTTAAAAGATGAAAACAATTAATTATAAAGAGGGGGTCATGCCCATTTATTATGAATTTTTTTTGCTAAAAGTTTATTTTTATGAATTATACAAAGAATAATATTGATTTTTGGCATCTCCTTCTCCTCCCTTATGGAATAGAGATTGTAGTGAAAAGAAGGGGAGGAAATGAGAGGAAAGGGGAAGGAAAAGCGAAGTTGTATTTTCCTTCTAAATTTCGAAAGATTTGGTTTTTTCAGGAGGGTAACGTTTCCTTAAAACTCTCTTTCCTTCAAAATTTTCCATATGTCTAAACAAGAAAAGATGATGCTCCTCCGTTTTTTTAGTGTTCCTCCATTTGTTTTTTCTCTATATTTCCCTTCATTTTCTCATATTTAACACAAAAGTAGAAGATGTATAAAAAAGTCTTGTTTAGTTCAATTTATTTTTACTCAACTGAACTAGTTTTTGCTGAACTGAACCTATTTTTATTAAACTGAACTTATTTTTACTGAACTGAACTTATTTTTACTGATTCATGTTGTTTTTTTTTCTTTGCACTACTGATTTTTACCGAACTGAACTTATTTTTACTAAACTAAACTCATTTAGACTGAACTAAACTTATTTTTACCGAAATGAACTTATTTAAGGTGAACTAAACAGTGCCTAAGTTACTCCGTCTTAAATTAACAATAATATTTGACTTATATGGTAACTGATGTTCACTTGACCTAATATTTAATTTCATCTTTCCTAACAACTTGTAATAAATAAGTACATAATGTTATTATTATTACTATATATGTATATTGCCCGCACCAAAAAAACTACTCCCTCCGTCCTAGAAAACTCTATACAGTTTCATTTTTCATCAGTTCCAGAAAACTCTATACACTTAGTTTTTTAGACATGACCACTACTACTTTATTCTTTTGACTTTTCAACTATGACGCACCACTCTAACACATCCAGATAAAATAATACCCCCCTAATAACTCCTATCACATTTACCTTTTTAATGAAATACAATTAATAGCCAAACAACAATTTATCACATTTCAAATACGTGCCCGATCAAGTGTATATATAGTATTTATATATATTATTTTTCTCGGTTAGATAGCTTCGGTTTTATTCTTGAGAGAAGGGTCGCCTAATACTTTTCATGTATCTCTTAAAAACAAACATATTATATATTAATATATACTTCCTCCGTTTTTATTTAAATGTGACACTTTTAGATTCACGGACTCCTAGGCAATTTTTGGGAAGGAAAAAGATAGAGAGAAAAAAATAAGGGGACCCATGTGAGAGGAGAGAGATAGAGAGAGTTTATTGACCAAAAAAGAAAGTGTCACATTTAATTTAAAACTTCCTAAAATAGAAAGTGTCACATTTAAAAAAAACGGAGGAAATATTATATTCACCAAAAATATCACATTTGGCTTTCATAATAGGATTTTTTCTTCAAAATCTCCCTAATATAATGAACCTTACAGGTTTAAATAGCTTATATAATTTTTGTTCATTTTAAGTACCTTATATACTATTATATAACAGTAGCTTTCACAACCAATGATTGGATTTTGGCAAAAAAAACCGTAAATTTTAGCCGAAAAATCACTCTTTTTTGGTAGGGAAACGACTCATTTTGTCGGACAACACATTATTGGTAGTCAAGGCTACCGTGTTACATATATAAGGTATGCAAAGTGAATAATAGTTATATAAGTTATTTAAACTTACAACGTCCATTATAATAGGTAGTATTTGACAGAAAATCCTTCATAATATACAAAGACTTGCGTTAGACAATCTATCTATGAGAACATCGATAGACCGCACGAAAATTCAAATTAAAAATGTAAGGTTTTAACTTAAAAGTTCAAGGTTTTTTAATTTTAACACACAACACTTTTAAATTAAAACCTTACACGATATAAATTTGAAGTTAACCGTATGTCTATGAATAAACTGTCTATGGCAAGACTTACTTTTCCTAATAACTCACTTTAAGCAAAAGCATTGTTATTTTAACACGCCAAATGATACTTATTCTACTCCCTCCGTAACACAATACTTGCAACATTTTCTAAAAATAGGTGTAACTTAATACTTGCAACAATTCCTCTACTTTGTTCATATGGTAAAGTTTTAACATTAAAGTACCTATGGTCCCCACCTCCTTGTACTCTTTCCCTCCTTTTGTCCTAATCACATGTAATTTCTCTCTCCTACTTTTACCAAACTATACCTCCTTGTAATTTCTCTCAAATATTTCTTTCTCTTTCCTCGCCTTTTGATCCCATATGATAATTAAATAATATTTTCATCACCCGATAATTATCGGACCTACAATAAACCAGACAAACAAAAAGACGCGAAGGGAGTAATAATGAATCAAAATTGCGCAACAGATTGCTATTGAGTACTATTGTATATGTTTACAGGGTTGACGAATTTCATGTACTTCAAGTATGGATGGCAATGGGTGTGGGCCGTTAATTTTTTATAGACCCAGACCCTTTAGGTTTAGAATTTTTAGACCCAGACTCAAATCCGCTGGGTGTAGAGCGTTCTAAATGGGTGCTTCTTAATTTTAAGTTTTAATCGCGTGTTTTAATCTGAAAAAAAATTCGCTCTGTTTTTAATCTAAAGTGGTGAAGACGTTGGATCTCATCAATCAAAGTCAACTTGACTCATGAAACATATAAATCGATATCATCATTAGTAAAATACCAAATCAAAATTAATAGTTGAAAGCAATGATGTATTTCTTTTATAATCTCTTCTTTAAGATGTTAATCAACTACTGTCAATTTCATAATAGTAGTTAGTACTTACTGAGTATTTTACGGTTTTAGAGCTTTAGGCAATTTTTTTTTGTATATATATAAATTGGTCTGTGGGTCGAGTCTGATGTTAGTGGACTCGAACTCCATGCCCTCTAAGACCCATATTTGACCCAAACACTTATAAACGGGTCGGGTCTAGACGGGTCTGGATCTAGTCCATGACCCATTGCCTTCTCTAACTTCAAGTGACCCAATACGAGCTTTGTAAATTTTGATCTTGTCCGTCGATGTAATATGAGAGTATTATAGAAAACTTCTTCTAGCACCTTGTTAATGAACCACATAATTCATGTACGTGTTCTTTGTTTTTGAATTCCTTTATTTTTTTTGTTCCATTACTCATAGCAAAATTTAATTAATTGCAGAATGATATCATTGATGTGTATGAAGACAGTAGTACGTTTTATGATCTTGTACTCGTTCCTAATAAGTTATGGAACAAAAGGCATTCAATTTTCACAAGAAGAACTTCAATGGTACAAGCAATATCAACTCCTCAAAAAGCCAAGTGTAAAGGCAATTAAGGTTCACTTCGTTATTCTTTTTTGTTTGAAAAAATTGCGAGAAAAAATCACGATCTTACAAGAAATTACCTTTCAAAACCATATTTACGAAAAGAAACCTAAAACAAAAAATTGTTTGTCAAAAAAAACCTCAGACATTAAAGTACCCTTTTTACAGGATTATTTTGAAACATAAAAGGAGGGAGAAAATAACTAGAGTGCGCTTATATCAATTTTTAAGTTGGATGACATGAAAAAGGGTAGGTCAATGTCTGAGACAACGTCGGATTACTACCTCGAGGTTTCTACTCACAAACAAATTTTGGTTTTTGGTTTATTATCGCAAAAATTATTTTTTAAGGTAGTTTTTCCTAAAATATTTGTTTTAAAAGATGGTTTCTCTCAATTTTACCTTTTTGTTTTCTTTTGTGTTCTATAATTTTTCTGCGGGTAAAAGTATGTTATATTAACAATCAAAATTAAAAACCCCTTTGAGAGTTTCAGATAAGATTTTAACAAGTCCTACCGAGGCCTTACAATCTTTCTAGTCATTCTTTATCATTTTTGAAACGTTTACCTTCTTAAATAAGTAAAACAATCCAAGAAGAACCAAGTTAAAGACCTAAATATTGTCTTTAAGTCCGAAAATTCCAAGTAACCAAAGTAACGGGATATGTTATATGTATGAACAATCCTGAATTCACATATATCTCACAATTCTACTAAGAACACTCCTGAACGTTAGCAAATTGCACTCTTAATAATAAACGCTCATGAAAAAAATTAAAATGTTGATTTTAAATTCACAGAAATGACTTTAAACTCTTAAGGATCAAGTTGTTTACAATGAATAATACTTAAACTTTATTGATGATATGGCCCTTTATATAGTACATAAACTCTACGGTAGATTGGACAAGCCCCGAACTTACCCTAGTAGGAAAAAGAAAAATAACCCTCTTAATCCTCATCATATTGGCCGAAGTTAAGAGCGATAAAGCCCTAGATTAAAACGCCTAACACTAATCTTAATCCTCCTCTAATTAGACTAACAAACTCCCTTGAAAGTAGGAAAGTTTGTTACAAAATCTTATCTTTTATCAAGAAACTCTAGGCGCCACTCTTCCTTGGTCCACACGCCACATTTACATGCCAACCTTGACTTTGGCTCATGCAAACTTTGACTTTGACTTGTTGACTTTTTGACTTCCTTGAAAACGCTCTTTAGTTGATTTTTTCTCCTCTTTTTCGACTTTCTTCTTTCTTCCATATTTGGCCATCTTGATCAATACTTTGACTCTTGACCCTCTACTTTTACTTTCAACTAACTATTAACTCAACAATAATTAAAGACAATGATTTCAATAACATAATATAGCCTAAAATAAGAAAAAACCCTTTTCAACTAAAAAAGTAAAGACCTGTAGGCAAACACTACTTATATACAAACCCAACCAACAACTAAACTTGAACATGTTCCTCAACCCAATAAAGTTACAAAAGTTTGACGGGAACTTTCACTAAATTCCATGGCTTCCATTAACTATACAAGAGGCTCATCTTAAGTTAAAGTAGCATTCAAATCCATATCAATTTTGTTAGGTTCTAAGTTTTTAATATAGGCCCATGTGATAGAGTATATGGCATATTTTTGGGTTTCAACCATCACCTTACACTTTTGGTTAATTTTTTTCTCCCTATGTCTCATAATAGATGATATAGTTTGACTAACACATAGTTTTAAAATTCACATTTTAAAGGACAACACTTTAGTAGCTTACGGTACTGTGTGACATGCAAATACAGTGGCGTAATGTGAGCGGGTGACATGGGATGCACATGTCTCTTTACAATGAGATGCCACTAGTTTTAATAATTATAACTAGTAATTAGACCCAGTCAATGCTCCGAAATTTTTGTGAATTATAATTTACTAAAAGTTGAAAATAATTTATGTCATTTAGCTGCACTAAAAAAAATAAAAAATTGTCTCGTTTATAATATGGATTTTAAAAGTTACAACTTTACTCTCAGTTGTACTTATATATTATCATTGATTTTGATTGAAGAAGCAATAATAGTTGTGTTGGAGTAGTGGTTGGAGCTCTTTTCTTGCATACTAAAGTTTATGGGTTCAAATCTTCACGTATACAAATTTTTAATAGGAATAATCCCGACTAAGATCGTTCCGCTTAGAATAATCTCAATTATGAGTTATTCTATAATAATCAGGGGTAATTTGCCAAACTATTCCAAACTTAATTTTTCTTTACCTTCAACGATCCATTTTGGGACTACTACTATGTAGAACTAATAGTTTAGAGTATTTTAAAAAGCTACCCCTAATAGTTTGGAATATTGTAGAATAACACATATGTTGGATTATTTTGAGCTGAATGGTAATAGTTGAGATTATTCTAGTCAATTTTTCCTTTTTAATATATGAGAATGAAATAAATAAAATGACATCAAACAGGAATGGTGACACGTGGAGAATAGTTACCAAGGCCGGCCCGTGGGGAGAGCAAGAAGAACACTTGCACAGGACCCCCAAAATATTGTGCGTAAAAAGCCCCCTCCCCCCAGTTTTTTACAATTTCATACCAAATGATTACAACACTTAGATACAAACTTCCCTTTGGAAAAGTGGTAGTGTAATACATGTCCGGCTTCAATTAGTGAACACTTGTGTGGTTTCAAGTTCAAATCTTAATACCAATATTTTCCTTTCTTTTATTTTTTTAACTTACTATATTATCCAAGCCTTTTATAATTGTGCTTTTTAGGTTAAGGCCTTAATTAATATCATCTATTTTTTTATTCTTATTCTTTAATTTCAATCAAGTATCAACTACTTCCCTTAAAAAAAAATATTTTAGTATCAACTACTTTTTCTATTTACTTTTTATCTTGCAACTCGACATTGTTTTCGTACTTAAAGTTATGTAAATTTGCTTTTGTATAAATTTTACGAGCAAACTTTAACTAGCCAAAAGTCCAACTTTATTAGCATGTTTGAAATTTTAAAAAATAATTTTAATGGTTTATCAGTAAATAAGAGTTCATGAGATTTGGGTTAAGTAATTGTTTAACAAGACCCATCATTTTGTTTTTCGTTGAGGGCCCCTAAATTGAACGGGACGGTCATGATAACAACTCTTGATTACGTTTTTTAATATATGTACAAACAGATAATAGATAGTTTAGGAAGCTTAGGGGTAATAACTTGTTTGTATAAAGCATATCTTGATTGTATATTAAAAGGGAAATTGTATTAGGTAACCATGTGTTTTAGGCATATTTTTGTCGTAACACCCCACGTTTGCAAGCCTATCTCAAATAACCCCTATATCAAATTTTGATATATGTGCAAAAAAGTAGTGTAATTTCTAAGATTTGAAAATATTGCACATGCACACATTAGTGAGATATAAAGAAATGTAATTTCAAAATTTAAATATGCCCCGTGCATTAGCCATGGCCCAAAAGATGTTTCTTCTTTAGCTACCTCCCGCTGTCCCGCAATACTTAATTTAACAAGCACACCTGAATAGTAGACTGAACATTAAGATCTATCTCCTTGAATTAAGCATCCGTCATGCATACAAGTTTCTGGTTATTCCTACCAATGCTTTCTCAGAGCTATGTTGGATTAACATTGCATGCATCTTGAGCTTCCATATATCGACAAAAGTTTGAAAGTTATCATGATAACAAAATATTATTGCAAAACCTGAAGCTCGGATACTACTTTTAAGGAATATATTACCCCTTACTAGAATGTTATTCCTAATTATTCCCAGGAACCGATTATAACTTCAACAACAACAATAAACCAAGTATTGAGGATAACATAAATTAATAATAACGGAGAATGAAACACATTGGCGAAGGAAGAAAACAAATCCTCTAAGGAGAATTATAATTTACTTCTCCCTCACACAGTCACACATAAGAGGGCTGTTAAATACCAAACTGCTCAAGAATTATAATACTCCTTCAATTATAAAATAATCTTACTTGGTCACTCATAAATAGAACTCAATAATCTTATTGTGCCTGACCTGTTGCATCCCTCATGCGCATCTCATATTTGTAGCAAAACACCTAAAATCGTGAACATGGAGAGCAAAAGAAACTTTCCACTGTAAAGACAAACCTTCCGAAATTTGGATTCTCATTGACATATAATTTCCGATAGCTCGCCCATACCAATCCTTAGTCCAACAAATAGGATATGGTGCTTCTAATATCTGAATTCAAGTGACACCTTAAAAATAATCTAATATTATCTTGTGTGTTTGATTAGATTTTTTTTTGGTGCATAGGGAGTCAAGAAGGTCGAGTAATAATCAACCCCAAGACTTTTTAGAACCAGGGGCTTACCTAACCAATGGAGCTAGGCGCTATCCCTGTTGACTTTTAGTGGTTGTTTGTTTGATCATCTGGTTTAGTGGCTTGTTTGACCGCCTATGTAATTATTAGTTATTTATAGAAGTGTTTGGTAAAAACGGCTGTTACTCCTGGCTGTTTAGTGTGTGTATATATATATATTGTTCGTAGTTTACTAATCTATTTTGTTTATTTCTAATATCTCTAACACCAATATAAGGAGCCTTTTTAATCTAGTATTAACACATTTTATACTAATCAAGAGTTTGGCTTTGATCTATAGACAAAATATGGAGACATATATGATTGTGTGGAGTTTTACAAACAACCTGCATTTGATCATCCGTTGCTAAAGAACCATTCTTCCCATCCTCAGGTTCGTAATTGTTTTTTTACTTTTTTCCACAAGATATATATGTAAGCAAGTTTTCCATCTTTTGTTAAACTATTTTGTTGGAGTTTAGGTAAGACCTAGTCTTGTGCCAGAATGGTTAAAGGCTGAAACATCTATCAAAGAAGATGATGAGGTATTCTTAGAGATGAAGTTAAAAGATGGAGGTTGTCCTGTTGGAACCGTGCCTGTCAGAAGACTGAGTAAAGATGAATTTATCCAAATAAAGCGATTTACAAAAGATTATGCGTCAAAGTCCAAGTTGCGTAACATTATTCAGCGACAACCAGGAACTTATGTAAGCCTTTTGATGTATTTATATATATTTCAAATACTCTATAATTGTTTGGTGCGCTTTTGAAATAATGCTGCCAAAAACCAACTCTTGTGTTTCCCAAGAGTCTCATATCGGTCATGGAAGGGGATTTTCCTTTGTTAATATATCCCCTCTCGTCCTCTTTTGTTTGAGTTTCTTGATTGTGAGGCTTTTATGGCTGGGCTTCTTGTGTTGAGGCTTACTACCACACACATGCACGCATCGCTTGCCTGGACCAAATCGAGGTACGGGACCTAGAAAATTTGATGAGCTCTTTTTTTGGACCTGGGTCGGATTGGGGTCTAACGGGGTCTAACATTTGACCATTACATTTTTGGTAGCCCTTGCTTTTCTCAAGCCATCTGCTATTTGCCTTCCATACTTTTACTGTTACAGTTATATGTTGGGATCTAAGCTCGTTGTGTTTGTACGAGTATTGAGAATAATTGGTCTGACATTATTATATATATAAAGAGAGAATAAACTGTCTTTAACTAATACATACAAATAGTCTGAATAATAATCAAATACCCTAATACACCCCCTCAATCTTTACGGGGAGGAATCACGGATAGATTGGAGCGACGTTTACAAAACATCTTAGAGGAAAAACCCTTAGTAAATATATCTGCAATCTGTAAATGTGTCGGAATATGCTTGACCTGAAGCCCACCTTTAGCAACCATCTCACGAACAAAATGATAATCAACATCAGTGTGCTTATATTACTACGATCATGATGAACAAGATTTGCAATAAGATACATAGCAGAAACATTTTCACAATAGAGAATGATAGGCCGTCGATGAAAATACCCTAAATTAGCCAACAATTGACGTAGCCAAATCGTTTCGACCGCAGTATAGGCAATAACGCGATATTGGCTTCAGTGTAAGACTTAGAAACAATAGGTTGCTTCTTGGAGCTCCAGGATATCAAATTCTTCGCAAGGAATTCTGCATAACTAGTAGTAGAACGGCGAGTGTCACGACACCCGACCCAATCAACATTAGAATAGGCAATGGCCATAGTAGGAGAGAAAATACTGTGAAGAAATAGCCCATAATCACAAGTTCTCTCCAAATACCTGAAACATCTTTTCATAGCATGAAGGTCAGTAGTATGAGACGCATGCATAAATTGAGAAACCGAATTCCCAGCATAGGAATATCAGGACGATTCATAGTCAAATATTTCAATGCACCAACCATACTACGATAATCTATGGGATCAACAAAAAGTTCACCATCTAAGAGAGTGTGACACGAGAGACAACAGGGGTACGTACGGGTTTGACAATATGTAGATGAAATTTACGAAGAAGATCAACGACATATTTGTTTTAAGACAACATCAAACCCTGAGGAGTACGTAAAACCTGAATGTCTAGGAAATAATGCACATCACCCAAATCCTTCATAACAAACTGAGTGGCGAGAACAATGATGAATTTTTGAAGCAAAGGAAAACTACTACCAGTAAGAACAATGTCATTAACATAAAGCAAGAGAATGATAATATGACCACGATGTTTGAGAGTGAGCATAGAGGTGTCACAACTGCTGCACTTGAAACCAATAGATAATAAGAAATTTCTAAAACGGGAAAACCAATCTCTTGTTTTAAACCTTAAGTGGATTTTCGTAAATGACACACATGAGTAGGTTTAGAAGAATTTTCGAAGCCAGGTGGCTGACGCATATAGACTTCCTCATTGAGAAAGCCATGAAGGAAAGCATTTTTAACATCAAGTTGACGAATAGGCCATCTAAAGGTTACAAAAATGGTGAAAACTAAGCAAACAGTAGTAGGCTTAATAACAGGACTAAAGGTTTCAAAGTAGTCAATACCTGTCTGCTGATGATTACCAAAAATAAGAAGTCTGGCCTTGGACCACTCCACGGAACCATCAGAATTATATTTAATCTTATACACCCACTTACAACCAAGGACGTTTCTATTGAAATTGCGAGGCACAAGTTCCCATGTATCATTCTTTATTAATGTCGTATATTCATCACGCATGGCTTGTTGCCAGCGGGAATCTTTATACGCCTGTTTAAAGTTAGAGAGTTCCGACTCAACAACATCTCTTTTTAAGTTCATAAGATTCTTTGTTTGAACAATTCCGTCTTTTAAACAAGTTGTCATTGCATGGAAAATAGTGGGATCGACACACTTAGAAGACTTACGAGGACGTCGAAAGGGATGGACAAGGGAGATGGGATGACATGGAGATGAGATCTAGGGCCGGAGATAAAGAAAGGGGAGTGGGTGAATGTGCGGGTGACCCCGCGGGCGTAGCCATGGGCTACGGGTGGACAGATTTATGTGCTGAAGGTGAGTTGTAGGCTGCAGGTGCGGGCTGGCAGGCGTATGCAGTGGGGGGAGCTATTGCCTGCGGGAGCGCTGTTGGCCAACAGGGTGGAAGATTGTGGGTTGGAGGAGTTCTTGCCTTCGGGCGCGGTGAAGACGACACAAATGGGGGCGGACACGCATGAGACATATGATCATGTATCGGGGATGCTAATGGAGCTGCAAGAGATCCACTAGACGAGCTAGACGAACTAAGATTCGGAAGTGACTACATGAGATCATTGGAAGACAAGTAATTTGACGTGCTAGACAGAAGAGAACAATAAGGGAACTTACGCTCAAGAAACAAGACATGACAACTCGTATAAACCTTGCATGAGAGCGGATCAAGACATCGATAACCCTTATAATTTGACACATACACAATAAGAATGCACTGTATCCACGTAGCCTGTATTTTGTGTTTTTTAGGATCTAAAAACAGAGGAAAACAGGCACAACCAAAATATTTCAAAAACTCATAGGAAGGTAGACGATGCAAAAGTTTGGCAAACGGGGACTCACCCTGCAATGACGAACTCAAAAGACGATTTTTCGACCCAATACTTAGGTGGAAAATAAGATTGAATTAGCATAGTATGTGCCATCTCAGTAATGGTTTGATGTTTCCTTTTTGCAACACCATTCTGTGCTTGAGTTCTAGCACATGATTTTCAAAAAGTTGATTTTGGAATTAAACAAATTTTAAACGAATTTTTGAAAAGCTAAGAAAGTCGCATAAACATCAACATTCAGTTTAAGTGGTTAAACTAAGAAAAACGCGAATAATCATTAACAAAAACCACATAAACTAAAAATATTGATTCGATTTAACATGCGATTGCCAAAGGTCATTATGTATCAAATATAAGGGATAAGGGGCACGATGAGTCATAGACTCAAAGGAAAAACGATGAATTTTTCCAACTTTACAATGAACACAATGGTCATGGAATTTAGAATTACATGAAATCAAATTGTTTGAGCATAAATTTCTTAAAATCTAGAGAGGTATGACAAAGACGAGCATGTCAAACATCTCCAGACTCCTTAGTTACGATGAGGACAAGGACAGACGACTCTGAGCAGACTTGGGAAAACTCTAAACAAACTTAGGAAGACGACTCGAACTTAAGAACGTGAGGCTGAATAGAATAGACACTATTCTTACTGATTCCCCGCAACAGAACGACCCCCGTGGTATGCTCCTTAACAAAAATAGAAGTCTCGACAAAACAAACTATACAAGCATTATACTGACATAACTTTTGAACATACATTAGATTATGTTTAACTGGGGAACATGACACACCTTCGTGAGGCGAATGGGGCGACTGGGGGAAGACAAAGTTGAATTTCCAAGTTTATCTATGGCAAGTCTTGTGCCATCACCAACAACAATAGAACTCAAACCACAGTATGGAAGAGCATTAGAGAGGCTTACCATCCTGAGAGGTCATGTAAGATGCGGCTAACCTCTTTTTTTGGACCTGGGTCGGATTGGTGTGTAAAGGGGTCTAACATTTGACCATTACATTTATGGTAGCCCTTGCTTTTCTCAAGCCATCAGCTATTTGCCTTCCATACATTTACTGTTACAATTTTATGTTGGGATCTAAGCTCGTTGTGTTTGTACAAGTATTGAGAATAATTGGCTAACCTATTTAGGTTGCCTGGCACTACTATATTTATAAAGAAAGAATAAAGCGTCTTTAACTAATACATACTAAGAGTCTAAATAATAATCAAATACCCTAATAGTGTTAACCTTGGGAGCATTCTCGCCAGTTGCAATAACCAACTTGTCGGGCCGTAATTGCTTTGAAGTCATAGTCTCCTACCACGACACAACCTTGAAACTAGTTCTATTTAGCCATTGTAACATGCACGTCTGTTCTAACAATGCTGGATTTTGTTGTTGTTGCTTGTAGAGAGACACGCTGCATGATTTCCAAGTCTTACTTAAACCTCCACATGACTTTACCAACTAAACTAGTTGGCATCCATTGTTGTAGACTTTTTGATGTGATATTGATGTAGAAGTAAGTATGAAGAATTAACAAAGAAATAATGCAAACCAAAGCAAGTCAAAAATACAAACTTATGATTAACTTAGTTCCCTTCCTCAACCAACAAACTCGACAATTACTTTCACACAATATTTCATACAGTCTTGTGGCTCTAGAAGCAATTTTAGTGTGTTCTCTTTCAATCTCTTCTGATTTCCTTCGCTTTTTATCTATTTCAATTTAGAAAACTCTTGGAGGCTACTGCCATATTATTATGTTTCTCTCTAGCGTTTCTGTTGTATTTGTGTTTACAAATGAATAAACCAACATTATGCACGAGAAGAAAAGTGTAATTTTGTTGATGCTAAAAACCAGCCGCCAACAACCAACTAGGTCGTTGTGAGCCTATTGATGGTCGTTGGGCCGATTATAAATATATGAACTCCAAATATAATAATGATGTTATGTGTTATGAATTGGAAACAAGATTAGGAAAGAAGAATTAACCAACTAAAAAATAATGCAAACCAAAGCAAGCCAAAAACACACAAATTATGGTTAACGTTGTTACACTTTCTCAACCAACAAATGCTTCAATATATTAATGTAACTCAATCATTATATTCACACAATATTACAAACACCCTTGTGGCTCTCTAAGAACTCTTAGTATTCTCTCTTTCAATATCACTTAGTTTCCTACCGATTTAGTCTCTCTCGAGCAGAAGCTCTTAGAAGCAACTGCTCTATTACTATGTATAAGGTTTCTAGGACCTTTTATACTCCCAATGGTCCACAGAATAAACCTCATAAAAAGTGAAAACAAATACGACGAATAGAAAATCATGTGCTACGAACACATAACCGACGCGGAAAAATAATGTTGATCACCCAAACAGTTGATGTTGTTTACTTTATGCTTGTCTGTGTTCGTGGTGCTCGTCCGAGCACTTCTTTGCTCGCTCAGTCATTTGCAACCACTTCGACAATTTGGAACTTGACTAAAGCATTTCCCCCTCAAGGCCAAATTTGTCCTCCTCCGTACAAACATCCTCCTTGGTGGCGGTCTTCTCACGACATGAGCATATGTCACCCTTTTTGCTAAACCACAATTCTCACCACTATCTTCAAGAATTTTCCTACCACCAATACTTTTCAACACATTATGTTTATCATACTCCTTACACCTCTCATGAGCATCATGCTCCTTCTTGTGACCTTCAAAGCTCCATCAAAAGCTTTGAAGGATCACCCCTTCTCTTTCGATCTCCCAAGGGATAAAAGGCTCCTTCCAACCTTAAGAACAAACCTGATACCTCCAAGCTTCCTCTTGGCACCCTCATATGTCACAACCTCCATTCATCAATAGGCAAGGTCACAAGTCTGTCATCACAAATCTCAAGTCTTGAGAATTTTTCTTTGTCACAACGCACATGGAAAGAACAATCGGAGTCCATTATCCATTCTCCATCATAAACACCTCCTTTTAACAAGAGGGACATCTTTGCAATCGTCATCGTGGTAGCCTAATTCTACCTTCACCTGTTCCTCGATTTCTTTTCCTCCGACCTTCAATAACTTTATCTTCTCGAAATCTTCTTACATTACTAAACACATAAATTTAATGTGCCCCTTCTTCTTGTAATAATATTTTTTTTGCTACTAGAATCTGATTTCACTTGAGACTTTGGCCTCCCATGTTTCCCACCATTCATTATCTTATGAGTTGTACCACAATTAGAAATCTTCTCCATAAGTCCATACTCCAATTTGTTCTCTTCTCCTTAGATCCTCACCATAAACCTATCATTCTCCCTTAATGCTGCCAACACTTGATCAAGAGTAATCTCACTTCTATCAATTAGCAAGGTCTACACTATTGTCCTATTTTTCTTTGGAAGTGATGTCATAATAACTTCCCATTCCCAATCAATAATTAACACGCCAATTGGTTAGTCCCTCGATCCCAGAACGCTTTATAGACTTGATTGGGCACATAGTTTTAGATGATAAATTGTTGTTTGATTATCAATTGTATTTTATTAATAAGGTAGATGTGATAGGAGTTAGTGGGTATTATTTCATTTGGATGCGAGAGAGTAGTGGGTTCATGGTTGAAAAGTCAAAAAAATAAAGTAATAGTGGCAATGTCCAAAAATAGAAGTCTATAGAGCCTTTTGGGATGGATAAAAAGGAAAGTGTAAAGAGCTTTTTGGGAAGATGGGAGTAAATGTGTTGATATGATCTTGATTCTACTTGCGCTTGGGAGCCATGCATTGCTAACTAGATTATGATCGCCTTTTTTTAATGGAAAATCCACTTATTGTCCTTGATACGTCCTGGTTTGTTCTTATCAAGGGCAACATATATCCCTTATTGAACATCAAATCCTCAATCCAGCCTTCTTGATCTACACCAAAAAGTTCATCTTCCCAATAAATTGTGGGATTTGAAACTTAGCATGGTCACCTACCTTATTATAACATCTCGAACTCACAAGAATTTCAAATTTGGCTTCCGAACCACAATCGTAAGGATTGAATAACCTTAAACTTTGATACCAATTGTTATGAATATGTGGAATAAGATTAGACAAGAAGAATCAACCAACTAAGAATTAATGCAAACCAAAGCAAGCAAAAAAACTTCACGAACTTAAAGGTGATTAATTACTCTTCCTCAACCAAGAAATGCTTCAACATATTAATGTAACTCAATAGTAAATTTCATATGATATTAGATCTGTTGTGGCTTTCTAAGCACTCTTAGTATTTGCTCTTCAATTCTCTCTTAGTATCCTCTCTTTTAATCTTTCTAAATCTAGAAAGCTCTTGAATGCTACTATACGTACTCTATCAATATATTTTTTTTTGACAAGGAAACAAGCAGAGAACTAGGGAATGCGACTTGCCTGAGTAGCAAGCATATGCACATCCAAAACAAAAGCACGAGAAATTTTAGTACAAACAAAGGAAGTGAAGGAAGCTGCAGTCGTAATGATGGTAGATAGGAGCTGCTGGAGTAAGGCGTGACAAGTTGAAGGAGAAGATAGCTGTGTGACCACCTGCTGCGAGTCAACGCCAACCTACAAGGAAGGACATCTTCCTTGCGCCGCCCTGAGGCCTGTTAATAGTGCGAGAAGCTCCGCATGTAGTGAAGATAAAGTGAAAACTCTAGTAGACCCAGTGAGGCATTGATTGTGGAGATTAAATTTCCAGCCCACAACAGCGCGAATGGATCCACTGGACGACTGTTTCCAAGCTCCGTCAACTATAAGTCGAGAAAATGGAGGCTGAAGAGGAGCACCCAGAGAATACGTAGGTGGTGTAAAAATCAAAGGTCCCCGGCCAGGAGCATATGGTGTAGTAGGATTGGATGTTGAACCGCATAAGTAGAGATTGTTGTTGTTGCAGAATTGTCAAAGGTGCACATGTTACCTGTTGAAACTGAATGGAATTGCGATGACATCAAATTTCCCATGGTAAAGTAACAAAGGATAACAGTGGGGAACCCGGTGATGGAGGTAGTCGGGCTAAATACAAGAAGAACTGTTTGAACCAATCAGACAACCCCACATGACTAACCGTACTGTGAAGGCCAAGAGGAGAAGCAAACCAAAGTCGTGTTGTAAAAGCACAATAACGAAAAAGATGTGCTGCTGTTTTGTCACCTGACTTGCAAAACAAGCAAAATGGAGGAATCTCCATGTGCCGCTTTCGGAGATTATCGTTTGTAGGAAGAATATTATGTAACAGTCGCCAGAGGAAAATCTGTAGACGAGGAGGAAACTTCTGTTTCCAAAAAAACCTTCCAGAAGCTGTCATTATTCATAGCAGGCACTCCATGTAGTAACCACCAATAACCCGAACGAGTGACAAACTCACCATTTGGAGTGTACCTCCAGAACAGCTGATCAATTTGTGAAGAAGGGCCAGGGGGAGGGGAAGTGCAAGAATACGTTGGGCAGTGAACGTTGAAAAGGAACTCCAGATGAGAGGAGCATTCCATTCCCCATGATCAGTAATAAGATCGCTAACCAAGGATAAATGAGTGGGGGCAGAGGGTTTCATGATGATGGGGTAGTTTCCAATCAATACAGGAGAATGTATGGCAGTCTGAGCGCCAGATAAAATTCGAGAGGCGAAACCATTTTTGAACTGAAGACTAGTTCTAACTAAACCTTTAAAATCCTAAGAAGTGGAAGTGGAGAAGGTCCCAGAATGGGCCACCGGTGAAGTACGATATTTAACATGCAATAATTGACTGACCTTAATTTAGGGATGTTGGTGAATACGCCATGAAGTGCACATAAGAGTGGGGAATTAAGAGCTTCAAGATTACAGAGACCCAAACCGCCATGAAGGTGATGTTTCTGCAGTTCCACAGTCTTACACTAGTAAATTGGTCTCCTATCCCCAACACCTGCCCACCAAAATCGTACTAGTAGAGACCCTATTTTGTGGATTAAAGACTTAGGAAGAACAAAATCCGCCATAATGTGAGAAGCTAAAGTACTAAGCACAGAATTGATAAGAAGTAAGCGCCCAGCCGGAGATAACATGGCAAATTTCCAAGATGAAATTTTTTGTTGAAATCGATCAATAAGGAATTGGAACAAAACCACAGATTTCCCAGTAACTTTGAGCGGGCAACCAAGGTATTTCCCCAGAGTAGGAGTAGAATTAACACACAGCGGTTGACGGAGTTGGTCTCGAACATGTATTGGCGTATTAGGGCTGAATTTAATAACTGATTTCGAAAAACTTACCATTTCCCCCGAGAGATGACATAACTCATCCAGAAGAGATCTTACCTGATAGCATGACTTCTGGGTGGCTTGAAAGAAGAGCAAAGCATCATCAACAAAGAAAAGGTGGGAAACTGGTGGCGCTCGGCGACTAATACAAACCCCCTGGAGCGAAGCAACCTGCTGTTCCTTATGAAGATGTTGACTAAGAACTTCCATACATAGGAAGAAGAGATACGGGGACAGTGGATCACCCTGCCGGAGGCCAGCACATGGATGAAATTTCTTGGACGGAACCCCATTGATCAATACGGAATAGGAAACGGTGGTAACACATTGAGACACCCAGTGGATCCAAATGGGTGGAAAGTGCATATGCTGGAGAGTGGCTTTAAGGAAATCCCAACGGACCCTGTCATAGGCTTTATTAAGATCAATCTTCAATGCAACGAAACATTTCTGGCCAGTGCGATGACGGTTAATCCATGACAGGACCTCATGTCCCATGAGAATGCTGTCACTCATCAAACGTCCAGGAATAAAAGCATTTTGATCGGGACTAATTAGGGATGAGAGCACCTTTTTGGGGCGGTTGACCAAAACTTTTGAAATGACCTTGTAATGTCTCATTACGATTTCTAGGGCCTTGTATACTCCGTATAAGAGGCCCCACAAAAAATCGAGAAACAAATAAGACAGATAGAAAAATCATGTTGTGTTGCGAACATGTGCTCGTCCGAGCGCATAGTGCTGCCCACATGAGCAGCTAATGCAATTTACTTTATGCTTGCTTCGGTTTGTAGTGCTCATTCGAGCACTTCCCTACTCGCCAGAGCCATTTGCAACCATTTTGTCAACTTTGAACTTGACTCAACAGTTTAAAAAGTAATTTTTTGGAAAAATTGACTGGAATAATCCCAACTATATCCGTTCCGCTCACAATAATCCTAACTATGAGTTATTCTAGAATAATCCAAACTATTGGGGGAACCTCACCAAAATAATCCAAAATTTATTTTTATTTTTCTTGCCTTCAATGATCCATTTTGGGACTCTTATACATAGTAAAATTAAGAGTTTGAATTATTTTGCGAAGGTACTCCCAATCAAAGGCGGAGCCAGGATTTTTTAGATGGTGGTTCACCACCAACCACCAATTACCGATCACTTATTAGTTATTTCTTTTTTCAAAAGTACTCCGTATTAAATTTTATTCCGATATTATGTAAAAAAATTGTTCCCAATGAGTTCTCATATAACACTACAAAACACAACCACAAATAGTACTACAAATTACAAAATACAACTAAACAGCCCCCATTTGTTATAATTGGGATAAAACATGAGGTAAAACAACTTTTAAAAAATCACTATTAAAACTTGTTCAGTTACGTATTGTTGCATCTCTTTAGGGGAAACATTTTCTTAATCCCCCCTCCCCTAATAAAACCAAAAGATGCGATATTGGTATGGTGGCTTGTAAAATTTCATCATGAGATTTGGTCTTCTGATATATCCTTCAAAACATATCATCTACCAGCAATGCGTTATTTTTATTTTAAATTAGAATTAAGAAATCATTGAAAATTACAGCAAAACTAAATTGGGAAATTATTGGAATTAAGAAATTATCCAAACAAAAAAGTATTCTCTGGCATAAACGGTAATTAAAAAAAACCGAATACAAACCCTAATTTCGTTTAGCATCAAATTAAAACAATAAGGAAGAAAAGAAAAGTAAGTTGCAAATAAATTGAGAGACATGGTTGTGAGAACAGTAAAGCAATTGTATGAATAATGTACAAAGTCTTCACTTTCCATAAACTAAACCTTTGACCCAACATGACCAAAATGGCATCAATAACTGAATTACAGCATAATATTACGAAAGCAAAAAACCTTCATTGAATCACAATTTGAATAACATTATTTTACCTGATTTTTAGTAATATATAATTGCAATTTTTAGTGAATTTTGTGAGAATAGAGATGAAAAGCCACAAAATAGAATAGAGATATCACATCTTACCTTAGTCCTCAATACGTCGGATTCCATTGACGCAGTGACGGTCGGCGTGAAGGTTCCAGTTAAGGCGCAAACTCAGTCTTCGATTGATTTCGTTAAGCAGTAGAAATAAAAAAACGAACTTTGGCATCACAAGAAGAGACTAGTGAGAGAAAGGTTGTCGGATTCTGGTGGGAAGCAGGCAAGCAGTGTGGATTGTGGAGGTGGAACACGGTCAGAGAAGTCGCGGAGTCGCCTGTGGAGGTGGACCAGTTTCCAGTTAGGGCTAGGAAGGGGAAAGAGACGAAAAGCAAAGTGCGCGATGCTAGCGTGTGTTGTGAAATTGATTTTTTTTTTCAAAAAAATTCCCTGGTGCACGTGCACCAAGGTGGTGTGAACCAAATCCTCCCCTCCTCCCAATAGTTTGGATTATTCTGGAATAACGCATGGTTGAGATTACTATGAGCGGAATGGTTATAGTTGGAATTATTCCAGTCAATCTTTCCTTATACTTATCATATAAGAATAATGCTTTACAAAATAAAGTACCTAACACATCGACGAGGTGTACATAATATGAGTTGAGAAAGTTGAGACCACCCTGTACTTATGTAATTAGTACTATAACAAAGTATTCAATTATTGAACATATGCCTCATTATATTCCGGGGATGCAAAAACAAAATGTTACTCCATGCGTTTCTTTTTGGCAGGATCCCTCCTTCTACTATAAATTTTTTCAAGACTTTGTTTATTTGACTTCATTTGCTTATATTTATTAAACTAAATTTGTTTGAACTGAATCATACTTATTTCTTTAGGGCCTATTCTCTTCTACATAAAATAGTTGAATTGAACTGAACTAAAATAAACTGAATTAAATTGGATTAAATTGTACTGAATTTAACTGAACTTAACTGAACTGAACTAAATAATGATATTTGAGAGTAAAATTATTGTCCATAGCTAAACTGAACTGAACTGAACTAAATAGTGATTTGTGAGAGTAAAAGTATTGTCGAGAGCTAAACTGAACTGAACTGAACTGAATACGTGAATAGTGATAAGTGAGAGTAAAAGTATTGTTTAGAGCTAAACTGAATTGAACTGGACTGAAAATAAGGAGGATAGAACATGCCCTTATTTAATCGATTGAACTTATTTTTATTAATGGAACTTGTTTTTATTTGTTTTTTTTTACCGATTCTCTCTTCTTTTTTTCTTTGTATAGTCACTGATTTTTACTCAACTAACGTGACCTTGTTTTTACCAAACAAAACTTTTTCATAAGGTAAAATGAGTGGGGACTTACAAAACTTGTTTGCTTTGTCAGTTGGCAATTGTTCAAACAGATTCTGATCAAAGTAAAGTGAACTACTATGGCGTAAGATGTATCTTAAATGTTTATGGCCCAAAGGTTACACCTCTACAATATTCAGCAGCAGAAATGATAGTTCAGAATGGCGATGACCGAATACAAGTTGGATGGATGGTAAATAGTTTTGCTTTATATTCTTGACTTTTCCTAAATGCACTAAATGTATGGGGGCTGCCTAGCAGACCTCCAGCTGGCAGCAGACCACTGATCCTGCCACTCCACGTCAGAGCATTAGGAGTAGAGCAGACCTCTCCAGGCAGACTGCTCCGGATATAACCTCTGGGCAAGAGATTAATGAAAGCCTTGTTCACCTTGCAGGGCCGTTCCTGAGTTTTTTAGGGCCCAAGGCGAGACCAAAAAAATGGGCCCTTAACGCATAAGAGATTAAAATTAATATGCAATACAATTTTTTTTTGTTAATTTAAATTTAATCAAACAAAAATTCATTTCAATAAAAAAAAGTACCTAAGCATATAAATACTTAAAAAAAAAAGCTTGTCTTCGTGCCTTTTTTGATGCAAAATCATTGATGATAGTTGCAAAAAAATAATTGCACATTATTATCTATTATTCGTAAAAAAAAAGTTGAAAAAGTTGCAAAAACAAGATTAAAATATCGCACAAACAGAATTAAAATAAAAAGAATTTCACATAAAATTAATTGAACAATAAACTGATAAATAATTCTAAATTTTAGACAATACAATTATACAAATCAAGATTAATAAGTCAGAAAATAAAAATATATATATTTGCATATTACGGCCTTATTATTATTCATAATCAGAAAATTAGTCCAATATTATTATCTAGTATTTACAATAAATAAATTACAAATTATTATCTACTATTAGCAAAATAATATTGAAAATTCGCACAAATAAAATTATAATGAAAAAAAATTCAGATAATTGTGAAAATGACTCATCCAAATTAGCCCATTCTTTAATCTTTTTGCCAATACAAATTTCCCCAAATCCACAATTGCATAATTGAAATTCCACTCTTTCAAGCAATTTATATCAAAAAAAAATTCCCTAGAACGTTGTAATTTATTCCAAGCAATTACGTTAATCTGTGAATAACGTTGCTTAGAATAGTTTTTTATTAATTATGATATTAATGAGTAATGATAGACATGAGATAAATTAGGGTGATAACAAGATAAATTAAAAAGCTTTAAATTAGGGATATGGAGAGAGTTTTTTGGGAAATTTAAGTAATTAATTACCTAAGTCAGAGAATTAATAGGAGTTAATTTTGGGAAGAGGATTAGAAGAAGCGTTGTATAGGGAAAGCAGAATATTGATTGCTTTGATGGCTTTTAATGATACATTTAATAACTAAGTAATTATAATTATTTTTATTTTTTTTTAACTATAGGCGAAATTTTTTTTGGGCCCTGGGCGGGCGCCCCGCCTGCCCCGCCCCAGGGCCGGCCCTGTCACCTTGGCCCACTTCCAAAGAGGCCCACTTACTTTACTAGGTCAGTTACAAGTCCATATCTCATATAAATACCCATGCCCATGCATGGGTAAGGTATTCAATCAAACACTCACAAAATACTTGCACTTGATACTCGTTTTCTCTCTATTAGAGATCTTGTGCTCAACTTGGACTGACTTAGGCATCGGAGAGGCGATCTTCGGAACCACCACCGAGGTTTCTCCTTGTTTTGCAGGTAACCACCACCACGAAGGACGTTTGGGAGCCACGTTCCACCAAGTACCCACCACCACATACACTGTAGCTGTCTTGGACAGAAACACTAAATACTACCTCCGTTCCATATGTATTGCAACATAGGGAGTTTTACGCCTCCCAACGCACTACTTTAGACGCTAATATCTCTAATTTTAATTAAGGAAAAATTATAAAAAGTTGATATTAATTAAGTATATATCGAGGCGAATCTAACAAGATCCCACATGACTATAGATCCCACATGACTATAGATCCCACATGACTATATTTATTCTTGTGTATAAATCACAAAATAAGGTCAAAGGGTAGTGCATGAATAGTGCAAAATATCAAAAGTTGCAATACATTTGGAACGGAGGTAGTATATTGTATTGGACGAATTTCTTCAAAAACTTTTTATTGGTGCGCAAATGTGACTACTTGAGTAGTCAACATCAGAGAATATGCGCAATGCTCCACATCTTACAAGACTTCAATACCATTAATTTGCTAGACCTTGAGAAGTTTGGATTTGTTTTCAATTGGTAATAATTACATAGGTTTAACCTCTTTTTTAAATTAAAAACATAAGTTCTTTTTATATTATATAAATATCACACTTGTTTCATTTTTTTTAAATCAATACCAACGAATAGATAAGCCCAAAAACTTAACGGAACTTGACTAAATTTAATAGAGATTTCCCACAGCGTCAATTATATATACCTACCCTTAATTGTTGTATCTGTTGAAATTGGTCAATTTCCGTTAAATTTTTGGGTAATCTGTTAGTTGGTATTGATTTTAGAAAAAAATGAAGCAAATGTTGTATTTATATAGAATAGAAAAGAACCTAGGTTTTAACTTCAAAAAATAGGTTAACCTAGATATTTATATTTATTGCCGATTTTCCTTTCAGTTTAAAGTATATAAGGCTCTAACAATTAACTTAAATCTAACCTCAATAACAAGATAAAGCACTTTCGTAGTGGAAATAATGTAAATAAATCCAATGACTATTTAAATCCATAATTGATACCTAAAGTCTTGGTTGATATCCTCTTGGTCATAGTTCAATTCACTAAGAAAACCACTCTTCAATTCATCTTCTTCCCGTCTTTCTCTCGTCGGTGACAAACACACTTGCTCATGATTTTTTTCTCATTGAATCTGTTCTCCCTCACTTCAGTTGCACCAGAAGCAAATTCAAATTCGTGGGATTCAATTTTTCTTCGTCAACTAACCACAAGATTGTTGTTAGAATTGTAAAGCAAGCAAAAGACATATTTTCCCCCTACTTTTATGTGAATTTTTGTCGAATGTTTCTCTATCCTCCATGAAATAGCTTCCCCACACACTTATTGTTGTTATAATGTTATCAATGAAGGCAAAGCTTCGAGCGGCACTGTGGAAAAAAATTACCAACAAGCAGCTAACATCCCGTCACATAGGTTCCAGAGTGTCGGGGAGCAAATCGCTCCTGGGGTTGCTAGTTCTTGTAAATAAGGGTCCCTCGCTAACTTATGTGTAATATACTTGAAGGCAGATTACCATGAGTGAATGAAATAATATACTACCTATTACAAAGAGATGAATGCACAATCTTAAAGAAAAAGATAAGCAAGTCAGAAATAAATTATTGTAAAACGAGCTCGAGCTAAGCTCGGCTCGGCTCGTTGACATAGCTCGAGCTCGACTTGAAGCTCAACGAGCTGACCAAGTCAAGGCTCGAGCTCCGCTCTGTTGCAAAACGTGGAGCTCGAGTTAAATTTCGCCTAACAAATATAAGAAAAATACGCAATAGTTCAACTACGTCCTTCATGTCACTTAACATTCGACAACCAAAAATGTTAAGAAAAGAAACAACTTAATATCATCATATAGTTAAAGTTCAAAATTTTAGGAATAATACTTTTTTTTTCTATAAAATGTGTCGCGCTTAAATGAGCGAAGCCTTCCTATGTTTGAGTTTGGGCTCAGATGTCTATGGCGCGGCTCGGTCTCAAAATTGACCAAACTCGAGCTAAGATTTGACCAAGCCGATCTCGAGGGCTCTAAGAGCCGGCTCAGCTCAGTTAACCCCTGTACGACTAGGAGATAAGTAGACTATATGTGAGATTAAAAACTAGGCCTTGGTATCATGACCATCATAAGTAGGTGGAAACAATGGAAATCATCATGGCCATCATGCGTAGTTTAAAATCATTTAGTTAACCACCCATTATGATGTTATAGCCTCCATTTTGCCATGATGGCCCATAAAACGATTTTCTTCTATCTGATTGAACACTTGCAGTAACTTCCATATGACACCATTTTTTCTTTGACTATAAATTATCATATCCCATTTGCAAGCAACACTTGGAATAGAAAAATTGGTAGTAACAACCACATTTGGGTGAAGGTCCTTAGATTTGTTTGTATTACCTTCTTGACGGAATTCACTGCTGTCATCGAATGTTACTGTGGTTGATCTTATAAGGTAAGTTCTTCAACTGATACCTTGCTTCTATAAATTAATAGCCTATGTTATAAGGTAAGTTGAAAATATATAATTTGTGTTTTGTAAATTAATAAGGTAGGTTTTTAAACATAGTTGGTGTTTCTAAACTAATAAGCTTAGTTTTAATATGATTTTATGGCGTTTGTAAACTGATGGCTTATACTTATAAACTAATAACACTATTTTGTAAACTGATCTAGAAATTAAATGACTTAGACAAATAACAATATGTAAAAAAATTGAAATATATCTGTGAAAAACCAACCAGATAAGGACAAGTCACAAGCAGAATTAATAAGAATATCTTGTCCTAGACTTCCCTTTTAAGTATCGAACAATCGTAAGAAAAATAGGGGCGATTTTGTTGTCGGCTAATAGTCTCATTTAGCTTAACGGGACGGTTACCGTATTTATAACAGTTACAATATTTCAGTAACCATAACCCACCATTAAGGAGTAGAACCCTAACGGTTAATCGTAAATTAATGATAGTCAACAGTAACAACGACGAGCAATCTATATATTGTTAGACGATTACAATATGGTAGATTTATCGTACCGTGAGACCGGTTACGTGGCTAAATGGTATGGTTAGACGATTACAGTTTTTTCTGAACTCCCCTAGTGGAGGGTGCATCAACTGCACCAAGATATGAATGGAGTAGGCAAGATTCGGGCGTGTGAAGGACGAGTAAATGAGACGCCCAACCAAACGACGATATGGCTTGGGGTCAGAAATAAGATCATCGGTAGCTAAAGGAAGTGTATGATTCTTCTAGATAGGAAACATCGAGGGTTCACACCTAGGAAGACCAGCCTCACTCGGCAATAATATCAAGAGTATATTTATGTTGACACAAAAAGAACCCCTTAGAGTTCCATGCCTCCTCAATGACGAGAAAATACTTTAGAGGACCCAAGTCTTTTATATGGAAACAAACACTGAAATAATGTTTGAAGGACAAGTGGGAAGAATCATTACCAGAGATAATAATATCATCAACATAAATCCAAACATTGAGATGAGTGACACCTAGCTGAAGAGTGAAGAGATAATAGTCGAAATAGGACTGAACAAAACCATAATTCCGGAGTGAAGTACCCAAATTGACAAACCAGCATCTAGGAGCCTACTGAAGACCATAAAGAGACTTTTGCAGACGAAAAACGTTACCTAGGCTACTACGAGTTAAACCATGAGGTAATTTGATATAAACTACTTCATTGTGGTCACATGAAGGAAAGCATTGAATAATTAGACAAAGTTGCATATAGCCAACATTTTATATATATATATCGGTGCACAAAATTCATAAAAATTAGGGTTCGAATGAGTGTTACTATGTGAAAGCTTGAAAGATAATTAATTCCGACCAAAAAAAATTAAAAAGAATTATAAACTTGGCATACTCAATTGTATATAAGTGCGCCTAAACTTTCTTTTTGTATAGAAAATTAATATATTCCATTGTGGATTACATTGGCAATCAACGAGTATCTGTTTCTCTATAGAATTATATGTTTTTGTACGGAGTTTGATCCTAAATTGGCTGCTATCAGTTTTAGGTGTTTCTCTTCTTTTTATTTTCCGGTGAATATAATTGCAATATTGGTGTAAGAGTTGTTTTATATAAAATTTTCCTTCATTAATAAATTTATTTGTACAAATGCAGGTTAATCCAGCGTTGCATAATGATAACCATACACATCTTTTTCAATACTTGAATGTAAGTTTATGACTTTTTCTTATTTCCACGTATCAGAATATAGTCGCGCAATGAAGCAATATGAGAAATAATGCGACATAGGAAACTAACATATTTTCTCAATGATAAATATATACGTTTCTATTGTTTTAGGCTGGTCAATCACATTGTTTCAATCTGTTATGTCCTGGATTTGTTGGTGTGAATAGAGGTTTTCCCATCGACCTTGCCATGGATATTGTCTCGACAAGAGGAGGGGCACAATGGGCTATTGCGCCCTTTGTATATCAGGTATAAATTAGCAGTTGTTTCAACTTGTCGGAGAATATAGGTTACCCTTTTAACAAAATCACTTGTAAAAATTACCACTATAATTACGATGGTTCAAGTTTTGTCTTAGTTAATTATATTTTGGATAATATAAATATGAAAAACTGTTTCTTATGTTTATAATACATCGAAAAGGACCCAAAAACAGGGCATTGGTGGCTTTTAGTAAAGGATCGAGTAAGACCAGACAATATTATCGGATATTGGCCGCGAGAAATATTTACCGGATTGGTAAGCTCTGCAACTTATATTGCAACTGGCGGAGAAGCATATAGTCCCCCTCATCAGCCTCTTCCTGCCATGGGAAATGGTTATTATCCAACTGAAGATCTTTTCAAAAGTGCATATTGTGCTAATTTTGAGGTTTTGGACGTGAACCGTCAAAAGATTAACCCTCAACAAACTAAAAGATTCACCAACGATTGGCATTATGGAGTCTATGATAGGAAACATATTGCATCATATGGACGCACAATCTTTTTTGGAGGCACTACATTGGAAATCTGAAAATAGGTTGTGAAACATATTGAAATTAAGACAATATAGAGAATAAGTTGTAATACTTCAAGTGATAATAACAATATAATTGCATTCTCTGTTTTCGTAATATGGAGGGGAATGTGTTAAAGGGAGTCAAGTAGTATTTTAGTTATTTTCAAATGAACCTTTACTACAAAACCTTGACATTCTTTGAAAGCCTTAACTTTTTTTATTTCTATTTTTTCAGGTGGCCTCTATCTTATGTCCTAAAGTAGAGATTAGTGTGCTGTTACTCCCTCCGTTTGTTTTTAATTGTTACACTTTGCTTTGGGGGATAACCAAGAAAATTGATGAAATCTATGCAATGATTGTTTGGGGAATTGATAAAGTTGTTTGGGGAATAGATAAAATAGGAGAGATAATGTTGTAAAAGTAAAAAGTGTGGGGTGATTGAATATTTAATGGGAAAAGATGGTGACATGTGGGTCTCAAAAGTGTTGGAAATTGGAATATAAAGATGTGAAGTTTACCAAAATTAGTAAAAGTGAGAGTGTAACAATTAAAAAGAAACGTTCAAAAAAGGAAAGCGTAACAATTAAAAACAAACGGAGGGAGTATTTTCTATGGTAACTTATAGTTAAAAGTTTTGTAGTAAATAATAATCTTGCCATTTTGCTCGCTCTTTTTAACAAGAGGGTTGTCTTTTTTTTGTTTAATCATTGTTACACTTTAATCTAAGTCTTTGTTTGATTCAAAAAAAGGCATTCAAACTTTTTAGGAATTACATAGAAATTATAACTTACCAAGGACAAAGTGGTAGTAAAACACTTTCAATGTCTTAAGAATTTCGTCTTTCGACGATCAATTTTTCCTTTTTTGGAAAAATTGTGTAAGACAATCCAAATTACGGCCGTTCCGCCAAAAATAATCTCAACTATGTGTTATTCTTGAATAATCTCAACTATTATGTAGGTCCGCCACAAACACAGCTAGGTGACTTACAACCTGTTAACAAGGGAAAATTTTTATTTCTCTACTTTTTGATTTCTACTTCCATGCACCACAAATCCACCCACTACCACTTCAGCCACCCCTCCCCTCCTCTTCCTCCCCCATTCCTGAAAACCCTTCTCACCATCCCCTCCCCTGGACCCGTCTGCCATCATGAAAAAACCTCCGATCTCCCCTCTATTGCGACAAACCCCAGCATTAGTCTATAACGGGATTCATAACATTGCATACAATCCAACCTCCAGAGCAAATGCCCCAACATGTCACAAAGAAATCCATATATTACACCTTCGATTACCAGATCTAGGTTTACTAATAGAACCCTAAATCTCAAATTCGACGAAAAGTGCAGCAAATCACGCAGTCCATCCCATTTCTCTCCCCCTTTTGTTTCTATCTTCCTAGATCAAGTTGAATCACGCAGGAAATTTGACGTTGTTTGTTATATGTCCACCACCAGTAGAATTCGATATTATGAAAAATATAGTAGCAAATAAAGAGATAATAGTAATAGGGGGGTTGTTATGGTAAACATAGATTTGACAAGTGGAAGTTTGACAGCGTGATAGGGTTGTCTGATTCAGGATGACAGACCCCACCAACCCATCCTCCCTTCGTATCACGATTAAGGCTATATTTGTTTTGGAGGAAAACATCTTTTCAGAAAACGATTTTCCACCATCTTTTCATTTTCCTTGTTGGTTTTAATAAGGGGAGGAAAAGCATTTTCTCAATGTGGAAAATTTCTCTTTTAAATAGACAATCATTTTTCTTTTCTAAACAAGGTATGCCATATTTTTTTTATCATCATCTTTACTTCTCCTTATTCACTCCTTTCCATCCTTCCACCCCTTTTTACTTCCATTTCATTTTCCCCCGAGGTTTTCCATCATTAAACAAACAAAGGAAAATATGTTTTACAATAATACTTTTCATTGAAAATTATTTTACTTGAAAAATGCTTTTCCATGAAAATTGTTTTCCGTCAAAACAAACGAAGCCAAAATGAAATTTCTCCCCCTGATACTCTCCTTAAGAACTGATTCTTATACTACTTCCACTATGGTCAGATTTGATTATTAATTCACCAGATATTATAACCTGTTTCATGCTGGTAGGGTGGGGAAGGAAGGGGTAAGGATGAGAAATTTTAGAAAAAAAAATTGTAAATAGTCAATTAAATTATGACATGTGGCATGTTAAATTGTTAAACAGGTTTCCTTCGGTGTTTGTGGAGGACGTCCCCAATAGTTGGGATTATATAGGAATATCTCATAGTAGAAATTATTCTTGTGGAAAAGGTCATATAGTTTTGATTATTCTAGTCAATTTTCCCTTCTTATATTGAATTTCTATAGATATATACATGTTAATTGAAGTTGATAATCATGAGGAATAAAATAGAAAGAAACTAACATAAGAATTATGAATATCCTTCAATATGTAAAATTGAGTTAATTAATAATACATGATTAATCTTCAATTTTTTCTTGAAAAATGCTAAAAGTTTGCAAAATTCCCTAATGCGTCGTTTTCAAACTTAATTATTTTGCGTAGGATCGGGTGAGAACGGGCTTATTTTTGTTTGCTTCAGCCCAAAGTCGTTACTTGGAGTAGAGATATTATAGACAAAAACGCTACTGTAAGTAACGATTTTAGTACCAAAGTCGCTACTTGGAGTAGTAGCGGTTTTGTCTATAATATCGCTACTCCAAGTAGCGACTTTGGGCTCTAATTTTTTTTAAAAACTTACAATTTGCACTATACAAATGTTTTTGAAAGCAGATAGGGTGTTTTAGAAAGCCTTACATGGCTACTTGGAGTGGGCATTTTATAAAAAAGACCGCTACTCTAATTAAGTACCGACTTTGGTACTGAAATCGCTACTTAGAGTAGCGGTTTTGTCTATAAAATCGCTACTCCAAGTAGCGACTTTGGGCTGATACCGTGAAAAAAAAGGACCTATTACCGATCCTACGTGGACGGTATCAATGTAATTATGTTTAAAAACGATGTAAGTAAGGAATTTTGTAAACTTTTAGCATTATTCAAGAAAATAATCATTAATCTTTTAATATTAATTATAATCAAAATAGTGTCAGAGACCTCAGCAACGCTATACCATTAAAACTAGTTTACTAATGAAGCATTTAAAATACATAATATCCGTCAATTTATTAGATACACCTTAGAGTACATAGAGTTATATACGTACTCCTAATACTCTTTTATCTATCTCATACTCTTTTGAAATCTAATACTCCTTTGGGATTAGATATCTTTGGTAACATAGATGTACGTACACCGACATGTAGAATACACCAACTCAAGATGGGTTACCTTCTACGACGGTCATTCCCAAGCCCTAAACCCAAATCCACTTAGCTGCTAAATCTCAAGACTAGAAGAAACCAATTAATTTTCAATGCCATGAACCAATTCGATATTTAAAAATGCTGTTATTAACCATTGTATCAGGACTTTAGCAATATTTTGTTTATTTCCAAAAAAGTTCGATCCAAACATTTACAAAATAAGATTACAAAAATAGTTCTTGTAAACTGAGCTTTTCTAGTTGTTGCATACATATGTTAATTTTTCACTTTTGCCGATGTACTACTTGACCGACACTAAATTAAATTGGCACTAATTGCCGTCAAAGTAATCATGGCGACAAACTGGGCAACGACAATCATGATTTAACAACCATGATTTACTACAGTGTGAGTGAAAAGTATGGTTGCAAACAGGAAGAACGCAAAGCTCCTCCCCATCTGTGAAGGGGAGGCTACATATTGAACATTCTATATTGCCGAACTCTCCGTGTCTTTGGGCTGAGTATGTATCTACTGGAAAACGCATGTAAATCTCTTCTGGTAGCCTACGTTGGACGTAGATAGTAGGAAGAGCGATGGAGGGTTGGATAGGAGATTCTATAGGGAGATCAGCGGTATATAGCCTACCCTTGATACAAAATATAAATATTAAAAATACTAACATAGAAGCAAAAAGTAGCAATATGTTCATAAGAAGTCCTCCCGGAAGAGAATTGAAGAAGGGTCCAGCATAACCATCTCCCTTTGCAACATCAAATTGTCCTAGGAGAGTTAATGCAACAATAACCCTGTATCAAATAGTTTGAGTTTACATTAGTTTCCGGATAAAATTTGTATAATATCTTTAATGAATTTTGTCACATTATATGGTTGACTGTCTTTTGTTTAATTTAACTACCTTTTTATGCACTTTATACTATCGTTTATTTCCTCCTTCAGTCTTTCCCATACTATTTTACAAGTACTAGACTACCAGGGCACATAGCTTTCTAAGATGAAGTTAATTCTTTTATTATGACTCATTCTTTCTATCGAAAAGAATATGCTATAAGAGTTGGTGAGAGTTTTTTTTTTTTTTTTTTGAAAATGTTGATTTGGTAGGAAAAGGCATATATTTTTCCATTTGAATGAGAGTTTTATTTTGGAAAAATTGACAATAAATACCTAGCTTTCACCTCATTTTTGAAATAAATACCTAGGTTATTTTTTATTTTAAATAAATACCTAACTTGCAACTTTTTTTTTGAAATCACTACCAACTAACAGAATTGACCAAATACTTAACGGAATTGACCAGATTCTAACTGAGATTCTTAGTTGGTTTGTTAGTGGGCCCCACCACATTAACCATATATACCTACCATTCATCCATCTCTGTTTCATTTGCCCCAATTCAATTTCTGGAATCCTTCTTCCCAATTTGAAAGTGCAAAGATCAAATAGAAGAGAACAATTTGGATCGAAAATTGAAGAACAAAAGGTAAATCTTCTCCATTTGTGTAATTCGTTCATCATTTAGCTGCCATTTAGATTTTTTTTGGAGGATTAGGGTTTTGAAAAAATTATTCGATTAGGGCAGATTAAAGATGATTTTGACAAAAGATTTCATCTTTACTGTGCAATTTAAAGTATCTAGGGCTTATCATTGCTGTAATTGAGTTTCAATTTCATTTTGAATTGATTAAAGTTTGTTAATTTAATTTGTATAGGATGGTTCTAAAATGCAAGTGTTGCGTTCCAGCCAAATTGCTCAAGTCTGCCACAACTAATAACCCAAGAAAGAGGTTTTATTGTTGCAAATTTTTCGATATTCACAGAGATAAGCAAGGATGTGGCTTTTTCAGTTGGTTTGATGAAAATCAAGAGGAGTGGCAGAGGGTGATTGTCAATGAGAAGACTTTGGAGAATAAGGTGTTGCAACAAGAAATTAATTACCTAAGGTCTGAAAATGAGAGGTTGATGAAAATGAAAAGGGGAAGCATAGAAGGCAATGGAGTACTTGTGAATGTTTTTGTGAATGGGGGTGTTGCTTTCTTTCTTTCTTTGTTGTTGGTGTATTTTTTTTTCTCAAATGTAATTGTATTTTTGGAAGCCAAATTCAGTGGCTATTAAGTTGTTGTTGGGTTGAATTGGTACTTTTGTAGTCTAGAATAGGTTAGTTGTATCTTTTGTACCAATTCAACAAATTTTGGATCTCAATATGTAATGAAGTAATGTAAGACAAGTTTTTGTGAATGACAAAGCTAATGTTATCTTATCTTATGTGAATGACAACAAATTAAATGTGGTACCAAGAAGCTCATTTGTTTCCAAAATTCAAACTTGATTTGCATAGTATAATAGTTCAAGGGATCCAAATGTTGTGTACACCAATAAATCTAAAAACTAAATGATACTAAAACTTCTAAGACAATCCATTGCTTACACAAAAGACTACCAAATACATAATAGCTATTTCCTAATTAAAACAAGAGATTCTTCAATGCTTCCATTGTTGCTTCTTTGCCTTGGATTTAGTTTCCAACTTAGGTCTAAATGGTTGTGGTGGCTTTGCTTTGAATGTAGGTTGTGGTTGCTGAGGTTGTGGTTGCTGAGGTTGTTGTTGACTAGGGTAGTTTGAACTTGTTTGGCTCATCTGAAGGGGTGCAGTTTCTGAAACTTGGAAGGTGCTAGCATTTGAGCTTCGCCCTGGATCAGTTGTTGCACTTTTAGGAACATTGGCTTTCTAGACACAAAAAAAATCCACAGTTAGATAATAAATTTGAATGAAACTAAAAAGAGTATATGAAAGTACATTAGAAATTACCTTGGCAGTCCAAGCTTGCTTCTTTTGCCTTTGGTTGTTCACCCACACATCATTCTCCTTAGGAGGCCTACCTAGTTTCTTCTTCTCCTTAGGAACAGCAGGGTTTTTGCACTTCAGTTTGGTGTGACCAAGTTGTTGGCAGTTTGAGCATGTCCTCTGTTTCTTCAAAACATTAGCCTCCTTTTCAGCATCCTTCCCTGCTTCTTTCTTTCTCTTTTTTTTAGAAGGTCTCACAGACATGATTTTGAATACAGGAGGTTGTGGTTCAGGTAGATGACACTTGTCCCAGTGTTTGATACCTGGCATAGGCTTGATGTAAGGATTGTATGCTTCAATGCCTCTCCTTTGTGTAATATTCATGAACATAGTCCTCTGGTCTCATCCTTTTCTTCACAATACATGCATATGCATGTGGACAAGGTATACCAGTCAAACTCCATTTGAAACAAGTGCATGTGTGGTTAATCAAATCCACCGTATACCTATCATCTACTGAATCCACCTCCCAAATATCCATTCTGCTAGGTTGTGCATCAAACTTAGATGCAGCCTCTCTTACCCATTCCAAAACCCTTCCAACATATGGCACAAATCTGCCCTCATACAATTGGCTCCCATCATACTTTTCAGTGTTTCTCTTCATAACATACCTTCTAATCTACTCAAGGCATGTTATGATAGGTTTGTCTCTTGCTTCCTTCATCACAGCATTGAATGTTTCACATAAGTTGTTGAGGAGCATGTTGGACTTACAGTTGGTGCTAAAAGCATGCCTAGCCCAATGCCTTGCTGGTATCTTGTCCAAATAAGTGTATGCCTCCTCATCCAAGCTTCTAATCTTAGCTAGTTCAGCCATGAATTGTCCCTAGTAAGTTTTTAAAAAAAGATACAACATTAATAACAAAGTTTAGTTGGTGTACATTAGCATAATCAAAGTAGTTTAATTGATAGAACATATAGTTTGACAATAACAAAGTAGCTAATAAAGGTGATATCATAGTATAATGAAAGTACATTAGCATATGTATTACCTTGGTTGTTGCTCTACATGCAGACCAAAAGTGCTCCTTGAAGGCTTGGCCACTGAATTTCAGCTTAAAATTGGCCCAAATATGCCTTGCACAAAACCTTATTTCAGCTTTTGGAACAACTCTCTCCATTGCTTCAAGTAGACCCTATATTCAATTTAAGTTGTAAATATTAGAAAGATATAGTTTCACTTGAAAAATAACAATTAAGGGTGTTAATAAATAGAAAATACCTTATGCCTGTCTGACATCACTGTCAAACCTTCACCATTGATGAATCCAATGTCTGTTATCAGCAAATCAAGAAACCATTCCCAACTACTAGCATTCTCAACCTCAACTATTGCCCATGCCACAGGGAATATGTTATTATTCCCATCCTTGGCAACTGCAGCTAAAATCATCCCAGGAAAGGCCCCCTTTAAATGACAGCCATCTACACCTTCCTTCATTGCTTCAAGACAAACATAGAATCTCTGAAAATGTGGTGGTGGACTGTCCACTCCCTCAACAGAAACAACAGCTGTAGATCCAGGGTTATGCTTCAGTATAGCATTGGCATAGTCATGTACCCTAGCATATTATTCACTTGCATCACCATATACAATCAGTTTAGCCCTAGCTCTTGCTAACCAAGCCTTGCAATAATTGATGTGCACCCCTAAATCTCTATATACTCTTTCTATAAACCTCTTTAGCTTCCAGTTAGGATCTCCCCTCCACTCATCTAGGTACTTGTAAGCCAAGTACTCTGAGGTTACCTTCTTGCTAGAATGATGGAACCCACAAGTGTGATTGCTTTTCAGTGTTCTAATCTGAAACTTTATACCCCCCCTCATCTTTCTAGCATATATCTTGAACCTACACTTGTTGTTATCCTCACAGTTACACAATCCTAGCTTGCTTTGTTTCTTATCCCAAGGACAAGAACACCTAAACCTACAATACACAGTTATCCTATCCTTTCCATTGTGTAAATAATAGTAGTCATAGTGATTTTGAATAGAGTGGTATTGAATAGCCTTTCTGCACACATACACATCTTTGAATTGAAGTCCCTCAACTAACTGAATTGGTTTAGAAAAGTCAGTATTTTCATTAAATACAGGAGAAGAATCTACCTCATCACCTGAACCTTGCAGGCTGCAAAGCTCATCTGAATTAACATCATCCTCCTCAATATGTGTGCATTCCTCCTCCTTAGGGTGTTCACCAACCTCAGCAGCTTCCTTGTCTTTGAATTTTCCCCTCTCTTCAACCTTCATACTTGATTGCACTTGAGTGAATATTTTATTAGTTGCTTCACTATTGATAAAGTCTTTCATCAATCCCCCCAACATCCTCTTCATCCAACTTGAAATTCACATCAAGATCTGACAACTCATTATCTGATGAGAATACATCTGAACAATCGGAATCATAATAATCTAATTATGATTTTCCATCCCTCTTATTCCCTCTTTTTTTTGTCACCTCACTCTTCTTTTTCTTCTTTCCCTCCTCTGTACTTTTCACTGTTTCTTTTCTCTTTGCTTTTCTAGCAACTTGCTTTCTTCTAGGAAACCCCTTTGAAAGAGGTGAAGCAACACTACTCCTTGTAACTGGTTTAGAGGGTGTCACAAACTGCAACTTGGAAGGTTGTTGTTGGTTTCCTGTTGATTTAGGAGCAGCAGATGATGATGAGGGTTTTGAGGTAAGTTTTGTGTGAGTAGGAGGCTGGACAGAAGAGGGAGGTTGTGTTTTATGGCTTGCTTTGAGTGGGAAAAGTTGGGCCTCTTCTTTTGGATCATATATGATGACATCTGGATCACCTTTGGTCCATTTCAGTTCATTACTAGGCCCAACACCTTTTTCTTTCTTTATCCTAGGTGGGAAAAATGCCAAATTCTTTGATCTGTATTTTGGAGGACTTAAGAGCTTTGGTTTCTCCTCAACTGCATATACAATCACTCTATCATTGATGTCTCTCAACTCCACTAAATGCACAACATCAGCATGACATTCAATGATTTTGGGACTGTAATTTTTTCCCTTTGACCTCATCAAAAGCCACAAACTAAATTTCTGCTGAACTTTTCCTAATACCAGTTGCATCCCCCTCCTAGCAATGGCCATTAACCTATCCAAATTAAAATCATCTAGCCATATCCCATTGTCCATAAACATTCCCCCACCCACATAAAATGTGTTTCCATTGTCAAACTCAAGCTGCCCTCCAACCCACATATTTACATTCACAAATTTTGGAAATTCCCTACAACCACATAATACAGAATTAGGGTTTAAACAACCACAAACTTGATGCAGTAATAAACAATTTAACAGCTAACCAATCCAACATATACAATAAAAAATTAGCCAGCAAAACCAGTCCAACACATTCAATATAAAATTAGGGTTCTAATTTTCACATGAAACAAACAATGTATTTAAATAGTTAAAGTAATTAGCAATTAATTGTGAGCTACTGTACAAAAATCGAATCTACTAACCTAGGTGATTCATCAAAAGCTGGAGCTTTGCCATCAATGCCCTTCTCCTTTACCATTTGAACCCATAATTACTCCTCTAGTTACTGAGGAGATTCGAAGATTACAGTGACAAAGAGAAAGAGAGATAAGAGAGAAAGGTGAGGAATTTAAGGGGGTAAATGAAGTCAGAAGAAATGGGAGAGGAAGATTACCTAAGTTGGGGTAATTGAGGAAGGAGAGAGAAGACTGATTTTAGAAGATGAAAGGGTAAGAATGATAATTCAACTTTGGAGGGAAATAATGTGGTGGGGCCCACTAACAAACCAACTAAGAATCTCAGTTAGAATCTGGTCAATTCCGTTCAGTATTTGGTCAATTCTGTTAGTTGGTAGTGATTTCAAAATAAAAGTTGCAAGTTAAGTATTTATTTAAAATAAAAAATAACCTAGGTATTTATTTCAAAAAAGAGGTGAAAGCTAGGTATTTATTGTCAATTTTTCCTTTTATTTTTAACATTAGAAAAGGGAAAAAATGAAATATTTCAGGGAAAATCCAAAAATGAATATAAGACCGTTAAAATGAGAAAGTGTGGAGAGTATGATATTGTTATAAATTTTTAATAACAGTTAAAAAAATAAAACACATTTCACATAATTTTCTTCTAAAACTTAAATTACTTCAAAAAGATAATATAAGATATATTAGCAGCTCGCCGTCATTGCCCACTGGAATATCTTGATTAGGTCAGCCAACTTTCTTCCTCTACCAAAATTTCATTAGTCCACTCTAAATGCAAAAATTCCGAAGTTCTCAAGAGGTATAGTTCATATACTCAGTTACTCACCACATATTTCTGAAATGAGAGGAATGAGCCATGAATATAGCGAATCACTTCAGGAAGTGATAAATTTTACGAGAAGAGAAAGAAATTACAGACTTACAGTTGTACGCTTGAAGCATATGAGCGGTGGTGGTATTTATAGTTTATGAATACCGTAAAGTTTACATGTTGGAATTGGAAGATGTGTAGATGTAGACGAAGCATCTTCAGCCTTTACAAATTCATTCTGCGTAGATAATAACATCCTGTTTTCAGCGATGTTGTCTGCGCAGTGCTCGCTTTATTACCTTGTGTTCATATTGCTGATTGCTTTGTTTAATTAGCGTAGATGGACACTAACAATGCCCTATTTGCTGTCCCCCAATTTAAAAACTATTATGGCAAAAAGTATAATTTTGCATTGGAAATTAGTTTGCAGAAATCATATTTCAATCCGTTGGATAGGACAGATGATTTTGTCAATCTTAGTTTCACAGTTAAAAGACATATTTTTAAAAGAACATTTCTTCTCTTAATTCATTTCAACGTATAGCTTGTGTGGTCTCATCTTATATTGTTTATGTCAATTTTCGCCAGGTGTAGCGTCAAAGAGATTCGGGACATAAGGGACTAGTCATTGAAATGAAAATGAATAAAGAGTAAGTGATGTCTTATTGTATTAAGAGAACGACGCCAAGGTATTAACGCCAATGGATACAAAGACTAATAATATGGATATTTGTAAATTACCACTTTACATTAACACTTTTTTTAAAATTACAACTTTAATGTTTTATTAAAAAAAATCACCACTAACACGTTACTATTTTTTAAAATTTTCCCACTTCTTAATGGAAAATCCAAAATTGTCCCTTTGTAGCCCCACATATCAAATCATCTCATTTTCTCATAACCCTTTCATTTCTCCCAGACCCAAAGCTTTACTCAACAACCCACCTCCTCATCCTCCTAAATTAGCAAGATTGACATAAATGATAATTGGTTTGTTGGCTGGAGTTTTGGTGGGTGTTATTGTTGCCATGCAAGACTAATTTGAATGAGCTTGGGACGCGTAGTCAGATTCCCTTCATCTTCGGCCATATTTTTCTAAATTAAACTTCAATCAGTAATAGCTTACTAGTTAAAATTGTCCAATTGTAAAATTCAACATCAATTATGCAATTAATCTTTCAAATTTCCCCTAATAATTACAGGCAAACCCTAGAATTCATAATTGACAAAAAACACCTAATTCCTAACTTATACTTGACGAATTACATGAGTTTGATGATTGATATTGAAATGGATATAATTTATTCCGATATTGTTTTAAAATTGCTTCTAATTCAATTTGCCTTTCAATTCAAGAAGAATGTTTTGTTCTAATGAAGTAAAGAGGAAAGGAGACGGATCAGATGATATGTGGGGCCAATGACGTATCCAAAGAGTACATTAAAGTACAACCGTACCCGGACCCCAACCTCAAAACACTGATCGATCACAAAGTCATATTTCCGTCTCTGAGGGAAAGGCCATTGTTGGAAAGTATTGTTTTTTTATTTGGGATGCAGGGGAGGCGGCAAAAAAGTTTGGTTTTGATGTGCATGGCCCACTCTCTCTCCCCCTTAATTCCCTCTCTATAATTAACACTAAGGGCATGCTTGGAATGAGGGTAAAGTATTAAGGGGGTAATAAAAGTCAAACATAGCAAAACTAAGGTATTTAGAGGTGATGATAGAGGAATGGAGTGGTGGTGAAGAGGATAATGTGGTGTTGGTAGGAGGAAAATGGAAGAAAGAGGAGAACTATTACCCTTCAAATGAGGGTAATAGTTACCTAGGGGTGGTGGTGGGTAATAATTACCTCCACAATGAGGGTAATAGTTCCCCTCTTTCTTCCATTTCTCTCCTACCAACACCACATTATCCTCTCCACCACCACTTTATCCCCTTTATGATCACCTTCAAATGACTTAGTTTTTCTATCTTTGACTTTTATTACGCCCTTAATACTTTACCCTCATTCCAAGCATGCCCTAAGTGCTAACTAACTCATTCTTAATTTCTACAACGTAACAAAAAGATAGAGTATATAGAAAGTTTTTGGATACTAAAAAGTTATGTCAACGTTAAGTACTGTGATTTTAAGATTGAGATGCAGAAAGTAGAGGGAGATGATGATGAGATAGATTGAAGGGAGAAGACTAAATTAATTTTTTGGTTGTGCAAGTGTTAACTATTGCGGAGACACTATGTAAATTAGGATAAATACCAAGTTGATATCGGATATATGTCAATACTATTTTTTGTGTGGTAAATTCAACGAAAAAAGTACTACTACCTTCGTATCAAATTACTCGCTACACTTTTTTTTCCACGCTTATCACGGAGGCGATTTAAGGGTGTAAACGAGTATATTTTTCGATGAAATTTTAAGACAAGCAAGAATGAGATTCTATATTACTTGTGTTATAATTTTATTAATTTCCTCGTTTACATCCTTAAATCGTCTCTTTGATAAGCGTGGAAAAAAGTGGAGCTAGTAATTTGATACGAAGGTAGTATATTTTTATACAAAGTATATATTTATCAAGTAAACTAGTATATTAAATTCTAAAATTTATATGCTAAAAACAAAATTATTAGACATTAATAGCTATACAGATGTAAAATACTGATTTTTATATACTACTTTTTGTATTGAATATACTACTCTGTAAAAAAAATATATTACCATTTTAGTTAAGTATACTACCAAAAAATATAACGCGGTTATATAATTATTAGGAAAAATTGACTGAAATAACCAAAACTATGGCCGTTCAGCCGAAAATAATCCCAACTATATACGGATCCGACACAAATGCACCTAGGTGACTTGCAACCTATTAAGCGGGTAATTTTTTAAATTTATCTCTTCTTTCTCTCCTCTGACTACCATTACCATCTACGACTATCTCCCATCTTCATCCTCCCTAACCACAGCCACCACACGCACTCTTGCCCCTTCCCAGCCACCTTCCTATCGCCACCCTTCAGTCAATAACCACCCAACCTTTTGCCAACCACCTTCCATCAACAATTCATCCCAAAAATCCACCAAGAACCCAAAAAAAACACATATGATTCCGCAACATTCAACTCAAAAATCTGATAATGAGATTAAAAAATGAAAATACAACTCAAAAAACTGAT
The DNA here is from genome assembly GCA_947645195.1 of Patellifolia procumbens. Lineage (NCBI taxonomy): Eukaryota > Viridiplantae > Streptophyta > Magnoliopsida > Caryophyllales > Amaranthaceae > Patellifolia > Patellifolia procumbens. Next base: position 6,713,066 of record CANSGD010000972.1, read on the forward strand.
AATCGTTTCCTAATTTCAAAAGGAAAAAAAGAAACTCTCTCCTACTCTGATCTTCTCTGTCTAACGGACTGTCCAAATATTTCCCTCTTTTTTTGTTGTCCAATTTTCTCTCTCTATATCTCAATCCTCCATGATCTCCTTCTTCAAGCCTCCGTTCTTCCCCCTCTCTAAACTTCGTTGTTCCACTTACTTTAGCCAGTAGCTTATGGCCTCTTCGTCATTTTTCGCTGCAATGGATAGGCGATAAATGTTGAAGAGGAGTGGGAAAGGTACTTAAGTTAAACTGGAATTAGATGGTAGAAATTTAGGTAGCTTTAGATTTGTGGATATATGGTAGATTGGTTTGGGATAACGAATTTGGACATTTAATAATAGTGTAATGATGAGGAGTAGTTCAGAAATTAAAGTTAAACTAGGGAATTCTGATCCTGAGATTTTTGCTAAGAAATGTTTGAGGAAGGAGGGTGGCGTTGGTACAGGGAAGTAGTGGTGATGGTGTCGGGAAGGAGTGTGGGTGGGGGGATTTAATTTGGTGGTTGGTTGGTGTCGGGATAGGACGGGTTGGGTTGAGGAGAGGGAGAATGGTGGCACTGGCAAAAGGGAGTGGAGCTGGGGGTGGTGGAAGAGGGTGTGTCTGGGAAGAAGAGGAAGGATATGGTAGTTGACTGGTTGGAGGAGGTGGAGGGAGTTTAAGGTGAAAAATGAAGATAAAAAATGTCATTAAAGGTCACGTGCACCTTATGTGACCAAATGACCGGTTTTTACAGGTTGAAATAAGTCATTGAAGCATTTGTGGCGGATATCCCCTATAGTTAGGATTATACAGGAATAATTGATCAGTCCATTTTAGTGCATACTTATAGCTCATTTTAAGTCTCATTGCATGTAGCTTTAGAGAATTTAGAGTTAGGATTGCATGGTTTTTCCTTTCTTTGGATTTCAATTATATTTCACAAGTGTTTGGTTGTTTTTGATGTATTTCAAGAGAATTGGCACGTGTTGGAGTACTTTTGTGATCTAGGGATTTGGGGCATGTTCGAAGTGCGTGGATCGTACTTTGGAGAGGCTCAAGTGAGTGAAGCTTGGAAGAATTAAAGGAAGAGGGCCACCACGGCCGTGGCACATACACCACGGTCGTGGGTACCTGTAGCAAGCAAAGCAGTATCATGAAGAAAAGAAGACTGATCCGATGAAATCAGGTCACCCACGGTCGTGGTGATTTTGCCACGGTCGTGGTGACTTAGCCACGGTCGTGGTGGTTATGCCACGATCGTGGTACCTGATCTTCACAGAATTAGTAGCTTGTTTGTATAGTTACTGCCTGGGCGTTTTTAAGGCACCACGACCGTGGTGACCTGCTTTCGGGCGTTGACTCGTTTTGTCCGTCAAACTTAAATGACTCTATTAATTATTTTTCTTAGCTTAGTTTTCGACATTACCCATGACTCTTAGTTTCTAATTACTCTCTCTTAGCCCTAACTCTCTCTAAACACTAGTTTACTCCATTGTTTCATTATTGAAGATCGAATTCGTTAATTAATTCAAGTAATTTCTCTTTAATGTCTTTCCTTTAATTTTATTGCTTTGTTTATGATGTTGAATTTATTGAAACTTAATTGCTTAGAATCCATGGTTAGTGAGTAGTTCCTAATCTAGGGTTTGGGTGAAAGAATGAATTAGGGGCTTAATGTAGATGTTCTTGTAATTGCTTTATTCATGTCTAATATGCATTGTTCTTGGTGTTTTGACACCTTAGGGTAGACCTTGATCAAGTTTATGCTAGGGCTTAGATTTCAATTACTCTTAATTGATTGTTGTTATCTAGTCATTCCCATGAATCAACTTAATTTCTAGACCAAGAGATTGGGTAGAAATTAAGAGGATCCTATTTAGGGGTTTTCCAATCAAATTGAATCCACTAATCAATTGGCTAAAGACCATTCGAGATAGGATTTAGTCGATTGATTAATTGATTACTCTTGTGGATCATTCGAGAGAGGACTCAAGGACTTTAGAGGGAAACTTAACCTTGCACGTTATTCTCAATAGCCTCGTAGTTGCAATTGTGTCGTGTCTTGCCCGAGTTCATGCGAGTAACCCAAGCTCTAGTGTTTTCTCTATCATATTAATTCTCCTATTTAATTATTAGTCGGTATTCATTAGCTAGTTAATTAGTTGGTAATCTATTCAATCTAAAACGGCCCAAAAACCCTTCAGTTAGGTAGTTTTGAACTAGGTGAACTTTAGTCAATCCCTATTTCCTTGTGGTTCGACCCTTGACTTGCCATTACTACGCACTTAGTAGTTGCTATTTAGGTTTATAAATTGTGTTTGATAAGCGGTTCTTAGTGCCTTAACGACACGCTAAAAACTTCTTATCAAAATGGCGTCGTTGCCGGGGAAATTGTGCTATTGATTGAAGTTTACTTGAGTTTAGTATTGTTGAGTGATTTTTTTTCTTTTGTTTAGAATGTGTTGTTATTTGCTAACCATCTTCTTAGCTTTGTTGTGTTACATGAGAAGGAGAGCTCACGGTTCACCCATCTTACCTTTAGATCCAAAAATCAATCGCACCTTGCGAAAGCTTCGGGGAGGTTTGGAACGGTTGACTTTGAGTTCTAAGCGAGCTTCACCAATCTCAAGTTCTACAAGTGAAAGTGAATCAGACATGGGTGAGGAAAATGGACAACTTTTCAGGGATTTTGGAAATCCGGGGTCCTATGTTTTACAGGGTGGAAGTCGACTCCCCACAACCACTACAAATTTCAGCATTCACCCTCAATTCTCACGGATGGTGAAAGTAGAGCAAATTGGTGGAGGGTCGGATGAGGATCCCCTTGATCATCTTGATCGATATCTGGAGATTTGTGCTATGATAACAACAAATGATGACTCTCCAGATTACATCAAGATGCATCTCTTCCGGTCTTCTCTTTCCAGAAAGGCAAAGTCTTGGCTCTAGATTTTGCCTGCTAACTCCCTCACTACATGGAAGCAGGTTACATTGGCTTTTCTGAAGAAGTATTTCCCAGAGTCAAAGACCGCAGATATTAGGAGGCAAATCTCCACTTTTGAGCAAGATTGTGATGAGACACTTGCGGAGGCTTGGAAAAGGTTTAGGGAATTGATTCGTTCGTGCCCTCACCATGAGTTCAATCAAAACCTACTGATGAGGTTCTTCTATGATGGCCTTGATCCTATGTCACATGCTAATCTTGATGCTGGAGCGGGAGGTCAACTTTCTAAGATCCCGCAAGGCCAATTAGAGGCCATCATAGAAGAAGTGATCAAAAATTACTCATGGGGTGGAAGAAGGAGGTGCTCAACAGAAGAAGGGTGGAAAGTTTAAGTTGGACCCAATGGACCAAACTCAAGCGAAGATGGATCAACTTGACAAGGAGCTCTCGAAGATCACCCTTGGATCATCTAGTCCCTCACAAGTGAATGCTTTCTCTTGTGACATTTGTGGTGGTACAAACCATGATACCTCTTATTATGGAGGATCTCAGTCAGAGCATGTGGCGGCAATGAATAGTAGAGGAGAGGGGTATCAAGGTAACCAAGGTTATAAGAGCAATCAACAAGGAGGGTGGAGACAACCTCAACAAAGCTACAACCAAGGCTACAACCAACCTCAATTAGGGTAGAATCAACCTCAACAAGGCTTTAGTCAACCTCAATAAGGGTTTACTCAAAGCTATAATCAAGGTGGATCCTCCTCTCAAAACTCTAACACTTACCAAGCCCCTCATCAAAGATCCAACTTTCAAAAGGCCCCTCAAAACCCACCATTTCCTAAACCAAATCCCGAACCTACTACATCCTCCGACCCTACCTCCCTAATTAATTCTCCAACAACTCCAAACCATCACCCAAACTCTTCAAAGCCATGACCAAAGGTTTCAAGAGTTACAAGCTCACAACAAAATGCTTGAAACCCAATTACCTCAAGTGGCCGAGAAGAACCCTTTTAACCCCACACATCAACTTCCAAGCCAAACCATTCCCAACCCTAACCTTCATCAAGCCAAAGCCATCCATTTGAGGTCCGGGACGAACTATGAGGGTCCCAAGATGCCCGATGAGTGTGAGAGAAGTGAAGTTGAGGAGGTTGAGAATGATGCTCAAGGGGATGAAATTGAGAGAGAGGTTGATGTAGAAAGAAGAGAAGAGGACAAGGAGACGGAGGAGACTCATGAGCAAGATGTTGAAAAAGCTCCATTAGCAACACCTCCTCCACCTAATACCTATGTGTCACCGGTCCCATATCCTCAAAGTTTAGTGGAGAGGAAGTTGAGCGACAAGTTCACTAAGTTCCTCAACGTCATGAAGAGCCTTCAAATCAACATCCCATTCCTTGAGGCCATGTCTCAAATGCCGGCCTATGAAAAGTTCTTGAAGGATATCCTCTCCAACAAGAGGAAGCTAGAGGATGAGCTCATTACATTGCCATACCAAGTGAGTGCTCTTGTGCAACGTGCTATGCTCAAGAAGCAAAGAGATCCGGGAAGTTTTACATTGCCCGTGAAGATAGGAGACTTTGAGCCTAAGGGTGCGTTGGCCGATTTGGGGGCAAGTGTGAGTTTGATGCCTCTCTCCATAGCTAAGCACCTTCATTTCCCTCTTCTTCCTTCGAGGAAGACAATTCAATTGGCGGACCGAACTGTTAGGGTCCCGCATAGGGAGTTGGAAGATGTTCCAATCCAACTTGGGCATGTGTTTGTGCCTTGTGATTTTGTGGTCATGGATATGGAGGAGGATCCCGAAACTCCTCTCATTCTTGTAAGGGAGGCTCTTAAGACATTGGGTGCCGTGATAAATTGTAGGAATGACACCATCACTGTTGAGGTCGCCAATGAGAAGGTGTTCTTTGAGTTCTCCAAGACATTGAGGAAACCTATGATTGAGAGGGTTTGCCGAGTTAGTCATGTGGAGAGTGAGATGGGGAGATTTGATAGGGAATTACACACTGAGGATGAGCTCCATGCTTCTATCACTGAGGAGCCGAGCTTAGATATGGAAGAGGTGAACGAGTTCTCTATGCTTCTCGATGGTGCTACCGTTGAGGACACACTTGGATCGGGATTTAAGGTCCTAGCCACTTCCGTTGCTAAGGAGGAGAGTTCTAAGCCTCCTCCCAAGGTAGAGTTCAAACCCCTTCCCCCCTCCCTTAAATATGTTTTCCTTGATGATGAATGTGCTTATCCCATTATTGTCAATTCGACTCTTGATGACATCTCCGTATCTAAGTTGATTGAGATATTGATAAAATATAGGGATGTCATTGGGTACTCGATTGATGACCTTAAGGGGATAAGTCCTTCTCTTGCTATGCATCGTATCCATCTCACCGATAGTAATGCCTCCTCTATTGAGCCTCAAAGAAGACTTAATCCCAACCTCAAAGAGGTGGTGAAAAAGGAGATTATGAAATTGCGTGACGCGGGAATCATCTATGCTATTTCCGATAGCAAATTGGTGAGCCCGATTCACGTGGTTCCTAAGAAAGGAGGCATGACTATTGTTGAGAATGAGAAAGGGGAAACTATTTCTACTAGAACTGTGACGGGGTGGAGAGTTTGTATTGATTACAGGAAATTGAATAAGTCCACCCGAAAAGATCATTTACCCCTCCCTTTTATTGACCAAATGTTGAAAAGGCTTGCCCGTCATTCACACTTTTGTATTCTTGATGGTCATTCCAGATTCTTTCAAATTCCGATTCATCCGGATGACCAAGAGAAAACCACCTTTACTTGTTCATATGGGACATTCGCTTATCGAAAGATGATTTTCGGTTTGTGTAATGCCCCATCTACTTTTCAAAGGTATATGACGGCGATCTTTTCTGACATGTTGGAGGACTCTATTGAGGTTTTCATGGATGACTTTAGTGTGTGTGGTTCCTCTATTGACACATGTCTTGCTAATATTGAACTTGTGTTGAAAAGGTGTCAAGAGACGAACCTAGTATTAAATTGGGAAAAGTGTCATTTCATGGTTGAAGATGGTATTGTGCTTGGTAATAAAGTGTCTAGTAAGGGCATTGAGGTAGATCCGGCAAAGGTTTCGGTAATAGAGAAACTCCCGCCACCAAATTCGGTGACGGGAGTTCGTGCTTTCCTTGGACATGCGGGTTTTTACCGGCGTTTCATCAAGGATTTTTCTAAAATTGCCAAACCATTGACGAATCAACTTCAAAAGGAAGTTGAATTTAGATTTGATGAGTCTTGCATGGAGGCTTTTCAAACTTTAAAAGGAGCCCTTACTTCTGCTCCTATTGTGCGAGCTCCTAACTGGAGCTTGCCTTTTGAACTAATGTTTGATGCTAGTGACTTTGCAGTGGGAGTTGTACTTGGGCAACGACAGGAAGGAAAGCTCCATGTGATAGCCTATGCAAGTAGGACTTTGGATGACGCACAACGGAACTATGCCACTACGGAAAAGGAAATGTTAGCCGTAGTGTTTGCATTTGATAAGTTCCGTTCATACTTGACTTGCAATAAGGCTATCGTCTACACGGACCATTCTGCGGTGCGATACTTGATGAGAAAAAAGGATGCAAAGCCAAGGCTCATTAGGTGGGTCCTACTTCTTCAGGAATTTGATTTTGAGATGAAGGAGAAGAAGGGGACGGAAAATTTGGTTGCTGACCATCTCTATCGCCTCTCCTTTGATGAGAGAGATGTGGATATAAAGGAGGCCCCCATCAATGATGATTTGAAGGAAGAACACCTCTTTGCTATCATAAACAATGAGGTCCCATGGTTCGCGGATTTTGCAACCTACTTGGCTTGTGGGATTGAACCTCATGGTCTTACTTCTCAGCAAAGGAAGAGGTTGTTCAAGGAGGTATGTAGATACTATTGGGACGACCCTCTATTGTTCAAGAGATGTGATGACTCGGTTTTTAGGAGGTGTGTGCCCAATCATGAGATTCATTCTGTTTTGAATCATTGCCATACTTTGGCATGTGGAGGACATGGTGGAGCGGGCAAAACTATTGCTAAGGCTCTTCAAAGTGACTTATTTTGGCCTCACATGCAAAAGGATTCTAGGGGATTTGTCTTGAGTTGTGATAGGTGTCAACGAAGCGGTGGGATCACCAAGAGGAACGAGATGCCACAACAAAATATTCTTGAGGTTGAGCCCTTTGATGTGTGGGGAGTTGACTTCATGGGACCCTTCGTGCCATCTATGGGGAATATGTACATTCTTGTAGCGGTGGACTACGTGACCAAGTGGGTTGAAGCGATCGCTTCCCCCACCAACGATCACAAGGTTGTCATGAAGCTCTTGAAGAAGATAATTTTTCCTAGATTTGGGGTGCCTCGTGTGTTGATAAGTGATGGAGGTTCGCACTTTGCCAAGAAGCAATTAGAAGCTCTTTTGAAGAAATATGGGGTGAATCATAAGGTAGGACTTCCATAGCATCCCCAAACTCAAGGCCAAGTTGAGGTTTCGAATCGTGAGGTGAAGAATGTGCTTGAGAGAGTGGTGAACAAGACTAGGAAGGATTGGTCTTTGAAGCTAGATGATACACTTTGGGCTCTTCGCACCGCTTTCAAAACCCCTATAGGCACCACCCCCTATCGTCTTGTGTATGGTAAGGGTTGTCACTTGCCCGTTGAACTTGAACATCGGGCTTAGTGGGCAATCAAAGAGCTTAATATGGATCTTACTTTGGCGGGGGAGGCTCGAAAGGAGAAGTTGGTTGAACTAGAGGAGCTCCGCTTTGATGCTTATGAGAGTTCACGCTTGTACAAGGAGCGAACAAAAAAGTGGCACGACCAAAGGATACAACAACGAGAATTTCGGGTTGGGGACATAGTCTTATTGTTTAACTCAAGGCTTAAGCTCTTTCTCGGAAAGCTTAAATCAAAGTGGTCGGGGCCATTTGAAGTAGTGAAGACTACCCCCGATGGAGCATATGAGATTGTGGGGGATGAGCGGCCCTTTCATAAATCCCCAAGGCCGAAACTTTTTCCTCACTCACTCTTATTTCTTCTTCACTCTCAACTCACTCATCCTCTCACTCATCCTCTTCAACTCACCTCCCTTACCTCCATTAAAACTCCTTCCAAACTTCCTCTTTCTTCTCAAAATTCCTTCTTCTACCACTTCCACTTCACTTTCACATCTTACTTCTCCCCTTTCCTTCACAAATTTTCCATTACTTCACAAATTTTTCCAAACCCTAACCTTCAAATCAATTTAGGGAAAATTTGTTGAGAGCTTCTACCTTTGATTTGGGGACTTCAACTGTAATACCCCGAATTTTGATAAATTAATATATTATTCTATTTTTTAATTAAAAACGTTTCAATATGAATTTTATTGAATTTTCTTTGATTTATTTCGATTTATTTTTAATTATTTGAAAAACATTTATTATTTTAATGATATAATATTATTTCTATTATTAATGTTATTATTTCATATTGAAATTGTTTTAAAGAAACATTTTGAAATTTAATGCTATTTTATGTACATCTTATGTACTTAGCTAATTTGATGTACAACTTTTTAAAAGCTTGATTACTACTCATACCACTTATACCACTTATCAGTTATCACTTATCATTTTTCACCCAACTCAAAGCTCTTATCACCCTCATCATCACCTTCCTCCTTAACCCCACAACCATTTATGGTTTCTCCAAAATCTCAAGCAAGCCATAAACTCCCACTTGCAAAATCAGATTTTTCCCACTTGCAAGAAATCAGAGTTTCACTCAAAAATCTGATTCACTTACACAATTGAGTCAAACAAGCAATCCCTCTTCAACCTCCATACTACCCTCATCAATGGTGCTTGACCATTCAAACTAAAAATCAGATTTTTCCCCTTTTATAAATACCCAACTTAACCCACTCAAATAATCAAGCAAACATCACTCAAGGTTTGCTTCACTCTCTTCTTTCTCCCCTCTAAATTTCTGATTTTAGTTTTGATAAATTAAGAAAATAAAATCACCATTAACACCACCTCAAGCTCCACCATTTAAACCACCACAACAAAACTCCGAACCACCTCCACTGTCCGACCGCCCAGCCACCGCGCCGCCACCGCGCCCTAGCAGCAGCAGCCAGCACGCAAGTCAGCCCCCCCTTTCGCTGCTGCCCCCAACGCAGCCCTTTTTCGCTGCACCACGCAGCCTTGCTGCCGCCAGCCCAGCCGCACGCCACGGCCACCCTTCCGGCCGCCCAGGGTCGCCGGAATCCGGCAGCCAATCTCCCTCTGTTTTTCCACTTCTTCCTTCCTCTTCCAGTGATTCTTTTAATTTCCTTCTCATATTTCTTTTGTCTCCACTTAACAAGTAACCAAAGCCTCCTTACTCACTTAAATTGACCCAAAGCCCAAACTTACTCCTTCCCAAATCAGATTTTTAATTTCAAGTTAGCCCAACACTCTAAAATGACCCATCCTTCTTTGCTAGTTGTTTTATTTAATTAAAATAAAACTTTCATTTTAAGTTTATTATTACTATTAATGTTTATATTAACCTTTTCATAACTTAAAAATATTTCTAAGTTTCTAAAATAAAATGATAAATATATTGAAGTTGATTATTTATGTTTATATAAATTATTTATAACGTTTAAGTACTTAAAATGATTTTTATAAATAAATTCGAGAAACTTAAACTTCGATTTATAAACTCCTTTAAAATAAGTTTCTTTAAGTTATTTAAATTATTTAAGTTACTTATTTATAAAATCATAAGGGGTTATTTAGGAAACTAACTTTAGATTTCGCTTAATTGTAGACTCCGATTGCGTAGACGAAGTTTTCCAAGAGTGTTGATTCTTTCGTGATTTAGTTTCAAGCACGCTTCAAGAGGTAATTACCAATGTTCATCCACAAGTAGGTTCCGTAAAATAAAACGATTTAACTTTGAGGTTATGTGAATTAATGATGTGATTATGTGACAATAAACTTAATATGTGGATTTTGAATATGGATTGGTTATGGATTATGATTATTAATTTAAGTATGAATTTTGAGTAATGGAATGGATGACAAGAATGGATCTTCATCATGAACCGTGAATATGAAATTTAGATTATGGACTATGACAATGACTATTATGACGGGATTTAAAATAGTAATTAAAATCATGTTGTTATTATTATTATTATTATTATTATTATTATTATTATTATTATTATTATTATTATTATTATTGTTATTATTGTCGTTATTGTAATCGTTATTATTAATATGAAAGTCATAAACGGAAGTTGATATTGTGATATGGAAATGATTATGAGTTTATGTAACCAAGTGATGGTTGAGAATATGGATATGCTATCGGAATTAACTATGAATGAAATGAGTTATGGAATTGGAGTAACGGTTTTCACTCTCAATTAAATGTACGATGTGTATAAGTGAATTTGTGATATGTGATAACTTGAAGTAAAAAATATAAATCACTTAAAGTGAAATAAAGGAAGGAAATGATGAACAGGTTGCCCTGTATGGGAGGTTCAGCGGCCACCTACAGGTTTCTTTGTTATTATGCTGATTTTTCTGTTATCTGTCTTCCTTCTATCTTGATGTGTTTCCAAGTTAGAAGGGGTGTGCACACTAGGGACTCTGTTTTATGGCCAATGTTACTTTTAGTGAGTTGTTACAGGGTGTCCCTGGCTCACAGTGAGTTGTTACAGGGTTTCCCTGGCTCACATTATTGTAGTAAGTTGTTACAGGGTGTCCCTGGCTTACTGGCGTTCTCTTTCCTCTCCTAAAACGGTCAAAATATTCTTAATTATTGAATTAATTGAAATTATGTGATTATTAACCTTACATATATATATGTATGCACTTATGTGACTATTAATTGTATTTATATATGTATATGTGCTATGCTTTCGACTCTATCAAACTATTATTTTCACAAAGTAATTTCAACTTAAGTATTTTACGGGATGGAGTTGGAATTACTCAGTTTATCTGATTTTTGGGAGTTTGTCTCTCTTGTCTTTTTCCATGATTATTTGCAGGTGGGTGATCGAGGGAAATTATGAGAGATCAACTAGAAGTTGTCATCCACCTAGTTTAATGTTTTGTTTCCGCTGGAACTCTGAAACTCGTAGTATTTAGTAATTAACGAACTAGTTTAATTTGGTTGTAAGGATTTTTAATTAAGTTTGGAATGAATATGTTTTAGTTACTTAGCCTTGCACTTAATTCCAAGGAGTTGAGCGCGGCGGTAACGCTCCATCCGAATCGAACCCTCGTTGATTTCCCCTCAAACGAGTTTTATTAATATTAAAAGGGTTCGGTTTGGGCGGGGTGTTACATAACCTCTTCAACAATAACAACGCATCAACTTGGCAAGGTTCATTTGTGGGATTTACTCCCACGACTCCATTGGTATAAACCTTCCTTACTTTTGTGGTTTCTCTTGATTTCACTACTCTTGTTGATGATTTCTTGATTGTTGTTGAGTTTGTTGGTTGATATTGTGATTTGTTTGTGGTTGAAGTGTCTTGAGTTGAATTTTGGTTGAATTGTTGGTGGACTTGTTAGTGATTGGTGTTTTTGGGTGTCCACTTTGGGTGATTTGAATTGTTGGCTTGATTGTTGTCCTAGTCCTTGCTCTTGTCGATAGGCATCTCATGGCCGTAGAAACTCCATCGCAACACCTCTACAAGTCAACTAAGGAATCCCTCCCCTCCCCCACCTTTGCATCCCCCTCAAATTGATACATTAGGTATCAATTTCACCTCTCCCGATCACTTACAACGCTTCATGAGGCTTAGCCGCCGTCGAATTAGACCGACCAAATTGTATGTGGAGGGGGACGTTGACCAACTTTTTCGCCAAGTGGGGTGGTCTTCATTGTTAGATTTACACGCCCTCACCTACAAACGCCTTACCCTAGAATTCTTGACTACCCTTTCCGTTCGTAGAACGGAGGGGAAGAACCCTCGGAGCATGACATTCACACTTTTGGGTAGGACCGTCACTATGAACATCGGGCAACTGAATGATGTTTTTGGGTGGCCTAGGGGGGCAAGATTGGACCGAAGAGTGAGTGGTCCTCCAAGCACAACAGTCACCAATTTTGGCACCGCCTCACTTCCCTCTCTCCCTTTGATCCCAACCGGGCCAAGGCCTCTTCTGTGGTTAGCCCCGGGTTTCGCATTTCCCATCGTGTCCTTAACCACAACATCTCTGCTCGTGGTGACAGTTTGGGCAATGTGAGTGCCCGCGAGCTCTACTTTCTGTGGCATATGATCGAGGGAGATACCCGCCTTAACCCCGGGGCCTGGATGATGGACCACTTCGAGAACTTAGCCATGAAACCCACTGGGGACATCATCGTGGGCGGGATGATCACACTTATTGCTATATCTCTTGGTCTTGATCTGACAGGTTTGCAGGTTGTGCCTGGAGACACCCTTCTTGACCTTCATTCCTATGCAACCATGTCGTGGATCGAATCTAACGGTCCTAACGCCGGTTACATATGGAAGGTCAATGGCAGTCCTTATGTCATTCTCCCTGACGTTGACAAGACCCCCATCTATAGCATGGAGAACTGGGTGTTTCCACTAGATTATGATTGGCCACCGTCCGAAAATGCCGGAGGTGAGGAGGGGATGGAGGTGGATGAGGAGGGCGATATCCCTACTGTTGAGCATGCCCAGGTTGGGGGCACTTCTGGTACTATAGAGCAGCAATTGGCTGCTTTGCAGGAAGGCTTTGGCGACATGAGGTTGGATTTCGCGAACCTCAGGACCGATGTGCAGCAGCTCAGGGATTCTACCATTGAGCATGATCGCCACTACCAGAGTATGCGGGCGAGCTTTGACACGATGACCTCGGCTTTCCAAGGTTTTCGTGATGACTTACAGAGCTGGACTAGCCATGGTGGTTGGTTCCCAGGTAGTTCCAGCTCTCAGCCGCCTGATGAGTGAGCTTTTCTTTCCTCCTCCTTTGCTATTTTCGTATTAGCCTATTCACAGTGAGGACACTGTGTTGTTTAGCTTGGGGGAGGATGTATATTTTGCATATCATGTTAGAGCATGTAGCTTTCAGTGCATACTTTTTACTTTTTATTCATCATTGAGCATTTAGATCCATGTTAAGATTGCATTAGCTGCATTAGTTACATTCATGCATGCATGTAGGTTGCACTTAGGACTGATCTCCGATGATGATGTTAAGACACGTGTGTGCTTTTGAACATGATTTTTGATAGGAAAAATTGTTTTTAATAAGTCAACCTTTAGCCCGTCTTCTAATATTAAGTTAACCTTTGGATTATTCTGGAATAAGTCAAGCTTGTATGGGTATTCTCTTTTAATAAGTTCAAATGACCGGTGACTTGAATAACAGGTTAAAAAATTATTTCTTTTATTTCCCTTATGACCCACCAGAATCTGCCCTTTCCCTCACCCAAAACCACCTAAACCCACCTGAATCTACCCTTTCCCACCCACACCCTTGCCCAAAAAATTCCCCACCCTCCACAAACCACCCATACCCACCTGAATCTACCTTTTCCTACCATTTGCAACCACCCACACCCACCTCAATCTGGCCAATATCTTTTGATGTAAAAACACCTAAACCCACCACCTGTATTCACCTCCCAACCCCCATTCCAACACCATTCACAGGAGCCTTAATCCATCAGCTCAGAAACAACCTTAAGTCTACCTAAATCATCAACCCACCATCCCTTAGCAACCATTCACACAAAAATCTTAGATAAAATGGTAACACTAATAAATAAAACAAATATGATCAACACAAACCCAAATTTCAAGACTAGCAAAATACCAGTAATATCTCAATAATTAAACAATTTAACCAACTGGGTAGTCATAAAATTTCCAAGAAATAAAATAATAATTCGAGCATACAATAAGAGATAAAGAAATGAAGTTTATATCATCAGCAGCCATGGCAAAAAACAGAGAAGTCCCCTCCTCTGATGCTTTCTCCCACCACTAATATAACCAACGCAACCCAAATCCCCAACAAACCAACCCACCCCCATCGAAAACCACCTAGATCACTCAAGCAAACCAGCCCACCTCCCATCGAAAACCATCTAGGTAGCCCAAATCCCAAACAAACCAGCCCACCTCCCATCGCACCGATACCCTCACTCAGATGCAAATAACATTCGGTAAAAGGTTCGTACTTGGACAAGGGCACTGCTTGCTGCTCTAGATCACACATACTGCAAAGTGCACTCTTAAAAAGAATTCCAAAAGTGAAGCAAAGATGAAAAAAAAAACAAAATTTTGGTAAAGCACTAACGTGGGGAATCCAAAAGCAAAGGATACCACACAAACTACAAATCTCTAATAATAAGTAATTTACCCACATAAAGGACAAGTCAAACAAGAGGGCAAATCAAAGTTGAAACACAAACTGTAGTTTGCACACAGAGGAAAACGAGTGAGCAGGAGATTATGAAATTCTCGAGCACCCACAGTCGAACAGTAGGACCAAAACGGAAAAAAATTAGGTTTTCCTTTGCTCTATGATACCATGTTAAAGTGAATAATAATTTCTGGATAATGACTTAGACTTCTCATTAAACACAGCAAGTATATATATACATCCTAATTAAATATATACCTAACCAACTTAGGAAACACAATAAAGAGAACTACAAGAATAATAACTTTTCCTAATACTTGCGATTACATCCAGTCTCCACTGGTTGAGATGGATACAGAATCTTCGTGAGGTTTAAAAATCAAGAAATAAGCTTATTGGAGGTTGTATTTCTACTTTCAACATAGAGTCAGGAGAGGTGAAGGGGGTGGGTGGGCTGGCCGACGATGACGAGTGAGGAGAGAGAGTTAAGGGTGGAATAATTATGTTGATGGTAATAAATTAAGGATATGATGGTAATTTGAATATGTTTTTTTATTTAAAGATATTAAAATAATCATTGGTATTTTATATGATATACCCCTGTAGTTTTACGTATTTTAAGTTATATCCGATGATTTTGCAAACTCTGCATTGTAACATTGGTCTTACATATTTTAATTAGTTGTACCTAAATCCAACTTCAGTAGAATTTAATTTTCGGTGTTCCAGTTCTCAGTTTGATGAGATTTTGTTTTCAGAATGTGATTTAAGGGTTTTTAAAGGTTTTTGACATGATTAACTACTTAAAAAGTGTGTCTTTACGTCATTTTTGCATGTTTGAGATTTTTGCTTGGGATACAACTGATTAAAAAAATACCCAAGGGTATAATAGAGAGATTTCAAAATCATGGGTACAACTTAGAAAACGTAAAACCACAGGAGTATATAATACAAAAACCCAAATAATAATATTAGGGGTGAATAGAGGTTCTCAACATTCATTATAGAATTTCCTTATACCACTGAGAATGCAGTAGTCTTTGTCGAGGGTGCTCCAGCTTCTTTTATAGCAGTGATGTACTCGCTGCTGATTAATGACCTAACATCTCCTTTGAAATAATCGGAACAATCCCAATGATACTCTCTAACTGCTTTTACCAAATCACGTACCAAGTCTTATATATATCGGGTCTACACTAAATTTAATGTAGACCCAGTACAAAGCCCAAAAGTTAAATGTAGCTCACCAAAAGTTATGTTTTCTTGTAGAAAAATTTAAGATTTTGCAACTAAAAGTTAAGGTTTAGCAATCAAAAGTTAAGGTTTTGTAATCAAAAGTTAAGTGTTATAAATTAAAAGTTCAGGTTTCTTTTGCAAAAGTTAAGATTTTGTAAGTAAAAGTTAAGGTTTAACAATCAAAAGTTAAAGTTTTGTAATCAAAAGTTAAGTGCTATGAATGAAAAGCTAAGGTTTCTTGCAAAAATTAAGATTTTGTAATTAAAAGTTAAGGTTTAGCAATCACAAGTTAGGATTTTTTAATAAAAAATTACGTATTATAAATGAAAAATTAATTTGTTTTAAGCAAAATTTAAGATTTTCTAATTAAAATTACTGATTTTAAAATGAAATTAAAATTATCGCGTCGCCTAGAAACCTATCGTGTCGCCTAGAAACCGACACAATACGTAACCTATCGCGTCGCCTCTTAGGTAGCAGGCGACACGATAGGTCAAATTCACCATAGGAAATTCTACTATTGCGTCGCCTGCTACATAAAGAGAGACACATATAATTAGCTATTGCGTCGCCTGAAATGAAAGAGGCGACACGGTATGTCTTGTAGACAAAAAAAAAACTATTTTATACATCGTCTCTCTTAAAAGGCGACACAATAGGGTATCCGAAATCAATTCTTAAAGCTATAGTGTCGCTTATTCTCTCCCATCTTCCTCCAATATGATTAAAATATAAAAAGAGATCATAATATCACGACAAATAACTTTATTTATAATGTTAACATCTATAAACAAAAATATTATTTATTAATTAATAATGTAATACTTCCAAAAAATACAAAATATCCTTTAAAACTTCAAAACATCATGTTGAAAGTATCCAACTACCTATCCTACCAACAATACCAATTGGAATCTCCACCTTCAAACGTGCAACTGATTCCTTAAAAGACCAGTGGTGTATCAGGTGATTAGGTATGTACCTTATCTGTTCCCAACGTGAAAATTCTTAATTACTCACTTGTGCGTGTATCTAATATGAACCATTACCAAAAAAATCACCTGCAGATTGAATATCTCCACTTTCCCAACTGATGGCCAGCTATATGGAGGACGACTATCATCGATGACTTCCGGAGCTTCACTTGGTATATCCATATAATGATTAAGCCTCACCACGGGAATAATATGGTTGGCAAATATGCATTAATTCTAAATTGAGAAGACCCATATTCAACGAAAGACCATAGTCTAGTGCCTCCGATGAAGGTTGCATTGTTGGTTGTTTGGCATTAGTTACCTCGAAGAATGCTAGAGGAAAAATTGTCGTATAATTACCTCCACGAACTTCTCTTTCTTCTTGTTTAATCTGTTGGACAATGCTCCAAAAGTAGTTCCTAATAAGTAGCATTAGTGGCTAGTAGTAAGTTAGTGGATAATTTATTTTATAATTAAAATGTGATTAGTGGCTAGTAGTTATGGAGGATATGGTATGTGACATGTTCTCCACTACTTAGATATGTGTCTATCTTTTAGGTTACTTGCTATATATTGTAAGCCTATAAAAAGCACTTATTATATTGAGATTAATTGAGCAAGTTTAACGCAAAACTTCTCCATATTTTATTTACTCTCCTCTCTACTCTTAAAACTAACATGGTATCAAGAGCTTTAGGTTAGATCCTTGGAGGCCGAAAATGAGAAAGAGAGAAGGAAGTAAGCCATTGCAGACCATCTTCTGTTTATGAGTGAAAAACATTTAGGGAACCACCATGACAAGAGTAGTTGAAAAGAAAATGTTTGTGATTATATGCAAAGTGGTGAAGAGAAGTGTTTCACAAAGTCGTGGTGAAGAGAAGTGCTTCACAAAGTCGTGGTGAAGAGAAGTGCCTCACAAAGTCGTGGTGAAGAAGTGCTTCGATCACAAGATCGTGCGGAGAGAAGTGCTCCGAAAAAGAGGGCGTTGATGTAATGTGCATCAACAAATTGAAATTTTGACAAAGTGGGTTCGCCATGATGCAATGTGGAATGTTGCAAATGACTCATAACACTTTTGGAGCAAGGGGGTGTGTTGGATAATGCTCCAAAAGTAGTTCCTAATAAGCTTAGTGGCTAGTAGTAAGTTAGTGGATAATTTATTTTATAATTAAAATGTGATTAGTGGCTAGTAGTTATGGAGGATATGGTATGGGACATGTTCTCCACTACTTAGATATGTGTCTATCTTTTAGGTTAGTTGCTATATATTGTAAGCCTATAAAAAGCACTTATTATATTGAGATTAATTGAGCAAGTTTAACACAAAACTTCTCCATATTTTATTTACTCTCCTCTCTACTCTAAAAACTAACATAATCAACTAATCATCCCCTTTCAAATGTTGAGACTGCTTCTCAACTGTGGCTCTCTTAATCCCATTAGTAGAACAATTACGTCTTCTGGATGTCGTACTAACTTCAGCCATTGTTTGGTACCTGCAATCTCTTTGTGTGCGTTTACAAGATCCAAAAACTCCTTACTTATAGCTAATAACTTGCTATAACCTATAAGGGCCTGTACGAAGGACCTCTCCGTCTGACATTAGCTGCAAAAACAGATTATATATATAAAATGGATGATATATTTACTTGCTTGCATTTACAAAAAAATACATGCTTAAACTGCCTCTCCGAGTTAACAATCATGGTCCACAAGTCATAATAACAAACTATATGTACACCATGAATACAGGATTAAGCAGGACTATATGCACCATATGCACCTAAGAAGATTTAAAAGAAATATATGTAAAAATTAACACTCAAAACTATCTAGAGTATAGATTTTCTACATGCATTGATCAACGGACAACAAGTTTCATACCCAGCTCGAATGAAGCCAGATAAACAGCTAAGAAAACTAAGGAAGACATGGGTGCGTAAGCTTCTTAGTTACTCCTACAGTTTCACTGTACATACTAAATAGAAGATCTTGAACTTTTCTTGTGCATGTTTTTGATAGTCTGAGTTGTTGTTTTCTAATCAATAAGTGCAATTGGAAAGATGAGCTTGCAAAAAATTGATGGAATTACTAGGTAAAATTCGAGCCCATGAATCGAGAAACGATAGTTGTCGAGTCCGAGATCCTCCGATCCACCAGCCCAACGTCTTCCTGTTTCACAACAGTGACGGTCTTGATGGGATGTAACAACGCATAAATTGTAGGTTTAAGTTAGTTAATGCAAGGGACAACCATCAGATTCTTTGATTTTTTCAGTACTTGGGCTTGAAATGCTCCTTGCTAGTTACTCTTCAAAGAGAATATCTTGTAGTTTCTCTAGACCTTTTTCCGTGGAAAACTTTCATCTATTCCAACTATGGCTGGTGGCGGAGGTGAGTCCTTACTGGCTCAGGATTCTCACCAGCTGGAGCCTCACATTTCTGTTTCAGAAAGTCAGAAAGTGTTAATGCTATGACAATTTAACTTGACCTAGTAAACGGCAAAAGTGAGCAAGTGACTTAAGAGGAAATCATTTACATAAGCCCAATAAAAATTAGCATAAAGCTCAACGATAAAGCCAATATACTATAGATCAACACCTGACGCATACAACAGTCTTAACTAATCTCACGAGATTCAACACCATCAACAGACTCAACAAGAACATGCATAAAGAAATATCAACATTTCAACAAGCAAGCAAAATTCAAGGTACAATTGAAACACAATATTGCTAGGCTAAATAAGCAGGTGCAGTTGCACACCACCATATAAGATTTCAACATGCTCTAAATTTGCAAGAAAAGAGCATTTTGCAATCATATAAACAAAAAGTAACAATCACAGACCACCATAACCCATCTGCAGTTTAACTAAACGCTCAATCCTCACAAAAACTATGAAAGCAACACCTTTAAAGAGCCAACGATGTTTACATTGGGTTCGTTACTGCATAATCCTCCTTCAGATCACCGGATTAGCAGACTCTATTTAATGGACCTATGATTGGACTAATGGACTTCGGTAACACTACTTCAACTATTTCTTGAACTCTTAATCTAAATACAAGGCAACAATCACAGACCATCATATAGTCAACTAAAGCTTAACTAGAACTCGATTCTCATTAAAACAGTGGAAGCAATGCTTGAGAGCACTAATGTTGTTCAACTTGGGCAATTACGTAATTAACCCCCCTTAAGATGGACTTATAATCAGTCTTTTATTCAGCGACACCATCTTATCGAGTACTTATTCAGCATGATATTACCTAATTATCATGGTTAAACCGCACCATCTCTGCATAAAGTGGTTTTAATTCGCAAAACTAAAATGCTTGAAGAGGAACAAATAAAACAACTACACATTTCTCGTCACAGTTTCGAAAGAGTAAAGGTAAATATTGGTATCCTTTCCATCAACATCTAACTACATCACTACGAATCCTTATCATGAACAAAATACCACACAATTTCCTCATGAAATCTGTTTGAAACCCTAATGAAATCAACCCAAAGTCCCAGATCTTCCCCAAATGATCAAATGTGATACAGTTAACTTATGGTAAGGAAATTAATCCATTTCAACAGAAAGACAATCATTGATCAAATCCTAAAAAAGAATTGCGAAAGTCAAAGAGAGATACATGGAAGATCTATAGCAGGTACTTCACTAAACTAGTGAATGGTGAGGTTTTTGGGTTAGAAGAGGCTCCTGCTGCGGCTACATCTTCTGCATCCGCCATGGCTGCTGCTCAAGTTTTACGAAGAGACATGGTTTAGGGTGGTTAATCGGTCAGTGGCACTTGAACGCAAAATATACCATTACAAGGACCAAAAAAGACCAATTTCTAGGGTATACATTCAAAAATGGCGGAAATTTCTAGTGTTTCGTAGGATAAAAGCTGAACAATTGGCTCACGATAGGTTAAAAAGGTAACAAGATATCGCAATCATGTGGTTGCGGCAAGAAATTGAGCGACATGATGGTTGGCGTTTAGGGTTTACAGGAGTGAGTGAGAGTTATGGCTTTCCGAAGTTCTGGGGGTTCGATAGTTTATCTGAAGTAATTTGGTTCCCAACGCCTCCTAGGCTCCTATGGTGCCGGTTATTAAGAAAAAGGTGACACAGAATCTTACGCATCGCCTTTAACGAATAAGCGACACAATAGCTCCACTCTAATGTGTCGGTTGAAAATTAATATTAGACACATAAACCTAATGCATCGCCTATTAAATAGGAGATGACACGGAAAATAATTCATAATTTTTCTTTTATTTTTTAATGGACCTATTTTGTCGCCTGTTTTCAAACAGGCGACTCTAAAAGCTATTGTGTCGCACGTTTTAAATAGTCGACTCTAAAGGAGCGACTCCTTAGAGTGTTTTTGGAGTAGTATCTCTTGCCCATCTTGCCAAGGTATTGTCATCCTTTAGTGTGTTTCTTCCAACCTTAGCTAGCTCTTGCACTCTACTCCTTTCTGGGTGTCCCCTGTACAATCAAGCAATATATTGCGATACCAATCCTTAATTACAACAGGTTGTGTACTATGCTCAACTTCTATCTTTGACTCATAAGCCTGGATCGATGTCGAAGATGTTTTCGTTCGCCTGTAAGCTATCATAGGAATGGGTTGGGTTATCATTTCCGGTGGTTGGTAGAAGTAAGTCAGAGGTTGTGACTTGTCGTTGCAGAGTGTTTGCAGCCTAGGTTTGAGGATTATTGGTGATTTGTAACTAAACTTGAGTTGGTGGCTTAACGGGCTGGGAATCTGGCTTTTGGCGTTGAACTCGCCCACGTTTACGTGGGTCAACTTTAATCCAGCGCCCTCCAGGGGTAGAGGATGATGAAGCGGTCTCTGCAGTTGAAGTAGACGGATCCCCATTTATAATGGTGGCTCTCATTTTATCTACTACAAATTACATTGGAGGAGATGTTTTAAGTGGCCAAGTTTCCAAGTTATGTTCATTGGAACCACAATACGGGCATATCTCAACCATGCCCTCATATGACAGGTGAATTTCTCTAGTTGAGTCCTGAATTGGGATAAAAAGGGATCCCGGAACTGAGTTGTTGATGTTGATGTCAACACAAACACGGGCAAACCTAGCCTTTGATCGTGATAATGTGCACTCATCAATCCTGATGATTGTACCTACTAGCTGCAGTAACCTTTCAAGGCTGGATTGTGTCCAAAACTTAAGAGGAAGCAAATGCAGTCTGACCCATAGAGCTAGCGATTCTATTTTAAAGGAGAAAGGGTTAAAAATTTTCAGCCAGGGGATCATAGCTAGAATAGGTCCCTGTACAAACCTAGGACGATTGTTCTAGACATGATCCCTGTCATGTGAGTTGTTAAAGCTAATCAAAACCCAGCCATTAAGCATATCCACAAAAGAAACTTGTCCTACAATGAAAGTCCATTCTCTTTTAAGCTTAGCAACAACATTAGCATAGGTCACTTTATCTCTAAATGGTTTCTCTAGGAGGCAAGTATATTGAAGGTGAGCAGTTAGGGCTTCATCACGAGTGGGGGTTGAGGACTTACCTTTGTTGTTTTCCCCAATTAGTGATTGTTGAGGGTGATTCTGAACCGAAGGGATGTTATCCTTGTGAATGTATTGAGGTGGGGAAGTGGCATTAGGAGAGCCACCTCCACATCCCAGACTTGACGTCCCTGTGATTGGGGGCTGAGTTGTTGTTTCAAGAGAGGGCGAGCTTGAATTCGCATCCTCCTCGGGTACTCGAAGCGTATCATTAGGTGTTGGGGTGTGAGTAGTATTAGTGGTAGTAGGAAAGCCCTTGACCATATCATCATAGTTCTTTAAGTTTGGAGTGGAAGGCTCAAAAGACATGAAGGGAATTTGTATCTGATAATTGATTGAAAGGTGGATTGCTTTCAGCGATGGAGGGAGAGTGGATTTATGACAGGGAGAATTAACAGGACTTTGGGTCTTATAAATATAGAACTAAAATCATTTAAGGGAATTAAACTAAATAATAAATAACTGAAAGTAGGCTTAAGCATGCAAAATTCAAAAATTAGGAAGTAGACAGCACACCACTTAAGCTACCACAAAAGCAAGTAGGAGAGCTTACAGAGTGACACGTACTTACAAGTAGTTAATAAGTTGAAATATGTGCTTAAATCGGAAATTAAAAAGGGGTAAAAGACACTTATCACAGATTTGGGTAGAATTGTTAGGATCCGTTTTATGTGGGTCAAAATTTTGTTGTACATCCATGGCTTTTGGTGGTAATTGAGCAGGTTGCAGTTGAAGGCGGCCTCTTTGGAGCCGATGCTTGTCTCGACAATTAGTAGCCATGTGTTATGTAATCTCAGCTGCCATGGCGCTTGAGATTGACGCGATCGTGAATGAGTTGTGTGTCGTTGGTAGTGCGCGCTACGTGTCAAGTATGAGTTGAGGCATAATTGTGGTTGAAGGTAGTCTGGGTGGAGGGGATGAATAAAGGGAATGAGAAGGGAGGTACTGTGAGATGAAGAAAGTGGGTGGTAAAGGTTGCTTTTGGGGCGAAGGTTCATGAACCTGCCTATGAGAGCTTATCTCTCTAGGTTTTCTCTCTCTAGAATTCTTTTAGTGTCCTAACACTATATATATACATACATATATATATATATATATATATATACACACAAATGGATCATTTGTGAAAAACTACCTTATATAATGCACATTATTGGTTTAACCACCTTTTCAATTTTTTTTGAAAACAACTACCTTATCGTATATATAAAATCAGTTGGTTTCACTATCAAAATCATTTTCCGGCCAATAAACTTTATGACTGTCTGGCCCATGAGTGGTTTTCAGTAGTCTAATTTCACTGACCCCAAATCTCTTCGTCTTCCTCATTTGTCTACATCATTCTTCTAAAACAATTCAGAATTAATTTTACATTTAGGGTATTAAATTGAGTTTTTTGGTTTCTCCTTCACTTCTATCTCTCTCCTTCACTCCATGAACACCTTCATCTTCCTTTATTTTTTGGACAGTCTTAAATTTGGGGTTTTTGAGATTTTAAGGAAGATTAGAATCTTGGTAGATATTAAACCCTCTTCATAGTCACCAGATTAAGCGAATCATGACATGAATCTTGATTACTTACTTCTACCAACATCATCTTCAATTTTCTAGGCAATTAGAGCTCGGTTTCAGAGTGGTTTTGATAATAAAATTTAGGCTTCATATTCATATTAAGTTTAATTCCATGATTACTTTTGAATTTACACTTTAATATTCATATTTAGGGATTTGAATAATTAGAGTTCATATCAAAACTTGAATTGGAGATTTTTCTAATTAGATATTTTTAGATTTGAAATTTAGTTGGGTTAAATAAGATTGGAGATTTTTGGTGATTTGTAATTGATTGAAGATGATAGAAGCAAGGTGAAAAATTGAATAGTGTGAGTTTTTCAAAGAAATTTGATGTAAAATCAATGAAATTGGACTGAAAACCACTTAGGGGCATAACGGTCTTAGAGTTTTTAACCGGAAAATGGTTTTGGCAGTGAAATCAACTAGTATATATATATATATATATATATATATATATATATATATATATATATATATATATATAAGATAGTTATTTTCAAAATAAATTAGAAAAATGGCTAAACCAATAATGTCTATTATATTAGGTGGTTTTTGACAAAAAAAATCCTATACAAATTGAGTCAATAAGTTTGTTTTCTTCTGAAGAAGCTTATACTTACTTGGATGCCATACCTAGGATGCATTGGGCTAGACACGCCTTTACCACATCATCAAAAAAAAATATTTTCTTAAAAAGCATGTGTGAGACATTAATGTTGTGCTAAGGGAAGTAAGAGACATGCCAATACGTGCCTAGTTTATATTAGGAGGTAATGTTATGAAGAGGACCAGTGAGAAATGGGATGTTGTGCAAGGGAAAGAAGACATATTCATGCCTTCTATATGTCGCCAAGGTTTTTGAATGAATGGCAGAGGCAACCAAAAACTGTACAGTGATTCCATGTAGGGCAGAAGTGTAGGAGGTGGATTATTACGCTGATAGGCATATGGTTAATCTGAAGGATACAACTTGCAATTAATTTGATTAGAACTTCGGGCTCGTTTGGTTAACCGTCGGAAACGGAACCGGAATGGTAATAGATAAGGGACGGAAAGGAATTGGTGAACGATATTGTTCTTAGTTGTTTGGATCAGGCATGGAATCGAATCAAAAGAATCTTGGAATTTGATGGAAAGGAACTTCATCCAAAAAAAAAGAAAATTAAAATTTAATCCAAAATAAGGACTTGTCTTTGATGACCTGTTGCCCCAATTTAATTCTAGCAAAATGATAATTAAAGGTTGTCAAATGAAGAGAATTAGCCAATTTGCGGCATGAATGAAATGCTCTGCCAAAGAGACTTGGGAGGGAGGTTGAAGATGGAGAGAGCAAGGGTGTGTGACTTTGTTTGAGAAGGGAAATGAATTCTTACCAGTGGGTTAGGAGAGGTAACATTCTGATGAATTCAATTACCCTCTAGAAACGGTAAGCGTTACCTAATGTCTCCAACCGAACAACCAAAAAGGGATAGGGATAGGGTCTTCCCATTCCGTTTCCAACCTCTAATATTTTGTTACCAAACATGCACTTAATAGATATCCTATGTGCACAAGCTTGGCCTTGCATTGTGAAGAGGAGGCTTAGACAAGAGACTTTTTGGAGGAGTGGTAAAGCGAGGTATGATAAATCAATAACAGTAATTGGGTAAGGATGTCCAATCACAATTACAATAGTGTTTTTGATGTCCCATATAGTGTTTTTGAGGTCTCATATAGTGTAATTTATTTTTAAAAAAAAAAATTTTTGTATAACTTTTGTCTCACATTTTAATGACACTATATGAGACCTCAAAAACACTATATAAAATGTCAAGAACACTATATTGTAACTGTGATTGGACATACTTGTCCAATCACTGTTATTAATTTATCATACCTCGTGGTAAAACAAGGCCAAGTAGTTAGAAGTTACCCCCAAGATAAAGCAATGGGTTGGGTATGATATGGTTCAACCCCTCAACATCTATAATGAAGAAAATACCTAGAAGACCCTCAAACAAAAAGAGAAGAAAGGAAAAAGGGAGAAGATGAGTCGACAAGAGATGGCAACAGGTCGGATTTGGACGAGATCAAGTTTTAGATCCGTTTGAAAGAAGTGATCCAGACTCGGGTCGGGTCCCAAACACAAGGATGCAGAACCAAATTTGCGAATCTAATAGGTCCATGGATCTAAAATGAATCTTAAATAATTTCATCCCTTTTGTTTTTAAACAAAAAATAAATAATATGCAATCTTGCATAAACCTAGGTGTTGAGACATGTGGAATAGCGGAAGATATGTCTCGTCCTAGGTTGAGGCATGTATGAAAGTAAGAAAATGCGCCTCATCTTAGGTTCAAGCATGTGAAAAACATGTCACACACCTTACGTTTGAGATAATGAAACCTTTAATTTATTTGTAGTTTGTTTGTTTCGTTTTTTTCTCTTCTAATTTCTATTTTTTAGTTTTTTACTATGGACTGGTCAACCTCTAGTTATCCTTGTACCTGTTCCAAAAAAACACAAAATTTGAAAACCTACAAAGAAAGTAGACACAAAAAGTAGTAACTACAAAATGTTTATAAACTGATAATTTTAGCATTATTTAGAGGATCAATGATAAAGTTATATTAATTTGCCTTAAAGTTCAAAATGTTTCAAGATCCCTATTCCTTAGTTCATTCTATCAGGTCCATAGTAGTACCACCAAAGAAGACTGTTCGTCCAAGATTTAGATATTCTTCCCTATCATAGACTCCATAATGCCAATCGTCGGTGTACTTTGTAGTTTGCTCAGGGTTAACCATTTGATAATTTGCATCCAAGACCATAAATCTAGCACAATATGCAGTTTTGCTAGCATCTTCAATCGGATAATAACCATTGCCCATGGGAGGAAGAGGTTGACCAGGCGGACTATAAGCTTGTCCACCAACTGCAATGTGTGTTGCTGAGGTTGCCAATCCAGAAAATATTTCTCGCGGCCAATATCCAATGATTTTGTCTGGTCTATACGGATGCTTTAATACTAGCCACCAGTAACCTGTTTTGGGATCCTTTACAATGTTTTAAAGGCATTAATTCATTACGAGGGGAAAAATATGACTTAAAAACTACTAATCTTGTTAATGGCTCATTTGATATTATTATCAGTTTTTTTAATGAATTTAGAATCATATGGTATAATTATAATAAAAACATAAATTTTGTCATATAGATAGTAATCATATTTATTTTGAAAACTGACAGCAAAATATGAAAACTACCTTTTTTGGTTTATGATTTTCAAGTGATGACGAGAGAGAAAGAAACAAATGCTAAGAAAGGTATGCCACAACTACTTGCAAACACTCAATGTTGCAACTAAAAACAATGGAAGTAAGATCATAAATATTGGACTACTGTATGTGCTTACTGAACTTTGCCTAGCTTATTTAAGATATATGTAAATATAGCATAAATTGGTGCCAACTTTTGTAATTTTGGAAAAAATACAGGTTTTTTCTTTTGTATTTTGCCGAAAATTAGGGGTTTTTGGGAGATTCACAAAAATTACAAAATTGCCATTTATATGTGCATGTATAAGAATTTTAGGAGTATCATTATTACATTAGAGTTTTAAAAAGATATGAAACTAGGTCCACGCAACGCATGCAGAAAGAGGAGAGCGAGATCCAGTTACAAGGCTGAATAAAGTTCCATCTCAAAAGCAACAAACAGAGAAGCGAGGAGGAGATTCATAACTCACAAGAAGACGATAACACACATAGGGTGATAATACTTCCTATCACTTACGAGTATCCTTTTAAACTTGAGAAAACAAGTAAAAATCTGAATCTTCATTAGATAAGACATCCAATTGAACCAAAGGTTCTTGTCAAGTTACACAATTGAACCAAAAAGGGAAGAAAAAGATAAAAGAGGGAAGGGAAATCAAATTTTTGGCGGAATAGAAAAGTCAATGTCGAAAAATTGATCAAATGACGGAAATCATTGAAAAGGTATGATCTTAGAATCAGATCATTTTATTGGTTTTTTCAAGCAATTTTTAAAATTAGGTGTTTCCTTAGAAAAACTATTTTATTTACTCTGATTTTTTCAGACAAAAAAAACAACTTAGATAAAAAGTTTGAGTTTGTACCTGGTAAACAAATGGCTCGAAACACACTTGATATGGACCTCCTCTTCTCGTTACTTCACCAAAAGCCACGTCAATTGGAGTGTCTTTACTTACTCCAACAAATCCAGGGCATAACATATTAAAACATTGGAATCTACCAGCCTAGAATAAAACGTATTTGTCAATGAAATTTAGTAAAGAAAGCATACAATGCAGAACATTGGATTTTATATAGACCATAAGTTTTATTTGTCAAAATTTTGTGCATCTTTTCCCCCCCTAATATAAGCAGTTCGACGTACCCTCAAGATATATTATTAAGTAGTTAACTGTTATCCTGTCTTTGATTCTTACACTTGTATTAGTCGGTTTATCTATAAGTATATGGATAAGAAATTGAATTAAAATTATAAGGTTTCTACTTTAAAGTTTAATACTTTAGTTTTACCATGGGCTACCATACATATGAATAAATCGTCTACTACACGACATACTCTATTACACTTCATTGCATTATAGCACTATAAAAAAGAAAAGCATAAGCTTACAGTTAAATATTGGAAAAGATGAGTGTAATTATCCTTGTATAACCCTGAATAAACCTGCAATTTACAGAAAAAACAATATCAAGGATAAAAGCTTATGATCAATTATTGTGAGCCAATGATCAGAAGTTTTATAATAAAAGTTAATTGAAAAGTTTATATGGGAAAAGCTAAGGATATAAGTTATAACTCGATTGCGATGATGCCTTGTGCCAGGAAGGCTTGGTAGAACTGGACATTGTCGCTTGTTACGACGGAAGCGTGTAAACTAACAAAACGCAACAATTAAAACAGACAAACAATAAAAATCCACAAGAATTGAATAAAGTTCACTATCAATGCCATAGCTACGTCCTCAAGAAAAGTGATACTCTTTTACTATGATTCGAGACGATTACAAATAATAATAGGCGTGAATTTACTCAAACCTCTCTTTGATAAATCTCACAAGACTCCTTATTTGGATCTCCCTATTGTTCAGCTTAATCTCTCTCTCTACTTTTGCGGTAAACATTCACTCTCGAAATACTATACGGTGCTCTCTTGGATTCTACGAATCATATGTGGTTAATGACGCTCTCAATTATATACTAATAATTGAATATAAGAAACCCTAGTAGAACAAGGAAAAGAATCGCCTGACGCGTCCCACGTAGCTCGCGGACCGCGACCAGCACCGCGAGTTGCAACTTGCTCTCGACATTTGCTCGCGAGTGATAAGCACTTTATTGTGCTTAATTGTAGGTCATTTTTAGTGTCCTTGCATGTAGTTTAGAGCATTTAAGCCTAGCATTGCATGGTTTTTGTCACCTTTGAGTTATATTATCACTTCATTATCTGTTTTTGGATGATTTCCTGGCTAACTAGCAGGTTTTTGAAGTCATATGATAATTGGAAGACTAGTTGTGGACTGTTGAACTTCAAATAGACATAACGTTTGATCTATAAATTGGATTAAGGTGATTCTAGTGTGAGGTGTTAGCTCATTTTGATAGCTTTCCAACGACTGGTCATGAGCCCAAATCCGATAAGAGACGAGAGAGATATAATCGTTCGAAGTTGAGCTGTCCGCTGACCAGTAGGTCACCACGGTCGTGGTGCAATCACCATAGGTCGTGGGGACCTGTAGCAAGCAAGACAGACTGTTGAAGAGATGGAACTGATCCTATGAAAGTCAGGGGCCACGGTCGTGGCAAAATTACCACGGCCGTGGTGACCTGACTTCGCCGAGTCAGTCCGTTTGGAGATTAGCTGCTGCCTAGACAATTTTAAGGTGCCACGACCGTGGCGACTTGACTTCGGGTTTTGACCCCGTTTTTCTGTCTTAGTTTAATGAACCTCATATTTAGTTTTTAGGGGTTTTTGTCGATTATTATCTCATACTCATAGACTCTAATTATTTTGCTTAGGCCTAAACTCTCTCCAAAACTCTTAGTTTTTTCAACTGTCCAACTTTGAAGATCGAATCCTGAATTCAATTCAAGTAATTTTCTTTCAATCTCTTTTCTTTATTTCTATTGCTTTGTTAATCATTTTTAACAAATTTAATCTCTATTGCTTAGAATCCATGATTAGTGAGTAGTTCATTATCTAGGGTTTGGGCGAAAGTATAAATTAAGGGCTTAATGCAGATTGTTAATGCTTTTTATGATTCAATTGATTGTCTATGCATTGAATGTGGTGTTTTGACACCCTAGAATAGATCTTGATCACGTTTATGCTAGGGCACTTAGGGTTTCTATTGTTCTTAATCGAACTTTAATCCCTTTTGTCATTCCCATGTTTCGACTTGATTTCTAGACCAATGGATTGAGTAGGAATTAAGGGGATCCTTTAATTAGGGGTTTTCCGATCTAATTGAATTTATTAATCAATTGACCAAAGACCATTCGAAAGAGGATTTGGTTGGTTGATTAATCGATTACTCTTGAGGACCATTCGAGAGATGACTCAAGTAAATTAGAGGGAAACTTAACCTTGTATTGTCATCGTTGTGATTCTCTATAGTGTTGATTATCGTTGTCTAGCCCAAGTTCATACGAGTAGCCCGAACTCTAGTGTTTTCCTTATTATATTAATTCTTTTATTTGATTATTAGTTGGTATTCGATAGCTAGTTGATTAGTTGGTACCTAATTCAGTCTTAAACCCCAAAAAACCCTCCACTTAGGTAATTTTGGACTTAGTAGACTATAGTCAATCCCAATTTTCTTGTGGTTCGACCCTTGACTTGCCATTACTACGGCCTTAGTAGTTGCTCGTTAGGTTTATAAGTTTTGTTTGCTAAGCGATTCTTAGTGCCTTAACGACACACTAAAAACTTCTTATCATCGAGCTGTCGTCTTCTCCGCAAATCTCCCTCTATGTTCGACTTCAACATTCTTCATCAATAGCCTCAACTTTTGGAACCTCGATCAATGCCGCTTCAACGCACATAGATCAATTCGCAATTCCTCACTCGTGAATCGTGATGCTGAAGGTCAGGCTGAATATGGGTTGCATTAGTGCTATTTTTTGGACATAACCTAAACCAATACACACAAAGACGGTTTGAAGATATCCAAAAAGCACTTTGGACCAAAACAACCCAAACCACAATACATATAAGTGGTAAAATGGTTTAGTTTTGGTGCAGTTACGATTTACTAATATTTTATTTATCTCAATGCGAGTTTTTAAATTTGTTAATGTTGTTTTATTTTACCTACCGAGACATCCGCTATTAAAAACATATGAATAAGTTACAAAAAGCTATAATATAATGCCATTAATGAAAACTGATGGCATATTACGATTGGAAACATATACTTTGCTAAAAGCTGAAAACTAACCATCCTGATTGGAAAAAAGGGGGTACATATAAGTTTTAGAAAGGTACATATTATGATTTCAGGGTACGCGTGTTTCTAACATCAAAGTTGTGCTTCTAACATCAAAATTGTCATTATTTACAAAAATGCCATTAATGAAAGCACGCAAACTCCCTTTATGTTAATATGTACCCCCTTTACTTGGTTTTAATAATGGTGAAAACAGTATTCACAGGGTCCTCTTCTTATATATACCCAAGTAAAAGGGGTACATGTTAAGATAAAAGGTATGTGTGCTTTTAGTTAGTTAAAAACAGGACGAGAATTAAACAAAATAGGGGCGAGGTTTTCGATAATTTTTCCGTGTGGTGGTCATTACACTATTAAAGCTTCACATAGACTTTTTCTATGTTTCTAACGACATACTCTATTATACTTCATGGCTAGTGCCCTCATTTAAATCACCCACTACTGCCCAAGCGCCATTTGTGATTTTTGCAACATTTATTAAATCTTCACATAGACTTTTTCTAAATTGATACTTAGGAATTAGCATAAACTGTAGATAAATTAAAAGTGGATTTAGAGTTTGAGTCATTACATACCTTAACCAAGAAGTGAATCCCTTGATCTTTTCCCCCAGAATGTGCATGGTAACCATTTTGGGAATCCAAAGGAGGAGAATATCACAAACAAAGCCAACCGGTTCAACCAAATACCAGAATGTCAGAGTAGGGGCAAGGTTTTCGATATTTTTTTATGTGTGGGTGCTATTAACTCTAGTTTCCACTAAAACCGCAATATCCGGGTTATGATACTCCATAATGTGGCGGAAGTTTGTTTTGAAGGAGGGTCTCCCAATGCCCCTTGCATTCCAGTAGATTAACGACATTTTACATGGGAGTGGTGGTCTTCCGATATCATGTTATTTTGTATAGTTTTTCCCCATACTTTTGAGCTAAATTGTGCGTCAAACTATGCTCTTAGGAGCTATTTTATGCTAACTCCTCTATCTAGTTGTGGTTTGCGTGTTTTATGTTGAATTACAGGTTTTAGGGAGTTTTCTCCCTATTTTCTGCTATTTAAAGCATCAACATATGATAGGCGGAGTTATGAGGCAGATTTGCTGAGTTGCAGAGCTCTAAGAACACATTTCATAGGCTTAAAGGCGTCCTTGATTCGAAGTTTTGGCTCAAAGAGCCAAAGGAAGAAAACTGCATTTCGCCCGATACCATCGGGCTGGGTTTGCCCGATCGGGCGAAATTACTGCTGCTGGAAGATCGTCGGAACGCCCGATCGAGCGATGTCACCCGGACCCATCGGGCGGATTTTCTAATGTGCCCAGTTATATCTGCTGTTTATGCTGACTGCTTCTCTGAAGACGTAAGATCCGCCCGATCAGGCGGATTTTCCCCAACCCATCTGGTGGATTGTTGAATGCTGCCAGTTCATGATTTGAAGAAGGATGTTTTGCCCGACACCATGGGCGGTTTAGCCCGATCGGCAAATTGACTTTTTAGTTAAATGACGCGTAGTTTTGTCGCCCGTTTTTAATCCCTTTTCTATTCTTTTTAGACTTAGTATAAATACAACAGTTAGTTTATTTTGAGAGACATCTTATTTTAATTGTTATTTCATTAAGCCTTAGTTTAGAACTCTAGTTTTTTTCTCTCTCCATTGTTGAAGCTTGGATCTTTTCTTTAGTTTTCAATATAGTTCGTATTTCAGACTCAATTTCGGTAATCTCTTTATTTTCGTTTCGTTCTTACTTATTTATAATTAGATTGTTTGTGTTTGATTATTGCTTTCATTGTCAATTATGAATCTTTACTTTGAATTAGTTTTTTCTTTCATAGCCATGAGTGAGTAGTCCCCTTTTCTAGGGTTTTAGGGAGAAAAACCATGTTTATGCCATGATTGTTATTTGAATTGCTATGGTTTCTAGGTTTTTATTAGAGCGATTGTAATGTGATTTGTTCGTGAATTCATAATTTATGTTAGTGGCCAATTTCATGAGTTATGTCTAGCTACTAATCATTCGTACATATCAGTTTTACTTTTAGAGGCTTAGAACACATTAGTGATTCTGATTATGTTAATGACCATATTGCATAAGTTGAATCACGAGCGTTGAGACTTGACCATAAGCTTGACACTTGCTCTGATCGTTCGACTCTAAACATAGCTAGGTGATATTAGCTATTTGAACCTCTTGAATGGTATAAGCATGGTGGACCGAACTATTGCCCTAGATTTTTAATTCATAGATAAATCTTCAGTTTAATCTTGTTTTCCTTAGTTTAATTAATAGTTCAGTCTATTCTCCCTGATTTCATTAGAAGTAGTTGTTTGATTGAATATTAACATAGAAACTTTGTCTCCCTGTGGACTCGACCCTACTTCCCTTAACTATTGTTGTTAGAGGCCTTTAGGAATTATCTTTGATTAGATGATACGACTTTAGCCTATCATCTTCCCATCATGTCCTGGAGCAACGTTCCCCCTTCTCCCCCCCCCCACATTTGCAGTTCCTGTCCTGTTAGAGGACATGTCACTATTTCCCTGTGCGGCCAAATAGTCATCTCGGCTTCTCGCGAGTCGCTTTTCTCGTTTTTCCGTTCCCAATTCACTTGTATTTGGGCTTGTCTTAGTGGGTATATATGGTTTCCACTGCTATGAATGCGTTCGTGTTGCTCATGAATGTTGCTTCTACCATCATAGATACCAAGTATACAATTGTTCTCACCAGTAGGAGTAGGGGGTCGGGTCTAACCATTGGCCCAAGTTTAGGAGCATCATCCTCTATGCATTCTCGCCCTTGACATCCTTTTCCAGCAGCCACTTGATGAATACTTTCAGAGTTTTCGTTAAGTGTGCCCCGTCCTATATCTGCGGCACGTGAGCATGTATAAATTCTTGCATTTCCTGTTGGAACATCAGTAGAGTTTCGGCCTTCAGCTGGTTTGTCTCTGGGTTGAGAATCAGTTCCTCCAACTCTTTGAAGGA
This sequence comes from Patellifolia procumbens, assembly GCA_947645195.1. Taxonomy (NCBI): domain Eukaryota; kingdom Viridiplantae; phylum Streptophyta; class Magnoliopsida; order Caryophyllales; family Amaranthaceae; genus Patellifolia; species Patellifolia procumbens. Next base: position 6,747,208 of record CANSGD010000972.1, read on the forward strand.
GATGTCCTTCATGTGACCCTCTATTTCCATCGGCATCACGTAATGCACAAGACCCTGCTCAAGGTCCGATTTCAGAGGTCTTACCGTCTTGTTTAAGAAGATTGGTTCCGCATCCCTAATATACTTGAAGTGCGATGGTGATGGCAGGGATGGTGGGGATGTTAGAGGTGAGCTTGGAGGGGGTGAGGTTTGGATTATGATTTTCTGAAGATTCAAAGCTGGTCGTTTTTTTGAGGGTGTGGTGAGAGAAAGATGATTTTTGGCAGGTTAATTAGGTGGGTTTTTGTTTGATTTTTATGCATTCCATAACATCAGTAGAGGGGGGAAGTAGGGAGTGATTTTCCAGAGATTTGTCGCCACATTTCAACAGTAGGCTGGTTGCTTCTTCATGTTGAGGAGTCTTGGTGTGGTTCTCAAGGTTGGAAGATGGAGTTTCTTCTAGTTCCTGCAGAGTTGCAAAAGAGTTGTTAGTTGTTATTAGGTCATGTCCATCCGCCGTCACTTTTTTTATTGGAGGGGTTAATCTCTTTCCTTCAACAGCTTCAAAAAAATTGATTTTTAACTATTCCTTTTCACGGCCCTAGATCTTGCTTGTTGAGCTAACTTTGGTTTGTAAACTTCACGTATCTCCTCGCATTGCTCATCTTCTTCATTCTCTTTTTGGTGCACAATGAGTTTAGATTGGGTTACTTGCTTCTTACATTTACCACTATGATGGCCATATTCATTACATAAGTTAAAAAATGATGCACCTTTTGTAAATATCATTTGTTGTTGTGTTTTCCCCATCCAGGCCTTTGTTGGAAGCTTATCAGTATTCTCCATCCACAAACAAATGGAGGCGTATCGTCTCTTATCTCCGTCGAGCGAGTTTGCGTGGATTTTCAACACTTTTCCTAAATTTCCATAGTATATCTCTTTGGAAGAATTCTCACGGTAATTTTGGTAGGTGAAGCCACATAAGGCTTTGCTCGATGTTGACGTTTAACGATTTGAAGTCGGCTCCCATGGTTGCAACCAAATGTGCGACCCATAAACAAACCATGGACCTCCTTCAATAATCCTCTGTTTTTCTTCCTTTGATGGACACTGGATGGCGTAAAATCCCTTGCTCAATACGAGAATATCTGTTTGTTTTGAGTTCAGCTTTCAGGAAACTCCTAGCAAAGGATCTTCCTAGATATTTACATATGATTGCATTCTCCCATGGTTTTGCCAAATGGTAGTACTCTTCCTATGTAATGGGGATGAAAATGTCTGTGTCTTCCATCGAAGCCGGTGGTTCGTTCGCCGCCGGGAAAGGCTTGAGTTGTATCTTAAAAGAGTGCGATATAATAGCCCCTCATACACTTATGAGATGTTTGCTACTGCTTATCTATAATTCATGGTTACGGCGTCACTATTAAAGTCAGGGGGGTGAGGTTTTGGCTGGGGGTGGTATTGTTGGTGGTGATAGGTGGTGTGGGTTTGATGGTGTTGTCATCCTGGTATTTTCCGTCGAACTTGTTGACCTGCCCGCCGGAAACAGTGCTTGGAGGTTGTATACTTTGTGCCGTGAGGGCGGTGGTGGTTGAGATGGAGTTGGGTGGGGGTTTCTCACTCATCATGTACTATGTTGAACTTACCTATTCCCTTTACTGAGAAAAGAAAACCAACCTTTGCTATGGAAATCCTTATCTCTAAGGGTAGGGGCCCGGAGACCAATCTAGTAGTTGCTATAGAAACCCTTCATTCAATGGGGAAAAGAAAAGGGAAGTTGGGGTGGTTTGCACTCAAAATCGACCTTGAGAAAGCCTACGACCGCATGGAGTGGAGCTTTGTTGAGGCATGCCTCAATTACCATGGGATAGACACCCATACTTCCAAACTTATTATGGATATTAGGGAAGGACTTAGGATAGCTATGGAGAGGAACCACGAGAGCATAGAGCTATTCACAGATAGCATTATGGCAACTGGCCTCCTTTTTGGTTCTATAGACGTTCAGAAGTTGTTTACCAATCTGATTTATGATTGCAGGGATCTCTGCCTCAGCTTCAAGGACTGGAGGATCACAACAACTAGGAGGACGAGTGACGTCGTTGCTGATGAACTCGCGGGTGAAGCTAAGAGAAAAGCTTTTAGTAATTTTGTAACTAGGATGTTTCCTCACCCCCCTAGATATTGCAAAGATGCTTTATTGCGGATTGTACTGGACTTTTTAACTTTTAATTAATCTATTTTCCTTGTTAACAAAAAAAAGAAACTATTAATACCACTCCATTAGAAATTTTCACTTACTAACTATACGAATTTGTTTAACATTAAAACATAAAATATGCCTTCCTTGTTTGGGCTCTGGGCGGGTGCCCCTTTTGCCCTCCTCTAGGGTCGGGCCTATCACCCAATAGGAAGTGGAGAAGAGGGTTGAGGAGAGACAAGAGAGAGAAAGAATGCGGCTACAAGATTTACCATCGGTGAGGTTATCATAATTGCTATTGACTTTGAACATTATTCATATTGCAACTTTGATAGTCTTTGAGTTTATATATATACATAAGAAAAGTATATTTATATGGGATCTTGTTTGATTTATCTTAATGTGTACTTTTCAAATATTATCACTTTGTATTTTTCTTCCTTATACCGAATTTGCGATATTAGTTTTTGAAATGGTATCTCGAAAACTGTAAAAAACAAATATAGCAAATAAATTAAGACGGAGGGAGAAATTTCCATACTTTCTTCCCACAAATTTGTTAAATGCACTCTTCTCTACATCAAATTTTCTATCATGTCCAAAAAGCAAAAAACAACCTATCCTCGGCGCTCCTTTACCCTTCTAAGGATTTTCAAGAAACTAAGGATTTGTTCTTTTCGGCTTTTCCAAAATTAAAACCGAACTGAATCGAAAGAAATTGTACGTAAAATGTGAAAGTAAAAGTATTGTCAAGAGCTGAAATGAATTGAATATATGAGCCGAGTTAAGCTAAACTTAACCAAACTGAATTGAATAAGATGAAAAGAACATCCCCTAAGTGGTTGATTGCTTAACCATGATAAATCACGCATAAATTGCAAAATTGTAGGGTTCTTTAGTTGACCAAAAATTTTAAAAATAAGGGAAGTATGAAGTCCCATGAATTTGCACTTCCCACAAAATGATGGAATTTGCTTAATTAGTCTCTCTTGGCAAGAAATGCTTATGAAATCTACTTTCTACATTGTCAACCAAAACATTTAAGAAACTCCAATAATTTTAAGAAAAGGTATTTATTTCCTATGAGTTGAAAATTTATGCAAATTTTGATTCTTATATTAACCAAATAACCACTAAAACCTACAGAATATGAGTAAGAGAGTAAAAGACTCCTTTTCACGAAACTAAAAAGTACAACAAAGTGAAGTACAAAAATTAGAGTTGGTCTTATAAGATACTGCCTAATTTTAATGCCTAATTTTAATTTAAAATTAGGTAAAGTCTAGGCCCAATTGAAAGAAGAGAATAAATCACCTTTTTCAATAAAGCGATCGACTTTTTGAATAAAGAGATGAGTTTAAGTTAGTTTAATCTTAATATGAAGTTAGACCGCATCTTTTAGTAACTTTTGCAAAAATTAAAGACTCCGTTATATTTAGGATGTGGTTTGGTGTTTAATATCTTAAATGAAAAAAATCTATATAATTATATAAAACAAAATCATGAGTCCTACGTGTCGACACCACAATTAATTGGCATACGTGGCATAATACATGTCATTATATGATTGATTTATACACGTGTCATCACCACACCATTTTGTAATCTTCTCCCCATAATTGCAGGTATTACAATTGCTAAAATTTCCTCAAAATCGGCAATAATATATGGAAAGAAATCATCATTTCAATTTTCGAATTGTACATTTAGTCTAAAAAGGCAAATGAGGAATATTTGGTTCCTATGATGAAGCAAAACCGCACTAATCTAGGGAAAGCAAATCAATTACTTCAATCCATGCCATAGTTAGAATAGATGGGAAATCTTTGAGCTATCAAAGAATAATTTACTACTACTATATAAACATAATTAGGCCATCTGAATATTGTACCATTCATTTCGCTTTTTTCGCCTCAACGCCACCATGCAAGGCATAATAGAACTAATATACCAGGGTGGGGAAGAGAGAAGCAATAACTACAATAACCCAACTGCAGTAGCAGCACAATGGAAGCGAACCACGGTCGGAAGCGAACCACGGTCGGAAGCGATGAGAGAAAATCCATAAGCAACAGGAATATCAAATTAATTAGCCAATTGATATGTTTTTTTAGTAATTATAGCATTGTGCAATTACCAAGCTATAGATATTTGTTTAACAAATTTTAAAGTATGAGAATTGATTGGTATTGATATTTTTCTTTCGTTATATATAACAAATTGTAAAGAATTTGGAGAAAAAAATCAATTTTATATGTAGATCCAGTATTTGACAAGGTGAAAATGAAGAAGATAGATTACTAGATCTAGAAACCTAGAAAATCAGAACAACAAATAGCCATAGGAGCGAGAAAGTAAAACAACAAACCCCCGCATACTAAAGCAACAACTATGTTGACAAGCATGCCGTATCAAATCATCACTTGACAGAGTTGAGGCCAAAATTGACGAAGGTTCAACACTAATTAAAGTGTTTGAAGAGAAAACTAATTGCCGCATAGAGTGATGGAGGTGAGTGAGGGAGATGGACCATGGACAAGAGGGAGATCAATGAGGGAGCTGAATGGGCGAGGGAGATGAATGAAATCAATTTCTAGATTCATGAATATGAATATGGGGATGAGTGAGGAAGTAGACAATTGAACCCAACAATTAGTCTTAAAAATTCTAACAATATGTGATAAAATTATATTAAGCTATTTAAGCATGATTATTACTCCCTCTATTTTTATTTAATAGGGATATCTTTACTTTTTATGTCTGTCGATATGTATTTGACAGCGAATATCTCTAAATGAACATGAGTAAGAATTATAAAAAATTGATATTAACAAACTACATATATATATATGAATCAAACAAGGTCCTACCTGACTATATTTTCCTTACGTATAAATAACACAAGATGGTCAAAGAGTATAATGAACAGAGTCCACGTCTACAATTAATTATATATGGAGTATCATTTATTATTTATAAAATTAGCATATATAACACGTGAAAGAATTATATATGGTGTTCGAAATATACACCTAGCTATCTAAGTTTCTAAAAGACCAATTCAAAATTAAATATATATTATGCAAATATACAGTCAATTTTTTTGGGTGAGTTAAACTTTTTAACAATTTAACAATGTGAGTAACATATTTTATCTTTCATTTTATCGGTTTAACTAATTATGCTAACACTATTTATCAAAATATATTTTAACATATTCAATATTTTAATATATCTATATAATTATATAAAAGAACTTCCATTCGCCAAATGTAGCTAGCTCATTCAATTCTCTGACTGTGCATTGCCAAATGTCGTAACCTAATGCATTTAAGCTGGCTAGGATGACAAATATCAATAACATATTAACTTAAGTTAAATTAGGAAAAACTAGCATGTGTTCATTAGAATTGATCCTAAAGAATAAATATTCATATCTTAAGTAATTACTTGCCAAAATTTGTTTTCTTAATAATAAATTCTCATATTAGAAACTATGTTAATAAATATTCGATCCATTGATCCCATTCAAATTAAAAGTCAAATAAGAAATACAATTTTTATTATACACCAGGATGTACCATGAGCATGGTACAACCAAGGCTATTTCCTGCTCAAATAGTCTTGGGTGTACCATGCTCATGGTAACTCGGAGCCGGGTGTATGATGCATACTCTCAATAAAAAACATCACCTTCTACTTATGACTTAACTAAATCTCTTCTTTTCTTAGTTCCTAACTTCTTATATCTTCGGTAACAGAGTAGATATAGATGAAATGAATATGGTAGATTATAGTAGTAATTTAGGGAAGCGTAAGTTGTTTGACCAGCGTGATGAAAGGGTTTTTGTAGTTGTTTGGTACTACGGTAGAGTATTTAGCCCGCTCATGTTTAAGTTTTAGTCTAAAAATAACAGGAAAATAATAATGTCAAATTATAATTACAAAGTATTTCTATTAGATTTAAATTTTATAAGGTTACTAAATATAATTAGAATTATTCTTTCAAAAAAAATATATAATTTGAATTATAAGATTCCAGTTTAAAATAATATAAGTAGTTTAGAAATTAATACTTGGGCATAGAGAGAATAAAACGTATAAGGCTATAAAAAAAAGAATAAAATGCATAAGCTTCCAATTTTTTTAACTAACTTTTTTACGTAGTATCATATTTGTATTTGGCTATTGGTCTATCAAATACTTCTATTTAATTATGATCCTGTCGTATAGTAGTTTATGCGTCATTTTACCAATTCAATATATAAAAAGGGCCTCTAATAGTAAAATATATATACAAATAATAGTGGCACATATCGGGCAATGGTTAAAATTATAAACTATATCTATATAATTTTATACAAATAATATGTTATACCATACAAGATAAAAAAAAATGATCCTGTCGTAAAGATCTTGCAAGTCAATACTCTCTTAAGGCCCTGTTCAGTTCACCTTAAAATAATAATATTCAGTAAAAATAAGTTCAGTTCAGTAAAATTAAGTTCAGTTCAGCATAAATAAGTTCAGTTCAGTAAATCAGTAGTGCAAAGAAGAAAAAACAACATGAATCAGTAAAAATAAGTTCAGTTTAGTAAAAATAAGTTCAGTTCAGTAGAAATAAGCTCAGTCAGTAAAAATAAGTTCAGTTCAGTAGAAATAAGTTCAATTCAGTAAAAATAAGTTCAGTTTAGTAAAAATAAGTTAAACTGAACGGGGCCTTACTGTAGCTCTAAATGCCAAGAAAGATGATGTCATAGACATGTGGGTGGGGACAACAATTAAGAAGTCCACTTATTTTATAGTAATGTGGTGATTAAAATAGGTGAGAGAAAAGTAGAAGGTACATGTGGGATTAAAAAGTGTTAAAGTATGGGGTAAATGGGTAACACAACTTTTACATATAGGGAAAGATGAAAAAGTAATACAAACAAAAAAAAGGACAAAAAAAAGGAAAGTAGGACAAACAAAAAGAAACGGAGGGATTATGTACTAAGGTTATGCTATTTTCAACCGATTTCATCTTATTTCGAAGGAGAAAATAAATTCAGATAAGTTAAAATAAGTTCGAATAAGCTCATATATGTTTTAAAAGTATAAATACCTTAAAACATAAACTCATATACGTTACGATAAGTTCTGATAAGTTTTAATAAACTAAATTAAGTTCATAAGATGAGATATATTCAGATAAATTAAAATAAGTTCAAATAAATTAAGATAAGTTCTTAATATAAAATAAGTTGAAGAAAACATAACCTTTTTTGTACGAATGACATAAAACAACATAAAATGATAAAATGAATGATATAGAGTTGTACAAAAATAATACTCCCTCCGTCCCACAAAGTTCTTCCCATTTTATTATTTTATACCTCACTTATATTCAAAAAGTGGGAAGAACTTTGTGGGACGGAGGGCGTAGAAAGAAACATATAGTAAATGACACAAACAAAAATGATATGCAAATGTACTAAAATAATATAACAAGCATTAAAGTGATATAAATTGTACAGAAAGTGATATATTGTGGTAGTTGTCACACACTCACACTATAACTTCTGGTGCAACAGATACACCCCAAGAATTTTTGAACATTTAATTATAAAGAGAAATTCTTGAAAATTATTGGGATGTTTTTTCATAAACAAAAATTTACCTGGCATCCAAAGCTAGAAATTTTTGTCATGTGTCAAGCATAACAACATCACAACAAGGTGACATTTGGCGTACCATTAGAGCACGGGGCAAACCTTTATAAAATCAATTATGAAATCGTTTTATATTAACTATATATTAAAAAATTATCATATCATAAAATATTACGGAAATCTGAAAATCGTTGATATATAAAAGAAACAAGTATAGTTTGCATGCAATCCTAGAGATTTTATTGAAAGATTATGTCATTACTTAATTACTAGGGATTTTTTAACTAGATAGAAAACAAGTACTATCAGGTAGCTATTTAAAACATCTAATATAATAGGAATTTTCATAATTGATGCTAAAATATTATACCTTTACTAAATCTATTGCATTAATAGTAATGTACTAAATTTTCAGATATAGGACAACTTGAATCTAAAAAACTTTTGGTAATTATAATTAGTTTTTTTTTGTGAGTCTCCATAGGAATTGTTATAGGTTAGATTTTTTAATAATAAAGCTTTAATTATATAATCAATGTGATCACACGGACACGATTAACTATATGGTCTTTTTTAACTAGATATATAATTTTTTTGAATAAAAAATTCCCGAGTCAATACAATTAAAGATCCAAGCAAAATGAAAGAAAATTACTTACCATCCACCCTACTTGTATTTCATCATTTCCATTTAGTAATATCATTTCTCCAGCTGAATATTGCGACGGTGTAATCTTTGGGCCGTAAACACTTAATGCACATCTTACACCGTAGTAATTCACTTTACTTGCTTCAGAATTTGTTTGAACAAGTGCAAACTGTGAGCAACAAAGCAAATTATAAATAATAATTGGAAAGCTCGTCATTGGATAATTTCTTTTTAACACCTTCATTTACTATGAACATGGTACACTAAGAACTATTATTTTTGTCAATTGCTCATTCTAGAGGCTTTAAAAATGAGTAAAACAACGACTCTAGATGAGAAAAAAAAAGTTGCACTAGGTGAAGCATAATCATCGTACACTTGGTGCCAAGCAAAGCTTGACCTAGTTGTTAAGAGTTTGGCCTCATGACTTCAAGGTTGTGGGACCAAATCCCACTAGAGGCATTTGGAGGTGGGGATTCCCTTACCATCCCCCCTACTCCCAAATGTCGGGCTCTGCAAATACCAGATTAAGAAATTGTGCTAGTGGAGATCTGGTCAGGGGTCCACCACATTACCTTCCCCCCCAAAAATCATCCTACACTTGGTTTCGACTCGTATTAGTTCTAAAATTAATATGTCACTTATTGATTCATGGACTGAGAATTTGGAGTTGCAAAAACGACCATTAATATGATATTTATATTTAAATGGGCCGATAAAAAGGTAACTTTTTTTTCATTTAGAGAATTGCATTTCCAACCATATTAGGAAAGACTGCCATCCGTATCAACAAGTTGGAGTATCAATTGCCAATCCTTGTCTCAATGTTTATCCGCTACTTATGAAGTATTTGAAAATCTTATAATATAAATAAAAAGCTTACGTGTGTTCCCGGCGATGCGTTGCTTCTGGAACTTGATGCATAATGTTTGGTAAAGCGCTTCATGTGGATATATTCCTCTTTACTCAAACGTCTTATGGGAATGGTTCCCATAGGGCAACCTCCATCTTCTAACCGCATAGTGTCCATGACTACCTCATCTTTTTCGTAAAATGTTGTAGTTTTCATGTAATCCGGTACAAAACTAGGTCTCATCTAAATCCCAATGCAAAATGATTAGACCAGCCAAAAAATGATCATATCACTGTTACATGCTTAACTTAATGGAACTAAAAGAAGAGAGAAATGTGAACCTGAGGATGGGATGAATGGTTTTTCAACAAAGGATGATCGAATGCGGGTTGTTTATAAAAGTCCACACAGTCATATATGTGTCCAAATTTTGTCTGTCGATCAAGTAATTTTTTGTTAAAACAAGCTGGAAGCATATGTTTAGGGAATTTGTAATGTGTTAGCTACTTTATTTTGTAAACGGCTTGATAGTTTGACTTATCCCAGGAACTAGCTAGCTAGGTGTTAGTAAAGTCGTCTTTTTTTTCAGTTCGAAACAAACATTAGGAGGTTGTTTGTAGCAATTCTCGATTATGTCTCTCATACGAAATTCCCTAGTTATTGATTTGAGCTCAAGATTGAAAAATCGTGGTTACTTTGGTTACTTTTAGTTGATAATTAAAAAATTAAAATTTGGGAAGGGCTTGCATCCCTGTTTAGTTCACCTTAAAACAATACTCCCTCCGTCCCACATGTGTTACAACAGTTTGACTTTTGCACATTTCATATACCTTATTTTAACCATGATTTTCAACTAACATAATATATAAATAACCAAATTAAAAGTTAGTAAATAAGGTGTATGTTCTTAGATTTATTTTTATGTATGATTTTGACTTATTAATTTTTCAGAATTTTTACTAATTGATATGTTAATCGTCAAAGTTGTGTATGGACAAGTGTGTCAGTCAAACTGTTGTAACAAATATTGAAAGCAGAGATAGTAATTATATGGTTAGGGATGACAATGGGTCTTAGACCCGACCTGACCTGACCCGACCCACATAACCATTTGTAAGGATCTGGGTCCAACTTTTTTAGACCCAATGGGTATGGGTCAGATTTGGGTCCATAGATTGTCAGGTGGGTTTGGGTCTAAAATATCATACCCAGACCCGGTCCAGACCCTACCCAGAGACCCATTTACATAAAAAAAATTCAAAAAGAAAATAAAGATGTAAATTACAAATTTATGAGTAGTTGTGACTCCATTTTAAGACATGTAATAATGTAAGTTGAAATATTTTTAAGATTTTATCAGCTATATTATGTTAATTGTTTCAATACAAGCCTTAACAATGGTCACACGAACATATATAAAATAGGCGAAATAAATTTATTAAATTAAAAAATGCTATCAAACTTGAAATTTAAAAGGACCCACTAAGGACCCTAGACCCATAAGAACCAAAGGATCTGGGTATGAAAATTCCATATCCAATGGGTCTAGGTCGGGTTTGGATCTGGATAAAATTAATGGTTCTGGGTCTGGGTCTGGTTAGACCCTACCCAGACCCTACCCATTGCCATTCCTATATATGGTAGAATAAGTTAGCTCAGTAAATAAAGTCTTGTTAAGTAAAAATAAGTTCAATTTAGTAAAGATAAGTTTAGTTCATTACAATAAATATAATTCGGCAAAATAAGTTCATATTAGTAAAGTAAGTTCACCGGTGTACGCAAAGAAGAAAGCACCAGTGTATCTGTGTATGCAAAGAGGAAAGGACAACAAGGGATCAGTACCGATAACTTTAGTTCAATAAAAATAAGTTTAAGTAGTTAAAAATAAGTACAGTTTAGCAAATTTAAAGGTTAATTGAGTATGACCTTATATATATATTATGAAGATGCGTGGGCAAACATTACACGCCATCACGTGTCACACCATCTTACGCTGATGAGGCGCTACTTTGTCTCCAACATGACATCCATAAGTTAACAAGCCATTTTGTTAAGTTTCGTGAATTGTTGATTGGCATGGGCCTCCCCAATTTGTAGAGGAGAGAGTTTGATAACTGAGAAGTCCACAGGAGGTTCTATCCTAAAACCAATTGGTGATAGGTAGAGTTTTAGATACTCAAACTTATTGAATTGTTTAACTCTCTCTTATATTCTTCAATGTATGACAACACTTTCACTTACATGTGGGTTGTTGTCGGACTCTCAACACATTCCCATAGAAAATGAATCAAATATTTGCAAAAGAGGTCTCAAACCCATGTCTTCTTCCTTTGTAATGTCAGCATGATCTCACTACTAAACTATGACTTAGACTTGTGACAAAAATGTCAAACCAAAACTATAAATCCGTTTTATCTTATTAAATTATCCTAACAATGCTCAATGATTAGTATGTGTGAATACTTATTAAAATAATGAATACTTTCCGGTATTCTCTAAAAGGACCAGCTTACTTTTTTTTTTCTTTTGACTTAGATTTCATGGAGGAAGGGGTTTGATTACTTTATTTATTTGTTTATCATTTAAAACCTTTTGTTTAAAACTTCTTTGTTTAAAACTTCTTTGTGTAAAACTTTTTTAAAAAACTTTTTTTAAAAAGCATTTTTAAAACTTAAAACCTTTAAAAAACTTTTTATCACACTTGTCGATAGACTCGATACTATCTTCTTTTGCTACGGTTTCAGATAACGATTCATGTTAACCGACCTCAAATTATTTTGAAAATGAGGCTTAATTGTTGTTATTGTTGTTGTTATTAGCTTATTGAAAATGAATATTTTTCGGTCTTTCCTTAGTCTTTGTTCCTCGACTACCATGTTAGAACTTTGAAGGACCAAATTTTTTCTTTTAACTGCTTTTAGGCTTGACAACGTACAACTCAATACACACCACCCCCACAGCCATGGTGTCAATCACTCAAAACATTAGAGAAGCCAAAGAAGGCTAGTAGTATCCTAACTCTTTCAAGTTGCTTTGCAACCCACTTCAATTTTGTAGCTAGTCCTTCTATGGTACTGATGTTTAAATAATTTATTATCCCAAGAAAAATAATGGCTAGACTTCTCTTTAAAATTAGGAATTCAACATTTTTAAAGAAACGGAGCATCAAAGAAAATGCTATAAAAAGATAAAGAATAAAAAAAGGACCTTAATTGCCTTGACACTTGGCTTCTTTAGGAGCTTAAATTCCTTGAGCCATTGACTTTCTTCTTGATTGGAAGATCGAGCACCTTTTATTCCATAAATTATTAGAAATGAACATAAAACCACAAAGTAAGCTAGTATCTTGATATCCATCACTCTACCAGATACGGCACGGTCGTGCAAAACACTTGCTAAGAAATGCAATACTAGTGAAATGAACACAAATACTATCGGTTACATTTACATCTCATGCTGCTGGATAAAAATAACTTTATACAATTTAGGAGTAAATATGAGGTCTTGAAATATTGAAGCTTACAAAGAAAATAAGTAATCTACATTAAATATGGGCATATCTGTAACGATTTTTTTCCCCAAATGACAGGAGGTGCTTTTCCAAAGGCAATAATGGGCAAATCTAAAGCGATCTCCTAAACCATTATAGTATATTTTATTCAGTTTATTGCTGATCAATTCAACTCCATTCAGTTTAATTGGTGAAATTCAACTCCGTTTATTATTTGATCACTTTCGTTGTTGTTATTATTATTATTATTATTATTATTATTATTATTATTATTATTATATTGTTAATCTACTTTATTGATTATCATTATTACTAAGTATCAATTTGCTAAATATATCTTTACTCATTATTAGTGCCACACAATCTAATGTCAACTTTATACTTCGTACTAAGTTCCAATAAAACCAAAACCATTCTACTTAGGAAAAATTGTGAATAACCACCTGCACGATACACCTATTTCAAAATAAACACCCCATTTTCATTTGTATTTAGATAACAACCTCTACTTTTCATTTGTATTTGAAAGAATTAGGGACTCTATAAAAAGGTGCCCTAACCATTGTATTCGTTGCAAGTGAGATAGTTGGAGTGCATTGAAGAAGTAGACTGAGATGCTTAAGGTAAGTTCTTGTTCGATCATCTTAATCTATACGGTTGCTCATGCACCTCTAATATTTATTTGTTAATATATATGTTTTTTCTATTTAGATATACTCCTAGATAGCTAATTCAACTAGAATGTAGATCATAAAGTTGATTACAAGTAGATCGATCATGCATACAAAAAAATAAGTAATATGGTAGACGATACATAGGTATGCTTATGGATAGGCCATATTAAAACACATAAGTTTTAACTTTAAGATAATAAGCGTTTACATTAAAATCCATGAACAGTCCATGACATAAATGCAATGGTTATAATTTTCCTACGTCTCATAGAATAATTATTGAGCTTGTCTGATAGGAACCTTTCAACTTCACCCTATCATATCATAGGGCCACCAAAACATAAGTTCCAAACTCTAAATATTCAACCAAAAAAGAATAATTCATTAATTTTTCCTTTTCATCTCACAAGATATGATCCAAATACATGAATTAAATCGTGTGACAAAGAGTAATTGAAATTAGAAAATCTTAAAGGTTGTCTTTGTTGTGGATCTAACTATAGGATCACCATATTTTATTATATGGTCCATAGGAATCACATTTGATGATGAAAGTATATATGGCATATATCAAACTTTAACTTGTGGATCACCCGATAAGAATAGAATAGCTGAAGCCGACTCACACTACACCAACATAATAGGATAAAAGAAGAATATTATGAGGAAATACCACTACCATTTACATCGAATAATATTAAAAGTCGCACAGATACACTGCCTAAAAGAATTAGGGACTTTATAAAAAGGTGCCCTAACCATTGAATTCGTTGCAATAGTTGGAGTGCATTGAAGAAGTAGCGTGAGATACTTAAGGTAAGTTCTTCTTCGATCATCTTAATATTTACAATTGCTCATGCACTTGTAATATGTATTTGTTAATATATATTTTTTTCTATTTAGATGTACTCCTAGATAGCTACTTCTACTAGAATGTCGATCATAAAGTTGATTACAAGTAGATCGATCATGCATATAATAAACATGAGTAAGTCATATGATAGACGGTATATAGGTATGCTTATGGTCAGGCCATATTAAAACACCCAAGAATACGGCGCAGTCAAGATTAACTTTAGTGACAATGTTCAAGCCACGCTGAATGTTGTGCTGATCAACGATGACAGAGAAGACCCTGCTGATGTTTATGGAACTATCACCGGTCGCTCTGGCATTGGTTTCAGTTCTAACTTTTTAATAGGCAGCGTGATAAGTATATTCCAGTAAGCCCTGGGCAAAACATTCCATTGAGTATGCCAATGGTGGATGTGCCTTCTTCCGCCACTGTCCTCGAGATAATAGCACTGCTTATGGATTATGATACCATTTCCTCCGCCGATGAAATTGCAAACGGTACCGCTGTCTTTCCCGTTCGAGCAGCTGGTGAACAGGATGAGAAACCCATTAATGGAAGGTATGGAGAAATCAGGGTCAACGTAGTTTGGGGTTGAAGCTTCATTCCCGCCAATCATCTAATCACGGTACAATACTACTAAATAGACGCATAACTAAATAAAACTCTTTCACTAGTGTTCATGTTGCATGTGCACTCATGTACTATTTGAATTGGATAGTGAAATAATATGTTTTTACTTACTTAATTGGAAAGATTCATATTTGCGTTTTTCATTCTGTTGCTAATTGCAATACCCTTATTGCTAATCGTGCCAACGACAAGTTTAAAAAACCTCTATCTAATTATGCCACAGTGGTTTTAGATATAGAATATTATGTATATATGCTAAATCAATCCTCTAAATAAAATTTCTAAGGTTGTCCTCCATGACTTAAGACGATCTAGTGTTTTTTAAGGCAATCAGAAATATACGCGAAAGTTAAATGGACGTTTTTACAATTATGATTCTTCTCTTATTTTTTCTACCTTTACAATTGTATTTTACCCCATCTTAACTTTGGAATTTTAAATCTATCTAATGTAAGTGGGATGTAAATTGTAACTTCATTGTCAATATAGTTTCCTTGATACGTCGGACTTCAATTATACGAGGTGCACCAAAAAAACTCAAAATTACAGCAATTAATCTTAAGTTAAAACATTTGATATCATTACTTGTTCTAATTTTGCATTAGGCACTATATCAATACTAAAGGAAAAGTCCCTTAAAGACTTTCCGGCTTGAAGTGTTTACTTCCAAAAATCTATAATGCTATTGATTTCTACACCTACATCTTCTAATCTGAATAAGCGAAACATAATCTTATATATATTCTTACGCTTTTGCTTTGGGCTATCTATGGCACATACATTTTCCAACCTAACCATTTATTCCTATCGGAGATAAGATATTCATTCTCTTAATTTTTTTCTTAAATAAACCTCGCATATCACACATTCACTCTCTTTACTATCTTTGTTTTGTAGAAACTTGTGAAAGCACTCTCGCTCTCTTTTGCCTTGGATTTTGGTCTATTGGGATTAAAACCATCAAAAAAGAACGAAAGGGGTTTTTCAAGTAATATTAAACTTGTATTTTTTCTATATTTGCTATGCCAACTTTGTCCATTGTATTAATAATATATTCAATTACTAGAAAAAAATGTAATATTGTTCATTTTGAAGGATTATAAATTGTTGTTATCTTGAAAAATCTTAAACATCGAGCCAATTTTACGTCAACTTTTAATTTACATACTAATGAAAGGTCATTGTTAAAATAGGCTATAAGTAATCCAAAACTCAAAGTGGTACAATTAGAAAGTGAATGGTGGATAAGCATTTTTGTGAATTAAATTTGGTGGTCGTTTAATAATAAAAAAGATTTAATATTAGAAAAAATATTTAGTCATTTTCTGATGAACTAGTGTTTGAGGGCCCGGCGTCGCTCGGACTCCTCTCACTATATTGATCATAATTCATATAAGAGGATTAATTATTCATTATAAATTATCTTATATGTTGAAGGCTAAAACATACATTTCAATGTTGATTTTTTTTTATACTTTATTGTTCATGGTTATTAGATTTGTTCAAGTGACATAGAAACTTTATGATACACCATCAAGTCCGATATCATCATCATTATGTCACAGTCGATTAGATGAGGTGTTATGTTTAAGTTTAAATACATTAATATTATTACTATTGATTATCTAATTTGTATAAAATATATACTTTCACTATATGCAAGTGTCACTTACGAATAATGTGATAAAGAAGGAAAGCAGTATTTATCATTAAATAATAGATTATATTGGATTTGATGAGAGATTATATCTAAAACTTAACTACATTTTTGTTACCTTAGGTACTTAATCTGTATATAGTCTATGTTTTCACTACATATGTACAAGTGCCATATAAATGTAATGTGAAGAAGAAGAGTAAATTATGAACTATTAAATCACTACATGGTATAATTGTTAATTTTATCAAAAACTTAATGGTATTTATGGGAGTACTAAGCGAAGTATAAATGTGAAAATAAAAAATGAACATATTATGTCACCTGAAAATTTGAAATACCTAGTTTTTAGGTTTTTATAGGAGTAACCAAGACTTTGTAAAATAATATAGAGAAATAAATGGTAGGTAAATATATAATTATTTTTTGAAAAAATAAAGACAAAAAGGAAATGATACTCCCTCTGTTTTAATTTAGTAGAGACATTTGTATTTTCACGCTTGCCAATACATATTTTGACCATGAATCTAATTACGCATGAGCAAAAATTATAAAGGATTTGATATTCAAAAGCTACACTTTAAGATGAATAAAATAAGATTCCACATGAGCAAAAAGTATATAATTAATATAGGATGATCAAAGAATATAATGTGAATAGTAACAAAAATCAAAATGTACCTATTAAATAAAAATAGAGGGAGTAATAATTAACAAATATAACTTTTCTATAAGTAAGTTACATATGTATAAATGATATGTAAATATGTAATTTTAGATAAAGGAATGATAGAATTAGCAAATGACCATTTTCTATAAGTAAGGGGTAATCTATGTAAAATAAAGAAAAGATTAAGGGTAGAAAAGGAATAAAGAAATTACTACAAGTTTTGACTATGTTGACCTTGTTCTTGTTCCCATTTTTATATAAGTAGAGGATATAAACTTCTCTTCTTGCCCCAAATTTTAACTCTGTTTAATCACTTTTGATTTAACATCTTGGACTACCTATTTGAGAGAAAAAGCTTCAATTACACAAAAAAAAATTGCATTAGTTTGTAAGAAAATTTATAGTTTGTTGAAATTTTGAATATTCAAAATTTTATGCAACAAACTATCAAAATTTCAAAATATTAGAATATTTTTGTTTACACCATAGACTCCAAATTTAAACAATTTCTCCTTATTAGTCATATTAGGGTCCTTTGTAAACCCACCAACATACCCTTTTTTACATTTCTATATTGTTAATTAACTCCAAAATTACATCGTCAAATATTGAAGGACGTTACTAGAGCGATGAAACGCAAATCCATAATAATAACAAGATATGAAAGTATTTCGTTTCTCTTCCCTTTCTTGTATCCATGTTAAGAGGGTGGAAATAGCTAAAATTGTTGCTCATATGTTGCATTTGGTATACTCTTATGATAATTGATATTGAAATATTGGTATATATCCCCCATGCAAACTTACTTTGGCGGAGCATGATTTATGCACTGAAATGCCCTAACGTTATTTTAATAAAGAATAGGTTAAACATTACAAAATATCATACTTAAATCTTTTCCCTTTAAAAGGGGTTTGTTAGCCTAAATAAATAATATAAGTAGAACAATATTTTCTCGAAAACACAGGCGAAGCTAATCTTGAAAATACATTAAAAACATTGTCTAATATCTATATTTGAGAATATTAGCGTGCCAGGTATAGACTATATTGTCAGTAAGATCGAAAATTTGGTCAAACTCAAAATAACTAGACCAACTGCTTGAAAGTAACATGACCTGGAGAATAAATAGTTGTTGTAAAGTTTGTAGTTAGGGATTGTGTTTTTACTAGATGTTTGGGAATTTTTTTGTGAATCAAAATCATTATATACCTAGATCATAATTTTTTTGTTACTATTTGTAAGCAATAAAATAATCTTATGATCCCTAGGTAAATTTTTGAAAAATTAGGGTTATATGATAACAAGAGTAAATAAGAAACCAAGCCTCAACAAAAAGGTGATCAAATTTAAGGAAATAGTAGGCACATGATAAAGAAATACAAAGTAAATAAAACAAATCCAATATTATCTTTTATCAAGAAAAGCACGAAGAAAATTCCCAAGTTGATAAGAAAGAATCAAAATCCTTTTTATGATTCACAAGAGATTTGGATTTTTAAACTAGAACCAATAGGACATTCCCAAATATTTTTCGAAAGTGTTGGGTTTCTAGTTATAATATATAACCCACTAGTGTTTATACATTAAATAAAACATGCATGAGCACTTATTTGGTTAGAATATATCAAATCATTTGTCTCTCACAAGAAGCTATTATTATTTTTACCAAGAAATTAGAAAAATGATACAAATGGTTATAATTTTCTGACGTCTCAAAATAATTAGTGTGAACTCGATTGATAGGGAACCTTTCCACTTGACCCTATCATGTCACAGGGCCAACAAAACTTTAGTGCCAAAATCATCTAAATATTCCAAACAAAAAAGAACAATTCATTAATTTTTTTTCTTTTCACCTCACAAGATATAATCCAAGTACTTACATTAAATCGTGTGAAGAAGAGAAATTAAAATTACAAAATTTAATATGCTTTCTATATTGTGGATCTAGCTGTAGGATCACCATATTTTATTATATGGTCCATAGGAATCACATTCTGATGACGAAAGTATATATGGCATATATCAAACTTTAACCAGTGGATCACCCGATAAGAATAGAATAGTTGAAGCGGACACACACTACACCAACATAATAGGTTAAAAAGAAGAATATTATAAGGAAATACCACTACCATTTACATCGAATAATATTAAAAGTCGCACAGCTACGCTGCCTGAAAGAATTACGGTCTCTCTAAAAAGGTACCCTAACCATTGTATTCTTTTCTATTTAGATGTACTCTTAGATAGCTACTTCTACTAGAATGTAGATCATAAAGTTGATTACAAGTAGATCGATCATGCATATAAAAAATATGAGTAAGACATATGGTAGACGGTATATAGGTATGCTTATGGTCAGGCCATATTAAAACATATAGGTTTTAACTTTAAAACAATAAGCGTTTAATTCAAAATCTTAATGTATAAGGTTTATTTTAACGTAAAAGTGGTTGGTGCTTAGACTCAAAACCTAGGTATACCTTAAAATTCCATGCGATAATCTATCCATATACTTATAGTTTACCTGTGTCGTCACCTAAGTCTTTTAAATAATTAACAAACAAATTATCTAATTCCATTTTAGGTGGCATTACTATTATATTTTCAATGCCGAAACGTTGTGCTCTGATCCAAACAAAGGCTTGATCGACTTTGTTTTAATTTGTGGTAGGAGAAAATAAGTTAAAGATGGCCAACATCCAAGAATATGCCGCAGTCAAGATTAACTTCAGTGACAATGTTCAAGCCACGCTGAATGTTGTGCTGATCAACGGTGATGGAGAAGACCCTGCTGATGTTTATGGAACTATCACTGGTCGCTTTGGCATCGGTTCTGAGTTCTAACTTTTTAATAGGCAGTGTGATCAGTATATTCCAGTAAGGCCTGGGCAAAACATTCCATTGAGTATGCCAGTGGTGGATGTGCCTTCTTCCGCCACTGCCCTCGAGATAACAGCACTGCTTATGGATTATGATACCATTTCCTCCGACGATGAAATTGCAAACTGTACCGCTGTCTTTCCCGTCCGAGCTGCTGGTGAAAAGGATGAGAGACCCATTAATGGAAGGTATGGAGAAATCAGGGTCAACGTAGTTTGGGGTTGAAGCTTCATTCCCGCCAATCATCCAATCACGGTGCAATACTACTAAATAGACGCATAACTAAATAAAACTCTTTCACTACTGTTCATGTTGCATATGCGCTCATGTACTATTTAAATTGGATAGTGAAATAATATGTTTTTACTTACTTAATTGGATAGATTCATATTGGCGTTTATCATTCTGCTGCTAATTGCAATACCCTTATTGCTGATCGTGCCAACGACAAGTTTAAAAAGCGTCTATCTAATTATGTCACAATAGTTTCAGATATAGAATATTATGTATATATTCTACATCAATCCTCTAAATAAACTTTCTATGGTTGTCCTCCACGACTTAAGACGATCTAGGGTTTTTTAAGGCAATCAGAAATATACGCGAAAGTTAAATGGACGTTTTTATAGTTATGATTTTTTTTCTTAATTTATCTACCTTTACAATTGGATTTTACCCTATCTTAACTTTGGAATTTTACATCTATCTAATTTAAGTGGGATGTAAATTGTAACTTAGTCGTCAATATAGTGTCCTTGATACGTCGGACTTCAATTATACGAGGTGCACCAAAAAAACTCAAAATTACAGCAATTAATCTTAATTTAAAGCAATTGAAATCCTTACTTGTTTTACTTTTGCATTAGGCACTATATCAATAGTAAAGGAAGAGTCCCTTAAAGATTTTCCAGCTTGAAGTGTTTACTTCCAAAAATCTATAATGCTATTGATTTCTACACCTACATCTTCTAATCCGAATAAGCGAAACATAATCTTATATATATTCTTACGCTTTTGCTTTGGGCTATCTATGGCACATACATTTTCCAACCTAACCATTTATTCCTATAGGAGATAAGATACTCATTCTCGTAATTCTTTTTCTTAAATAAACCACGCATATCACACATTCACTCTCTTTACTATCGTTGTTTTATAGAAACTTGTGAAAGCACTCTCGCTCTCTTTTGCCTTGGATTTTGGTCTATTGGGACTAAAACCATCAGAAAAGAACGAAAGGGGTTTTTCAAGGAATATCAAACTTGTAGTTTTTCTACATTTGCTATGCCAACTTTGACCATTGTATTAATAATATATACAATTACTAGCAAAAATGTAACATCGTTCATTTTGAAGGATTGTAAATTGTTGTTATCTCTAAAAATCTTAAACATCGGGCCAATTTTTACATTTATTTTTAATTTACATACTAATGAAAGGTCATTGTCAAAATAGGCTATAAGTAATTTAAAACTCAAAGTGGTACAATTAGAAAGTGAATGGTGGATAAGCATTTTGGTTAATTAAATTTGGTGGTCGTTTAATAATAAAAAATCTTTAATATTAGAAAAATTATTTAGTCATTTTTTGATGAATATAAGCTTATCTTCCTGGCCCAAATTTTAACTCTGTTTAATCACTTTTGATTTAACATCTTGGACTACCTATTTGAAAGAAAATGCTTCAAAATCGCATTCGTTTGTAAGAAAATTTATAGTTTGTTGAAATTTTGAATATTAAAAGTTTTATGCAACAAACTATAAAAATTTCAAAACATTAGAATCTTTTTGTTTAAACCATAGACTCCAATTTAAAATGTATCTCCTTATTAATCATATTAGGATCCTTTGTAAACCCACCAACATACCCTTTTTTACATTTTTATATTGTTAATTTACTCCCAAACTATATCGTCTTATATTGAAGGACGTTACTAGAGCGATGAAACGCAAATCCGTAATAATGACAAGAGATGAAAGTATTTCGTTTCTCTTCCCTTTCTTGTATCCATGTTAAGAGGGTGGAAATAGCTAAAATTGTTGCTCATATGTTGCGTTGGTATACTCTTAAGATAATTGATATTGAAATATTGGAATATATCCCCCACACATACTTACTTTTGCGGAGCATGATTTATGCACTGAAATCCCCTAACGTTATTTGAATAAAGAATAGGTTAAACATTACACAATATCATACTCAAATCTATTCCCTTTAAAAGGGATTTGTTAACCTAAATAAATAATATAAGTACAATAATATTTTCTCGAAAACACAGGCGAAGCTAATCTTGAAAATACATATAAAATATTGTCTAATATCTTTAGTTGAGAATATTAGCGTGCCAGGTATAGACTACATTGTCAGTAAGATCGAAATTTGGTCAAACTCAGAATAACTAGACCAACTGTTTGAAAGTAACATGAGCTAGAAGAATAAATAGTTGTTGTAAAGTTTGTAGTTAGGGAATGTGTTTTTACTAGATGTTTGGGAATTTTTTAGTGAACCAAAATCATTATATGCCTAGATCATAATTTTTTTGTTACTATTTGAAAGCAATAAAATAATCTTATGATCACTAGGTAAATTGTTTGAAAAATTAGAGACATATGATAACAAAAGTAAATAAGAAACCAAGCCTCAACGAAAAGGTGATTTAAGATAATAGTAGGCACATGATAAAGAAATACAAAATAAATAAAACAAATCCAATATTATCTTTTATCAAGAAAAGCACGAAGAAAATTCCCAAGTTGATATGAAAGAATCAAAATCCTTTTGATGATTCACAAAAGATTTGAAGTATTCAACTTGAATCAATATGACATTCCCAAATATTTTTCGAAAGTGTTTATACACTAAATAAATCATGCATGAGCACTTATTTGGTTAGGATATATCAAATCATTTGTCTCCCACAAGAAGCTATTATTATTTTTGCGCAACAAGAATTTAGAAAAATAATACAAATGGTTATAATTTTCTGACGTCTCAAAATAATTAGTGTGAGCTCGTCTGATAGCGAACCTTTCCACTTGATCCTATCATGTCACAGGGCCACTAAAACTTTAGTGCCAAAATCATCTAAATATTCCAAACAAAAAAGAATAATTCATTAATTTTTTTTCCTTTCACCTCACAAGATATGATCCATGTACTTACATTAAATCGTGTGAAGAAGAGAAATTGAAATTACAAAATTTAATATGCTTTATATATTGTGGATCTAACTGTAGGATCATCATATTTTATTATATGGTCCACAGGAATCACATTCGAAAGTATATATGGCATATATCAAACTTTAACTAGTGATCACCCAATCAGAATAGAATAGTTGAAGCCGACACACACTACACCAACATAATAGGTTAAATAGAAGAATATTATGAGGAAATACCACTACCATTTACATCGAATAATATTAAAAGTCGCACATACGCTGCCTAAAAGAATTAGGGTCTCTATAAAAAGGTGCCCTAACCATTGTATTCTTTGCAAGTGAGATAGTTGGAGTGCATTGAAGAAGTAGCGTGAGATACTTAAGGTAAGTTCTTTTCCGATCATCTTAATATACACAATTGCTCATGCACTTGTAATATGTATTTGTTAATATATATATTTTCTATTTAGATGTACTCCTAGATAGCTACTTCTACTAGAATGTAGATAATAAAGTTGATTACAAGTAGATTGATCATGCATATGAAAAATACGAGTAAGTCATATGGTAGACGGTATATAGGTATGCTTATGGTCAGGCCATATTAAAACATATAGGTTTTAACTTTAAAACAATAAGAGTTTAACTCAAAATCTTAATGTATAAGGTTTATTTTAACGTAAAAGTGGTTGGTGCTTAAACTCAAAACCTAGGTATACCTTAAAATTCCATGCGATAATCTATCCATATACTTATAGTTTACCTGTGTCACCTAAGTCTTTTAAATAATTAACAAACAAATTATCTAATTTAATTTTAGGTGGCATTACTATTATATTTTCAATGCCGAAACGTTGTTATCTGATCCAAACAAAGGCTTGATCGACTTTGTTTTAATTTGTGGTAGGAGAAAATAAGTTAAAGATGGCCAACATCCAAGAATATGCCGCAGTCAAGATTAACTTCAGTGACAATGTTCAAGCCACGCTGAATGTTGTGCTGATCAACGGTGATGGAGAAGACCCTGCTGATGTTTATGGAACTATCACTGGTCGCTTTGGCATCGGTTCTCAGTTCCAACTTTTTAATAGGCAGCGTGATCAGTATATTCCAGTAAGGCCTGGGCAAAACATTCCATTGAGTATGCCAGTGGTGGATGTGCCTTCTTCCGCCACTGCCCTCGAGATAACAGCACTGCTTATGGATTATGATACCATTTCCTCCGACGATGAAATTGCAAACGGTACCGCTGTCTTTCCCGTCCGAGCTGCTGGTGAAAAGGATGAGAGACCCATTAATGGAAGGTATGGAGAAATCAAGGTCAACGTAGTTTGGGGTTGAAGCTTCATTCCAGCCAATCATCCAATCACGGTGCAATACTACTAAATAGACGCATAACTAAATAAAACTCTTTCACTACTGTTCATGTTGCATATGCGCTCATGTACTATTTAAATTGGATAGTGAAATAATATGTTTTTACTTACTTAATTGGATAGATTCATATTGGCGTTTTTCATTCTGCTGCTAATTGCAATACCCTTATTGCTAATCGTGCCAACGACAAGTTTAAAAAACGTCTATCTAATTATGCCACAATAGTTTCAGATATAGAATATTATGTATATATGCTACATCAATCCTCTAAATAAACTTTCTAAGGTTGTCCTCCACGACTTAAGACGATCTAGGGTTTTTTTTAAGGCAATCAGAAATATACGTGAAAGTTAAATGGACGTTTTTACAGTGATGATTTTTTTTTCTTAATTTTTCTACCTTTACAATTGTATTTTACCCCATCTTAACTTTGGAATTTTACACCTATCTAATTTAAGTGGGATGTAAATTGTAACTTCATTGTCAATATAGTTTCCTTGATACGTCGGACTTCAATTATACGAGGTGCACCAAAAAAACTCAAAATTACAGCAATTAATCTTAATTTAAAGCATTTGAGATCATTACTTGTTCTACTTTTGCATTAGGCACTATATCAATACTAAAGGAAGAGTCCCTTAAAGATTTTCCGGCTTGAAGTGTTTACTTCCAAAAATCTATAATGCTATTGATTTCTACACCTACATCTTCTAATCCGAATAAGCGAAAAATAATCTTATATATATTCTTACGGTTTTGCGTTGGGCTATCTATGGCACATACATTTTCCAACCTAACCATTTATTCCTATAGGAGATAAGATACTCATTCTCGTAATTCTTTTTCTTAAATAAACCTTGCATGTCACACATTCACTCTCTTTACTATCGTTGTTTTATAGAAACTTGTGAAAGCACTCTCGCTCTCTTTTGCCTTGGATTTTGGTCTATTGGGACTAAAACCATCAGAAAAGAACGAAAGGAGTTTTTCAAGGAATATCAAACTTGTAGTTTTTCTACATTTGCTATGCCAACTTTGACCATTGTATTAATAATATATACAATTACTAGATAAAATGTAACATCGGTCATTTTGAAGGATTGTAAATTGTTGTTATCTCTAAAAATCTTAAACATCGGGCCAATTTTACATTTATTTTTAATTTACATACTAATGAAAGGTCATTGTTAAAATAGGCTATACGTAATCCAAAACTCAAAGTGGTACAATTAGAAAGTGAATGGTGGATAAGCATTTTGGTGAATTAAATTTGGTGGTCGTTTAATAATAAAAAAGCTTTAATATTAGAATAATTATTTAGTCATTTTTTGATGAATATAAGCTTATCTTCCTGGCCCAAATTTTAACTCTGTTTAATCACTTTTGATTTAACATCTTGGACTACCTATTTGAAAGAAAATGCTTCAAAATCGCATTCGTTTGTAAGAAAATTTATAGTTTGTTGAAATTTTGAATATTAAAAGTTTTATGCAACAAACTATAAAAATTTCAAAACATTAGAATCTTTTTGTTTAAACCATAGACTCCAATTTAAAATGTATCTCCTTATTAATCATATTAGGATCCTTTGTAAACCCACCAACATACCCTTTTTTACATTTTTATATTGTTCATTTACTCCCAAACTACATCGTCTTATATTGAAGGACGTTACTAGAGCGATGAAACGCAAATCCGTAATAATGACAAGAGATGAAAGTATTTCGTTTCTCTTCCCTTTCTTGTATCCATGTTAAGAGGGTGGAAATAGCTAAAATTGTTGCTCATATGTTGCGTTGGTATACTCTTAAGATAATTGATATTGAAATATTGGAATATATCCCCCACACATACTTACTTTTGCGGAGCATGATTTATGCACTGAAATCCCCTAACGTTATTTGAATAAAGAATAGGTTAAACATTACACAATATCATACTCAAATCTATTCCCTTTAAAAGGGATTTGTTAACCTAAATAAATAATATAAGTACAATAATATTTTCTCGAAAACACAGGCGAAGCTAATCTTGAAAATACATATAAAATATTGTCTAATATCTTTAGTTGAGAATATTAGCGTGCCAGGTATAGACTACATTGTCAGTAAGATCGAAATTTGGTCAAACTCAGAATAACTAGACCAACTGTTTGAAAGTAACATGAGCTAGAAGAATAAATAGTTGTTGTAAAGTTTGTAGTTAGGGAATGTGTTTTTACTAGATGTTTGGGAATTTTTTAGTGAACCAAAATCATTATATGCCTAGATCATAATTTTTTTGTTACTATTTGAAAGCAATAAAATAATCTTATGATCACTAGGTAAATTGTTTGAAAAATTAGAGACATATGATAACAAAAGTAAATAAGAAACCAAGCCTCAACGAAAAGGTGATTTAAGATAATAGTAGGCACATGATAAAGAAATACAAAATAAATAAAACAAATCCAATATTATCTTTTATCAAGAAAAGCACGAAGAAAATTCCCAAGTTGATATGAAAGAATCAAAATCCTTTTGATGATTTACAAAAGATTTGAAGTATTCAACTTGAATCAATATGACATTCCCAAATATTTTTCGAAAGTGTTTATACACTAAATAAATCATGCATGAGCACTTATTTGGTTAGGATATATCAAATCATTTGTCTCCCACAAGAAGCTATTATTATTTTTGCGCAACAAGAATTTAGAAAAATAATACAAATGGTTATAATTTTCTGACGTCTCAAAATAATTAGTGTGAGCTCGTCTGATAGCGAACCTTTCCACTTGATCCTATCATGTCACAGGGCCACTAAAACTTTAGTGCCAAAATCATCTAAATATTCCAAACAAAAAAGAATAATTCATTAATTTTTTTTCCTTTCACCTCACAAGATATGATCCATGTACTTACATTAAATCGTGTGAAGAAGAGAAATTGAAATTACAAAATTTAATATGCTTTCTATATTGTGGATCTAACTGTAGGATCATCATATTTTATTATATGGTCCACAGGAATCACATTCGAAAGTATATATGGCATATATCAAACTTTAACTAGTGATCACCCAATCAGAATAGAATAGTTGAAGCCGACACACACTACACCAACATAATAGGTTAAATAGAAGAATATTATGAGGAAATACCACTACCATTTACATCGAATAATATTAAAAGTCGCACATACGCTGCCTAAAAGAATTAGGGTCTCTATAAAAAGGTGCCCTAACCATTGTATTCTTTGCAAGTGAGATAGTTGGAGTGCATTGAAGAAGTAGCGTGAGATACTTAAGGTAAGTTCTTTTCCGATCATCTTAATATACACAATTGCTCATGCACTTGTAATATGTATTTGTTAATATATATATTTTCTATTTAGATGTACTCCTAGATAGCTACTTCTACTAGAATGTAGATAATAAAGTTGATTACAAGTAGATTGATCATGCATATGAAAAATACGAGTAAGTCATATGGTAGACGGTATATAGGTATGCTTATGGTCAGGCCATATTAAAACATATAGGTTTTAACTTTAAAACAATAAGAGTTTAACTCAAAATCTTAATGTATAAGGTTTATTTTAACGTAAAAGTGGTTGGTGCTTAAACTCAAAACCTAGGTATACCTTAAAATTCCATGCGATAATCTATCCATATACTTATAGTTTACCTGTGTCACCTAAGTCTTTTAAATAATTAACAAAAAAATTATCTAATTTAATTTTAGGTGGCATTACTATTATATTTTCAATGCCGAAACGTTGTTATCTGATCCAAACAAAGGCTTGATCGACTTTGTTTTAATTTGTGGTAGGAGAAAATAAGTTAAAGATGGCCAACAACCAAGAATATGCCGCAGTCAAGATTAACTTCAGTGACAATGTTCAAGCCACGCTGAATGTTGTGCTGATCAACGGTGATGGAGAAGACCCTGCTGATGTTTATGGAACTATCACTGGTCGCTTTGGCATCGGTTCTCAGTTCCAACTTTTTAATAGGCAGCGTGATCAGTATATTCCAGTAAGGCCTGGGCAAAACATTCCATTGAGTATGCCAGTGGTGGATGTGCCTTCTTCCGCCACTGCCCTCGAGATAACAGCACTGCTTATGGATTATGATACCATTTCCTCCGACGATGAAATTGCAAACGGTACCGCTGTCTTTCCCGTCCGAGCTGCTGGTGAAAAGGATGAGAGACCCATTAATGGAAGGTATGGAGAAATCAAGGTCAACGTAGTTTGGGGTTGAAGCTTCATTCCAGCCAATCATCCAATCACGGTGCAATACTACTAAATAGACGCATAACTAAATAAAACTCTTTCACTACTGTTCATGTTGCATATGCGCTCATGTACTATTTAAATTGGATAGTGAAATAATATGTTTTTACTTACTTAATTGGATAGATTCATATTGGCGTTTTTCATTCTGCTGCTAATTGCAATACCCTTATTGCTAATCGTGCCAACGACAAGTTTAAAAAACGTCTATCTAATTATGCCACAATAGTTTCAGATATAGAATATTATGTATATATGCTACATCAATCCTCTAAATAAACTTTCTAAGGTTGTCCTCCACGACTTAAGACGATCTAGGGTTTTTTTTAAGGCAATCAGAAATATACGCGAAAGTTAAATGGACGTTTTTACAGTGATGATTTTTTTTTCTTAATTTTTCTACCTTTACAATTGTATTTTACCCCATCTTAACTTTGGAATTTTACACCTATCTAATTTAAGTGGGATGTAAATTGTAACTTCATTGCCAATATAGTTTCCTTGATACGTCGGACTTCAATTATACGAGGTGCACCAAAATAACTCAAAATTACAGCAATTAATCTTAATTTAAAGCATTTGAGATCATTACTTGTTCTACTTTTGCATTAGGCACTATATCAATACTAAAGGAAGAGTCCCTTAAAGATTTTCCGGCTTGAAGTGTTTACTTCCAAAAATCTATAATGCTATTGATTTCTACACCTACATCTTCTAATCCGAATAAGCGAAAAATAATCTTATATATATTCTTACGGTTTTGCGTTGGGCTATCTATGGCACATACATTTTCCAACCTAACCATTTATTCCTATAGGAGATAAGATACTCATTCTCGTAATTCTTTTTCTTAAATAAACCTTGCATGTCACACATTCACTCTCTTTACTATCGTTGTTTTATAGAAACTTGTGAAAGCACTCTCACTCTCTTTTGCCTTGGATTTTGGTCTATTGGGACTAAAACCATCAGAAAAGAACGAAAGGGGTTTTTCAAGGAATATCAAACTTGTAGTTTTTCTACATTTGCTATGCCAACTTTGACCATTGTATTAATAATATATACAATTACTAGCAAAAATGTAACATCGTTCATTTTGAAGGATTGTAAATTGTTGTTATCTCTAAAAATCTTAAACATCGGGCCAATTTTACATTTATTTTTAATTTACATACTAATGAAAGGTCATTGTTAAAATAGGCTATACGTAATCCAAAACTCAAAGTGGTACAATTAGAAAGTGAATGGTGGATAAGCATTTTGGTGAATTAAATTTGGTGGTCGTTTAATAATAAAAAAGCTTTAATATTAGAATAATTATTTAGTCATTTTTTGATGAATATAAGCTTATCTTCCTGGCCCAAATTTTAACTCTGTTTAATCACTTTTGATTTAACATCTTGGACTACCTATTTGAAAGAAAATGCTTCAAAATCGCATTAGTTTGTAAGAAAATTTATAGTTTGTTGAAATTTTGAATATTAAAAGTTTTATGCAACAAACTATCAAAATTTCAAAACATTAGAATCTTTTTGTTTAAACCATAGACTCCAATTTAAAATGTATCTCCTTATTAATCATATTAGGATCCTTTGTAAACCCACCAACATACCCTTTTTTACATTTTTATATTGTTCATTTACTCCCAAACTACATCGTCTTATATTGAAGGACGTTACTAGAGCGATGAAACGCAAATCCGTAATAATGACAAGAGATGA
The DNA here is from genome assembly GCA_947645195.1 of Patellifolia procumbens. Classification (NCBI taxonomy): domain Eukaryota; kingdom Viridiplantae; phylum Streptophyta; class Magnoliopsida; order Caryophyllales; family Amaranthaceae; genus Patellifolia; species Patellifolia procumbens. The sequence continues at coordinate 6,777,965 of CANSGD010000972.1, forward strand.
AAGTATTTCGTTTCTCTTCCCTTTCTTGTATCCATGTTAAGAGGGTGGAAATAGCTAAAATTGTTGCTCATATGTTGCGTTGGTATACTCTTAAGATAATTGATATTGAAATATTGGAATATATCCCCCACACATACTTACTTTTGCGGAGCATGATTTATGCACTGAAATCCCCTAACGTTATTTGAATAAAGAATAGGTTAAACATTACACAATATCATACTCAAATCTATTCCCTTTAAAAGGGATTTGTTAACCTAAATAAATAATATAAGTACAATAATATTTTCTCGAAAACACAGGCGAAGCTAATCTTGAAAATACATATAAAATATTGTCTAATATCTTTAGTTGAGAATATTAGCGTGCCAGGTATAGACTACATTGTCAGTAAGATCGAAATTTGGTCAAACTCAGAATAACTAGACCAACTGTTTGAAAGTAACATGAGCTAGAAGAATAAATAGTTGTTGTAAAGTTTGTAGTTAGGGAATGTGTTTTTACTAGATGTTTGGGAATTTTTTAGTGAACCAAAATCATTATATGCCTAGATCATAATTTTTTTGTTACTATTTGAAAGCAATAAAATAATCTTATGATCACTAGGTAAATTGTTTGAAAAATTAGAGACATATGATAACAAAAGTAAATAAGAAACCAAGCCTCAACGAAAAGGTGATTTAAGATAATAGTAGGCACATGATAAAGAAATACAAAATAAATAAAACAAATCCAATATTATCTTTTATCAAGAAAAGCACGAAGAAAATTCCCAAGTTGATATGAAAGAATCAAAATCCTTTTGATGATTCACAAAAGATTTGAAGTATTCAACTTGAATCAATATGACATTCCCAAATATTTTTCGAAAGTGTTTATACACTAAATAAATCATGCATGAGCACTTATTTGGTTAGGATATATCAAATCATTTGTCTCCCACAAGAAGCTATTATTATTTTTGCGCAACAAGAATTTAGAAAAATAATACAAATGGTTATAATTTTCTGACGTCTCAAAATAATTAGTGTGAGCTCGTCTGATAGCGAACCTTTCCACTTGATCCTATCATGTCACAGGGCCACTAAAACTTTAGTGCCAAAATCATCTAAATATTCCAAACAAAAAAGAATAATTCATTAATTTTTTTCCTTTCACCTCACAAGATATGATCCATGTACTTACATTAAATCGTGTGAAGAAGAGAAATTGAAATTACAAAATTTAATATGCTTTATATATTGTGGATCTAACTGTAGGATCATCATATTTTATTATATGGTCCACAGGAATCACATTCGAAAGTATATATGGCATATATCAAACTTTAACTAGTGATCACCCAATCAGAATAGAATAGTTGAAGCCGACACACACTACACCAACATAATAGGTTAAATAGAAGAATATTATGAGGAAATACCACTACCATTTACATCGAATAATATTAAAAGTCGCACATACGCTGCCTAAAAGAATTAGGGTCTCTATAAAAAGGTGCCCTAACCATTGTATTCTTTGCAAGTGAGATAGTTGGAGTGCATTGAAGAAGTAGCGTGAGATACTTAAGGTAAGTTCTTTTCCGATCATCTTAATATACACAATTGCTCATGCACTTGTAATATGTATTTGTTAATATATATATTTTCTATTTAGATGTACTCCTAGATAGCTACTTCTACTAGAATGTAGATAATAAAGTTGATTACAAGTAGATTGATCATGCATATGAAAAATACGAGTAAGTCATATGGTAGACGGTATATAGGTATGCTTATGGTCAGGCCATATTAAAACATATAGGTTTTAACTTTAAAACAATAAGAGTTTAACTCAAAATCTTAATGTATAAGGTTTATTTTAACGTAAAAGTGGTTGGTGCTTAAACTCAAAACCTAGGTATACCTTAAAATTCCATGCGATAATCTATCCATATACTTATAGTTTACCTGTGTCACCTAAGTCTTTTAAATAATTAACAAAAAAATTATCTAATTTAATTTTAGGTGGCATTACTATTATATTTTCAATGCCGAAACGTTGTTATCTGATCCAAACAAAGGCTTGATCGACTTTGTTTTAATTTGTGGTAGGAGAAAATAAGTTAAAGATGGCCAACAACCAAGAATATGCCGCAGTCAAGATTAACTTCAGTGACAATGTTCAAGCCACGCTGAATGTTGTGCTGATCAACGGTGATGGAGAAGACCCTGCTGATGTTTATGGAACTATCACTGGTCGCTTTGGCATCGGTTCTCAGTTCCAACTTTTTAATAGGCAGCGTGATCAGTATATTCCAGTAAGGCCTGGGCAAAACATTCCATTGAGTATGCCAGTGGTGGATGTGCCTTCTTCCGCCACTGCCCTCGAGATAACAGCACTGCTTATGGATTATGATACCATTTCCTCCGACGATGAAATTGCAAACGGTACCGCTGTCTTTCCCGTCCGAGCTGCTGGTGAAAAGGATGAGAGACCCATTAATGGAAGGTATGGAGAAATCAAGGTCAACGTAGTTTGGGGTTGAAGCTTCATTCCAGCCAATCATCCAATCACGGTGCAATACTACTAAATAGACGCATAACTAAATAAAACTCTTTCACTACTGTTCATGTTGCATATGCGCTCATGTACTATTTAAATTGGATAGTGAAATAATATGTTTTTACTTACTTAATTGGATAGATTCATATTGGCGTTTTTCATTCTGCTGCTAATTGCAATACCCTTATTGCTAATCGTGCCAACGACAAGTTTAAAAAACGTCTATCTAATTATGCCACAATATTTTCAGATATAGAATATTATGTATATATGATACATCAATCCTCTAAATAAACTTTCTAAGGTTGTCCTCCACGACTTAAGACGATCTAGGGTTTTTTTTAAGGCAATCAGAAATATACGCGAAAGTTAAATGGACGTTTTTACAGTGATGATTTTTTTTTCTTAATTTTTCTACCTTTACAATTGTATTTTACCCCATCTTAACTTTGGAATTTTACACCTATCTAATTTAAGTGGGATGTAAATTGTAGCTTCATTGTCAATATAGTTTCCTTGATACGTCGGACTTCAATTATACGAGGTGCACCAAAAAAACTCAAAATTACAGCAATTAATCTTAATTTAAAGCATTTGAGATCATTACTTGTTCTACTTTTGCATTAGGCACTATATCAATACTAAAGGAAGAGTCACTTAAAGATTTTCCGGCTTGAAGTGTTTACTTCCAAAAATCTATAATGCTATTGATCTCTACACCTACATCTTCTAATCCGAATAAGCGAAACATAATCTTATATATATTCTTACGCTCATGCGTTGTTCTATCTATGGCACATACATTTTCCAACCTAACCATTTATTCCTATCGAATATAAGATACTCATTCTCTTAATTCTTTTTCTTAAATAAACCTCGCATGTCACACATTCACTCTCTTTACTATCTTTGTTTTATAGAAACTTGTGAAAGCAGTCTCACTCTCTTTTGCCTTGGATTTTGGTCTATTGGGACTATAACCATCAAAAAAGAACGAAAGGGGTTTTTCAAGGAATATCAAACTTGTAGTTTTTCTACATTTGCTATGCCAACTTTGACCATTGTATTAATAATATATACAATTACTAGCAAAAATGTAATATCGTTCATTTTGAAGGATTGTAAATTGTTGTTATCTCTAAAAATCTTAAACATCGAGCCAATTTTATATTAATTTTTAAATTACATACTAATGATAGGTCATTGTTAAAATAGGCTATAAGTAATCCAAAACTCAAAGTGGTACAATTAGAAAGTGAATGGTGGATAAGCATTTTAGTGAATTAAATTTGGTGGTCATTTAATAATAAAAATGCTTTAATATTAGAAAAATTACTTAGTCATTTTTGGATGAATATAAGCTTCTCTTCCTGCCCAAAATTTTAACACTATTTAATCACTTTTGATTTAACATCTTGGACTACATATTTGAAAGCAAATGCTTCAATTACATAAGAAAACAATCGCATTCGTTTGTAAGAAAATTTATAGTTTGTTGAAATTTTGAAAATTAAAAGTTTTATGCAACAAACTACGAAAATTTCAAAACATTAGAATATTTTTGTTTAAACCTTAGACTCTAAATGTAAAATGTATCTCCTAAATAATTATATTATGATCTTTTGTAAACCCACCAAAATACCCTTTTTTTATATTTATATTGTTAACTTCAAAACCACATCTAATATTTGAAGGGCGTTACTAGAGCGATGAAACACGAATCCGTAATAATGACAAGATATGAAAGTATTTCTTTTCTCTTCCTTTTCTTGTATCCATGTTAATAGGTGGAAAACATCTAAAATTGTTGCTCATATGCTACGTTTAGTATACTCTTATTATAAAATTTTTGTTTACCTTTTGGTTGATGATAAGCCCCAATTTTCCTTACTTTCTAGGAAAAATTGTTTTAAATAAGTCAACATTTGCTCCGTCTTCTAATATTAAGTCAACCTATTCGAAATCCCAGAATAAGTAAACGTTGTTGCTCACTTGAATTGAAACAAGTCAAATTACCATTCACCTAATTGACCGATAATTAAAAAAAATTATCTCCCAAATGACCTTTGACCCATCTTCTCCCTCTTCGACTATTCAGCTTCGTCACTCCAAGACACTCACTGAAACACTCTTTGCCATTAAAGAATCTAAACTGAGAGCTCCAATACCACTGACCAGAATGTATAACGCTACAAGCCTACAACAAGTACATTTTACAAGTGATCAAATCTCAACTGAACACTTTCCAGACTTTGAGAAAACAAAGGTGGTAGAATTGCATTATTATATCATCAGATATACCCAATTTCTAGTGTTTCTCCCTGCTCCACATGTAGACATTACAATTTCTCCAGATTTGAAATTGTATGAATGTCAAGGCACCATAGACCATGACTTCGCAAATCAAGTTCAATGTTTTAATACTCCAATTGTTCTTCAGAAAAATTAGGAATCCTGTAAATTGTGTTTTTCATATTCTAGCGACTAACTTCACACAGCTCAAACCATAGTCCATCACATAACATGAATAACGAACCATAAAATAAAAAAAAGTCAATGAACTACGCAAATTTCTGAATTAAACACAAAACAAAGCGATTGATTAATCAAAAGATACAAGTAAAAAAACCTGGTGAATTTTAAAATCTGATGAGAATTCAAATTTTGTAAGTGAAAAAGAAAAAGGGGGGAAACGAATGCAGCTTATGAAGTGCCGCCGAGAATCCGCAACAACGAACAATACCTAGTTTCCAACGGCTTCGATGAGGACGGGAACAGTAAAAATGACGACAAAATTGCCGGCGGCAAGCTAGTGGACGGAAACTTTCAGACATAGCAAAGCAAAACAATTGAGAAGAAAAAATTTTGAGTGGGAAAGGGATGAAGGAAATGAAGTTTTATCAATGGAGGAGGAAAGGAAGAATAAGAAGGAAATGGGAGGAAGAAAACAAAAGTCCAAAGGTCAAACCTTTACAAAGCTTCAATGCACCTTTTTTACCGGAAGCTACCTGTTTTAGTAGGTTATATTTTTTTTGACTTGTTTAAATTCAAGTAAGTAACAAAGTTTACTTATTCTGGGATTTTCAATAAGTTGGCTTAATATTAGAAGACAGAACAAATGTTAACTTATCTAAAATAATTTTTCCTACTTTCTACTAGTTTTCTGATTATATGGTGAATAAAAATCCATTTTCTCTCAATTTGAAAGTTCTTCTACCCAATTGTTGGGTTTTATCTACCAATATATTGGTTTTTATCTCTCTCCTTGTGAGGGTTTTGGTGACGTTCTTTAGTTTTGCCAAAATCGATTTGTTAATGAAGATTTGTGTTGTGTCGCGGCAGAGGTCATTTCTACATCTACAAACTATTGTATCAGATTCAATTCAATTTGAAGACTACAACGAATCGGAAGACCCCAACGTAGAAGGCTGTATGAAACAGCGATGTAAAAGAGGGTATTCATCAGTGTCAGATCTCATCTACAACGATCATGGTTTTGTCAAAGTAGAATTTTATTTGATCCAAATTATTTATTAGTTAGTTCTAACTTCTATTGTAGATGTCGTATAACTCTTTAATTAATGAATTAATTTTACCTTCAAAAAAATAAACTCGTGAAACCACTCTCGCTCTCTTTTGCCTTGGATTTTGGTCTATAGGGACTAAAACCATAAAAAAAGAACGAAAGGAGGTTTCTAAGGAATATCGAACTTGTAGTTTTTCTACATTTGCCTATGCCAACTTTAACCATTGTATTAATAAAATTCAGTTACTAGCACAAATGTAATATCTTTCATTTTTAAGGATTATAAATTGTTGATATCTTGAAAAATTTTATACATCGAGGCAATTTTATATTAACTTTTAATTTACATACTAATAAAAGCTCATAGTCAAGATAGGCTATAAATAATGCAAAACTCAAAGTGGTACAATTAGAAAGTGAATGTTGGATAAGCATTTTTGTGAATTACTCCCTCTGTCCCCCAAAGGATTTCCCATTTGCTTTTTGCACGGTCTCCAATGCACATCTTTGACCGCTTATATCTCCTATTATTTATTAATAAAAATGATAAAATGTTGATATTTTGAATGTACCTATTAATACAAATCTAACAAGATCACCTATGACAATTATTTATATTATATATTAGTTATAATTTATGGTCAAAGTTTACAAAGTTTGACTTCAAGAAAAGCAAATGGGAAATCCTTTGGGGGACGGAGGGAGTATAAATTTGTTGGTCGTTTAATAATAAAAAAGCTTCAATATTGGAAAAATTATTATTTATTTTTCGATCAATATAAGCTTTTCTTTTCCCCCAAATTTTAACTCTTTTTAATCATTTTTTATTTAACATCTTGGACTCCTTATTTGAGAGAAAAAGCTTCGATTACACAAGAAAACAATCGCATTCGTTTGTAAGAAAATTTTATAGTTTGTTCAAATTTTGAATAAAGGAAAACTTTATGAAACAAACTATTAAAATTTGAAAATAGTAGAATCTTTTTTGTTTAAACCTTAGACTCCAAATTTAAAATGTATCTTCTTTTTGTTTAAACCTTAGACTCCAAATTTAAAATGTATCTCCTTAATAATTATATTATGATCTTTTGTAAACCCACCAAAATACCCTTTTTTTTCACATTTATATTGTTAACTCCAAAACCACATCTAATATTTGAAGGGTGTTACTAGAGCGATGAAACGCGAATCCGTAATAATGACAAGATATGAAAGTATTTCATTTCTCTTCCTTTTCTTGTATCCATGTTGAGAGGTGGAAAATAGCTAAAATTGTTGCTCATATGCTACGTTTAGTATACTCTTATTATAATTGATATTGAAATATTGGAATATATCCCCCCATGCGTACTTCCTTTGGCGGAGCATGATTTATGCTCTGAAATCCCCCAACGTTATTCTTAATAAAGAATAGGTTAAACAATATACACAATATAATACCCAAATCTATTCCCTTTAAAAGTGATTTGCTGGCCTAATTAAATAAAAAAAAGTAGAGAATATATAAGCGTTTACATTAAAATCCATGAACAGTCCATGACATAAATGCAATGGTTATAATTTTCCTACGTCTCATAGAATAATTAGTGAGCTTGTCTGATAGGAACCTTTCAACTTCACCCTATCATATCATAGGGCCATCAAAACATAAGTTCCAAACTCATCTAAATATTCAACCAAAAAAGAATAATTCATTAATTTTTCCCTTTCATCTCAAAAGATATGATCCAAATACATAAATTAAATCGTGTGACGAAGAGTAATTGAAATTAGAAAATCTAAATGGTTATCTTTGTTGTGGATCTAACTATATAGGATCACCATATTTTATTATATGGTTCATAGGAATCACATTTGATGATGAAAGTATATATGGCATATATCAAACTTTAACTTGTGGATCACCAGATAAGAATAGAATAGTTGAAGCCGACTCACACTACACCAACATAATAGGATAAAAAGAAGAATATTATGAGGAAATACCACTACCATTTACATCGAATAATATTAAAAGTCGCATAGATACACTGCCTGAAAGAATTAGGGTCTCTATAAAAAGGTGCCCTAACCATTGTATTCTTTGCAAGTGAGATAGTTGGAGTGCATTGAAGAAGTAGCGTGAGATACTTAAGGTAAGTTCTTGTTCGATCATCTTAATATTTACAATTGCTCATGCACTTGTAATATGTATTTGTTAATATTTTTTTTTTTCTATTGCACTAGTGTTCATGTTGTATATCGCTCATGTACTATTTAAATTGGATAGTGCAATAATATGTTTTTACTTGCTTAATTTGATAGAATCATATTGGCGTTTTTCATTATGTTGCAAATTGCAATACCCTTATCGCTAGTTGTGCTAACTACAAGTTTGAAAAAACGTCTATCTAATTATGCCATTAGTTGTTTCAGATATATTAAAGAATAATATGTATGCTAAAAACAAGAAGCATAAATTCTCTCCTAACATGCATCTCCCCCCTCACTTACAAAAAAAGAAGCACGTAACTTCATGCATATCCTTCCGATTCTTTCACCAAACTCTTGGTGGTGTAAAACCTGTTATCTTTAGGACAAGTAGCCTAACCCATTCGGCCCCTCTATGGTCATGCTCCCCTCAGCACTACTCCCTATATGGTCAAGGTACGGATCACTCTCACTATTGGTGAACTGTGAGTCAAGATATTGTGATTGGGGATTCATAATTAATTATATTAAAAAATATCGTATGAAAAAAAAACTAATTTTAACTCAAAATATTAAAAGAGACGGTCTAATTTTAACATAAAATTAGACCAATTTAAGCCCCACATTCAATTATTAACAATCCCATTTTATTCTATCTTCAAAAAGACGGCGTGCTCACTTTTAATATTGGGCTTGGTCGTTGCCTAATTCTAATATAAAAGTAGGCGGTCTCTTACAAGAGAAGCTGTAATTTTAAGGGCAATTGTATATGGTGACCCTCAACTTTTTAAAATTCTATTTTGGTAGACAATCTTAAGTTTTCCTCTATTTGGTAATGTAACATACAGATGAAATGTAGTAGTACAAGGAAATTTTTGTTAATTAAATCCAACAAGGAAAGATTTTTTAGTTAAAAACTTCCATTACTATTCGTTATACTATTAGTTATAGTAGTGGTGGGTTGGTCCTTGTCGTACCTATCCAAACACAAATGGAATAGAAATATGAACTATAGTAATGCTTGCTATTTCTTCGATTTCTGATCCGTAATCATTGTGTAGGAGAGATGGTCGAGTGGTTCAAGGCGTAGCATTGGGACTGCTACGTAGGCTTTTGTTTTCGAGGGTTCTAATCCCTCTCTTTCTGTACTTTCACCTAATTTAATTCACGAGCATTCCTAACTGTAACAAATCAAACAACAAGATATTATTAGAACACAAGAATTAGATCCTTCTTTGTATTTTGATATATATTTCTTCTATTTTGAATTGTCGTGGCACGTAAAATACTGGAAAGAATGGACAAGGAGTGAAAATCTTTCTCCCATTATAGTATACATGAATAAGAGTTATTTTACTTTGGCGAAAAAAGGGGCCAAATTTTAGAATCCTTTGCTTTGTATGTTATTTAGGACTAAGTCCAACGAGAACAATATTCTACCACTAGCAATTCATTTATTTTCAAACCGACCCACTTACTATCTATTATTTGATTGACTAATCCTTTATATGGGAATGGGTTAAGAGTCAAATGTTTGGGCGATTCCTCACGGGGGGATGAATCCAGAGAATCTTGAATTAGAACTCTGGATTTTTGTTCATCCCTCGCCATAATAGTATCTTGGGGTTTGCAACGATAACTTGGTATATTTACTATACGGTCGTTAACTAAAATATGTCTATGGTTAAATAACTGGCGGGCTCTAGGGATCAGTTGGAGCCATACCCAATCGATAATGGATGTTATCCAAACGCATTCCAAGTAATTGTAGTAAAACCTGACCTGTTGACCCATTTTACCCCGACTTTTTAAAATTTAATAAATAATTTTAGGAAAATTTGACGCGAACAGTCCAAACTATTGGCCATATTTTATAAACAGTCCAAAATATCACCCCCATCTTCCATAAACAGTCCAAGTGGCCTGTTAACCTATTGTAATAGGTAAACTAGAGGTCACGTGACTAGCACATGACCTTTTTAATGAATATTTTTTTCTTTTTTTTCTTTCTGTTTTAGTTCACCACCCATCCTCCACACCCTTTCTTCTTCTTCCTTCCCCGTCCTCCACCCTCTCTTCTTCTTCCTTCACACCCCCAATTTTCCCTTCTTTTTTCCTTCTCTATCCTCTCTGACTATTCCTCCTCTTCATTCACCCATCCTCCACCCTCTCTTCTTCTTCTTCCTCGTTCTTCATCTTCGTTCTTCCTCCTCCACACCTGAGTTGCCGATATTTGGTGGTTGAGGTCCAGCAACCTCTATTTTTGTCGAAATGCGGTTCGTGGTGGTGGTTGAGGGCAATTTGGTGGTTGTGGTTTTGGGGTTGGGGTTAGGGTTGCTTCAAGGTTTGTGGAGGTGGTTGGGTGGTTGAGGTAGTTGGGTGGCTCTCGAGTTTGTGGTGGCTGGTGGTTGGCGGTTTTGGGGATGGATGGAGTGGTTGGTGGTTGGCAGTTTTGGGGATGGATGGAGTGGCTGGTGGTTGGCGGTTTTGTGTCACCTCATGATGAGGGTGATGGTAAACTACCACCCTACGTACCCCAAGAACAAATAGCACGGGAAATACTCTCTTTCTAACGCTGGCGCTTAATAGCAGACTTACACTCAAGATTACTCCGCGGGCGAAAGGTTTTAAGAGCGCAAAGAGGTAACACTAACAAAGAGACCCAATAAGAAATGTCATCAAGTTTAGAAATAACCTTATCAGAGCACCTTTCAGAACCCGAGAGAACCCCAAACGACACTTGGGATGAATAGACTTCACAATGCGAAACCCTTTGGAGAACAAACGGTCGTGAAGAGCCACACCAAAACCACAAGAATGATCAAGCAACGAACCATCATCATGTCCATGCTGCACAAGTGAAGAAGGAACCTGTGGCTTGGGGATGTCATAAAGCAAAAACCTAACTTCACCATCACCCTCATCAGGATGTAACACAAAATTTGCACCCCGGCCATGACGACACCTAGTACGATGAGTATGGGTTTTGAAACAAACCCCACATAACCAAATCCCCATACGAGCAAAAGTAACCTCTGCCACGATGAAAACAGTCAAATCAGTAGAAAGAGCATGTCGTGTAGTAGAGGTGGCCACGGGCCGGGCTGTGCCTTTTTTAGTGCTCGGTTATGTACGGGCCGGTTAACTTGGCCATGACCCGGCACGTGATATTGGTCCTAAATCGATCCGGAAACTTGGCCTTTATAGTGCTCGGTTATGTACGGGACGGTTCACAAAAACTTGGCCATGAACCGGCACGTGATACTACACGATAAACATGAACCTGAAACGATTCAAGGTTGATTTTTTACGGATCAAGGTCGTACCGGTTTTTCACTGGGCCGGTTCAGGGTTTGGCTAGGTCAGCCCGCCCAATGGCCACCTTTATCGTGTAGTATCACGTGCACCAGAACAACAATGACAATCATGAAGGTGGGTGATCAATGAAGTCTTAGTGAGTATTATTTTTTTTTATTATTATTAGAGTTTTTTGTCAGAAACAACCTTTTATAGTCACTTTTTTGCGAAAAACAACCTTTTAATTTTTTTTTTGCAACTTACAGCCTAAAACCTATTTTTTTTTGCGAAATGAAACCTTTTTCTAATTTCCGTCATTGACCGTTAGTTTTATACCGTTGACCGTTAGTTTCCACCCCAAACCACCCCGACACAACCCCGACACCACCACTACCCCACCCGAGACCACCCCAAAACCACCCCCCACCCGAAACCACCCCCAAAACCGGCCCAGCCCCAAAACTGGCCCAGCCCACCCAAAACACCCTTAAAACCACCCCCAAAACCACCCTAGAACCCGAAACCACCCCCAAAACCACCCTAGAACCAACCCTGCAGTCACAGCCATTCGTGTTAGGGTGGGTGGTGGTTTTGGGGTTTTTTGGGGTGTTTTTGAGTGGTGTCGGGATGGTTTGGGGTGTAAACTAACGGTCAATTAACAGTGAATGACGGAAATTACAATAAGGTTTCATTTCGCAAAAAAATTTAGGATTTAGGTTGTAAGTTGCCAAAAAATTTTAAAAGGTTGTTTTTCGCAAAAAAGTGATTATAAAAGGTTGTTTTTGACAAAAAAGTCTTATTATTATTATTAATTCTATATATTATTTTTTAATATAACTTTATTCATTATTATTACTATTATTATTAGGGAGAAACATGGTTTAGGTCAAAAGCACAAATCAACCACACGTTTTTTAGCCCATAAATCAATCAAATCGCATCAAAACGGTTTCTGTTATAATTTTACCCGGTCCAACCCACTCATTATTTTTATTACTAAATATCACTCCCTCTATTTTTTATTAGATGTAACATGTTGACTTTGAGCACTATTCATTAGAGGTGTCAAAAGCTGACCCGACCCGATTACCCGACCCGTCCCGACTCGGACCCGAGCCCGATTCGATCCGAGAATTGTATACCCGAAACCCGACCTGGTCCCGACCCGAAATATACCCGACACTAATATGACCTGATAGACCCGACTCGAAACCCGACCCGGACCGACCCGTAGTCAACCCGTACCCGATCAGCCCCGATAGTCAGTCACCCGACCCCGACCCGGACCGACTTGAAACCTACCCGAAACCCGCTTCAACCCGAAAAAGCCCGACCCGTACTAGACCCGACCCGTACTAAACCCGACCCGTACTAGACCCGACCCATAATAAACCCGACCCGAAGCAACCTGACCTACGTTTGACCCGACCCAATACAAAATCCATCTAACCAAACTCTTTAGACATCATATAGTTTTTTATTTGCTATATTCCAATTTAAATACAACACTACCTTCTTATTTTTGACGCAATACATTTGTACTGCAATAACGCTTTATTTTCTAACATTTCAGACTATAAGTATAAGACTGTAAAATATTAAAAGTAATCTAGTTTCTTCCACGTATTCTGCTCATAAGTTAACATTAATATAAAATAATTTTTTCAATCAAATTAACCCATATTTAGTAATTTCAAATAATCTTATATTTACCATAAACCAAAATGTGTAAGAATTTTTTGCAAAAAAATTACGCCTCAAGTTTTTGAACCTTGTTTAACTAGCTAGTTGTTATCGTCTTATCGAATGGAATAGTTATTATCAAATTGACAATTAGTCTTGCAACCACATTTACAAAATAAAAGTTTTACAATAGAAGTTTTCTATAAAACCTCCCAAGATTCTGATGTAAAAATATATTCCATAAATTTCACTAACAAAATAATTACAAAATACTAAGTCTTTACTTTGATAAACAATGTAACTAGTTCCACAATAAAGACAAACAAATATGCCTCTAATCACTTTAAATTACATTACAGCTTTAGATTAAGAACTAATAATGCTCTCAGAAATTTAAAATTTCATCATCAAGCATTAAGACCCTAACAACCATCTAGTAGCAATCCTACGCAGCCAGCAGTTGCAACATGGGCATCTTGTTATGGCAGTCTTGTTAGCACATTGATCAAGTGTGTATCCATAAAACTTTAGTTTAGACAAACCACTCTCAAGTTCCCAACATGAAGCAAAGGGCTGCAAGTAGGAACACTACTGAAGTAGTTGAAGAGTCTTGCATCCAAATACATCTAAAGCCAAAAATAATCTAAAGCCGAAAAGAGGGCCTCCAAAATACAACAGCTATATTCCAATACATCTAAATAACCAACATCAAAAGTTTAATCATCATCAGAATCAGATTCAGCAACTGCAACCGTAACTTCAACCTCATCATCAACTGGATCATAACCACAAAGCCAATTTTGGCATGTAACCAAAACCTCCAAGTTCATTGGCTTTAAACGTGACCTGAATTTGGTGAGAATTCTGCCACCCATACTAAATGACGATTCCGAAGCAACCGACGTGATAGGAATGGCCAAGACATCACGGGCCATCATAGCAAAAACAGGCAGCTTATTCATTTTTTATTTCCAATAGGCAAGAATCTCAAAATCATCATCATTATCCTCAAGGGAAGCAGAAAAGTAAGAGTCGATGTCGGAATCGACACCACTACTTACAGTAGAGGAAACCGCAAAACTCTATAGCAAAATAATTAACTAAAATTAGATAAAAAAAACTGACATTAAATAAAAACAAAAAAATAAATAAAAACAGAAATTTAAATGAAAACAGATTTGGGATTCAAATATTTAATAATATTAAATAATTAACCTTTGAAAAGTCAATGCTCTTGTTAGGTCGCGGGGCAGAGTTCCGACTGTTTGTGACAGTTGGTGAATCTCTTTGTCCAAGGTTGCGAGAATCAACAGATGAAGGATAATGTATATTATAGTAGTATGTATACAACTCAGTGAAAGACTTGACTGCATGATTTACCCTTCGATCACGCTCCGTATCCTCATACAAATGACCATAACATTTGATTAAAAAATCTTTTTTATACCGAGGATCTAACATTACAGCAACAGAAAGTATAGACGAATAATTCTCCCAATACTTGTTAAATTTTTCAAGCATGGGAGCAGCCATTTGTCTAATACAATCACTTGGATCAGCATGTGCATTAACTAATAAGCTCTCAATTCTAACAATATTTGAAAAATATAAATTCGATGTTGGATACTCAGAACCAGAAAAGAGCATGGTAATATCATAAAATGGTTCAAGAAAATCACAAACATTTGTACAATATCCCATTCGATTTCAGTCAAGAAAACAGTAAAACAACGTTCATATTGACAAAACCTATTTATAGCATCTTTGGCTTCTAAAGCACGACGAAGCATAAAATAAGTTGAATTCCATCGGGTACAAACATCAGCTTGCAATTTACCACAAAAACTAGAACCAACGTACTTCACACATTCATCAAATCTAATAAGTCGTGCATCATTGAAATTAATGTAGTAAACAATATCATGCAGTTTTTCAATAGAATTATCAACCAATTCCAGTTTTAATCCACTTTGAACAATTAAATTAAGAACATGAGCACAACACCTAATATGAAAAAACTTGCCATTACAAGGCAATGATGCAACTTGGTTCAAATCCCTTTGCATATCACTAACCATTGAATCCATAGCGGAAGCATTATCACAAGTAATAGAAAACACCTTTTGCTTGAGATTCCACTCATCAATCAAATCCAAAACAAACTTACAAAGATCTTGTCCATTATGGGGAGGAGGACAGATTCTAAAAGCTAAAATTTTTGATTTAATATTCCATGCCACAGTTATAAAATGTGCAGTTAAACAAAGATAGCTTTGCTTAGTAACATCGGCAGTCCACAAATCACAAGTAAAACAGACTCTACCAGGCAATTCAGACACAATTCTACCCAATATTTGTCTCATCCTTTGATATTCACGAATACAATACTTAAGCATAGTGTTCCTACTTATGTGCTTAACTTTAGGATTTAAATATTCATGCAAGTCCCTAGTTTTAATATGTTCAACCATTCTAATAGCATATCCATGAACAATAATAGATTCAGCATACTTAATACAATATGTTTTCTGGTCAAAAGAAGAAGCATCTAAAGGATCGGGATTAGTAGCTAAGTAAGGTTTGCATTTTTTCAAGTGTCTCAAATGATTTTTAGTACCCGATTTACTACTAGCAGGATATGTTTTATCTTTACAATGATTGCATGTTGATAACAATTGATTACCTTTCAAAAATATGGTGAAGTGTTTCCATACCAGAGAAGTACGTCTCCCCACATCTAGGGCAGCAGAGAGATCTAATGAAGAGGGCTCAACTGATACCTCAGGCACACTAGCAGAACTAGAAGCAATTACAGAATTGCTATCATGATCCATTATAATCTGATGCTGACTGTCCATAACCTTTAAAAAAAATTAAAAAAAGGTAAGAAATTGGTTACAATTGCTACAAGTCTACAACATACAAGATAACTAAATCAAAATCTAACTATAACTATTAACTAGGTTTTAGATTAAAAGCCAACAACAACAGCAAGCACCCCAACTCTTGTTAATTTATGTAGGTTTCATGAGTTTCTTTTTCCTCTTTTTATGACCAGAAATATCTCATTATATTCTAAAATAAAGGCTTCTAATTTAATGATCGAATTTTTGTATTTCTAAGTCAAGTTTGTTGTCGAATATTTCAGATTTGTGAACACATGCCTGATCATCAGATTCAATATATATTTTAAAAAGCTTCATTCTAGATTCTTAAATTTTTTTCTATTTAAGTAATATGAAAGAAAGATTGCAAGTAATATGAAAACAGGATACCCATATGTAAACAATCCAAGATCCGGATTCAAGATCCGGATCCAAGATCCGGATTCATGAACCTGCACATTAGGGTTTAGGTTGAAAAGGGGAAAAATTGAAATTCAACTGAAAAATAATTGAAAACCTAACCTAAGAACAGATAAACAGATCTAAAAAATATGCCCAAATTTGTTCAAGCAAATGAGCAAAATTTACAGATCGAAAAAAAACCCAGATTTGTTCAAGCCAACAAGGCAACAATGCAATATACAGATCGAAAAAAACATGATTCTTCACAAACATATTAAAAACGACATGATTTTATAGAAACCAACAAATTTCAACAAACTTAATACCTAGATTTGTTCGATTATTCGATTTCAACAAATCAACCTTAATTATTCGATTATTCGATTTCAACAAATGAGCAAAATTTCAACAAATCAATAAAAAGAGGAGGAGAAAAGAGAAACCAACCTTAATTCTTCGATTTGCTTTCCGAAAACTCACAAGACCTCCAAAATTCTAAGCGAACCCAGCAAGATCTTCTAAAACCCGCCAAGATCTTCGAGAAAAGGTCCAAAATTCTTCGAAAAAAAGTCCAAAATCTTCGAAAATCTACTTACAGACTTTTGTTTGGTTTGAGTGAGAGGGTTAATTGGGTTTGGGTGAGATTGTGAGATTGTGAGATTGTGAGAATGAGAGGGTTTGGTTTGAGTGAGATTTTTGAGTGAGGTTGTGAGAATGAGAGGGTTTGGTTTGAGGGGGGTTTTTTTGAGAGGAAAATTTAGGTTGAGAGAGTGAGGCTGATAAGAAATTGAGAATCAGTGAGGGTGAGGTTGTGGGGAAATTTAGGGTTTTGGTTTATATACTAAGTGAGGGAGAGGGTTAATTGGGTTTGGGCCTTCTTTAGGGTTCTTTTGATAGGGTTTGACGTTTTTTTTTTTATTATTATTATTATTGTTGTTGTTGTTATTATTATTATTATTATTATTATTATTATTATTATTATTATTATTATTATTATTATTATTATTATTATTATTATTATTATTATTATTATTATTTATTATTATTGTTATTGTTATTGTTATTATTGTTCTTATTATTGTTATTGTTATTGTTATTGTTATTGTTATTGTTATTGTTATTGTTATTGTTATTGTTATTGTTATTATATTGTTGTTGTTTTGATTAGTATTAATGTATAATATGTATTACGAATTAACATGATAATACCATTATTATACAATTTAGGTATTACTCATAATTAAAAATTGATTGTTTTGATAATATTCACTATTCAAAACTTTTTACTTACGTATCGTCCACTCGTCCCATCTGATAAAAATTGAACTACAAAAGTTGTCCATCGTTAATAATGTCTAAATTGTGATCAATATCTTATTATTTTGATCTAATACATATACATTATACATAATACATTAATCATAACTAATTTTATTGATCTGTATATTGACAGTTGATCTTCTAATACAGTATTCTTAACTAACTTATACGTTGATCTAGTATATTGACAGTTGATCTAAATATATTGATCCTAAATATCTTATATATTGATCTAATATGCCAGTGATTAATCTAATACACTAATATTGTTTGTTGTAAACATTGATCTAATGTATTGATGGTTGATATAATAATATACAATGATAGTTTATCCACGATATTGATCTTAGCTTTCTTATTAAATTGTTGTAATATATAGATGATTGATCAAATACACTAATCCTAACTATATTGATGCCCGATCTTCTAATACAGTATTCTTAACTAACTTATACGTTGATCTAGTATATTGACAGTTGATCTAAGTATATTGATCCTAAATATCTTATATATTCATCTAATATGCCAGTGATTAATCTAATACACTAATATTGTTTGTCGTAAACATTGATCTAATGTATTGATGGTTGATATAATAATATACATTGATAGTTTATCTACTATATTGATCTTAACTCTCTTATTAAATTGTTCTAATATATTGATGATGAATCTACTACATTTGCCTTAACGATTTACATTGATCTAATATATAGATGATTGATCTAATACATTAATCCTAACTATATTGATGCCCGATCTTCTAACACCGCCTATTCTAACTATCTTGTACGTTGATCTATCATATATTGACAGTTGATCTAATATATTGATCTTAAATATCTTATATATTGATCCAATACGTCGATGATTGATCTAATACACTAATCTTGATTGTCGTAAATATTTATCTAATGTATTGATCTAATAAGCCGATGATTGATCTAATACACTAATCTTAATTATCGTATACATTGATATACGTTGATATAATATATTGAAGATTGTTCTTAATGTATAACTCTAAACTATATATATATATATATATTGATTGATGATTAATCTGATATACTAGTCTAGTCTTAACAATCTTAAATGTATTGATAATTGATTGATTGGTCTAATACACATACACTAATCTTAACTCTCGTATACACTAATCTAGTATATCGATGATTGATCTAATATAGTAATACTGATTATCCTAACAAGTTTTCAAATTTTATGTTATCGAAAATTAAATTAGAATAAAATTAATTAAATTTAATAGCTTATTTCACTTTGCAGAAATAGAGATAAACAACTTGACCATCAAAGTACAATACTTTTGATTTATACATCATCTTTATAGTTTCAATAACCGAGTCATTTATAATATTCTAATAACGGAGTACAATATCTTTTATTTCTAATATTCTAAACATAATTAACAACACATTATCAAGAATGTTTTTGTTCTAAAATACAATCAAATAAAGTGATTACAAAAACGGCGATGATCTTCTAAACACGCCATAACAATTCAACTTCAATAATAAGTTCATTTGTTAAGACTCAATCATAAACATAACCCACCGTTGAGTGTGATACGAAATGAATTCACCTTGAATCCGAATCGAATGTCACGGAAATAAACCGAGATAAAGTTGACCGAACTTGAAATGAATTAGAGTCGCTGGCCTGGCCATAATAGGCAGCCGAACTTGAATAGACCCACCCACAGTTGTCTGAACCTAAAATTAACCCGACCCGAAGTCGCCCGAATCCGAAATCAACCCGACCCGAAGTCGCCCGTACTCGGAATCAACCCGACCCAAAGGCTACCCGAACCAACCCTACTCAACCCGTTTATTACCCGACCCAGAGTGGCCCGAACCCGGTAAGCCCCGGTCCGATAATGACCCGGTCCGAACCCGACCCGAGCCCGACATGCTCGTCGACCCGATAATACCCGAACACTGGACCGACCCGACCCGGACCGACAAAGCAAAGTGGACCGACACAACCCGACCCAACTCGGACCGACCCAAACCCGACCCGGCCACCCGAATTGACACCTCTACTATTCATTCAATCTAGTTTGCCAATTTTCCACAATATAGTGCTTGTTATGTAGTACTACGTCAAATTTTGTAATGATACTTGTTTCCTAAATTATTAAGTGTACAGTTACGAAGGGTCCCCAAATTTTGTAATGATACTTGTTTCCTATTAAGTGTCCCAAAACTATCATAAATTTACATAAGTTTGTTTGAATAGCTTGAATTGATCTATCAAGCGCTTCGAAAGACCACGCAAGGTTCTCCCCCTTGCCTGTACACGTAACTAACTATTATTATCAGTAAACCACGTGAAATCATAATGTTCGTGTATACCACAGTTGGTTTATATACATGGAGTTAGGGTTGTGCACAGGTTCAGAACCGACCTGACTAGACCAAACCGGTTGGACGGTTGAGCCTGTACTGTGACCAGATTTTTTGAATTTGGTAGACCAATGACCGGACTGGAAAATTCAGCTATGGTCCATGTCTAGACCTAAAAATGACGTCCGGTAAAGGTCAGGACCTTTTTAAAAAAAAATAGTATTTTCTTTCCGAATTTTTCGACGTACTCATGAATATGACCATATTACCAAGATCTATCTATTATCATAGGCTTCCAATGTAGATACAAAATGACTAATTATATTCCATCAAATTCATCATAATTTTTTTATATATATTTCACGAATTCTTGTGTGAATTTTTAAATACTCTCTCTATTTGTTTTTAGGTGTTGTTTGGTTGACATTTTTCAGCATAGGAAGTTAAATTTCCTAAGAATTGGATTTCATTGGTGTTGTTTGGTTGACAATTTCATGGGAAGTAGAAATTTTCAGGAAGTTCTAATTCCCACAAAATGTAGGAAATTACTTACCTAGGGGCTCTAGGTAAGTGGAAATTCTCATGGGAATTTTCATTTCCCATGAATGACCAAAGAATATCTAGCAATTACTAGGAATTACAATTAATGAGAATATAAAAGTTCCAAGAAATTTATACTCCCTACATTCAACCAAACAAGCACTTAAATGTTACGTTTTCTTTTTTAGAACGTTTCTTTTTAATTGTTACACTTTCACTTTTACTATCGTTGATAAACTTTCACATTTCTATATTTCAATTTCCCACACTTTTTGGGGCTCACTTGTTCTTTTGTTTTCCCATTAAACACCCAACCACCCATACTTTTTGTTTTTACAACATTCTCTATCATACTTTATCTATTCCCCAAATAACTTTATTTATCCTTCAAACAATCATTTGTATAGATTTCATAAATTTCCTTGTTTATCCGGTATCCCCAAAGTAAAGTGTAATATTAAAAACAAACGGAGGGAGTATATAAGTATAATACCTCTACCGAACACCTATAAAAAAACTTATAGAGTGGTATGCAATGCAACATTACAAACATTCAATTCATCATTAAAAAGTTTTTAATGAAACATAGATTTTTCATCTCTTCAGGTCGGACCCGATTTTTCCAGATTGACCGAACAAGACCTGAAACCCAGAAAATCTCAATATTGAACAGACCGAAGACCGAACCTGAATTTTCGTTCCGTTCCAAATTCAGGTCCAGACCAGTCCAGAATCAAGTCGGGACCGAATTTTTCAAAGCTCTACATACAGTAACTTAACTAAAAATATAAGACAGGTAAGTATCATATGCCGTTAGTTATGTACTTCTTGTTAGCTGTGAAATGACAAATGACCCGCTTCTGTATTCGGTTAAGATAGTCTCATTGTCTTCTCTCCAACTAGTTTCAATTATATGAACTCGTGTAAGCATACTTATAGGAATTAATTTCATTCTCCAAACATAAGAACAAGGCGTAAATGAAATTAGATTTTGATATTTCTCACTCATATTTCATAATCTGAGGCTATCCTGCATTTTCCCTCAAGACAAGGTTATCCTTAACATGATCTACTCTTACTGCATAATAAATCTACAAGATGAGATGTCTCTCCAAGCACTGCCAGAGCTGAATACTGACATGGAGTTGCAGCAACAAGAAAAAGATGCATGTGAGAAACTGAGATTCTGGTCTAGAGTTGATGAGAATATTATAAGACAGAATTCAAGAATCACCTGGCTTGCAAATGGTGATTCCAATTCTAAGCTATTTTTTGCTGCAGCTCAAATCAGGAAGGCTAGGAATAGTATTGGTGTAATCTATAATGAGTGTGATGAACCTGTTTATAATCCAAGTTCTATTCAAGCTGAACTTATTAGTTTCTATGAGAAGATTCTTGGCAATTGCAATCCAGAACTGATAGGGATTGATCTGCCTACTGCTAGAGATGGGCCTGCTTTGTGTGATGCTAGTAGGAAGCTGCTGGTGCTGCCTGTAGCAGAGGTTGAAATTGATTCTGCCCTCTTTGCCATTGATGACTCTAAAGCACCAGGTATTGATGGGTTTAATGCTGTGTTTTTTAAGAAATGCTGGAGTTTTATTAAAACTGATGTGTATAAGGCAGTGAAAGAGTTTTTTAGCAAGTGCTTCATGCATGGCCCAATTAATACTACTTCAATCACCTTAATACCTAAGGTGTTGAATGCTAAATATGCTAGAGATTTCAGACCTATTGCTTGCTGTACCACCTTATATAAAATCATCTCAAAAGTTTTAACAGCTAGGCTTCATGAGGTGATAAATGAGGTGGTGAGCCAATCTCAATCAGGTTTTATTCCAAAGAGACACATTGTTGATAACATCATCCTTGCTACTGAGCTTATTAGAGGGTATGGCAGGAAATCTGTTTCTCCTAGGTGTGTGATCAAGGTTGATATCAAAAAGGCTTATCACTCAGTGGAATGGCCTTTTTTGGAAACAATGATGATAGAATTGGGAATCCCTGAGCAGTTCATCAAATGGATCATGGCATGTGTGAAAAGTGTCTCTTATTCCATTTTGGTCAATGGTATTCCCTCCAAAGCTTTTAAAGCTAAGAAAGGTCTGAGACAAGGAGATCCTCTCTCTCCTTTTCTTTTTGCTCTTAGCATAGAGTATCTTAGTAGAAGTCTCAATAGGTTGAGATTGGATCCTGACTTTAACTTTCACCCCAAATGTGAGAGAATCCACCTTACTCGCCTTATGTTTGCTGATGATCTTCTTCTGTTTGCTAGAGCTGATATGAGTTCTGTTACAAAGATCATGGAATCTTTTAATTCCTTCTTCAAAGCCTCAGGCCTGTCAGCTAGTATAGAAAAAAGTTGCATTTATTTTGCTGGGATTAGTGATATTGAGGCTCATATTATTGCTGATTCTGTCCAGTTGCCTTTGGGATCTTTGCCTTTCAAGTACCTAGGAGTTCCACTCTCTCCTAGGAAACTGAATTCTTCTCAATGCAAGCCCCTCATTGAAAGAATCACATAAAGAGCTCAGGGGTGGTTGGCTCATTTACTGTCATATGCAGGAAGACTCCAATTGGTGAAATCTATTTTGAGTAGTATGCAAAACTACTGGGCACACATTTTCCCTCTCTCAAAAAAGGTGATTAAAGCAGTTGAGAGCATTTGCAGGAAATTCTTGTGGACTGGGTCTGTTGGTCCTTCTCACAAAGCTCCTGTGGCTTGGGCTGAATTGCATAAAGCTACAAAAGCTGGAGGTTGGAATGTGATTAGTATGGCTCTCTGGAATAAAGCTGCTATGCTTAAACTCCTTTGGGCTTTAGCTTTCAAAAGTGACAAGCTATAGGTCAGGTGGGTTAACTCGTACTACATCAAGAATAGAGAATTGCATGATGTTGCTATTGCTAGAAACACTTCTTGGCTCTTGAGAAAGATTATTGGTGGTACTTCTCTCCTGTTGGACCTACGTGGATGGGGTTCTGTTCTGGATCAGGGCTCCTTCAGTATTAAAAAAGTCTATAGGATGTTGATAGATTCTAATGAGAGGGTTGCTTGGAGTAGGCTTATCCATAATAATCAAGCTACTCCTAAAAGCAGGTTCATCCTCTGGCTTGTTGTGCAGAATAGATTGCCTACAACTGATAGGCTCTCTAAGTGGGGTATTTAGTGTAATAGAACTTGTGCTCTATGTGGGCTTGATACTGAGTCTGTTGCTCATCTGTTTTTTCTTGTGATTATGCTAGTAGTGTCTGGAAAGCAGGATTGCAGCTGCTGGACTTACCTTGGATCAGCTCTGATTTTCAGATGAATCTGCAAGCTGCCTGTAGTAGAGCTCACAGTAGATCTAGAGTGTCAAAACTGTTTGTAATGCTTTATTCTGAAACAGTTTACTCAATTTGGATGCAACGTAATTGTAAGATCTTTAGTGGTAGGTTGTTATCACCTACCCAGGTTTTTAGAGAGGTTCTATTAGAGTCTCTGCTAGAAGTGATGATAAGAGTAGAGAGTTACTCATTGTATAGTTTGTTGTTGTGTCAGGTTACTTCTATATCATGTTGATATGGTTGTGATAGCCTTAGGCTGTACTTAGTGTGTTCACTACTTTTTTTTGGTAGTCAATAATAATTTTGAATTGCCAAAAAAAAAATCTACAAGATGAGTAAGCATCAGATTGCCCATGTCAAAAATAAGACCATCGATTCTCAAGTTCTCACATAACGAAACAGACATCGAAGTTTACAGCTTTTGGAGATGCAATGGGATTCAGGAACCGTGATCTACAAAGATGTTCTCCTGAGACTCGTATAGAAAGAAAAAAAATACAGGCGTTATATCGGTGTTTTCAGCAGTAAATACAGAGGCCATACATACAAAGAATCAATTCAGTAAAGGTACCTCACCATTTATCCAAAGGACAGAGTATATTGTCAATTTAGGTTTAGGTTTAATGATTTGTATTAGCTTCTCATTACTCTGTCAAAGGTTAATATACAACCTAAGCTAAGAATTAAGGCCTTGAGCCCACTTAAGATACACAATTACTAATTACACTATTTAGCTAATTACATATAACATGGCCCAATACCCCCCCTCAAGTTGGAGCATGAAGATCCAAAATGCCCAACTTACGTAGGAGTAGAAGAAATTGTTGTTTCCCAAGAGCCTTTGTAAAAATATCGGCCAGTTGTGCGCTAGTGTTAACATGATGCGTTGTTAGAAGACCATCACGAATAGCGTCACGCACATAATGACAATCAATCTCAATATGCTTGGTACGCTCATGGAAAACCGGATTCTATGTATAGAGGACATACTATCACAGTAGAGAGACATAGCACGGGGCTGCAGAACCCCCAAACTCAGAAGAAGTGCCTTGAGCCACTTCAACTCGGAGGTGACGTCAGCCATCGAATGGTACTCGGCCTTAGCTGAAGAACGGGAAACGGTATGCTGTTTCTTGGTTTTCCACGAGATGGGAGAAGAACCAAGGAACACAATCCACCCCGTCAAAGAACGACGTGTCAGAGGATAGCTGGCCCAATCAGAATCACACCAACCAGACAAAGATAAGTCATTATGTGCACTAAGAAGGATACCCTGACCAGGCGATCCTTTGAGATAACGAACAACCCTGAGAGCAGCGTCCCAATGCTCCTGACGCGGCTCCTGCATGAACTGAGCGAGAATATGAACACAGTAGTCGAGATCCGGCCTAGTAAATGAAAGATAAATGAGGCGGCCCACAAGGTGGCGATATGTCTCAGGATCTGAGAGCACTTCCCCACTAGCACGAGCCAAAGTATGATTCTGCTCAATAGGATATGCTGCAGGCTTAGCCCCCATAAGACCCGTTTCAGTGATGATATCCAATGCATACTTCTGCTGACAAAGAAACACCCCCGCAGGCGCACGAGCAACCTCAATCCCAAGAAAATACTTGAGAGGACCAAGGTCTTTCATATGAAAACAATCACCCAAGTAGCACTTGAAGGATGAAATAGCAACAGAGTCATTCCCTGAGATGATCAAATCGTCGACATACACAAGTACAGAGAGCTGAACGTGATCACGACATAGGTGAATAAAGAGTAATCAGAGTAGCGCTGAACAAAGCCATAGTGTAACAGGGAAGCAGCCAACTTCGCAAACCAGCACCGAGGAGCGTGACGGAGATCATATAATGACTTCTTCAGTCGAAAAACCGTACCTACAGTAGGAGGGGTGAAACCCGGCGGTGGACGCATGTAAACTTCTTCATCCAAGTCACCGTGAAGGAAAGCATTACGAACGTCCATCTGATGAAGTTCCTAATTCTTAGCGGCAGCCACAACCAGGAAAGTGCGAACGGTAACCATTTTGGCAACTGGAGCAAATGTTTCATTGTAATCGATCCCTTCCACCTGATGATTGCCAAACACCACAAGCCGAGCCATAAGCCGTTCAACCGACCCATCTGAATTATACTTCACTTTGTAGAGCCACTTGCACCCAAGGGCCTTATGTTGAGGCGGAAGGGTAGTCATCTCCCATGTGCTATTATCCTCCAAAGCACGGATTTCTTTTTGCATAGCCTCACGCCAACCCTCATCCCGCATTGCCTCCATAAAAGATCGTGGCTCAACACCTGAAGTAACTGCTGCAAGAAAAAGACGGTGTCGCAAGGAAAATTTATCACAATTCACAAAGTGTGCTAAAGGGTAAGGAGTACCTGAGGAATCTGACGGAGACGGTGTGGCCGTAGATGGACTCTTTTTCCGTGTCGTTGTCGTCACAAAGTCACGAAGCAAAATGGAGCTTCGTTTTTCTCGTAGTCCACGGCCAAGTGCATTATGCTCATCAAAGGGTGCGGATGCCGCTGCTGCCAGCCCCGCGGGCGAGGGCATGTCATGCGGGCGGGCAGGCGTTGCGGATGATTTGTGTTTAGGTTTAGGCGGGCGGGCGGGCTCTGATACCATATCAATTTAGGTTTAGGTTTAATGATTTGTGTTAGCTTCTCATTACTCTGTCAAAGGTTAATATACAACCTAAGCTAAGAATTAAGGCCTTCAGCCCACTTAAGATACACAATTACTAATTACACTATTTAGCTAATTACATATAACATGGCCCAATATATATAGTCTTTTGATCATTCAGCACTAAAATATTGTTTGAATTGGAATGTCTTAGACTTTCACAGCCCGGGAAATCGTGCAAACTCACAATCAAGGCAGAAATACTTCTTGCATTTCAGGCATGTAACACAGTAACCAGATCCAGTACCTGCACCACTGCATGAACCAAAAAATATTCCACTTATGAAGATGCTTCAGTCTGAGGAAGAGTAACAAGCTGCTCAAATACAACTATAACAGTGCGTTCCCTTCACCTTAAAGAAAACAAGTTCTAGGATAAATAACTTCAGATAATTTTCAATAAGTTATAATATGTTGATAAATAAGTTCAGATAATTTTGAATAAGTATATTAAGTTGCCAAAGCATCCTAGATAAGCTCATTGCATGGTAAAAGATTCCCGTCATTTTCTTCATATTCTTATTGCCATGTAAGGCTCACTGGATTACTCAAGTAAACCATCATTGCTAGCATCAAAGATCACTAATAGCTTACACTAGATGCCTCTATTGTAGAGCTAAATCAAGAGCCGCCCCAATTTAGGCAGACAGCTCATTGAGACAATTATTTGACACATTGAGTTCTCGCTTCTTTCTCAAAGATAAGAGCTTAATTGATAAGAGGTGATTAAGAGAAGTGCTTAGCCATAGTTGTGTTACATTCTGTATAATTTCTGATCTATTGATTTACCATTTTGATCTTCATCCAACCTTGTTCCTGTTCCTATAGGAGTGTGGTTGGTTTTAGCTTGTTCCAGTCCATATTTCTTTAGCAGTTCCTTAACGTATTTTTGCTGATGGATCATTGTTCCTCTTTCAGTTTGCTTGATTTGCAAACCAAGAAAAAAGTTCAACTCTCCCATCATGCTCATTTCAAAGTCACTACTCATTAATTCAGCAAAACCCTTGCACAGAGAATCATTAGTAGCACCAAAAATAATATCATCAACATAAATTTGTACTACTAAAATGTTTGTTCCTTTTGATTAAAGGAACAAGGTTCTATCAACTTTGCCTCTAACAAAATTATGAGCAAGTAAGAATTTAGAAAGTCTTTCATACCAAGATCTTGGAGCTTGTTTCAGCCCATATAAGGCTTTATCTAGCTTATAGACTTGGTTTGGGAGATCAGGATTTTCAAATCCTGGAGGTTGTTCCACATAGACGTCTTCCAATAGATATCCATTTAAAAAAGCACATTTAACGTACATCTGGTACAGCCTAAATCCCGTAAAAGCTACAAATGCTTTTAAAATTCTTATTGCTTCTATTCTTGCTACCGGAGCAAAGGTTTCATCAAAGTCAATACCTTCTTGTTGGTTGTAACCTTTTGCTACAAGTCTGGCCTTGTTCCTGATTACAGTGCCATGTTCGTCTAGCTTGTTACTGAAGACCCACTTTAACCCAATTACCTTCTGATTCTTGGGTTTGGGCTCCAAGTGCCATACCTTGTTCCTCTGAAATTCATTCAGTTCCTCTTGCATGGCATTTATCCAGTCAGACTCTAGCATTGCTTCATTATGATCTCGAGGCTCTATCATAGATAGTAACGGTTGGAAGGCACAAAATTTTCTAAGTTGAGATCTTGTTTGAGTTCCCTTCTCAATGTCGCTAATGATCAAATCTAGAGGATGTGAGTTCTGGTGCTTCCAAGGTCTTGGTTCAAATCTTCTTGTTCCTGTTCCTTCAACTTGAGGTTCTTCATTTTGTTCATTCTCTGTGTGCATCTCTTCTGCCTGTATTCCTGCATCAATTGTTCCTTCATTTACCTGTTCCTCACAGGAACCGTTAGTTCACTTTCAGGAATATGTTTCTTAACTGTTCCTGCAGGAGTCAGTTCCTCCTCAAGATTGTCAGTCTCTTGAGGATGAGTTAACCCAATTTCAAAATCATTTTCATAACATGGTTCCTGCAGCGAGTCAGTTTCATAAAAGATAAATGGACACTTTCCTCTACGCACATTGTTCTTTTGTTATAAACTCTGTATGCCTTACTATTTAAAGCATATCCTATAAAAACAGCTTCATCACTTCTAGCGTCAAATTTACCTAAATTGTTTTTACCATTGTTGTGTACAAAACATCTACATCCAAAGACTCTAAAATAAGAGATATTTGGTTTTCTTCCTTTAAACAGTTCATAAGGAGTTTTCTTGGTGATGGATCTTAGCATGACCCTGTTGATGATGTAACATGCGGTGTTCACTACTTCAGCCTAAAAGTTCTTTGGAAGGTTGCTTGATATAAGCATTGTTCTAGCCATATCCTCCAGAGTCTTGTTAATTCTTTCAACTACACCATTCTGTTGTGGTGTCCTAGGAGTAGAGAAGTTGTGATCTAATCCTTCATTGCTGCAAAAATCATCAAACTTGGAGTTTTCAAACTCCGTACCATGGTCAGATCTTAAGTGTTTTAATTTAAAGCCACTGATCCTTTGAACTTTCTTTACAAACATTATAAATTCATCAAACGTTTCATCTTTGCTATGAAGGAAGATTACCCATGTAAATCTATAAAAATCATCAACAATAACTAATACATATCTCTTACCTGATCTGCTTTGGATTCTCACAGGGCCACAAAGATCCATGTGGATCAGCTCAAGTGGACTTTGAGTACTTACCATTTTCTTCGATTTGACCGAGGATCTGACATGCTTCCCTCTTACACAAGCTCCACAAACTCCATGGCTTGATCCTTTTATAGTTGGTAAACCAAATACTAAGTCCTTACCACTTAGTTTATAAAGCAGTGTAAAGCTTGCGTGACCACATCTTTTATGCCAAAGGTCATGATCATCTTCTAGTACACTAAGACAAGTTAGATTGTTCCTATGAACAAGGTTCAGGTAAACAACATAAGTGTTTCCCTTTCTTGTTCCTTCTAGTATCTTGGTTCCTGTAATGGTGTCACTTACCACATAACATTCATTAGTAAATTACACATTGTTTCCTTTATCATAGAATTGAGAAATGCTAAGTAAATTATGTTTCAAACCCTCGACTAAAAATACATTATTGATGGAATGTGACTGAGATTTCCCAAATTTAGTTATACCTACTATGTTACCTGTCAGGTTGTCTCCAAAGGTCACAGTTCCTCCTTCGTAGACTGAAAGTGAGAGAAAATTGGTTTTGTCTCCTGTCATGTGCTTGGAAAAACCGCTATCGAGGTACCACAGGTTGTTCCCCCTCACTTTAGTCTGCACCTACACTAAATAGTCAGTGGTAGGAACCCAGTTAGACTTGGGTTCCTCTGTTGAGTGTGAGTTCCTCTTAATTTTCCACTCTTGCTTCACTAAGCGAGTGTTCATTTCAATCTGTTCTTCTTTGGTGGGACAATCAGACACTAAATGTCCACTATTCCCACAGTAGGAACAGATTCTGTTGCTTGGTAGGTCAACATATTTGTTATGTTTGTTCCTCTTCTTATAATAGAAACCTAGTCCATTCCTTCCTTCATTTTTATATTTTTGTATCCAACTGACTGGATCAGAAAGCTTGATTCTTGAAGATTCCAATTTCCTCTTCAGTGCCATATTTTCATTTAGCATAGATTCATGCTCAATTTTCAAATTTTCAAAATCGTTACTGGTACTGTCAGAGGAAATGGTTCCTTCAGGAACAACTAGTTTCAATTCTGCCAAAGCAATATTCAAGAAGTAGTTATCATTTTTCAGTTTTTCATAAGCTTCTTGAAAACCACGGTTTTTATCAAAAATATCAAAGAACAGTTCCTCAATATCTGATTTTAATTTTTTAAACCAGTTTGTGTGTTCCTTGGTAACTTTCAAGGTCTTCTCCATATTCTCCTCTCTTATGCAGGTTGCCTTGTACTTATCAAGGGTTTCTAAAAGTGATTCAGTGAGTTGGTTCTTATTTAATTTCGATAATTCTTCTTCAACAACATTAAAGTTTACCTGTTTGTTAGATACGTCCTCTTCACTATCTGTTTTTGCCGTTAGACATAGCTGAGCAGTTTCATCCTCCAGAGTTCTTCTCAGATTATATAGCTGTGATGTTTCTTCAACTTCCATGTAGTGGACGCATGTTTTTAGGCATTCTCTTCCACTTTCATAGCCGTTATGGATCATGCTTAGTCCACGATCCATAACCGTTTGTTGCACAGTTGAATGAGTCTTCCATGATCTTCTCAACAACGCTTGAATAGGTCTTCGGCAGTTTGGACTTGACTGTCTTGGGTATGCAGTTTGTTAAACGTAATTGTGCTCCCTAGAATCTAGGACCTTGCTGCTAACAACCCACCAATGTAGCCTCGTAAAAAGCGCCAGTTCTTCAACTTCTTTATTTCTTGTAATCCATTAACAAACTCAACTAATATTATGGAATCCAATATTCCATAATATTAGATAATTAACTCCACACAAAGTAATATAACCAAATATCCTATTTTTCCTAAATAACTTAATTATGGTCATTATTAAACAAATTCTCCATAAGTTTATTTTAGGTCTAATAAAATAAATAATTAATAATACTTTGTAAATAACTACGTAAATAAAACTAATTAAAAACTACTTTATTTGTCATCATCAAAATAACGAATACAACAGTCGGGTTTGCGCAACCCATTTTCCAGGCTTAAAGAGCCTCGGTTCTAAGACTCATAACCAACCCAGCCCGTAATCATAGTTTTACACGCGTCAGATCAATAAAATCCAACCCAATCCACTTAAGCCCATCCACCAAGTCCATGTAACCCGACCCACCCAGTTCACACGATCAAGCTCTAACTGAAAAATCGCATAAGCCTTTGCTCAACCTGCCTAGCCACAACCCCGATCAAACGTGCAGCCCAATTACACCAAGCCAATTCGCTAAGACCCCAACCTAGCCCGCAAAAGCAGCCCACACACCCTTATAGTTCGGCTCGCATCAGGCCAATGATTCCAAACCTAGCCCACCCAGCCCAAATGCTATCAATAAACATAGTAAAACTATCTCCGATCTATTTTAGTTACAGGACTTACATCATATATGCACAAGGCATATATGCACGCGATGTGTGCGAGATCATATATGGCATGTTCTCCCCAACTTATTTTCAGTTCAGTTCAGTTCAGCTCCAATTAGTTCAGTTCAGTTCAGTTCAGCTCCAATCAGTTCAATTCAATCCATTTCAGTTCAGTTCAGTTCAGCTCTATTCTTGGATAACCATTTTGTTAGATATTATTATTATGTTGGTCTAATTTATTTTACTAATTACTCTCATTATTATTATTATTATTTATTTTATATCATTATTATTAAGTATTATCATTATTATATCGATATATTATTTTGTTTATTATAGCTTTACTCATTATTATTACTATTATCATTAGGGAGGAACATGGTTTAGGTCAAAAACATAAACCAATCAAATCACGTCAAAACGGTTTATGATGCAATTTTGCACGGTCCAACCCAATCATTATTTTATTACTAAATATTATTATATTATTAAATCTAATTATTATAATAGTAATATTAATTTACTTCTTATATATTATTTTTATTATATAATTATCATCAAGTATTAATATATTAATATAAAGACTATAAATAATTATTATTAATTATCATTATAATCATTAATTATTATTATTATTATTAATTTATGATTATTAATATTATTTATTTATAACTATCATTTAAAAATATCTAAAATACTATTATTATTATTCATTATTATTACTTATCATTATAATTTTTATTTAATCTTCATATTATTATTGTTTGAATATTATTTATATATTTATTTAATTCAATTCAATTCAATTCAATTTAATTCAATTCAATTTAATTTAATTCAATTCAATTCAATTCAATCCAATTCAATTCAATTCAATTCAATTCAGTTCAGTTCAGTTCAGTTTAGTTCAACTCCAATCAGTTCAGTTCAGCTCCAATCAGTTCAGTTCAGTTCAGCTGAATTATGCCGAAGAGAACAGGCCAATGGGAAGTTAAACTAATTGTGTAATCACATGATTCACATCTAATAACCTGAAAAGATATGCAAGAAATGACTTTCTTTAAAGAAAAACATCATAATATGTATATGAAAAAAATGTTCTTCCCAATTTAATAAAACGTAAATGAAAACTAAAATATTTTTATAAATTTTATATAGTTTAAATCTCATCCAAAATTAATAAAAAAGCGCACATAAATGGGTAAAGAAATTAAATAAGAAGAGGAAATCTCCACATACGAAACTAAAAAAACATGTACATAAAATCAAAAAGTAATAAAAACAGTAAAATCCCATTTGAATACTATTATTGTCCACGTATAAAAATCACACAATCTTACTACATCCCGTAGCAAATGTGCACTATAATACCAGTGTATCTGTAAATTCGACTGTGGCCAATGAACATCATTATAATGAACCCTATCCTTATTATCACCTGAATATTTGCATTATGAGCTTTCCTTAAAAAAAGGTTTGCCAATATGCAACAGTAGGAAATATTTCAAATATACCTATAAAGAAAATTAGAGTAAGTTTTCATTCTATTTGTTCAAATATCAAAAGCTCCATTTAGTTCATAACCGCCACCATAACAAATCTCGATAAATAAAAAATCCACCTCATTGAAAATGAACGGAGCATACCTTTTGAAGAAGTGAGATTAATGAAATCACCCAACAAAAATTCAGACTGATGCATTCATGCAATAAAATATTGGGTTTTCAAATATCAAATCAATTCATTACCTGAGTTTTAATTTATTAACGTACGCAAATTTCTGCCCTTTATTGAGAATTTGGGATGAAAAATTCTATCTGATTTTTTGAAGAGGATGAAGAGGAGAGATAAGTGGAGAATTCTGAATTTTGCTGTTACAAAAATTTAAAACCAAAAACCAAGTGCAAAGAGTGGATGACTGCAGTTTGTTTTTTTTCCAGAAATTACACTATAGTGCTATATGCACGCGATGTGTGCGAAATCATATAGAATTTAACTAATTGTGTAATTACATCTTAATAACCTGAAAAAAATAATCTAAATGCACAATAAAGGAGCGCCATTGCCAATAAACCACCTACAAATATATTCAAAAGTACCATAAGATCAACTTAAAGAATATCAAATTAAAATAATTATATTTTAGCGTAGAGTAAAGCACTTACTATTTATTACTACCAAATTTTGAGAAAGAAGCTTGCAGCGCTAAAATCATATAACTATGCATTGTCATATACTACTATGTAATAGGTAAGAAATTATTACAAACCTCACATCCACCAATTTACTATAATCAAAACTGCACTCCAACCAATTTCATTCATCACAAACAAACCAAAGTACATCAGTTAGATAAAAAGAAACTGAACAAAGTTTACCGATTGGATAAGGTAGATTCACCTTCCATTGTCTGACCTTCTCTGCTCGATTATGGCAGCAATCTTAGAGTCAATCTCCTCAGGCAATACATTCATGTTAGTCTAGTATGAACACTAGATCAACTATAAGAGGGGGGTGAATTGTAGTTGTGGGGATTTTAGACACTTTTTGTGGAATTTAAAACCTCTTAGATAAACAAAAGAGAATAAGCTAAAAAGAATAGGAACACAGAGAGATACTTTTAACAAGGTTCTCTTCCAAAATTCTCTAGGAAGAAACCCTGTCTTCTCTTATTTATAATAGCGTTTACAACTCGTTACAACCTATTATAAATCACTTCTCACTCTGTTCCTCTAGGAACTTGACCCTGTTCCACTAGGAACTTGTTCCATGTCACCTTGTTCCCCCTGAACACGTGACTTTCTCACTCGACTTCACTATGAGTCTTCTCACTTGACTTCACTCGAAGTCTTCTCTTTCTCTTTCTTTTTCTCTCTTGATTACACAAGTTTCTCTCTTAAATTTATCTCACCCAACACTAAAAAACGAATACAATATATTTGCTATGAAGAGGAGTAAATAGAATGAAAACTTTATATGTGAATATTAAATTCTGCAGCCTTCACACTATTTATAGCAGTTTAAACAACCCCCTATTCTTGCTCTTCAAGGTAGTTATGGCTGCTTAATTGTAGGCCATGATCTCCATGTTTGTAGCCATTATTCCCATGAAGCTTGCCCACTAAGTCCATGTCTTAGTCAGCCACAATCTCCATTAAATCAGCATGTAGTTAGCTTGTTGACTGCTGAATACTTGGTGGTTAGTTAGACCTCCTAGATTCCAGGAACTAACTGACCAGTCAGTTTCTAGTTGTTCCTAGAAACCAGGAATTGCTAACTGTTGGCCTATTTGAGTCTTTCCTTTCTTTTTCACTATAGGAATCGACACAAGAAAAGAGGGAAAGGAATTAGTTTGTTGCTGAGTAAGCCTTGGTTGTTACACGCTCCTTATAATCAGTAAGTTGTTGCTAAGTTGTTACACACTCAGTTAGCACTTCCTCCACTATTGTAGCATGCTGTTGGTAGTGGTCATAGTTGGTTGCTGCACTTCCTAGATTGTAGGAACTGACTTAGTAGTCAGTCAACTGACTTCCTGGATTCTAGGAACATGCTGGCTGGGCAATTTTCTTCTTCAAGCGCATGGACATAATGTTTGTTACACTAGATTTGACTCGTTCAAATCTGCATAAACACATCAAGAAATACTCCATCTAATATCATGAAATTTTATTTTATTTAAAATAATATTCCATGTAATTAGGTTAATTCAAAGCAAATAATATTATATCTATTTGAGTGCTTAATAATTAATTTAAAATAACTTGACTAGGTTGAACTCATAACCTTTTCTCCACAAGTCATAATTAAACTAATTATTTCCATAAGTCATAAAATAAATAAAGAACGGATAAATATAAAATTAAATCCTAAATAAAATCTAAGTTCATGAAATAAACCTAAGTTCAAAACATTATTTATTTTAGTGAATATAATAATTAATTTAAATAACTTGATTAGGTTAAACGCTTAACCATTTCTCCACAAGTTAATATTAAACTAATTATTAATCCAACACATGAAATGATAAAAACGATTTATATACATTTTACTATAAAGTCCAAAAACATTATTTGTCATCATTAAAACAGTGATTACATCAATTTTCCCCCTTTTTGATGATGACAAATAATTGGCAAAAGACAGTAAAATTAATAAAAGAATGAAAGAATAAAAGAATAAAAGAATATCTATAACTTCGATTCTATGACTATAGGGAAGAGAATAAGATAATCAAGATAAGCAATAGGAACTAAGTAGTTTCAGAATTTTCTAATCATGCCAATAACTCTTCCCCTTTTTGTCATCATCAAAACTAAGTAGTGAACCTGCAGCACTAGTAGAGTCAACAGTCTAAAGTCAAATCAGTAGCTCTAACATTGTTATCTCATAATATTAGCCATCCAAACATTCCAAGAGTATTTAAAGTAGGAACAAACATATCAAAGCAAGAAGCAATCAGGAACAGAGTTCAAATAGCCAAAAGAGATGTAGGATATGGATGAAGAAAGAAATAAAAATTGCTTAAGAGTTCTTATGTCTAAGGAGGACACAAGAAAGAAAATAAATGAAAAGAAAATAGTTCAATTGTTCAATGGTTAATTAAGTACAAGTCGAAAAACTCAAATTATTAATATCCTTAGATAGAGGGAAGGGACTGGGATCAGGGGTATTTGCGGATAATAAAAGATGTATCAATAAATCTTCTCGCAAACGTCACTCTTCCTAGGTTCCTTGGGAACTTAGGTTCTGCCAGTCTCTGACTCTTCCCTCCTATCTTTGTCTCTTTACCAATTCAAATTTCTCCACCTTGACCCTTGTCTGTTCCTCCTCATACTCCAATTTTCCACCTCTCATTCTCAAACTCAATCTTTAGAGGATGTCTTTGGTAATATAATTTTCTGGTTCAAGTTCAAAGGAGCTTTTGGAGGGGAGTTTGACTTTGCATTTTCCGGAACAAAGGAAATCAATTTCCATAGGCTATGCGATTTTTGTGAACAAAATGCAATGGATAATAATCAAGGCAGGAGGATTAATATTGATGTTATGAGCAAGGCAATACATGAGAGAGTTCTAATAATTTAGCTTGGTTTCTTTTGGAGGTACAGGGAACAAGGAACTGTCAAACCAATTGAAATAGAAATT
Organism: Patellifolia procumbens; assembly: GCA_947645195.1. NCBI lineage: Eukaryota > Viridiplantae > Streptophyta > Magnoliopsida > Caryophyllales > Amaranthaceae > Patellifolia > Patellifolia procumbens. The sequence continues at coordinate 6,814,943 of CANSGD010000972.1, forward strand.
TATGAATGTAGCTAAGGTCTTTTTGGTCAAGGGACAGGTCAGATGGGTGCTCACCAAAGAAATATAATATTTCTTCATTGTTTGCTCCATGTCTGTTCAATATGAACTTTCCCTTCACATACTCTTTGTACCTTTCAGCAGGAACACCAAACAAGTCACTCCTTTTTTTGTTTTTTGTTTTTTTTTTTTTGTTTTTTTACAACAATACTAAGACACCAACCATCATCATTTTCAAACTTAGAACAAAAAGCATTCATCTCTTCCTCATACAAACCCTCATCGACATTCAGAAACATGGAAGATTTCGTTTTCTTTTTGTTTGGGTGCCATTGGTGAAGGATTTGGTATCTTGGAGAAGGAGATGGGTAATAAAATGATGGAGTGAGGGGTTTGATGATGGGATGTTTGGGAGGTTTTATGAAGCAATCAATTTTGTGGCTTTCCCTTTCTCTTAACACATTAACTTTTCGAATTAAGGTTTTGAACTTAATCTTTAGTTGAACCATTGCAATGAATAAAGTGAGAATGGAAGAAGAATAATTCGGAAAAATAAAGAAAAGAAAAATGAATGAAAATGAAAGAATAAAGGAAAATGAAAGAAAATTTGAACTCTTGTAAATGATACACTTCAAACTAAAATACATATGCTCCATTATTATTTACTCAATGTACTAGTGAGAACAATAAGGAGAATATTATAAAGACTAATGTGAGTCCTTATCCTTGACTGAAGGTGTATGAATAAAAATTCATGAAAATTACAGGGCACACTTAGAAAAGAATGTAACATAGAGAGTTAATACTAAAGGCACTTTCATACTATTCTGATCATCCCTAGTTCCAAACAAATCTTTTCAATTTTTTCTCTAAAGAGAGGATTGGTCAAGATAATAGCAATTTGATTTCAAGTAGGACACAATACAACTTTAAATAAACCATTATCAACATAGTCCTTAAGAAATGAACCTTAATAATGAATATGCTTAACCTTAGAATGATGCATGGGTCCTTGAATATACATAAAGCACTTATATGATCACAGAAATTAGGAACACATTTGTATTTAATACCAAAATCACGTACCAGTTGCTTGTTCCTTTTGCTGTTGAGAGAGCAACATTGTGTTGTTTCTTTGAGCTTCAAGAAACTAAGCTTGTTCCTAGGAACTGAATAATTCCAGAAGTGCTTTTTCGATTTACCAAGTCTCCAGCATAGTCAGCGTCATAAATCAAAACATCACTATGTTCTGTTTTTCATTCGTACTTAAGCATGTAAGATTGCTCCTAGGAACCATGTTGAGGTCCACAACTTATGTATTCCCTTTCCTAGTTCCTTCCAGTATCCTTGTAACTATACAGTTATTGCTAAATACACAACTCCCTTTAGTAAACTTCACAATATTCCCTTTGTCACAGAAATTTTATAAAAATAATAAGTACACTAAGCTATAAACCCTTGACAAAAAATAAGTGGAATGTGACTAAGTTTGCCAATCTTACCTACTACTAATATATTACATGTAAGATTGTCGCCAAAGGTCACAGTTCCTCTTTCTTAAACTAAAAGTGAGAGAAACTTTAATTTGTTACCAGTCATAAGCTTAGAACAACCGTTATCAAGGTACCACAGGTTGTTCCCCCTCACTTTAGTCTGCATCCACAACACTTAGTTAGTGGTAGGAACTCATTCTGCTTTGGGTTCCCTTGTAGGACTTGAATCATTTGTAATTTTCCAGAACTTTTTGACGAAATCAGAATTCTTATCAACTCGTTCCTTCTTGGAGGAACAGACAGTCACTAGATGACCACTTTTCCCATAGAAGACACGGTCTTTGTTGCTTGGCAAATTAATTTATATTTGTTTTTTATTCCTCTTTTTATGATTGAAACCTAGACCTTCCTTTCCTTTGTTTTTATAATTATGAATCCAATTAACTACGTCAGGAAGCTTATTCCTGTTCCTCGAGGATCTCAGTTCCTTCTTCAGTACCTTATTTTCTTTTAAAACATTCTCAAAATTGAGTTTGATTTTTTCAAAATCCATTCTGGTACCAGAAGAAGGGACTGTTCCTTCAGGAACAAAGAGTTTCAATTTTGCCAATTCTATATTCAAGATAAAATCATCATATTTCACACTTTCAAAAGTTTCTTGAATAATTCTATTTTTGTCAAAAAGCTCAAAAAATATTTTCTCATTATTGGACTTCAAGTCTCTAGGCCAAGTAGTGTGTTCTTTAGTAACATTTAAAGCATGTTCTACTTGACCCCTTTTTAAGCAAACTTCTTGATAATCATCTAATGTCTCAATTAAAAAATAAAGAAGTTTACTAAATTCTATTAGTTCCTCTTCAATAGAATTCAAACATACCTTATGGTCAGATGGTTCCTCTTGTTCATCGATCTTAGTCATAAGACAGAGATGTGCAGCTGCCTCATCAGGTTGATCCTGCTTCTCGTCTGAGTAAGATTCCCCCCATGCTGCTATCATGGCTCTTCTCATATCAGTCTCTGAGAAAGACTTATGTTGTTCCTTGCCCTTCTCCTTGTATTTTCCTTTTCCTTTTTCATTCTCCCATAGTGGACACTCTTTTATGAAATGGTCCTGACTTCCACATTTGTGACAGCTCATCTTTGTTGATTTCCTTGCATTCTTTCCCTTTGTAGTTCTTGCTAAAGAACTTCTTGAATCTTTTCATGATCATAATTGCTTCTTCATCTTCAGTTTCTGAATCTGCTTGTTCCTCTTACTTGAGAGCTAGATATTTAAGACTGCTAGGATCAACATCATGAGTTCCTAGGTGCAGTTCATGAGTCATCAAGGATCCAGCAAGTTGTTCAATATTGAACGTTGTGAAATCCTTGGTTTCCTGTAAAGTTGTCACCTTGGCCATCCACTTGTCATCTTGTAGAAGACTCCTTACAACTTTTCGTACCTGTTCCTCTGGAGTGATGGACTTGCCTATGGAGTCTAGTTCATTAATAATGTTTGAGAACCTTGTGAGCATATCATGAACCGACTCCATAGGTTTCATATGGAACAACTCATACTTATGCATGAGCATGTCAATCTTAGATCTCTTGACTTAGCTTGTTCCTTCATGAGTCACTTTGAGAAGTTTCCACATTTGCTTGGCAGTCTTTCATGAGGACCAAGACCACAGTGGAGAATTTTCTTGGCCATGTTGTTCATCTCCATCTTAACAAAATCAACTTTGTCATAATCTTCGAGTGATTTTGGAACCACTTCTCCCTTTTTGTTTTTCTCTGTTACTTCAAAGTCACCTAGTTCAAGCACTCTCCATACTTGGTAGTTTTGAGCTTTTATAAAGACCTCCATTTGATTCTTCCAGTAAGGATAGTACTTTCCATTGAACATAGGTGGACCTTGGGTTGAGTAACCTTCGTCTAGCTTTGCTTCCATAGTATTCATAACTGCCAGGAACTGTCTCCTCAGTGTTAGCTGATTCTGGAGGAATAGGCTCTGATACCAATTGTTAGTCTAGTATGAACACTAGATCAACTACAAGAGGGGTGGTGAATTGTAGTTGTGGGGATTTTAGACACTTTTTGCGGAATTGAAAAACTCTTAGATAAACAAAAGAGAATAAGCTAAAAAGAATAGGAACAAAGAGTAGGAACACAGAGAGATACTTTTAACAAGGTTCTCTTCCAAAATTCTCTAGGAAGAAACCCTGCCTTCTCTTATTTATAATAGCGTTTACAACTCAGTACAACCTATTATAAATCACTTCTCACTCTGTTCCTCTAGGAACTTGACCCTGTTCCTCTAGGAACTTGACCCTGTTCCTCTAGGAACTTGACCCTGTTCCACTAGGAACTTGTTCCCTGTCACCTTGTTCCCCCTGAAAACGTGACTTTCTCACTCGACTTCACTCGAAGTCTTCTCACTTGACTTCACTCGAAGTCTTCTCTTTCTCTTTCTTTTTTCTCTCTTGATTACACAAGTTTCTCTCTTAAATTTCTCTCACCCAACACTCAAAAATGAATACAATATATTTGCTATGAAGAGGAGTAAATAGAATGAAAACTTTCTAAATATATGTGAATATTAAATTCTGCAGCCTTCACACTATTTATAGGAGTTTAAACAACCTCCTATTCTTGCTCTTCAAGGTAGTTATGGCTGCTTAATTGTAGGCCATGATCTCCATGTTTGTAGCAATTATTCCCATGAAGCTTGCCCACTAAGTCCATGTCTTAATCAGCCACAATCTCCACGAAATCAACATGTAGTTAGCTTGTTGACTGCTGAATACTTGGTGGTTAGTTAGACCTCCTAGATTCCAGGAACTAACTGACCAGTCAGTTTTTGGTTGTTCCTAGAAACCAGAAACTGCTAACTGTTGGCCTATTTGAGTCTTTCCTTTCATTTTCACTATAGGAATTGACACAAGCAAAAAGGGAAAGGAATTAGTTTGTTGCTGAGTAAGCCTTGGTTGTTACACGCTCCTTATAATCAGTAAGTTGTTGCTAAGTTGTTACACACTCAGTTAGGACTTCCTCCATTATTGTAGCATGATGTTGGTAGTCGTCATAGTTGGTTGCTGCACTTCCTAGATTGTAGGAACTGACTTAGTAGTCAGTCAACTGACTTAGTAGTCAGTCAACTGACTTCCTGGATTCTAGGAACTGACTTCCTAGATTCTAGGAACATGCTGGCTGGGCAGTTTTTTTCTTCAAGCGCATGGACATAGTTTTTGTTACACTAGATTTGACTCGTTCAAATCTGCATAAACACATCAAGAAATACTCCATCGAATATCATGGAATTTTATTTTATTTAAAATAATATTCCATGTAATTAGGTTAATTCAAAGCATATAATATTATATCTATTTGAGTGCTTAATAATTAATTTAAAATAACTTGACTAGGTTAAACTCATAAGATTTTCTCCACAAGTCATAATTAAATTAATTATTTCCATAAGTCATAAAATAAATAAAGATCCGATAAATACAAAATTCAATCCTAAATAAAATCTAAGTCTATGAAATAAACCTAAGTTCAAAACATTATTTATTTTAGTGAATATAATAATTAATTTAAATAACTTGATTAGGTTAAACTCTTAACCATTTCTCCACAAGTTAAAATTAAACTAATTATTAATCCAACACATGAAATGATAAAAACGATTTATATACATTTTACTATAAAGTCCAAAAATATTATTTGTCATCATTAAAACAGTGAATACAACAATTCAATTGATTCAGCCATTGTCTAATTCTTCAAATATACAGATAGGAAAACAAAAAATAATAATAATCATCATCTTCAACTACAGTTGAATAGCATCTTTATTCTGAAGAGAGCATCAGAACTCATACTAACCGTCAAAGAGTTTTGTTTCTCCTTCCCAATCGCTAACTCCAACAACTAAATGAATCACGGGAATACCAAAAGTAAGATTGAATCATACCAAAAAAAAATTAAATTCATAAATGTAGGAGTATAGAAGGAGAACCATGAAGTAGAGAGGCGCTCTCAATCAAGTAAATACAAATTTTCGCTGCGAACAATCTAATTCAGTCATAAAAAGAGGCAAGTCAAATATTGTAAGATTAACCAAAAACTATATAAGAATCATCAAAATTTCACAAAATGGAGATCAGTGAGCTTGTTGGTCCTATAGAACTTACAAGTTTACTACAAGAGGGGGGGGAGGTGAATTGTAGTAAAGACTATTATAGACTATTTTTTGCAGAATCAATAAACTTAGAAAGAATTAAAGAGAACTTAAAACTAAGAACATTGGAAATGCTTTTAAACAAGATCTTATTCCTATATTCTCTAGGAATAAATCTTGCCCTTTTATTTATAATAGTAATTACACTCTATTATAAACAGCAACTCACTCTGTTCCTCTAGGAACTGGTTCCCAGTCACCTTGTTCCCCCTGAACACGTGACTTTCTCTCTTGACTTCACTCGAAGTCTTCTCTTTCTCTTTCTTCTCTTTCACTCTTGAATGTAGAAATTTTCTAACAAAATTTCACTCACCCCAACTCAGATTAATGGAATACAATAATGAATTGTTGAAGAGAATAAAACCGAAGTTAACTTTCTAAAAGGATTACACAATTAATATTGAAAGTCTTAAGAACTAAAAATGGGTTCTTCTCAGATTATATAGCTGTGATGTTTCTTCAACGGTATTCTTCAACTTCCATGTAGTGGACGTATGATTTTAGGCATTCTCTTCCACTTTCATAGCCGTTATGGATCATGCTTAGACCACGATCCATAACCGTTTGTTGCACAGTTGAACTAGTCTTTAGATCCTCCATGATCTTCTCAAAAGCAGTTGAATAGGTCTTAGGTAGTTTGGATTTGACTATCTTGGGTATGCAGTTTTTAGACGTGATAGTGCTCCCTAGAATCTTGGACTTTGCTGCTAACAGCCCACCATTTTAGCCTCGTAAAAAGCGCCACATCTTCAACTTATTTATTTCCTGTAATTCATTAACAAACTCAACTAACATTATGAAATCCAATATTCCATAATATTAGATAATTAACTTCACACAAAGTAATATAACCAAATATCCTATTTTTCCTAAATAACTTAATTTTGGTCATTATTAAACCAATTCTCCATAAGTTTATTTTAGGTCTAATAAAATAAATAATTAATAATACTTTGTAAATAACTACGTAAATAAAACTAATTAAAAACTAAATAAAAACTACTTTATTTGTCATCATCAAAATAACAAATACAACAATATTCCCCCTTTTTGATGATGGCAAATAATTTGGCAAAATAAATAAATAAATCTAAGTCTAAGTCTAAAGGCACTGACTCAATTAGGACTAGGAACTAGATCCTCTAGGAACAGAGGCAAGCAGAAAGGCTCTAGGAACTAAGTCAGACCAGAAAATGTTTTTAGACAGCCATTCTTTTCTCCCTTTTGTTATCATCAAAACAAAGCTATGTTCCAGCAGCACTAGAGAGTCAATAGTCTAGGCATCAATTAAAGCAGCTCAAACATGCATCTCATAATATTAGCCATCCAAACACAAGTAAGTACGAGAAGAAATAGCATGTGCAAGCAAAAAAGATCGAAAGCAAAGTTCAGAATGGTCTGTATTAAAAGAAGACACGCAAAAGAAAAAGAAAGAAAAGAAATTGTTCAACCAAATATTACAGACCAAAAAATTATCCAGTAAATCAAATGTTTAAAGGGGGGGGGATTATGGTTTGGTGCGTTTGAAGATGTTGGAGACCACGGAATCAATCTTTGAGATCACAACATCCACCTTGTTCCTGATCCCCGTGTCTGCCTGCTTGATGGTTGCTAAAGTCTCCTGCTGTTGTGAGTCAAGGGTGGAAACTGACTTCTCCAGGACATTGATCCTTGTGTGCATGAGTGTCAAAGACTCCCTAATTTCCCTCAACATTCCATGAATTCCAGTGGTAGAAAGGGGAGGAAAATCCACAGTAGTTGAAGGAACTGGATCCTCATCCAGATTAATCATTTCAGCGGTACCCGGATCCTGTTCCGTAAGAGACTTACCCCCAGCCTGTCTCTGGCTCTTCCTTACAGATCCCCCAGCAGCTTCCTCAAATAAGTTTCTCTTTGTCCCTGTCTCAGGCTTAAGTCACTGTAAAATTCCAATTTCCCACCAACTACCCTCAAACTAAGTCTAGTCAGCGTCTCCTTGGTCAAATAATTTTCAGGCTCAAGGGTGAAGGAAGGGCTGTCAGATAGTTTGACTTTATTTTTCTTTAGAATTGTGGTGATCAGATTGGCATATCCCACTTTGGTATTGTGAGATATGTAGTAGGAAAGGTGAGAGAGCATAAGAGCGGGAAAGTTTATCTTGATGTTCTTTGCTAAACTATACATTATAGAGAGGTCCATGAGGATAGCTTGGGTTCTCTTGGAAGATCTGGGTAAAACAAAACGCCATACAAACTGAAACAGAAGCTTGTGAAAGGGAGAGAGGTCTTTTTGGTCAATGAACATAGAGTTAGGGTTTCTGTGAAAAAACTGAAGGATTTTTTCATTCGAGACGCCATTGATGTTTAATTTCCCTTTCCCTTTAACATATTCCTTGTACCCATCTGAAGCTACATCAAACCACTCGCTTAATTTCTTTCCTGTAAATGTTACCACACACCCATTCACTAAGCTTACACACACTCCCTCTCTTTGATTGAAGTTTTCACAAAAGGAACTCATCTAATTGAGAGGATTTTGATTTCTTACCCCTTTTTGTGGAAATCTGAATGTCTCTCCCTTGAATACTTTCTTGATCCTCGTCATCTTCCTCAAGCTTGGGAGATGCTGCTTCAGTTTCCGAAATGGGTTCTTGAGAATGTGTGGAATCATCTTTTGGGTTGGAGGATTCTTGGTCACTGTGCTCTTTCATGGAAGGGGTTTTTTCGGCTGGGCAGTTTTCTTGAATACCAGAGGTTGCTCTTTTAGGTGCCATGGTAGAGAGTAGAAAGGATGAAGAGAGATGGAGGAAAGAGAAGATGAATAGTAAGAGTTGGAGTGGGTCAGTGAAAGTGGTCAGTGAAGTGATGTGTTGGGTATATAATGTAATGATGATGCGTGTTGAATTGAATGTGAAGAGGTGTGAGTTGAATGGGTAAGGCTGGGGTAAATGTGTTTCAATTAATGCGTTCCCTCTTTTAAATTAGGTAAACTGAATTTAATTTTGAGTTAATAAAAATGGTTGATACAATGAATCAAGAAAATCATATGGATAGGAGGAGAGAGAATAAAAATGTGAGAAGAAAAAAATTGCTCTTGTGTACACAGACCTTTTTAAACCAAACAAGCATTTTAACTTACGTACTCTATATATGTGCATGGACAATAAGGATAATATTTAAAGACAGATGTGAGTCCTTAGACATGAAATTTAATTCATGAATATTGCAGGACACTCTTAGAAATGACTAGGACATATGGTTCAAATCATATAGGCCATTTTATACTATTCTGATCATTCCTAGTTCCAAGCGAATCTTTTCAAATTTGTCCCTAGATAATGGTTTGGTAAAATGTCAGCAATTTGATTTTCTGTAGGGCAAAATTCAACTTTGACTAAAACCTTTTCAACATAGTCTTTCAAGAAGTGGTGCCTAATGTGAATGTGCTTGACCCTTGAGTGGTGTACTGGGTCCTTGGAGATGCATATGGCACTGGTATTATCACAAAGGATTGGAACACATTTAAACTTAATACCAAAATCACTTACCTGTTGTTTGATCCACAAGACTTGGGAACAACATGCAGCAGCAGCCACATATTCAGCTTCAGCAGTTGACAAGGCAACTGTATGCTGTTTCTTGGATCCCCAAGAAACTAAGCTTGTTCCTAGGAACTGGGCAATTCCAGAGGTAGTTTTACGGTTGACCAAATCTCCAGCATAGTCAGCATCAGAGTAGCTAACTAGGTCAAATGTATCACTACGAGGATAGAACAAACAGAGATCATCACTTCCTTTCAAATACCTAAGGATCCTCTTGACAGCTATCAAGTGGGATTCCTTTGGATTTGATTGGAACCTAGCACATAGACCAACAATGAAGGAAATATCAGGCCTACTTGCAGTTAAATAAAGGAGAGATCCAATCATACCTCTGTATATTTTCTGATCTATTGATTTACAACTTTGATCTTCTTCCAACCTTGTTCCTGTTCCTATAGGAGTGTGGTTGGTTTTAGCTTGTTCCAGTCCATATTTCTTTAGCAGTTCCTTAACGTATTTTTGCTGATGGATCATTGTTCTTATTTCAGTTTGCTTGATTTGCAAACCAAGAAAGAAGTTCAACTCTCCCATCATTCTCATTTCAAATTCACTGCTCATTAAGTCAGCAAAACCTTTGCACATAGAGTCATTAGTAGCACCAAAAATAATATCATCAACATAAATTTGTACTACTAAAATGTCTGTTCCTTTTGATTGAAGGAACAAGGTTCTATCAACTTTGCCTCTAACAAGATTATGAGCAAGTAAGAATTTAGAAAGTCTTTCATACCAAGATCTAGAGCTTGTTTCAGCCCATATAAAGCTTTATCTAGCTTATAGACCTGGTTTGGGAGATCAGGATTTTCAAATCCTGGAGGTTGTTCCACATAGACGTCTTCCAATAGATATCCATTTAAAAATGCATACTTAACGTCCATCTGGTACAATCTAAATCCCATAAAAGCTGCAAATGCTATTAAAATTCTTATTGCTTCTATTCTAGCTACTGGAGCAAAGGTTTTATCAAAGTCAATACCTTCTTGTTGGTTGTAACCTTTTGCTACGAGTCTGGCCTTGTACTTATTACAGTGCCATGTTCGTCTACCTTGTTCCTGAAGACCCACTTTAACCCAATTACCTTCTGATTCTTGGGTTTGGGCTCCAAGTGCCATACCTTGTTCCTCTGAAATTCATTCAGTTCCTCTAGCATGGCATTTATCCAGTCAGACTTTAGCATTGCTTCATTATGATCTCGAGGCTTTATCATAGATATGAACATTTGGAAGGCACAAAAGTTTCTAAGTTTAGATCTTGTTTGAGTTCCCTTCTCAATGTCGCTAATGATCAAATCTAGGGGATGTGAGTTTTGGTGCTTCCAAGGTCTTAGTTCAAATATTCTTGTTCCTGTTCCTTCAACTTGAGGTTCTTCAGTTTGTTCATTCTCTGTGTGCATCTCTTCTGCTTGTATTCCTGCATCAATTGTTCCTTCATTTACCTGTTCCTCGTGAGGAACAGGCTCAGGAACTGTTAGTTCATTTTCAGGAATATGTTTCTTAACTGTTCCTGCAGGAGTCAGTTCCTCCTCAAGATTGTCAGTCTCTTGAGGATGAGTTAACCCAATTTCAAAATCATTTTCATAACATGGTTCCTGCAGCGAGTCAGTTTCATCAAAGATAATATTGACACTTTCCTCTATGCACATTGTTCTCTTGTTATAAACTCTGTATGCCTTACTATTTAAAGCATATCCTATAAAAACAGCTTCATCACTTCTAGCATCAAATTTACCTAAATTGTTTTTACCATTGTTGTGTACAAAACATCTAAATCCAAAGACTCTAAAATAAGAGATATTTGGTTTTCTTCCTTTACACAGTTCATAAGGAGTTTTCTTGGTGATGGGTCTAAGCATGACCCTGTTGATGATGTAACATGTGGTGTTCACAGCTTCAGCCCAAAAATTCTTTGGAAGATTGCTTGATATAAGCATTGTTCTAGCCATATCCTCTAGAGTCTGGTTCTTTCTTTCAACTACACCATTCTATTGTGGTGTCCTAGGAATAGAGAAGTTGTGATCTAATCCTTCATTTCTTCAAAAATCATCAAACTTGGAGTTTTCCGTACCATGGTCAGATCTCAAGTGTTTTAATTTAAAGCCACTGATCCTTTGAACTTTCTTGGCAAACGTTATAAATTCATCAAACGTTTCATCTTTGCTTTGAAGGAAGATTACCCATGTAAATCTAGAAAAATCATCAACAGTAACTAATACATATCTCTTACCTGATCTGCTTTGGATTCTCACAGGGCCACAAAGATCCATGTGGATCAGCTTAAGTGGACTTTGAGTGCTTACCATTTTCTTGGATTTGAACGAGAATCTGACTTGCTTCCCTCTTACACAAGCTCCACAAACTCCATGGCTTGATCCTTTTATAGTTGGTAAACCAACTACTAAGTCCTTTCCACTTAGTTTATGAAGCAGTGTAAAGCTTGCGTGACCACACCATTTGTGCCAAAGGTTTTGATCATCATCTAGTACACTAAGACAAGTTAGATTGTTCCTAGGAACAAGGTTCATGTCAACAACATAAGTGTTTCCCTTTTTTGTTCCTTCTAGTATCTTGGTTCCTGTAATGGTGTCACTTACCACACAACATTCATTAGTAAATTTCACATTGTTTCCTTTATCACAGAATTAAGAAATGCTAAGTAAATTATGTTTCAAACCCTCGACTAAAAATACATTATTAATGGAATGTGACTGAGATTTCCCAACTTTACCTATACCTACTATGTTACCTGTCAGGTTGTCTCCAAAGGTCACAGTTCCTCCTTCGTAGACTGAAAGTGAGAGAAATTTGGTTTTGTCTCCTGTCATGTGCTTGGTTTAACCGCTAACGAGGTACCACAGGTTGTTCCCCCTCACTTTAGTCTGCACCTACAGTAATTAGTCAGTGGTAGGAACCCATTTAGACTTGGGTTACTCTGTTGAGTGTGAGTTCCTCTTAATTTTCCACTCTTGCTTCACTAAGCGAGTGTTCATTTCAATCTGTTCTTCTTTGGTGGAACAATCAGACACTAAATGTCCACTATTCCCACAGTAGGAACAGATTCTGTTGCTTGGCAGGTCAACATATTTTTTATGTTTGTTCCTCTTCTTATAATTGAAACCTAGTCCGTTCCTTCCTTTATTTTTATATTTTTGTATCCAACTGACTGGATGAGGATACTTGATTCTTGAAGATTCCAATTTCCTCTTCAGTGCCATATTTTCATTTAGCATAGATTCATGCTCAATTTTCAAATTTTCAAAATCGTTACTGGTACTGTCAGAGGAAATGGTTCCTTCAGGAACAACTAGTTTCAATTCTGCCAAAGCAATATTCAAGAAGTAGTTATCATTTTTCAGTTTTTCATAAGCTTCTTGAAAACCATGGTTTTTATCAAAAATATCAAAGAACCGTTCCTCAATATCTGATTTTAATTTTTTAAACCAGTTTTTGTGTTCCTTGGTAACTTTCAAGGCCTTCTCCATATTCTCCTCTCTTATGCAGGTTGCCTTGTACTTATAAAGGGTTTCTAAAAGTAATTCAGTGAGTTGGTTCTTATTTAATTTTGTTAATTCTTCTTCAACAACATTAAAGTTTACCTGTTTGTTAGATACGTCCTCTTCACTATCTGTTTTTGCCATTAGACATAGCTGAGCAGTTTCATCCTCAGGTTGTTCCTGTTCCTCATCAGAATCTGATTCTCCCCAGGCTGCTACCATAGCCTTTCTCATTTCAGTTTTAGAGAAAGGCTTTTGCTGTTCTTTGCCCTTGAATCTTCCTTTTCCTTTCTCGTTTTCCCACAAAGGACATTCCTTGATGAAGTGATCTTGACTTCCGCATTTATGGCAGCTTAGCTTTGAGGTTTTCCTTGTGCTCTTCCCTTTATAGTTCTTACTGAAGAACTTTTTGAATTTCTTAACTATCAAGGTAACTTCCTCTTCATCAGTTTCTGAATTATCTTGTTCTTCAGACTTGAGGGCCAGGGACTTTGATCTGCTGGAGTCAGAGTCACGTGTTTTAGGAGGAACAGGCTCTGATATCAATTGTTGGTCCTATAAAACTTACAAGTTTACCACAAGAGGGGGGGTGAATTGTAGTAAAGACTATTATAGACTATTTTTTGCAGAATTAATAAACTTAGAAAGAATTAAAGAGAACTTAAAACTAAGAACACTGGAATTGCTTTTAAACAAGATCTTATTTCTATATTCTCTAGGAATAAATCTTGCCCTTTTATTTATAATAGTAATTACACTCTATTATAAACAACAACTCACTCTGTTCCTCTAGGAACTGGTTCCCAGTCACCTTGTTCCCCGTGAACACGTGACTTTCTCTCTTGACTTCACTCGAAGTCTTCTCTTTCTCTTTCTCTTTCTTTTCTTTCATTCTTGAATGTAGAAATTTTCTCACAAAATTTCACTCACCCCAACTCAGATTAATGGAATACAATAATGAATTGTTGAAGAGAATAAAACCGAAGTTAACTTTCTAAAAGGATTACACAATTAATATTGAAAGTCTTAAGAACTAAAAATGAGTTCTTCTCAGATTATATAGCTGTGATGTTTCTTCAACGGTGTTCTTCAATCTCCATTTAGTGGACGCATGATTTTAGGCATTCTCTTCCACTTTCATAGCCGTTATGGATCATGCTTAGACCACGATCCGTAACCGTTTGTTGCACTGTTGAACGAGTCTTTAGATCCTCCATGATCTTCTCAAAAGCGGTTGAATAGGTCTTCAGTAGTTTGGATTTGACTGTCTTGGGTATGCAGTTTGTTAGACGTGATAGTGCTCCCTAGAATCTAGGACCTTGCTGCTAACAGCCCACCATTTTAGCCTCGTAAAAAGCGCCACTTCTTCAACTTATTTATTTCCTGTAATCCATTAGCAAACTCAACTAACATTATGGAATCCAATATTCCATAATATTAGATAATTAACTCCACACAAAGTAATATAACCAAATATCCTATTTTTCTTAAATAACTTAATTTTGGTCATTATTAAACCAATTCTCCATAAGTTTATTTTAGGTCTAATAAAATTAATAATTAATAATACTTTGTAAATAACTACGTAAATAAAACTAATTGAAAACTACTTTATTTGTCATCATCAAAATAACGAATACAACAGAGCTCCAATTTTTTCATTTGAGGTCATTAAATTATAAAACAAAATTGAATGTTCAAACTTCAGACAATACCGGAATTGTACTTCGTGCTTAATATGAGAGAATTTATAGAAAGTGAAATATAATCAAGCAACGTTTGAGATGAATTTGAAGTTTTGAAATGAAGATTGGAAGTTAATCGAGCAACGTGGGAAGAAGGAAAACTATTTAATTGTATTCTTTTGCATGAAATGAAAGAAAAATTAGTATAAGAATGGAACGAAAAAGTGGAATAACACTGGGATTTTTGAAGAATTGAAGATGGAGAGAACAAAGAAGTGGTTAATTATTTTTGAAAACAGAATAAAATAGTTTTGGTAACTGATCCATTTGGTAGAGTAATTAATTTTTTTTAATTAAAGAATTGTAAAAAGATATACAACCTTAATTATAGGAGAAGATATTGGGTAGAATTAATGTTAATTAATGACGATGGTTGATTTCTTAGAGGATATTGGCTGGTCTATATTATATGTAAATCAAGTAGAACCTTGGGGTTGGTATAAAAGGGGATTATTATTGAATTTCATTAAAATTACTAATAAAGATGTGGATTATGGCTTGAAAATGAAAAACATTGAAAAATTAGTGGATCTGTTTCTGAATTAAAATATTGTAACTAAATTGGCGTGACCAGATTTAGAAAGCATTACAACTTTATTTTATTTTTTTGGATGCTAAGAAGAAGTTGCCTTAGCGGGCCGGAATCTCGCACAGGTTCATCCCGGATCCCGCGGCCTAAATAAACGGGATAGACACTTGAGAATAGGGGGAAGGGTAAGGAGAATTTCTACCCTTGAAGTACTTATAGTGAAGATTGAACCCCACCTGGTTGGAAGAGTAACAAGTACTGCTTGATAGCAATAGCATTACAACTTAATTGGGACCAACTGGGAGTCTGGGAGTATATTCTTACAATCTTACCTCAAGAGTAGTCTTCCTCTGTACATGTTTCCCATGTATTCAGACATTCAGTGCCTCTACCTCCTTTGCGATATGGTACACCTCACTTTGGATCAATATTATGTTAAACTTTTTTGCTTTGTTATATTCCGATAAAATCTTAAACTGCAGTAAAACTAGATGCCAAGCTTGTTTACCAAGTTCTACACTTTAAACAAAATTACTGTCTTTTTCGTCCTTTTAATCTCTTGATTTGTCTTTTGGTTGCTCCCACTTTTTTTTTTCCTTTCCGGTTTCTCATCACGAGTTTAACAAAATATTTTTTCTTTTTTCCGTACATGACTTCAATTATTAAGGAGAAATAAATACGTGTAATCCTGAGAAATTTTAGGGCGGGCATTTGAGAAATGTCCACCACAATATTTTAGCAATGGGTTTATACTAGCCAATCAAATTGCCAAGTAGGATATTATTTTCATCTTTTCTTTAAATTGCAATATTTCTATTTTTCTATTTTCTTTAATTGCTAATATTAATTACAAAATCAGATTTTGAATTTTCGAAAATAATTTTTAATTTTTAATTTTAATTTACGAAATTAAATTCTTAATTACCGAAAATAAAATTAAAATTGTTAAAAAAAAAATTTACACTCATCTTTTTTTTCTTCTTTCTCCCTCTTCCTTCTTCTTCACTTGTTCATGAAAATAAACTCAATGCCTCCATTGTTACCTTTACCTCCATTGTTATTTTTTTTACCTCTCTCTCTTCGTTTTTCTTTTTCACCTCCATCGTTATTGTTCATGAAATACCTTCTTATTCTTCTTCTAGGATTATATAAATTTCTACATTGTTTTTATTCATTAATGGTGGTTTCGGATTGGGTCTGTGGTTGAAGAACAACTGCCTCATGTCTTTTGTTTGTTTGTTTGTTCTTCACCTCCATTAATGATCATATTCAAGAATTATACTCAATGGTTGTTTGGTTTTTCAAATAATAAACTCCATTTGTTGCCATGAATTGTAGTTATTATACCCATTGTTAAATTCGTGTTGTTAAAATCGAGATGTTTTACCATTATTTGTTTCTGTAGAATTTAGGTCGAAGACGGCTGCCATTGTTGGTGGTGTTTGAGTTTTACAGAGGTTGAAGACAACGTGGGTTGAAGACAACTGCCTCTCTTATAACCTAATTTTTTAAACAATTTTTTTCGATTTTGTCCGTAAAGATAGCTGGACATTACCATTTATATTATTACATTTTGTGTGATGTCCATTGTTGTTTTTTGGACAATACCATTCAAAAATGTAACCTACACTTTTCGTGTAAACCAATAGCCATGATTTAATTTTTAAAAAATGACATTAACAATAACCAACTTGTTAAATGGACATTACATTAGGTTTGAGAATCCTTGATTCATGAACAATTTATTAGGAAATCAAAAAAAGCTCTAGTTATGAACAATCCGTTTGTGATGACTCTTTTCGACCAAAAAAATAACGATAAAGAATAAAACACCTCGTTTTTCTCGATCGTATCTTTCCCTCTAAGGTTCTATGTTATTCATTTTTATGTTATTGTATACACATTTGACTTATCTTAGAAAAATGATATTATTTTAAAAAGTGACATTAACAATAACCAACGTTTTAAATGGACATTACATTAGGTTTGAGAGTACCTTGATTCATTAACAATTTTTGAGGAAAGTAAAAAATGTTGTATTTATGAACAAGCCGTTTGTGATGGACTATTTTCAACAGAAAACAATACGACAAAGAATGAAACACCTCTCTTTTCTCGGTCGTCTCTTTCCCTGTAAGGTTCTATGTTATTCATATTTATATTATTGTTTACACATTTGACTTCTCTTGAAGAAATAGATAGAGGTCATCCAATAACTTCTTAATAACTCCCCACTTTCTCTTTAACTTCCACATTCCACTTTCTTTTTAACTTCCACATTTTCCTCTTAGGATAAATTTCCACTACAAAAAAGGGATAAACCGTTTTTTTTAATAAAGGATAAAACGTTTTTAAAATATAATAACTTAATCTTTTCAATTTGTTTAAGTTAAAAAAAATACATTCATCAAATAATATATCAGTGAAAGTAGTAATCTAAAATATAGAATTTCAAATCTTAAGTTTCCTAAAGTTTCATTTATTTAGATGAATTATATTATTTAGATTTTAACTATGGTCAACTTAGAGAGATCTAGTGAGATTGAGATGCCAGTGGTTTTCATGCGCATTACGGTTGAATTATTCTTCTATGGAAGTGGTGAGAAATTGTGAATCTTAGGTATGGAATATACAAACAACTGTCAACTCTTTTTTTGTATCCCAACACATTTAAATTATAGTGTTAATTGTAGTTTCCATTGTTTGGAAATAGCAATCAAATGGCATAGAATGGCCATGTTAAGGATTGTTTTAATATTCTACTCCATGCAACAGTTAGCAATATTATATCGTTCAATTTGTATAATTATGATACTCACACGCGCAAAACTAGAGATACAAATAGTGTTTTACTAAAGAGAAAGATGATAATAGGCTAAATTGTGCAATTCATTGACTAATATCCGTAACTAATGTTGGACAATACAATAGATTAACAAGATTATCAAATAGAATCAATGAACTTTGCAAGATTGTCAAATTTGTTATGATTGCTTAAAACAAGTTTCGCAAAACACTTGAGTCGTTCCACACGCATCTCGTCTGTCTACACAATAAAAGTAGCTAATGTAAGTTAACTATATAATGCAGCAATTGATAGTGTTTTTAGAATATATATTAAAAAATTATTAGAATACATACCGTGTATGCAATCAACTTCATGGCACTCATGTCTCCACATTCGATGTATTTGTAGACATACATTCTACAGTCATGACTAAATTAACAAACTCATATCCATGTGCAAATAAATTAAATTTAGGAGTAAGCTAGTCATTTAGGTTGAACTTACCCATTTGGTTGATTTGTAACTTCAACAACTTCATATACAAAACTGTTATATTCTTTGAATAGTTTGCCTAAAGGACTTCTCCGAAATACCTTCCAAGCATTCCTCATCTAATGAACATTAGATAAAGTATCAGGCCATCACCAAACACAATTTAAAAATAAATTTAAATAGATTTACCATGTTCGCGGCGAAAAGGTTGTGGCCTTTTGTATTCCCTAGCGAGTCCACAATGTAAACCTTATTTTTGTTTATATGATAAACCAACAAGAACCAGTGACTAAACTGACAATCTAATATGGGGATGAACACCTACAAGGACAACACTTTAGGGACAATGAACTTTGTTTAAGGTAAATACAGTCAAATCATTGTATTTACCTCTTCAATTTTGTAGAGTTGCTGGGGTATAAAAGTTTCATTCTGTTTCATAAACCACTGAATAACTTTTTCGTTACCACAATGCGGATTATAATCATCCGACTTAGATACAACAATCTGCAAAAAATCCATGTTAATGATTAATGAGATATCGTTATCAACATGATGTCGTATATAATAGGAAAAATATTTACCTGAAACGCTGGAGACATTATCATCTTACTAGAACCACCACCTTCCATCAAACTCAATTGCATATCGTATAAAACCGCATTCATAAACTTAGAATTGAGATAAAATTCAATTAGCATATATGGCAAAATACAATTTCAATGAAACATGTACGTTTAAAAGAGGAAAAGAAATTGGCACTACATACTTGGTTACTTATCCATCCATCCGGATACACACACAAAGATTCGCCAACTGTCAACACGTGCAAATTATTATCTGGACGATACAATTCTGCAGATTCATTATGATTATGAACACTTAGGCATTTTTGTTTCTCCTGAGATGATAGTTGTGAAAGATATTCATGGAAATATGGACGCGAAACGATCTCCTTCCCGTTTATCTTACAACTTTGTTCTTTAGCATCAAGTTTATTTGTTAAGTTCAATTGCGTCTGCATCAAATAGAATCATTAATGTAGAGATAAATAGATAAAAGATAAAATGTATTTAAATAGTGTTATAAGTACCTCAACATCATCAAGTGTCTTCTTACTCCTTTTTGGCTTCGATGTTGTGGTCTGCAATAAATTTAAGGAAATTTATATCGGCTAAATCACAAGATAATCTTACTCAATTTGTTTGTGTTTTTATTAAAACCAAATATTGTACGTAATTTTACTAGTCAATATTGTATGTTTAACTTGAATCAAAGATTATATATTATCTATTATTATACTGAAGTTTATTTGGTAATGTCCATATAATAGGTTGGTTATTGTTATAGACACTAGTTTGTAACTATTAAAATTGAAGATGATAATCTAATGTCCATATAATAGGTTGGTTATTGTTATAGACACTAGTTTGTAACTATTAAAAAATTGAAGATGATAATGTAACAATTAAAAAATTGAAGATGACTATAACTTATTGTTATAGTCACTATTTTTGACGTAGTTAAATTTTTGTTTAAAACTATTAACATTTTACAAATGTAGAACATAAAGTGTTGAAGAAAACATGTCCAATCGGCACCTTTGGCTTGCTATTTCACTGCCCTTTATCTCCGATGACGCCTACAAACATTTAGAGTAGAGTTGTTGCTAACTTCAACGCCACAACACAAATATGATGACCAACAACAACAATTTTAAAACTTAGGATTTCATTTAAGTTTTTGTATTGCGATCTTGTCCTCCTAATAGTCTTTCTGTCACTTTTTTGTGGATTAGTACTTGATGCCGCTATCGGTTTTGTAGTTTTCAATTCATTGTTAGGAATATTGCTCTCTTCCTTCAACTCATTTTTTTCAATGCTCTCCTCCTCTAACTCCTTTTTTTTCAATGCTCTCTTCTTTTAATTCCTTCTTCATGTCCTTCATCGTTTCCAACCTTGGAGGAAATTGAGGAGCTAGGAAACGAATATTACTAACACTAAAAGTATCAATGTCAAAGGTTTCTGATTCAACATCAACATCCAACTTGCGTTTAGCATTGGCATTACTAGCAACCACTCCACCATCAGGACTTAAAAAAGGAGAATTCGCACGAGTGTTGATAGTGGCAGATTTAGGAGTTTTTCCAATGTCCACCAAAGACTACACACCATCATTATCAGCACCAAACTTTTGTAATTTAGCACCATCGATCATAGATATAAGTTGAGAAACTTTGGATTGTATATCTTTCACTGCTTCCTCAATCACAATTAACCTCTACCCAGTGGAAACATTAAAAATAAATAACAACACACATAATGTTAATTAATTTTGACAAATACATTAAAAAATTATGAGACTGAAACGATAATAAACTTACATCTTCATGGCTCCGACTCTTTTCTTTCACCATAATGACACTCTGATTTAATTAAGCGTCTCTAAATTTCGTTGTGGAAAATTCTAAGAAGGAGAAATTCACAACATCAAACGAGGGATGGGATGCCAAATTTATCACAGCCAAGATTTGTTTTTTTAGAAAATAACAATCAAATATCCTAAAAGATAACCTAAAACAAAAAGATAAGTAATATTTAACTACTATCCTAATTTATAGGATGTGAATGTTGATGAAGTTAACCGTTTAATAATAAGCATGCTTTTTATCTTCTTTTTTTAAAAAAAGATAATTAAATCATGGCTATTGGTTTACACGAAAAGTGTAAGTTACTTTTTTTAAAGGTATTGTCCAAAAATAACAATGGACATCACACAAAAGGTAATAGCATAGATGGGAATGTCCAAATAGCTTTACAGACAAAACCGTAAAAAATTGTTTAGAAAATTAGGTTAAAGAGAGGCAGTTGTCTTCAACCCACGTTGTCTTCAACCTCTGTAAAACTCCAACACCACCATCAAAGGCAGCCGTCTTCGACCTAAATTCTACAGAAACAAATAATGGTAAAATATCTCGATTTTAACAACACGAATTAAACAATGGGTATAATAACTATAATTAATGGCAACAAATGGAGTTTATTATCTGAAAAACAAAACAACCATTGAGTATAATTCTCGAATATGATCATTAATGGAGGTGAAGAACAAACAAACAAACAAAAAACATGAGGCAGTTGTTCTTCAACCACAGACCCAATCCGAAACCACCATTAATGAATAAAAAAAAGTACAAATTTATATAATCCTAGAAGAAGAATAAGAAGGTATTTCATGAACAATAACAATGGAGGTGAAGAAGAAAAACGAAGAGGGAGAGGTAAAAAAAATAACAATGGAGGTAAAGGTAACAATGGAGGCATTGAGTTTATTTTCATGAATAGGTGAAGAAGAAGGAAGAGGGAGAAAGAAAAAAAAAAGATGAATGTAAATTTTTTTTTTTACAATTTCAATTATATTTTTGGTAATTAAGAATTTAATTTCGTAAATTAAAATAAAAAATTAATAATTATTTTCGAAAATTAAAAATCTGATTTTTTAATTAATATTAGCAATTAAAGAAAATAGAAAAATAGAAATATTGCAATTTAAGAAAAATCAAAAACATTATCCTACGTGGCAATTTGATTGGTTGATTTTGATCCCTCATTTACATGCTGTGGTGGGCGTTTCTCAAATGCCCGCTGTAAAATCATCCTGTAATCCTACATTGGTGAAGAATAGGAAGGACAACATACATATAAGTTTAATAGACTACTCCATCCTTCACGAATTTGTTTTAAGATAGAACCTCATTTGAGCTTATGTGTGGTTAGTAAGAATGGCAGTGGGGCGGCTCTCAGGCGCGTTTGACCAAAACCAGACCTATTCATTTCTTCCACACCCGACCCAAGGTCTCATGGGTCTACGGTAGAGATGGCAATGGGTCTTGGACCCGACCTAGACCCAGACCCATTTATAAGGGTCTGGGTCCAACTTTTGTAGGTCCAATGAGTCTGGGTCAAGACTGGGTCTAGAGGTTATCAGGCGGGTCTGGATCCGAGTCCAAATATATCAGATCCAGACCCTACCCACAGACCCATTTACATAAAAAAGATTCAAAAAATTAAGTTGTAAATTACGACTTTATGAGTAGTTGTGATTCCATTCTAAGACATGTAAGTTGAAACATTTTAAGATTTTATGAGCTATATTTTATTAAGTGTTTCGATACAAACCTTAACCATGGTCACGCGAACCTATAAGATAGGCAAAATAAATTTATTTGATTAAAAAATGCTATTAAACTTGAAATTCAAAAGGACCTACTAAGGAACCTAGACCCATCAGACCCAAAGGATATGGGTCTAGGTCTGGGTAGGGTCTGGGTCTGGAAGAATTTAATGGGTCTGGTTCCGGGTCTGATGAGCCCGACCCAGACCCTACCCATTGCCATCCCTAGTCTACGGTGCCTATAGGGTCCTTAATCGGTACTTTTGAATTTCAAATTTAATTGCATTCTTATCTAATAAATTTATTTTGCCTATTTTATAGGTTCGCGCGACCATGATTAAGGTTTATATCTCAACGATTAATATATTTGTGAAGAAGCTTAGAAGGAACCGCAATGGAACAGAGGAGTTCGCACAGTGAAGAAGAAGCTGAACCGCAACGGAACAGTGAGGGTTTTTTAATTTTTGGGGATTAACAAACTAAGGATACTTTTTTTAAAATTTAATAGTCTTTTGCAACCGTTGGTCCCGTTGTAATTACTAATTATATGGACGTTAAAGAATTAAGAAACCGACAAAGCTCCCGCTCAAGTTTTTTTGGCACAATTTCACACTACGTACGACCAGGTTTTAACGTTTACCACCAAATTTAAGACTTTTCGCAAAATAACCTTAATATATATGACGGGTTTCAAAACTCGATGTAATTGGTACCTTGTTGCGACCGGATTTCTGCACGGTCATATAGGTTGGTCGCAATTGGCATTCATTCTTGTAGTGAAAATATATCTCATAAAATCTTAAAAGTGTTTCAACTTATATCATGACATGTGTTAAATGGAGTCACAACTCACAAGGACGTTTGCTTTTCACGCGGGTCGAGGAAAAATTAAAAAAGGAAGAAGCAGAGTAAACGTAAGTCCTTGTTTGGACTGAATTAATTGAAAAATATTTAAGTTAAGTTCAGTTCAACTCCTCTCCTTTTGTCTCACAATCATAGTTCATTAGAGTGATTTCAATTCAATTCAATTGGGTTCATTCCAGTTCAAAAGAACAGAGCCTAAGGAAAAAGTGAAAAAAGATAGAGAAAAGGTGACCAAAAGTAAGAGGGATGATGAGTAATAATTGAGTGAGTCAACCTACCATATAAGAGAAGTATTCCTTCTGCCCCCACATCAAAGAAAGCATGGACTATCCTTTAAACTTTGCCCTAGAGCAACTGAGATCTTGGAACAATCAAATATTAATTTGATCCAATTTAACAATTACAAATCTTGGCTCGAAGAGAATATCTCTTGCACCTCCTCTTACCCCAATGTCTCCGTCCCCCACGACACTCTTTTCCTTTTCACCATGTGGAACCTCTGGCTTAGGAGAAACAATTGGAAAAATCAAATATTAATCTGATCCAATCTAACAATTACAAATCTCGGCTCGAAGAGAATATCTCTTGCACCTCCTCTTACCCTAATGTCTCCGTCCCCAACGGCACTCTTTTCCTTTTCACCATATGGCACCTCTGGCTTAGGAGAGACAATTCGGTCTTCAACGAAAAAAAACACGCCTTTAAACGTCCTATTTAAAAATACCAGTTAGGCCGCCATCGAGTGGTTCTACACACAAAATCAACCTAAGGTGGGTAAAGCTCCTAGGTACAACACGACCCCTACCACTACCTCCACATCATGGGCCCCACCATCACAAAACCCTCTCAATCAACTCTGATGCCTCTTTCTACCAAGAAATAAAAGAAACCTACCTTGCTGCGGTTTGCAGGGATCACTTTGGTACTTGGATCGAGGGTTTGCTATTCAATGGATGCCATGGAAGTTGAGGGGAGAGCCATTCTGATGGCTCTGGAATGGACTAAGAGAAAAAATTGGGAGAACTCGAGCTACTAAGAGAAATGCCAGGGTTTAGTCTGATAAATGAAGGAAGGGGAGCAAATCGGTTAGCGGACGGACTAGCAAGAGCGGCAAAGGAAAAGACGGATGGTCTTAGCACAATCTGCATTTTGGCTTATCCACCTTTGGATTGTATTTCTACTTATAATGTTGACCGAACTTGTTGTAATTTTTCAAACACTACCACTTTGGAGGATCCTCCCTCCCGGCTTGTATTAAACCTTATTAGTAGTTAATGTTATCCCCCCTCCCCCCAAAAAAAAGAAGTATCCCTATCAAAAAAACACTTTATAATGTCAAAATGTTCCCATAAAAAACATAGAGTATATGATATGAAAATCATATTCTTTTTATAGAAAATTTTTAAATAACTGAATATGGAAAATAGTTGAAAAGGATGCTATTAAAATATATTGTATGTAAATTAGTTTTTTTTCTAAACAAAATTTTGAAACATAGAATACTGCCGGAAACCAATAAGAATCGGTTTAAAGAAAATAATTTGCTTAATGTAAAGTTCATCTCACATACATAATCAATTATCAAGTTGAACACTAACCTACAGCCAAAAGCTTTTCCACCAAGTTTAGGATTTTTAATAAAACTCCATGGAGCCATTGGATGTACGTATAGTATATTTGCATAAATGATGATTGGCTATTTAAGATGATGTGTCAACTTTTTTTTTTCTTCATCTATGTAGACAATTTATTTTTCCTCTTATTATATTAAACTAGTTTTTTTGTTCCAGGCGATGCCCTGGGAAAATTCTTGTGTTATCTTTGTATACTATTTTCCTTTTTTAAAAATAATATATAGAGAGAGGATAAGGTAGAAATAAGGGGAGAATTAGAATGAACAAATAAATTACAAATTGAAAAGGGATTGTAATAAGAGTTATTTTTTCTTTTTTAATATAAATTGTAGAAAGGAAATAAGGTAGAATATTTAATGTGAAATTAGATTGGATAACTAAAGCAGACGCGCACTAGAGAAAAAGGTTGAGGAGCTTATTTGTTCATAACAAAAATTAAGGTGATGGGATACATAACTTAAAAGCAAAACTAGATCACAAAAAGAGGTGTAGCCTAGTGGAAAAGACATAGAATTCTACTTGATAGGTCACAAGTTCAAATCTTGTTGTATACATTTTGTACGCATTTCCATATTCTGCGCAATAAATGACATGGAGTGACACGTGTCAGATGGCAATGCTTGATTACGCGTTTTAATATATATATAGATTGTGTTAGTGAATATATCTAAGGGCCTATTCTCTCCGTCTAATTCTAGATGAACTGAACTGAACTTATTGGAGCTGAACTAAACTGAAGTGAACTAAATTGAATTGTAATAATATATAAATAATAAGTAAATAATAATTATTAGGAATATTAAATAATAAGTAATTATAATTCTAAGTAATAATAATTAATAATTAATAATTTAGAATAATATTAAATGAATAATGATAACATTCTTTTGATATTATTAAATGATAGTTATAAATAATAGTAATAATGATAAATTAATTTTAAAAATAAAAATTACTAATAATAAAAATAATTAATAATGAGTAATTACTATTATTAGTATTAATATACTAATACTTGATGATGATGATATAATAACAATAATGTCTAAGAAGTAAATTTATTATCATATTATAATGATAATTAGTAATTATAATGATAATTAGCTTAAAACATGGGTTGATGTGAGCGTCTAACCAAACCACGATTTGTGGTGGGTTGGTCCATAATATTTATAAACCAAATCCTACCACAAACCGCCAAAGTATCTTTAATATTCAACGTAACAATGATATTGTACCTTAACTAGTAATCCAGTATTATTAGCAACTTTGTAATTTTTTAATATCTTGTAGCTTATTTGTATGATGTAATAGTGAATATCTAGTCAGTAAAATAAAACAACAATTGCAAAT
Source organism: Patellifolia procumbens (assembly GCA_947645195.1). Taxonomy (NCBI): domain Eukaryota; kingdom Viridiplantae; phylum Streptophyta; class Magnoliopsida; order Caryophyllales; family Amaranthaceae; genus Patellifolia; species Patellifolia procumbens. Next base: position 6,841,303 of record CANSGD010000972.1, read on the forward strand.
TAGAATATTCGTATTGACATGAAATTTGGTTAAACCGCAAACCAATCCAAACCATGCTCAGCCATAATAATAACAGTAATAATAATGAGTAAAAATATGATAACAAAAATATATAAAAATAAAAATAAAAATAATAATTAATAATAATAATAATAACAATAATAATGAGTAAAATAAATTAGACCAATAATAATAATAATAAATAAATAAAATGGTTAAATAATGAATGGAGCTTAAATAAACTGAACTGAACTTATTGGAGGTGAATTGAACTTATTAGAGCTGAACTGAACTAAACTGAACTTATTGGATCTGAACTGAACTGGAAATAAGCTGTAGAGAACAGGCCCTAACTATTGGTAATAGTTTTCACGTAAATGGTGTTTAACTAATTTATTTCATCTATTATGTACGTCATATCTTAAACTTTTCTTTTACTTCTAACGCAACCATTATCTATAATATTATAGATGTAAATAAACTAAACAAACAAAAAATTTCCGTACATTTTTGCACGGGTTTAAAACCTAGTCTAAGGATAAACAATATTATTTTCTTGGGAAAGCTCTAACCAACAGAGCTATCCTCGTTCTCACAATTACCACGATATATAATAGGAAAATTTGCGAAAATAAACCTTATTTATTCTAATTTTTGTGAAAAAAAACCTTATATAGTTTTTTCGTGAAAAAATACCTTATATGTCATTTTTCATCAAAATGCACACCTTATTGTCGAAATTTAGCTAAAAAGTCAAATATCTGGTCATTGAACCTCTTAATTTTTCAGCCATCCTTTATTTTGTGCGGGAGACACGCATTCACAAAAAAATTGGTTAAAATATGACTCGCAAAGATGAATGAAAAGTTGGAGGATCAATGTCTAAAAATTTAACTTTTTAGTCAAAATGTAACAAAAATGTGTGCATTTTGATAAAAAGTACTCCCTCCTTTTTTTTTAATATGCACCTAAGGTTTTGCACTAAAACCAAGGAAAAAGTGCAAAAGTAAGAAAGAAGGTTAGTAAAAGTAAGGAAAAAGTGAAAAAGATAGAGAGAAGGAAAGAAAAAGTAGGAGAGAAGTGTAATAATTAGGTGGGCCAACCTTCCATTTATGGCAAAAGGTAGAAAGGGGCCAATTAAAAAAAAACCCCAAAATGGAGAAATGTGCATATTAAAAAAATCGGAGGTAGTACCATATAAGGTGTTTTTTCACAAAAATAATTATTTATGGTGTTTTTTCACAATAATTGTAACAAATAAGATGTTTTTTTCCGCAAATTTTCCTATATATTATGATTATATATCAAACAAGCCCTCAAGATTTGATTAGAATTGAATTATTGTTCGATAGGAGATTTCTGGGACCGGTTCATCCATGCCAAAATGTATCTCATTTGCTATTATTTTGTCTCGTAACTTAAATAAAATAATGGTTTTACTTATTTTCTAAGTTCTCTCTAATAGTAAATTTTCTAATAAACAATAAAAATAACTTCACTTAGTAAAATATAGAGTCAAAAGAAAATAAATCTTTTTCATCAATTATTTTATTAAGTTAATTTTTTTGTTTAATAGGAGGTTTTTACTAATAGGAAGCACATAGAAAATAAGTAAAAAAAAATATTTTATTTAAATTATAAAATAAAACTAGGTTTATACCCGTGCAAAAATGCATGGGATATCAGAAGTTCTATCTAAAATATTCAATTCATAAATTATCGGATTTTATCCATAGTAACTAAACCAAGACTAAAATAAATTATAATTACTTGAGGAAATTTTAATCCCAAATTAAAGAAATGTCTAGAATGTAAGAGTTTTAATATAGTAGTACCTATTTTGTGTTATTAACCCGTGAAATTCAAACTTATTGTTCTATTCTATTATTTCTTGTTTTAGTCAATGTAGTTGTAATAAAAGTTATAAAACTTGGCTTAAATGTCTAATAATATTTGATTACTACTCACCAGGCCCTCACATGCACATTATTTTAACTTCTATTTTTCCGTATTCAACGTCGTTATAAAAAGTTATATTTAACAATTATCCAATAGTATGCTATTGAAATACTAATAATTATTTTTATATAAAGTAAAATTGAAACCATAATTTAACAATTATTTTTATATAAAGTAAATTGAAACCATATTTTCGATTCTGAAAATAATATGCTATTGAAAAACTAAGAGTTAACCATATAGGACAACCCAAAATTTTGGGATTTTCACCGATTAGGATCTATAACTTTTTTTTCACCTTTAAGGATCCGTGGTTAAAAAACTAAACATACTTAACTCCCTAAGGTAAAGAACTTTCTTTTTCCTTTTCTTTTGCAATTTTCATTGGTGGTACCTTGTACTTCCTCCGTTTTTTTATTGACTACACTTTAAAGTTTAAATTTAACGGCTAAACTTCTCATTTTTTCCCTTATTAGTAACTTTTTCTTTATATCTCTCTCCTACCACTTTTTCTTACACACTTTTTCTCTCCTTTAATTTTCACCTATTTGATGTCTACTCTCATCAAAAAAAAATTCCCCTCATTTACAATTTGTAGCCTCCACCACCACAAGATCATTCCTATAATCAGAAACACAAAAAAAAACATTGATCAGGAAAATTTCACAAAATCAGTATTGTTAGCTAATTCCTGCAGTCACAAACACATAGCGAGAGAATCACATGTGAAAAAAAAAAAACCCTTTTAGTACTTGTGGAAAGTTTCTTACTTAATTATGAGATTTCTTAAATCGAATTTTGTGAATTCCATATTTTGTTGAAATAAAATTTTGAGAAAGGTATGATAATATTTCCTTTTTGGTTGATTGTTGCTGTAAACTTTCGCATACATGTAATTTCAGGAGTTATAAGTTGATTTTTATAAAATTTCTGGTATTTTTGGCTGAATTTTTTTTTTTTTTGCAATGAAGTATGTTTATTTGTACTCTACATGCTATTGAATTGTTAAGAAATAAATTGAAATGTATTCATTGAAGATATTAATGGAATTTAGGAGGAAAAAAAGAGTAATTTGGCCAAAAAGTTAAAAATGAAGAATATATTCAATTTTTAATTTGTGAAGATAAAAAAATTGTTTAACTCAAGGACCCAACTTCTTAACTCACAATAGTTAAAGTTTGGCTTAAAAAGGGAGATGAGGTCCCAAATGGTGAAAAAAAAGTTAACAGGTCCTTATTGGTGAAAAACCCAAAAGTTTGGGTCATTATTTTTGGTCCTATAGAACTACAAGTTTACTACAAGAGGGGGGGTGAATTGTAGTAAAGACTATTATAGACTATTTTTGCGGAATTAAAAACTTAGAAAGAATTAAAGAGAAACTTAAAACTATGAACACAATGCTTTTAAACAAGATCTTATTCCAATATTCTCTAGGAATAAATCTTGCCCTTTTATTTATAATAGTAATTACACCCTATTATCAACAACACCTCACTCTATTCCTCTAGGAACTGGTTCTCAGTCACCTTGTTCCCCCTGAACACGTGACTTTCTCTCTTGACTTCACTCGAAGTCTTCTCTTTCTCTTTGTTCTCTTTCACTCTTAAGATTAGAAATTTTCTCACAAAATTTCACTCACCCCAAAATCTGATTTATGGAATACAATAATGAACAGTTGAAGATAGAAAACCGAAGTTAAACTTTCTAAAAAGATTACACAATTAATCTGGAAAGTCTTAACAACTAAAACTGTTTTTCTTCAAAGATTAAATAGCTGTGTTGTTCTTCAACGGTCTTCTTCAACGCCAAGTAGTGGATGCTTGAATTCAGCCACGTTCTTCCACTTTCATAACCGTTATAGATCATGCTTAGACCACGATCCATAATCTTCTCTTACGCGGTTGAATAGGTCTTTAGAATCTCCGTGATCTTCTCTTATGTGGTTGAATGAGTCTTTGGCAGTTAGAGTTGTTGGACTTGGATGTGTAGTTTGTTAGACTTGGATGTGCTCCCTTTTTGATGATGGCAAATAAGTTGGCTAAAAAAAAAATTCTAAGTCTATCCTACTCTAAGTCTAAAGGGACTATCTCAATTAGAACTAAAAACTAGATCATCAAGGAACAGAGAGAAGCAGAAAGGCTCTAGGAACTAAGTCAGACCAGAAAATGTTTATATAGCCAATTCTTTTCCCCCTTTTGTTATCATCAAAACTAAGATATGTACCTGCAGCACTAGAGAGTCAACAGTCTAGGCATCAATTAAAGTAGCTCAAGCATGCATCTCATAATATTAGCCGTCCAAACACAAGCAAGTATAAGAAGAGATAGCATATGCAAAGCAAAAAGATCAGTTTGAGCATATCAGAAGAGCAAAGGAAAGAGAGAAGAGAATGTTCAGGATGTTATGTGTCAAAAGAAGACACACAAAATAAAAGAAAGAAAAGAAAATTGTTCAACCAAATATTACAACCAAAAAAAATTATCCAGTGAATCAAATTTTAAAGAGGGGAAATTTAGGATTTGGTGCGCTTGAAGATGTTGGAGACCACGGAATCAATCTTGGAGAGCACAGCATCAACCTTGTTCCTGATCCCAATGTCTGCCTGTTTGATGGCTGCTAAGCTCTCCTGCTGCTGTGAGTCATGGCTTGCAACTGACTTTTCCATCACAATGATCCTTGTATGCATTAGGGTCAGGGACTCCTTGATTTCCCTCAACATCCCATGAAGCCCAGTAGTAGAAAGGATAGGAAAATCAACAGCAGATGAAGGAACTGGATCCTCATCCAGATTTATCATCTCAGCAGTACCTGGATCCTGTTCCTTGAGAGACTTACCACCAGCTAGTCTCTGACTCTTCCTGACAGACCCCCCAACAGGCTCCTCAAACAACTTTCCCTTGGTCCCAGTCTCAGGCTTAGTCACTGTAGCCTCTCCCTCAAACTCCAATTTTCCACTAACCACCCTCAAACTCAGTTTAGTCAAAGTCTCCTTAGTAAGGTAGTTTTCAGGTTCAAGAGCAAAGGAGGGGTTAATCAGACAATTTGACTTTGTTTTTCTTTAGGATTGTGGTGATGAGATTTCCATACCCCACTTTTGTATTGTGAGATATGCAATAGGAGAGATGAGAGAGCATAAGAGCTGGGAAATTTATCTTGATATTTTTGGCTAGACAGTACATGATAGAGAGGTCCATGAGGTTTGCTTGGGTTCTTTTTGAAGATCTGGGTAAGACAAAGCGCCAGACAAATTGAAACAGAAGTTTGTGAAAAGGAGAGAGGTCTTTTTGGTCAATGGACATAGAGGTAGGGTTTCCATTAAAGAATTGAAGGATTTTTTCATTCGAAACTCCATTTATGTTTAATTTTCCTTTCCCCTTGACATATTCTTTGTACCCATCTGAAGGTACCTCAAACCACTCACTTAAATTCTTTTCGGTAAAAGTCACCACACACCCATTTACCAAACTAACACACACACCCTATGTTATATTAAAATTTTCACAAAAAGCACTCGTTTCCTCCTCATATAATCCTTCATCTATACTTACTAATTTCATCCATTTTTGAAACTTTTAAAAGACTCAGAAATTCATTCCACTTGATTTTCTTGCACCATGCAAGATCAACACAAAACCCAACAAGAAATTGAGAAGATTTCGATCTCTTACCCTTTTTTGTAGGAATTTGAATGTCTCTCCCTTGACTACTTTCAAGGTCCTCGTCGTCTTCCTCAGGCTTAGGAGATACCGCTTCAGTTTCCGAAATGGGTTCTTGAGAAGGTACAAAATCTTCTTTTGGGAATGAGGATTATTGGTCACTGTGCTCGTCCATGGAAGGGGTTTTTTCGGCTGGTTTATTTTCATGATTTCCAGAGACGAATCTTTTAGGTGCCATTGAGGAGAGTTGTAGAGATTAGGACGGATGTAGAGAGATGGAGGAAAGACAAGGTGAATAATGAAAATGAAGTCGGTCAGTGAAAGTGGTCAGTGAAGTGATGTGTTGGGTATAAAAAGTAATGATGAGGTGTGTAGAATTAAATGTGAAGGGATATGAGTAAGTGGGTAATACTTGGTTAATGTGTTTCATTTAATGTCTTCCCTCTTTTAAATTAGATTAACTGAATTAAGTTTTTGAGTTAATAAATATGGTTGATACAATGAATCAAGATATTTACACAAATAGGAGGAGAGAGAATTAAAAATTTGAGAGAAGGAAAAAGAAAGAAAATAAAATTTTTGCTCTTGTGTACACAGACCTTTTAAACAATACAAGCATTTCAACTTACGTACTCTATATATGTGCATGGACAATAAGGATAATATTTAAAGACAGATGTGAGTCCTTAGACATGACCCTAGGTGTATGAATTTGAATTCATGAAGATTGCAGGACACTCTTAGAAATGACTAGTACATAGGATTCAAATCATATAGGTCATTTTATACTATTCTGATCATTCCTAGTTCCAAGCGAATCTTTTCAAATCTGTCCCTAGATAATGGTTTGGTAAGAATGTCAGCAATTTGATTTTCTGTAGGGCAAAATTCAACTTTGACTAAACCCTTTTCAACATAGTCTTTCAAGAAGTGGTGCCTAATGTGAATGTGCTTGACCCTTGAATGGTGTACTGGATCCTTGGAGATGCATATGGCACTAGTATTATCACAAAAGATAGGAACACATTTAAATTTAATACCAAAATCGCATACCGGTTGCTTTATCCACAAGACTTGGGAACAACATGCAGCAGCAGCCACATATTCAGCTTCAGCAGTTGACAAGACAATTGTATGCTGTTTCTTAGAACCCCAAGAAACTAAGCTTGTTCCTAGGAACTGGGCAATTCCAAAGGTACTTTTGCGATTGACCAAATCACCAGCATAGTCAGCATCAGAGTAGCTAACTAGATCAAATGTATCACTACGAGGATAAAACAAGCAGAAATCATCACTTCCTTCAAATACCTAAGGATCCTCTTGACAGCTATTAAGTGGGATTCCTTTGGATTTGATTGGAACTGATAAGAGGTTTTTAGTGTGTCGTTAAGGCACTAAAAACAGCTTAGCAAACACAATTTATAAACCTAACGAGCAATTACTAAGCACGTAGTAACGGCAAGTCAAGGGTCGAACCACAAGGAAATCGGGATTGACTATAGTCCACTAAGTCCAAAACTACCTAAGTGAAGGGTTTTTGGGGGGTTTAAGATTGAGTAGGTTACCAACTAATTAACTAGCTAATGAATACGAACTAATAATCAAATAGGAGGATTAATATGATAAGGAAGACACTAGAGTTCGGGCTACTCGTATGAACATGGGCTACACAACGATAATCGACGCTATGGTGATTCACAACGGAGTCAATACAAGGTTAAGTTCCCCTCTAATGTACTTGAGTCCTCTCTCGAATGGTCCTCAAGAGTAATCGATTAATCAACCAACCAAATCCTCTTTCGAATGGTCTTTGGTCCGTTGATTAATAAATTAATTAAGTTCGGAAAACCCCTAATTAAAGGATCCCCTTAATTCCTACCCAATCCCTTGGTCTAGAAATCAAGTCGAAACATGGGAATGACAAAAGGGATTAAAGTTCGATTAAGAACAATAAAGACCCTAAGTGCCCTAGCATAAACGTGATCAAGATCTATCCTAGGGTGTCAAAACACCACATTCAATGCATAGACAAACAATTGAATCATAAAAAGCATAGATAATCTACATTAAGCCCTTAATTCATACTTTCGCCCTAACCCTAGATAATGAACTACTCACTAACCATGGATTCTAAGCAATTAAGATTCAATAAATTCAACATCATAAACTAAGCAATAAAATTAAAGGAAAGAGATAGAAGAGAAATTACTTGAATTAATTAACGAATTCAACCTTCAAAGATGAAATAATGGAGTAAACTAGTGTCTAGAGAGAGTTTAGGGCTAAGAGAGAGTAATTAGAAACTAAGTGTATGAAGTAATGTCGAAAACTAAGCTAAGAAAACTAATTAATAGACTCATTAATGTTTGACGGACAAAACGGGTCAAATCCCGAAAGCAGGTCCACACGGTCGTGTCAAAAACGACACGACCGTGTAGACCTGTTACACAAATTCCTCAGCGCTCTTTCAAAGTTACTGCTTCAGTGTAGAAACTACTACACGGTCGTGTCCAGAATGACACGACCGTGTAGCCTTGGCGTCCAAAGTGTTCACAAAGTCTTCGCAGCTACTGTTTGTGTGCCCAAAACACTACACGGTTGTGTCCAATGTGACACGACCATGTAGACCTTATGCTTAATACTCTTCTCAGAATGACCAAACCCACTGCCTGCGTACCCAAATGACTACACAGTAGTCCAAAGTGACACAACCGTGTAGACCTGACGTTCAACATCCTTTGCTTGGCAGTTGCAAAGTGTTTCCCCAAGTTAAAAGCTACACGGTCGTGGCCAATTCCACACGACCGTGTAGAGCTGCTTCAATGCCTTCCAAACTCTAGCTTCTATCCACGGGTCTCTAAATACCCAAAGTGCTCCAAATACCTGTTAGTTAGTCTGAAAATCATCCAAAACAACTAAACGAGTAGTGAAGCAATCATTAAGCTCAAATTAACTAAAACCATGCAATGCAAGACTAAAATTCTCTAAATCTATATGTATCGACACTAAAAATGCAGCATGGATAAGCACAATAAAGTGCTTATCAAACTCCCCCAAGCTAGTCCAATTGCTTGTCCTCAAGCGAACAAACGATAGACATAGGAAAGAGTTCTATGACCCCCTAACAATGATACGCATGCCAAGATGTATAATATAGACCTTCAAACGTTTTCAACATCAAATGCAAAACATTATCAAGCCTCAAAGTTTATGGCACAAGGAAAAGCAACCGATCTTACCACAAGTTCTCCCCCAAGCTTGGCTCAGTCATATAGATAGTAGCTCTCACTTTAGTCGTGCGCACTTCTCTCGTGTGTTTAAATAGGTCAAATGAACGCTAAAGGCTCAATTCCATCGACTATATCCTACCATAAGCTTGCATATCATCTGACTCTCCATCGCATAAGGACCAAAGTTTGCATCAAGAATCAAGAGGACTTAGTCAAGGTTGTAATGTAGGCTTAAGGTGAGGGTGTGGTAGCATTTGGGATCGTGGTGTTAAAGAGGGGAAAGTGAAACTTCCAACTCGGCACCTTTCTAAGAGAACAAAACCAACCCTACTCAATTGTAGACACTCAACACAACCTATTTCAAGTACTCCTTCAATTATAGCATCCCAATCTCCCTTATTGCAAATTTTGAACACACCACCAATCCTTTTTCTTTGATTTTTCAATTTCTTTTGCATTAAGGGGTTTTTTTTTCTTTCCCCTTTTTTTATTTTATTTTATCTTTGTGGATTGTGGTGATTAAAGATGGAAGGAGAAAATGGGAACTCCAATAGTATGGGAAGGAGGCGAACTCAAACAGCACATGAGTTCTAGCTAAAACAAAGCCGAACACCAACACCAAGTCATTTCTCATAACACCCATCAACATGTATTACCTCATCTAAGTAGCTTCACAATCCCCTAGGTAAGGAAATGAGTAATAGGCTAAAGATGTGGTTAACAAAGAAAACCGGCTTAGGCTCACAGGGGGTTCAAAGAAGGATAAATAGGTGTGGGTGGCATTTGGCAATGTAGCTCAAGTAACAAGAAAGCCTCAATCACATTCAAGATGCACACAAGTCAAGCGAATTCAAGGAGAATCAATGCAAGTTCTAGAGGATATTCCTCAAGGAAGAGCAACACACAACAAGCAGATAAGACTGAAAAGATGTCAGTCTATAAGGCTATAAAAACATGCTCTCACAAAGGATAAAGCTACCAACATCAGTCGAGCCGCACAAGAGGGAGACCAATCATACCACAACCCGACAATTCCTTGGCCTACTAGAGACTATCAAAGCATTTCCTTTTTTTTATTTTTGTTTTCAGGTCATCAAAAAGAATACATGTCTACCAAGAGCAGGGTCCAGTCCTAAATGCAATCTACATGCTCATGCAATTCTAGAGAAATAATCTATATGCACCCTAAACATGATACTAAAAATGCAACTAATGTAAACTATATATACATCCTCCCCCAAGCTAAACTACGCAGTTTCCTCACTGTGAAAAGTCTAATGAAATCATAAGCAAGGGGGGAAAGAATCCCGACTCACTGGTCGGGAGGGGGGTGGGAGTGGGAGCTAGAGCTACGGGGTACCAACCACTATGCCTACCCCAGTCCTGCAGATCAGAGCGAAGTCCTCGGAACTCCGAGGTCATTGCAGAGACACTATCCTGCAAGGACAAGTAGTACTGCTGAGTGGTGGTCTGGGACTCCTGTAGGGAATGGACCTCTGACCTGAGGGACTGAAAGTCCGTGCGTAAACCGCCCATCCCCTGTTGGAGGTCAGCCAGCTGTTGCTCCATAGAAACAAACGCCCCTTGTGGGGCCGGAGCACCATGTGCTCTCTCTCCTGCTTCTTCTCCTTCTTCTCCTCTTCCATCAACTTCCATCTCGGCCTCACCACCCTCTATGCCCCGTGGAGGCCACTCATAGTCAGGCTCAAAAATCCAGTTTGCCTGATCATAGATGGGGGTTTTGGAAGGATCCGGAAGGGTAGCATAATTGTGATGATTGACCTTCCAGATATACCCTCCATTCGGGCCCAATGACGAGATCCACCCCATAGTCTGAAATGAACTGAGGTCAAGCAGAGTGGATCCTGGGACAGGCTGAAAACCTGCACAATCAATGCCACGGGAAAGAGCAATCAAAGTAATCATCCCCCCACCAAGATGTCGCCGGTCGCCCTCCGGGCTACATCCTCAAGGTGCTCCATCAACCAAGCCCTGAGGTTCAACCTAGTGTCTCCTATAGTCATGTCGTAGAGGAAGTACAGCTCACGTCCGGTAACTACACCCATGCTATCCCCCCTGGCGAAGATGGTGGTGCTAATCACCCTATGGGACACCCTAAACCCCGGACTCACAACATGAGAGGCCTTGGCCGAGCTAGGGATGTAAGGAGAACGGGCAGTCAATTGTTGCCAAAAGAACTGCCCATTATAGGAAGACACCCACGCACTCTTGGGCCCTATGACCCCACCCTTCGGCCACCCAAATGCGTCATTCACCGCCCCTATGTTCATGGTATAGGTCCGGCCAAGGAGGTTGAATGTCATGGTCCTAGGGTTTCGGCTTCCTTCCGCTCTACGAACGGAAAGAGTGGAGAGGAACTCCAAGGTGAGATTTTTGTAAGTGTAGGCGTGTAAGTTTAGCCAATTCGTCCACCCAACCCCATAGAAAAGTTGTTGAACGTCACCTTGAACCCATAGGGCCGCGGTGGCGTTCGCATCATAAAACTTGGTTGGGCGAATGTTCCTCCTAGAAAGTCGCATGAAAGCTCTTAGGTGGTCAGGGTTTGTGAAGTTAATTCCAAAGGTGTCAATTTGTGGAGGATGGAGGGGGGTGGAGGTGGTGGTGGTGATTGGTTGCGGAGATTTGATGTACTAGTTTGCCTTGCCGGATTCCTACGGCTGCTAGAGGCCATTATATCAATGAAATGTCAAGCAAATGGTCACACAATCACACAAAGCACAACAAAGCACAACAACTCACAACAAGTCACAACAATAACCCACAATAAGATGAACCTCACCAAAGAACAAACAACGCAACCCAATTCAAACCAAATCTAATGTCAACTAGCAACAAACCACAAATTACAATCAATCTTCAATAAATCTCAAACAATAATTAAGAAATCGAGAGAGGAAAGTGTATACCGATCTAAAGGTGGGAGTAAATCCCGCAAATGGACCGTCGGTAGTGGTGGATGATGATGTTGAGTGAAGATTTTCCTCCAATTGCAAAGAAACCCCTAACCAAGCACTTTCCCCCAAATTGGAGGAGTTAGGGTTTGTGGAAATTTTGGTTTGTGAAGGAGAAAAGGATGAATGGAGGTAAATGATGAAGGGTTGAGAGGCAATGAGTGATTTTAATGGTGGATTGGAGGTGAGTGAGTGAGCAATGAGGGAGATTGGAGTAGAGAAGGGAGAGTTTGTGAGTGAGAGAGGGAGAGGGTTCGAAAAAAATGAGAGTTTGATATGAAGAACATGCCCTCTCCCCATGTTTAGTACCCGCAGCATCAGGGCTATACGGTCGTGTAGATATGGACACGACCGTGTTGCTCAATTTTTCACCAGGCAGTAACTATTGAACTACAGAGCTACACGGTCGTGTAGACCTGCAGTTCCCATTTCTCTCATTTTTTTTTTGCTTTGCCTCCCCCCCCCCTTTTTTGTTTTTCTTTTCTATTTTTTTCCTCTTTTTTTTTAAAAAGCAGTAAACTAAACTAGAAAATAAATAAATAAATAAATAAAATGAAAGAAAATAAAATAAAACTACCTAGTCCTAAAAGAAATGTTTGGGTTGCCTCCCAAGAAGCGCTTCTTTAAAGTCATTAGCTTGACTAAGAGGACTCACCTCTCAATGATGGTGCTCGGGTGAGCCAAGTATCAAACATCCCACGAAACCAATGACATGGTTGTCGTGGTAGAGCTTCAAGCATTGGCCGTTAACCAAAAAGAGCCGCTTATCCCTCACAATCTCATATGCTCCATAGGGGGTAGTCTTTACTACTTCAAATGGCCCCGACCACTTTGATTTAAGCTTTCCGGGAAAGAGCTTAAGCCTTGAGTTAAACAACAAGACTTTGTCCCCAACCCGAAATTCTCGTTGTTGTATCCTTTGGTCGTGCCACTTTTTTGTTCGCTCCTTGTACAAGCGCGAACTCTCATAAGCATCAAAGCGGAGCTCCTCAAGTTCTACCAACTTCTCTTTTCGAGCCTCCCCCGCCAAAGTGAGATCCATATTAAGCTCTTTGATTGCCCACCAAGCCCGATGTTCAAGTTCAACGGGCAAGTGACAACCCTTACCATACACAAGACGATAGGGGGTGGTGCCTATAGGAGTTTTGAAAGCGGTGCGAAGAGCCCAAAGTGTATCATCTAGCTTCAAAGACCAATCCTTCCTAGTCTTGTTCACCACTCTCTCAAGCACATTCTTCACCTCACGATTCGAAACCTCAACTTGGCCTTGACTTTGGGGATGGTATGGAAGTCCCACCTTATGATTGACCCCATATTTCTTCAAAAGAGCTTCCAATTGCTTCTTAGCAAAGTGCGAACCTCCATCACTTATCAACACACGAGGCACCCCAAATCTAGGAAAAATTATCTTCTTCAAGAGCTTCATGACAACCTTGTGATCGTTGGTGGGGGAAGCGATCGCTTCAACCCACTTGGTCACGTAGTCCACCGCTACAAGAATGTACATATTCCCCATAGATGGCACGAAGGGTCCCATGAAGTCAAATCCCCACACATCAAAGGGCTCAACCTCAAGAATATTTTGTTGCGGCATCTCGTTCCTCTTGGTGATCCCACCGCTTCGTTGACACCTATCACAACTCAAGACAAATCCCCTAGCATCCTTTTGCATGTGAGGCCAAAACAAGCCACTTTGGAGAGCCTTAGCAACAATTTTGCCCGCTCCACCATGTCCTCCACATGCCAAAGTATGACAATGATTCAAAACAGAATGAATCTCATGATTGGGCACACAGCTCCTAAAAACCGAGTCAGCACATCTCTTGAACAATAGAGGGTCGTCCCAATAGTATCTACATACCTCCTTGAAGAACCTCTTCCTTTGCTGAGAAGTAAGACCATGAGGTTCAATCCCACAAGCCAAGTAGTTCGCAAAATACGCGGACCATGGGACCTCATTATTTATGATAGCAAAGAGGTGTTCTTCCTTCAAATCATCATTAATGGGGGCCTCCTTAAGATCCGCATCTCTCTCATCAAAGGAGAGGCGAGAGAGATGGTCAGCAACCAAATTTTCCGTCCCCTTCTTCTCCTTCATCTCAAAATCAAATTCCTGAAGAAGTAGGACCCACCTAATGAGCCTTGGCTTTGCATCCTTTTTGCTCATCAAGTATCGGACCGTAGAATGGTCCGTGTAGACAATAGCCTTATTGCAAGTCAAGTACGAACGGAACTTATCAAATGCAAACACCACGGCTAACATCTCCTTTTCCGTAGTGGCAAAGTTCCGTTGTGCGTCATCCAAAGTCCTACTTGCATAGGCTATCACATGGAGCTTTCCTTCCTGTCGTTGCCCAAGTACAACTCCCACTGCAAAGTCACTAGCATCACACATTAGTTCAAAAGGCAAGCTCCAATTAGGAGCTCGCACAATAGGAGCAGAAGTAAGGGCTCTTTTTAAAGTTTGAAAAGCCTCCATACAAGACTCATCAAAACTAAATTCAACTTCCTTTTGAAGTAGATTCGTCAATGGTTTGACAATTTTAGAAAAATCCTTGATGAAACGCCGGTAAAAACCCGCATGTCCGAGGAAAGAACGAACTCCCGTCACCGAATTTGGTGGCGGGAGTTTCTCTATTACCAAAACCTTTGCCGGATCTACCTCAATGCCCTTACTAGACACTTTATGACCAAGCACAATACCATCTTCGACCATGAAATGACACTTTTCCCAATTCAATACTAGGTTCGTCTCTTGACACCTTTTCAACACAAGTTCAAGATTAGCAAGACATGTGTCAAAAGAGGAACCACACACACTGAAATCATCCATGAAAACCTCAATAGAGTCCTCCAACATGTCGGAAAAGATCGCCGCCATACACCTTTGAAAAGTAGATGGGGCATTACACAAACCGTAAGCCATCTTTCGATAAGCGAATGTCCCATATGGACAAGTAAAGGTGGTTTTCTCTTGGTCATCCGGATGAATCGGAATTCGAAAGAATCCGGAATAACCATCAAGAAAACAAAAGTGTGAATGACGGGCAAGCCTTTCCAACATTTGGTCAATAAAAGGGAGGGGGAAATGATCTTTTCGGGTGGACTTATTCAATTTCCTGTAATCAATACAAACTCTCCACCCAGTCACAGTTCTAGTAGAAATAGTTTCCCCTTTCTCATTCTCAACAATAGTCATGCCTCCTTTCTTAGGAACCACGTGAATCGGGCTCACCCATTTGCTATCGAAAATAGCATAGATGATTCCCGCGTCACGCAATTTCATGATCTCCTTTTTCACCACCTCTTTGAGGTTGGGATTAAGTCTTCTTTGAGGCTCAATAGAGGAGGCATTACTATCGGTGTGATGGATACGATGCATAGAAAGAGAAGGACTTATCCCCTTAAGGTCATCAATCGAGTACCCAATGACATCCCTATATTTTCTCAATATCTCAATCAACTTAGATACGGAGATGTCATCAAGTCCCGAATTGACAATAACGGGATAAGCACATTAATCATCAAGGAAAACATATTTAAGGGAGGGGGGAAGGGGTTTGAACTCTACCTTGGGAGGAGGCTTAGAACTCTCCTCCTTAGCAACGGAAGTGGCTAGGACCTCAAATCCCGATCCAAGTGTGTCTTCAACGGTAGCACCATCGAGGAGCATAGAGAACTCGTTCACCTCTTCCATATCTAAGCTCGGCTCCTCAGTGATAGATGCATAGAGCTCATCCTCAGTGTGTACTTCCCTCTCAAATCCCTCCATCTCACTCTCCACATGACTAACTCGGCAAACCCTCTCAATCATAGGTTTCCTCAATGTCTTGGAGAACTCAAAGACAACCTTCTCATTGGCGACCTCAACTGTGATGGTGTCATTCCTACAATTTATCACGGCGCCCAATGTCTTAAGAGCCTCCCTTCCAAGAATGAGAGGAGTTTCGGGATCCTCCTCCATATCCATGACCACAAAATCACAAGGCACAAACACATGCCCAACTTGGATTGGAACATCTTCCAACTCCCCATGCGGGACCCTAACAGTTCGGTCTGCCAATTGAATCGTCTTCCTCGAAGGAAGAAGAGGGAAATGAAGGTGCTTGGCTATGGAGAGAGGCACCAAACTCACACTTGCCCCCAAATCGGCCAACGCACCCTTAGGCTCAAAGTCTCCTATCTTCACGGGCAATGTAAAACTTCCCGGATCTCTTTGCTTCTTGGGCATAGCACGTTGCACAAGAGCACTCACTTGGTATGGCAATGTAATGAGCTCATCCTCTAGCTTCCGTTTGTTGGAGAGGATCTCCTTCAAGAACTTTGCATAGGCCGGCATTTGAGACATGGCCTCAAGGAATGGGATGTTGATTTGAAGGCTCTTCATGACGTTGAGGAACTTAGTGAACTTGTCGCTCAACTTCCTCTCCACTAACCTTTGAGGATATGGGACCGGTGGCACATAGGTCTTAGGTGGAGGAGGTGTTGCCAATGGAGCTTTGTCAACATCTTGCTCATGAGTCTCCTCCGTCTCCTTGTCCTCTTCTCTTCTTTCTACATCAACTTCTCCCTCCATTTCATCCCCTTGAGCATCACTCTCAACCTCCTCAACTTCATTTCTCTCACACTCATCGGGCATCTTGGGGCCCTCATAGTTCGTCTCGGACCTCAAATGGATGGCCTTGGCTTGATGAAGGTTAGGGTTGGGAATGGTTTGGCTTGGAAGTTGATGTGTGGGGTTAGAAGGGTTCTTCTCGGCCACTTGAGCTAATTGGGTTTCAAGCATTTTGTTGTGAGCTTGTAACTCTTGAAACCTTTGGTCATGGCTTTGAAGAGTTTGGGTGATGGTTTGGAGTTGTTGGAGAATTAGGGAGGTAGGGTCGGAGGATGTAGTAGGTTCGGGGTTTGGCTTAGGAAATGATGGGTTTTGAGGGGCCTTTTGGAAGTTGGATCTTTGATGAGAGGCTTGGTAAGTGTTAGAGTTTTGAGATGAGGATCCACCTTGATTATAGCTTTGAGTAAACCCTTGTTGAGGTTGACTAAAGCCTTGTTGAGGTTGATTCCACCCTAATTGAGGTTGGTTGTAGCTTTGTTGAGGTTGTCTCCACCCTCCTTGTTGATTGCTCCTATAACCTTGGTTACCTTGATACCCCTCTCCTCTACTATTCATTGCCGCCACATACTCTAACTGAGATCCTCCACAATAAGAGGTATCGTGGTTTGTACCACCACAAATGTCACAAGAGAAAGCATTCACTTGTGAGGGACTAGATGATCCAAGGGTGATCTTCGAGAGCTTCTTGTCAAGTTGATCCATCTTCGCTTGAATTTGGTCCATTGGGTCCAACTCAAACTTTCCACCCTTCTTCTGTTGAGCACCTCTTCTTCTTCCACCCCATGAGTAATTCTTTGATCACTTCTTCTATGGTGGCCTCTAATTGGTCTTGCGGGATCTTAGAAAGTTGACCTCCCGCTCCAGCATCTAGGTTGGCACGTGACATAGGATCTAGACCATCATAGAAAAACCTCATCAGTAGGTTTTGATTGAACTCATGGTGAGGGCACGAACGAATCAATTCCCTAAACCTTTCCCAAGCCTCCGTAAGTGTCTCATCATAATCTTGCTCAAAAGAGGAGATTTGCCTCCTAATATCTGTGGTCTTTGACTCTGGGAAATACTTCTTCAGAAAAGCCAATGTAACCTGCTCCCATGTAGTGAGGGAGTTAGCAGGCAAACTCTTGAGCCAAGACTTTGCCTTTCCAGAAAGAGAAGACCGGAAGAGATGCATCTTGATGTAATCTGGAGAGACATCATTTGTTGTTATCATAGCACAAATCTCCAGATATCGATCAAGATGATCAAGGGGATCCTCATCCGACCCTCCACAAAATTGCTCTGCCTTCACCATCCGTGTGAATTGAGGGTGAATGCTGAAATTTGTAGTGGTGGTGGGGAGTCGAATTCCACCCTGTAAAACATAGGACCCTGCATTTCCGAAATCCCTGAAAAGTTGTCCATTTTCCTCACCCATGTCTGATTCACTTTCACTTGTAGAACTTGAGATTGGTGAAGCTGGCGCAGAACTCAAAGTCAACCATTGAGCTCTCCTTTTCATGTAAAACAACAAAGCTAAGTAGAGGGTTAACAAATAACAACACAGTCTAAACAAAAGAAAAAAAAATCACTCAAGCAATACTAAACTCAAGTAAACTTCAATCAATAGCACAATTTCCCCGGCAACGGCGCCATTTTGATAAGAGGTTTTTAGTGTGTCGTTACGGCACTAAGAACCGCTTAGAAAACACAATTTATAAACCTAACGAGCAACTACTAAGCACGTAGTAACGGCAAGTCAAGGGTCGAACCACAATGAAATCGGGATTGACTATAGTCCACTAAGTCCAAAACTACCTAAGTGAAGGGTTTTTGGGGGGTTTAAGATTGAGTAGGTTACCAACTAATTAACTAGCTAATGAATACGAACTAATAATCAAATAGGAGGATTAATATGATAAGGAAGACACTAGAGTTCGGGCTACTCGTATGAACATGGGCTACACAACGATAATCGACGCTATGGTGATTCACAACGGAGTCAATACAAGGTTAAGTTCCCCTCTAATGTACTTGAGTCCTCTCTCGAATGGTCCTCAAGAGTAATCGATTAATCAACCAACCAAATCCTCTTTCGAATGGTCTTTGGTCCGTTGATTAATAAATTAATTAAGTTCGGAAAACCCCTAATTAAAGGATCCCCTTAATTCCTACCCAATCCCTTGGTCTAGAAATCAAGTCGAAACATGGGAATGACAAAAGGGATTAGAGTTCGATTAAGAACAATAAAGACCCTAAGTGCCCTAGCATAAACGTGATCAAGATCTATCCTAGGGTGTCAAAACACCACATTCAATGCATAGACAAACAATTGAATCATAAAAAGCATAGATAATCTACATTAAGCCCTTCATTCATACTTTCGCCCAAACCCTAGATAATGAACTACTCACTAACCATGGATTCTTAGCAATTAAGATTCAATAAATTCAACATCATAAACTAAGCAATAAAATTAAAGGAAAGAGATAGAAGAGAAATTACTTGAATTAATTAACGAATTCAACCTTCAAAGATGAAACAATAGAGTAAACTAGTGTCTAGAGAGAGTTTAGGGCTAAGAGAGAGTAATTAGAAACTAAGTGTATGAAGTAATGTCGAAAACTAAGATAAGAAAACTAATTAATAGACTCATTAATGTTTGAAGGACAAAACGGGTCAAAGCCCGAAAGCAGGTCCACACAGTCATGTCAAAGACGACACGACCGTGTAGACCTGTTACACAAATTCCTCAGCGCTCTTTAAAAGTTACTGCTTCAGTGTAGAAACTACTACACGGTCGTGTCAAGAATGACACGACCGTGTAGCCTTGGCGTCCAAAGTGTTCACAAAGTCTTTACAGCTACTATTTGTGTGCCCAAAACACTACACGGTCGTGTCCAAAGTGACACGACCGTGTAGACCTGATGCTCAATACTCTTCCCAGAATGACCAAACCCACTGCCTGCGTACCCAAATGACTACACGGTCGTGTCCAAATTGACACGACCTTGTAGACCTGACGTTCAACATCCTTTGCTTGGCAGTTGCAAACTGTTTCCCCAAGTGAAAAGCTACACGGTCGTGGCCAATTCCACACAACCGTGTAGAGCTGCTTCAATGCCTTCCAAACTCTAGCTTCTATCCACGGGTCTCTAAATACCCAAAGTGCTCCAAATACCTTTTAGTTAGTCTAAAAATCATCCAAAACAACTAAACGAGTAGTGAAGCAATCATTAAGCTCAAAGTAACCAAAATCATGCAATGCAAGACTAAAATGCTCTAAATCTATATGTATCGACACTAAAAATGCAGCATGGATAAGCACAATAAAGTGCTTATCAGGAACCTAGCACATAGACCAACGCTAAAAGAAATATTAGGCCTACTTGCTACTAAATAAAGGAGAGATCCAATTATACCTCTGTATAATTTCTGATCGATTGATTTACCATTTGGATCTTCATCCAACCTTGTTCCTGTTCCTATAGGAGTGTGGTTGGTTTTAGCTTGTTCCAGTCTATATTTCTTTAGTAGTTCCTTAACATATTTTTGCTGATGGATCATTGTTCCTCTTTCAGTTTGCTTGATTTGCAAACCAAGAAAGAAGTTCAACTCTCCCATCATGCTCATTTCAAATTCACTGCTCATTAAATCAGCAAAACCTTTGCACAGAGAATCATTAGTAGCACCAAAAATAATATCATCAACATAATTTTGTACTACTAAAATGTCTGTTCCTTTTGATTGAAGGAACAAGGTTCTGTCAATGTTGCCTCTAACAATATTATGAGCAAGCAATAATTTAGAAATTCTTTCATACCAAGATCTAGGAGCTTGTTTCAGCCCATATAGAGCTTTATCTATCTTATAGACCTGGTTTGGGATATCAGGATTTTCAAATCCTGGAGGTTGTTCCACATAGACGTCTTCCAATAAATATCCATTTAAAAATGCACACTTGACGTCCATCTGGTACAACCTAAATCCCATAAAGGCTGCAAATGCAATTAAAATTCTTATTGCTTCTATTCTAGCTACTGGAGCAAAGGTTTCATCGAAGTCAATACCTTCTTGTTGATTGTAACCTTTTGCTACGAGTCTGGCCTTGTTCCTGATTACAGTACCATGTTCATCTAGCTTGTTCCTGAAGACCCACTTTAACCCAATTACCTTCTGATTCTTGGGTTTGGTCTCCAAGTGCCATACCTTGTTCCTTTGAAATTCATTCAGTTCCTCTTGCATGCCATTTATCCAGTCAGACTTTAGCATTGCTTCATATTGATCTCGAGGCTCTATCATAGATAAGAAGGCTTGGAAAGCGTAGAAGTTTTTTAGTTGAGATCTAGTCTGAGTTCCCTTCTCAAAGTCGCTTATGATCAAATCTAGGGGATGTGAGTTCTGGTGCTTCCAAGGTTTTGGTTCAAATCTCCTTGTTCCTGTTCCTTCAACTTGAGGTTCTTCAGTTTGTTCGTTCTCTTAATGCATTTTTCTGCCTGTATTCCTGCATCAGTTGTTCCTTCATTTACCTGTTCCTCTTGAGGAAAAGGCTCAGGAACTGTTAGTTCATTTTCAGGAATATGTTTCTTAGCTGTACCTGAAGGAGTCAGTTCCTCATCAAGATTGTCAGTCTCTTGAGGATGAGTTAACCCAATTTCAAAATCATTTTAATAACATGGTTCCTGCAGTGAGTTAGTTTCATCAAAGATGATATGGACACTTTCCTCTACACACATTGTTCTCTTGTTATATACTATATATGCCTTACTATTTAAAGCATATCCTATGAAAACAACTTCATCACTTCTAGCATCAAATTTTCCTAAATTGTTCTTACCATTGTTGTGTACAAAAGCATCTACATCCAAAGACTCCAAAATAAGAGATATTTGGCTTTCTTCCCTTAAGCAGTTCATAAGGAGTTTTCTTGGTGATGGGTCTAAGCATGACCCTGTTGATGATGTAACATGCAGTGTTAACAGCTTCTGCCCAAAAATTCTTTGGAAGATTGCTAGATAAAAGCATTGTTCTAGCCATATCCTCCAGAGTCCGGTTCTTTCTTTCAACAAAATCATTCTGTTGTGGTGTCCTTCGAGCAGAGAAGTTGTGATCTAATCCTTCATTGCTGCAAAACTCATCAAACTTGGAGTTTTCAAACTCTGTGCCATGGTCAGATCTTAAGTGTTTTAATTTAAAGCCACTGATCCTTTGAACTTTCTTGACAAACGTTATAAATTCATCAAACGTTTCATCTTTGCCATGAAGGAAGATTACCCATGTAAATCTAGAAAAATCATCAACAATAACTAATACATATCTCTTACCTGACCTGCTTTGGATTCTCACAGGGCCACAAAGATCCATGTGGATCAACTCAAGTGGACTTTGAGTGCTTACCATTTTTTGGATTTGAACGAGGATCTGACTTACTTTCCTCTTACACAGGCTCCACAAACTCCATGACTTGATCCTTTTATAGTTGGTAAACCAACTACTAAGTCCTTACCACTTAGTTTATGAAGCAGTGTAAAGATTGCGTGACCACACCTTTTATGCCAAAGGTTTTGATCATCTTCTAGTACACTAAGACAAGTTAGATTGTTCCTAGGAACAAAGTTCAGGTCAACAACATAAGTGTTTCCCTTTCTTGTTCCTTCTAGTATCTTGGTTCTTGTAATGGTGTCACTTACCACACAACATTTATTAGTAAATTTCACATTGTTTTCTTTGTCACAGAATTGAGAAATACAAAGTAAATTATGTTTCAAGCCCTCGACTAAAAATACATTATTAATGGAATGTGACAGAGATTTCCCAACCTTACCTATACCTACTATGTTACCTGTCAGGTTGTCTCTAAAGGTCACAGTTCCTCCTTCGTAGACTGAAAGTGAGAGAAATTTGGTTTTGTCTCCTGTCATGTACTTAGAACAACCGCTATCGAGGTACCACAGGTTGTTCCCCCTCACTTTAGTCTACACCTACAGTAATTGGTCAGTGGTAGGAATCCAGTTAGACTTGGGTTCCTCTGTTGAGCATGAGTTCCTCTTAACCTTCCACTCTTGCTTCACTAAGCGAGTGTTCATTTCAATTTGTTCCTCTTTGGTGGAACAATCAGACACTAAGTGTCCACTATTCCCACAGTAGGAACAGATTCTGTTGCTTGGCATATACAACATATCTTTTATGTTTGTTCCTCTTCTTATAATTGAATCCTAGTCCATTCGTTCCTTCATTTTTATATTTTTGTATCCAACTCACTGGATCAGGAAGCTTGGTTCTTGAAGATTCCAATTTCCTCTTCAGTACCATATTTTCATTTAGCACAGATTCATGCTCAATTTTCAATTTTTCAAAGTCGTTATTGGTATTGTTAGAGGAACTGGTTCCTTCAGGAACAACTAGTTTCAATTCTGCCAAAGCAATATTCAAGAAGTAGTTATCATTTTTCAGTTTTTCATATGCTTCTTGAAAACCACGGTATTTATCAAAAATATCAAAGAACCGTTCCTCAATTTCTGAATATATCTTTTTAAACCAGTTTGTGTGTTCCTTGGTAACTTTCAAGGACTTCTCCATATTCTCTTCTCTTATGCAGATTGCCTTGTAGTTATCAAGAGTTTCTAAATGTAATTCAGTGAGTTGGTTCTTATTTAATTTTGATAATTCCTCTTCAACAACATTAAAGTTTACCTGATTGTTAGATACGTCCTCTTTATCATCTGATTTTGTCTCTAATTTTGAATTTCTTCACTATCAAGGCAACTTCCTCTTCATCAGTTTCTGATTCATCTTGTTCTTTAGACTTGAGAGCTAGGGACTTAGATCTGCTGGAGTCACAGTCATGAGTTCCTAAATGCAACTCATGTGTCATCAAGGATCCAGCAAGTTGTTCAATGTTGAATATGGTGAAATCCTTGGTTTCTTGTAGAGCTATCAACTTGGCCATCCACGCCTCATCTTGTGGAAGACTTCACAGAACTTTGCGTACCTGTTCCTCTGGAGAAATAGATTTTCCTAGGGAGTTAAGTTCATTTATGATATTTGAGAATCTTGTAAGCATATCATGAACTGGCTCTTTAGGCTTCATTTGAAATAACTCATATCTATGCATGAGCATGTCTATCTTTGATCTCTTGAACTCGCTTGTTCCTTCATGTGTCACTTGAAGGAGTTCCCACATTTTTTTTGCACTCTTGCATCCCATGACTCTATTGTGTTCATGAGGACCAAGACCGTAATGAAGAATTTTCTTGGCCATGTTGTTCATCTCCATTTTCTCGAAGCCTTCTTTGTCATACTTTGAAAGTGGCTTTGGAACTAGCTCGTCTTCTTCATTCTTTTTGGTAACTTCAAAGTCACCTATCTCAATTACTCTCCAGACTTGATAGTTTTCTGCCTTGATGAGTATTTCCATCCTATTCTTCCAATAGGGATAGTGTTTGCCATTAAACATTGGAGGACGTTGAGTAGACTATCCCTCATCAAGTTTTTCTCCTGTTATTTTCATGTTCTCTAGGATCTGCCTCCTCAATGTTAGCTGTTTCAGGAGGAACAGGCTCTGATACCAATTGTTGGTCCTATAGAACTACAAATTTACTTCAAGAGGGGGAGGGTAAATTGTAGTAAAGGTATTTATAGACTATTTTGGCGGAATTAAAAACTTAGAAAGAATTAAAGAGAAACTTAAAACTATGAACACAAGAAATGCTTTTAAACAAGATGTTATTCCAATATTCTCTAGGAATAAATCTTGCCCTTTTATTTATAATAGTAATTACACCCTATTATAGACAGCACCTCACTCTGTTCCTCTAGGAACTGGTTCCCAGTCACCTTGTTCCCCCTGAACACGTGACTTTCTCTCTTGACTTCACTCGAAGTCTTCTCTTTCTCTTTCTTCTCTTTCACTCTTAAGATTAGAAATTTTCTCACAAAATTTCACTTACCCCAAACTCTGATTTATGGATTACAATAATGAACAGTTGAAGAGAGAAAACCGAAGTTAAACTTTCTAAAAAGATTACAAAATTAATCTAGAAAGTCTTAAGAACTAAAACTGTTGTTCTTCAAAGCTTAAATAGTTGTGTTGTTCTTCAACGGTCTTCTTCAACGCCAAGTAGTGGACGCTTGAATTCAGCCACGTTCTTCCACTTACATAGCCGTTATAGATCATGCATAGACCACGATCCATAATCTTCTCTTGCGTGGTTGAATAGGTCTATAGAATCTCCGTGATCTTCTCTTATGTGGTTGAATGGGTCTTTGGCAGTTAGAGTTGTTGGACTTGGATGTGCAGTTTGTTAGACTTGGATGTGCTCCCTAGATTCTAGGAACTCGCTCTAACAGCCCAGAATTTTAGCCACGTTAATGTGCGCATTTCTTCAACTCATTCTTCACCTGTAATTCCATAACAAACTCAACTAACATTATGGAATCGAATATTCCATAATATTAGATAAATTAGATCCACACAAAGTAGCATATTCAAATATCCTAATTATCCTAAATAACTCAATTTTGGTTAACACTAAACCAATTCTCCATAAGTCATTTTAGGTCTAATAAAATAAATAAATAATAATACTTTGTAAATAATTAAATAAATAAAATTATTTCTAAGTAAAAACTACTTTATTTGTCATCATCAAAATAACGAATACAACACTTTTTGTTACCTTAACTCGAAAAACTAACAATTATTTTGATGTATATGTATAACAAAGTGTTAAAAAAGGTTAAGAGTTACTAATAATTATTACTCCATTTGTATTTTCTTGTGCATCTAACAACATTTTATCATATAAGGGTACCCTTTTCTGTGATAAAAATATAAATTTTTACACTTTTTTTTTGAGAGAAGCCCAATATAACTATAACTTTACAAATTAAATTTTTTTTTCTTATATATGGAGTTGTAATTATATAATCTAATATATCGATTTCCATTAGCTTTCGAAATCTTTCTTATAATTTAAAGGAAATGGATTTTCATATACTTCTATTATGCTTTATTTAGTATTTTCTGACTACGACCAAAGTCGTGGCTACTTCATTCACGACAGTCTTTCTTTTTTGTAAATAGATAGTTTTTATCCAAAACAAATTAAACGGTATGTAGAGCAAGTACAAGTATTAGTAGCATAGCAAAAATCTGAAAAAAAATCTGAAAAATGCGTTCCTCGCCATATTTTTGTCTAATAAGCAAATCGCGATGTTTTTGAAACGCAGATCAAAGCAAAATATTTTTTATTTATTAAGAGAATTATGTTATTTAATGGAAGATTCCCTGAAAAAGTCACCACTGGGAGCATGAAAGAATCGTGGGTATACCACTGGGAATTTTAAAAATTAGTTAAACCATTGGGATTATGAAAAATTACTATACCAGTGGGAAGTGAACTACTCCCTCCGTTTTTTTCATATGCACTTATTTTCATTTTGGGGTGTTTTTTTTAATTGATACATTTCTACCTTTTCCCATAAATGATGGGTTGGCCCACCTAATTTTTTTACTTCTCTCCTATTTTTTCTTTCCTTCTCTCTACCTTTTTCACTTTTTCATTACTTTTACTAACCTTTTCTCTTACTTTTGCACTTTTTTCTTGGTCCGCGCGCAAAAGCAAGCATGCATATTAAAAAAAACGGAGGGAGTATTAAATATCCTCATACCATTAGAAATGTAAAGATATTTTATATATTTTTAAATAAGGAAAATATATAAAGTTAAGATTTAGGCCCTGTTTAGACTTTATTTATACTAAACTAAACTTATTTTTATCGGACTGAACTTATTTTACTGCACTGAACTTATTTTGCTGCACTGAATTATTTTTGCTGAACTAACTTATTTTTGCTGAACAGAACTTATTTTTACTAAACTGAACTTATTTTTGCCGATCTATATCATTTTTTCTTCTTTGCACTATTAATTTTTACTGAACTAAACTTATTTTTACTGAATTGCTTATCTATTACTGAATTGAACTTATCTTTACTGAAATGAACTTATTTTTACTAAATATTATAATTTAAAGGTGAACCGAATAAGGCCTTACACGAAATTATTGTTATGGCCTTTATAAATTATTTACATACACTTGTAGCTAAACCTTAACATAAAGATTACATATACCTAAAGATTGACCTCAAGATTATATCACCATTATATATGCCATTCCTACAATATGATTGATCGCCTTAATTAAAACTTTATTGATTAATTTATACTATAAACTTAAACTAAATTAGAAATCTATAATTGCCAAATGATGTAGATGACTTTAACAAAAAAATTGATTAATCTTCCCTTTGCTAATTCTGATTATACGTGTGATATGCCTAGGAGCACAAGGTCATTGTTGTGTAGACATGGAAGGAATTGAGAGCTTCTATTATGGAATAGTTTCCAGTTAACCAAAATACTATATCCCACTATAGTTTGCCAGCAATATTAGTCAAATCTTTGCCAAAAGATTGTATAAGCAATATTTTCAATATTTAATTAATCAAAAAAGGAAGGACAATATTTCGTCCCTTATTTAAACTAAACATAATATTATCTTTATATGACAAAACAGATAATGACGTGGCATGCACAATAAATGGTTATGCGACACGTTTACAAAGCTAATTAACATGATGACATTTGGCGTGCCACGTAAGTTAAATGACTGAGGTTGCGACAAATGTACTAATTTATATTATTTTATATATTAGTATATATAGATAATAATAAATGAAAAACCAAATGAGATATCATATATGCCAGCTGATCCAAACTCGAGATTTCTTATAAACCATCATAGTACATATGATCTTTTTTTGGGGTGCAACATCGATTCGTAGTACATATGTGCCTTGAGTATAGTAGACGTTTCTAGGTGGACCATGAGAATGTAAGGGAAAGGACCGGGCCAAAGTAAAAAATAGGTTGTAATCTTTTCGACTCATAACGAACATGCAATATTTGCTAAAATGTTTTTCAACCATAAGTTTAATGACTAGAAGGATCTAATAATTAAAAAACAATTAAGGTAGAAGGATCTAGTAAAGAATTGTAATTTTTCAAGTAATTGAGTCATAAATTTATAAAGAAGAAGGAATGAAGCAGCAGCGGGGGCTTGAGATTCTAATTTGGGTTGTTTTCTTTCTCTAGTTAGTTACTAGCCTATTTTGCGTGTGATGCGTGCCTAGAATTTAGGATACATTTAAAATATTAAACTAATAATTTGAAAATATCTATTATAGAATTATATACTATTATTATTTTAAAAGTATCCCAGTCACGAGGTAAATAAGTATTTTATCGCTAGATGAAATGAAAATTTTTAAAAATTATGAAAAATTAGACATTACTTTTCTATAATCAATATATAATAGAAATTCTTTAAGAGCTTAATGAGACTTAAATGCGAGACTTAAATGCCCTCAGTCTTTAAGAGAGAGAAAAATTAAGGTATTATAATAGAAATCCATTAACTACTTAATTGACTTAAATGCCCTTAGTGAGTAATAAAGAGAGGATCGGAGAAAATTAAGTAAGGGCAAAAAAGTAATTTCATATGGACACCATTTTCTCTCCCCTTCCTTTATATGATAAAGACTAATTATTAGGTTAGCAGAGACTAATATGATTAAAAATATATCATATTTTTAACCAAATAGATATGGCACAATAATGGTAGAAGTATATAACACTCGGGTGTACCAATATGATCATGGTACACCGTACAAGACTATTTGAGTAAAAAATAGTATTGGGTGTACCATGTTCATCTTACACCCAAATCTATTTGAATGAAATAACCTTGGTGATCATGCTCATGGTACATACACTCGGGTGTATAATAAAACTTGTAATATATTTAAGTTTTAAGTGCATGGGTCATGGGTTCAAATCTTTAGACATCAGGATGCGTAGTTGTCCAAAACATGTGATGGGCAAGCATTGTGGCGCTTTGTCAACCTATGATATGTAGTGTCATGAGTCGCGCTACAATGAAAGGCCACACTTTTTAATAATTATATTAAATTAGTATTACCGTAAAATGTTTTAACTTACAAGTATAAGGTGTTAAAATTTAATAATCTTAAACTTTATTTAAAGCAAATATTAAACTTTAAGTTAAAACTCTAGGTTTAAATTTTGAACATAAAAACAATGGTGTGTCAACGAATCCAAATACTAGTACGTAGAGAACGTTTACATACAAGCACAAGCCATTTTGGGCTTTTATTGTGTCAATAGAAAGGATATATATTACGCTTTCTATTTTAGGAATGTTTAAATTATATGTTACACTTTCTTTCTTTTTTTTGCAAAAAGTTTCTCTCTATCTCGTCAATCACATAGTCTCCACTTACTTTTTATCTCTACTTCTCTCCTACCCAAAAACTGCCTAAGAATCCATAAAACAAAATGTTACATCAAAACTTAAACGGAGGTAGTATTTGACTCAACAACTGCATGATATAATTATATGAAGCAGCATATTTTACTTGTCTTCCATCGTGGGACACCCTTCTCTTTTTGGTTCTCTGTCATGCACCATACATGATAGTACCCGGGTGTGAATGTGCGACATAAGTTTTGCCTTGGCATGAATCATCACTAGATTCCGACCACGAAATGGTATCCTATTCCGCTAATGGAATCATTTAAAGTACGGTATCTATCTATTTTCTAAGGTTTCAGCTTAATTTACAGACCAAAAATCTTGGAGGTTTAGACTTTAGAACCCGAAAAATTAATCATATGAATTAAGGTATGCTTATAAAGCTCGTATGGAAAACTTTAACGAACTTCACTGACAAATGGGCGTTTTTTTTATAAGCAAGAAGTATCTCAAAAATACATCCATCTTTAAATTAAGTCTAAACCGACATACTCTCCAATTTGGAAAGCCATACTTCAAACAAGCGACCTAATCTGCAAAGGAATTTAGGTGGTCTTCGAAAACAAGATCGAAGCCAGTGGGTTGGTGGTTGAGAAAGCGAAACGGTTGGCTGTGGATTATGGCACGTATGCACGGAAAATTTATGGAGGAGTTGCGGCACCGGTTGCGAGAAGTGTGAATTAATGGCAACCCCCCTTCCTGGTTGTGTTAAAATTAACGCAGATGCATCGGTGGGCGAAGACGAGTAGAGAGGCCTTGGTGTTGTTGCCAAAGATCACGAGGGATCGGGGTTGTGTACGGCTACTAGAATAGTCTGTGCTTGGTGGACAGTTGAAGTAGCGGAAGGAAAGGCTCTATGTTTTGCTTTTCAAATCCCAAAGTCCCATAATTTCCCGAATGTGGTGATAGAAACGGATTTTCAAACGTTTGTCTCAAGTCTCTCACGAGGTGCTTTCTTCCTTTCCGAGCTTGATATTATCTCAGAGGATGCTCTATCTCTTAGTAGGAATTTTTATTCGATTGTACGGTCCCATGTACAAAGGAATGAGAATAGTTTTGCCTATCACCTAGCGAGATTAGTGCCTTTTGGTGTAGAACAACGTTGAGAGCTTCATTGCCCAGCGGAGGTTTCACCTTATGTACTCATGAATACCCTTTCTTCTACTTAATAAGATGCGCTAGTATCGTTTCCCTGGAAAAAAAATTATGACTTTCTTTATTTGCTTATTTGTTTATCTACTTGCGTTTTGGCCTGTTCATTTGCATTTCCGTAAGTAGAGTTGATGAAATAAAAAAAAAAATGAGATCACATAGAGTGAATGTGAGAGTAAAATAATTGTATTTGACGATCCTTTTTGGTATAGCGTAAACTTTTAAGAACTTCTCAAAAAGAAGATCCGAGCAAAAACAAAGGAACGTGAGTATTATAGTGTTTGCGGGTTAGTATTGGTTTGGTGCCGTTTGGTATAACCCAAACTAATCGCAAAAAGATAATTTGTAATTTTTTTGAATCAACCCAAACAACACTTAGCTTTGAGCCAAATTAACCTGAACTCACAACACAGAGTGGTTTGATGCAGTGCGGTTTGCGTTTTAACCATTATTTTCATTAGTAGTATATGTTCTATAATTTACAATAAATATTTTATTCAAACAATCCTAGATTAGTTGTATATCACTTATAAAAGATACCTCTAAATAAGCTATAATCAAGCTAGAATGCTGTGGAAAAAATTACAAGTTGATAAAAATATACTATTAAATTGCTATTAAATTAGATATAGAATTGCTATAAAATTGGTTTATGGTACAGTTTGGTTTACAAGAATTTCAAACCAACTCTAATCAAACCTTCTTGTCGAGAGCAATGAGACGCTTTTTACTAGAGAGAAGCGGTTGCAATTCCTCATTTATGGACCATAAGTCGATAATGGTATCTGTTAACATATTACCGTAATCAAACTTAAAGTATCAATTTATAGTATAGAAAACAAATTTAGAGAAGAAAGATGGTTTCGGCGAGAGTCTCAAACATCGATAACGAATCCAACAAGCTTAAGACGGTCTTGGATGGCGCGAGAAGTAGCCGTCATGTGACCAGGAGACTAGGAGATAGAGGGGATTTCTTAAGACAAAATAATTTGTTGAAATCTCCCTACGTAGAAATAAATTAAAATACGAAAATATTTAATATTAATGATGGTTATCGGTGGTTCATAATCTTGACATTGACAATCACGGTAAACTTTTGGTGATTGGTTAGATTAGACTAGATTAAATTTGCAAATTTTTAAAGGGCTTGGTGAGATAATTCTCGCATTTCATTAGTAATGCATGTGAGAATTTGTAAATTACGGGAATTTTCATTTACCAAGGGGGCTTGGTAGTGTAAACTTTGAATTTGGCTTGTAAAAGCTTATTTATTGCTATCTAATTTCCTGTTTTGCATCAAAAAAAAGGTGAGGGCTTGGTAAGATAATTCCCGCATTTTGTAGGCATTGCAAATTCCTAGAAATTTGTATTTCCCGATTTCCTCCATTTTATCAAATTTGATGCAACCAAACAACTAGTATAAAATGTATTTAGAGGTGTTTATTTCGGATAGGAGAAGTGTGTTCCGATAATTTCGGATCGGATACCCGGAAACTTTTATAATCAATTTTATTTAACGGAAAAATTACAGATATTTCGGATCGGGTTTTTTTGTATATTTATCCGGATATCCGAAAAATATCTGATTTTTTAAGCATATTTCGGATATCCGAAAAGGCCAAAAGGGCCATCTGTATTCAATCTGAATTATCCGAAAGACTATATTTCGGATCGGATATGAGTAAAGCTAAAAGTTGGGTACTCAACTTTGACAAAAGTTGCATTTTGGATACTCAAATTGTAAAAGTTGCAGTTTGGGTACTCCATCCATTTTCCCATCCAAATTTTCATCTATTAGCATTGAAATAATAAAAAAGGTATTATTATCCACCCACTTGAATAAATGAGAGAGAAACTTTCTTATTATATTACAAATTTGCCACTACTCAACCCTCTTGAAAAAAGTTAGGGCAATTCTACATGGTGATCTTTTGTTTTTATAAATTCTTTGTGGTGGACATTTTAATTTTGGATTCTATTTAGTGACGCTCAACTTATTATTTTATTTTTTATAACCTTTTTCACTAAAATATACTTTTTTTTTTAATTTCAACAATTATGTTCAAATTACAAAAAATATTTTTAAACAACTACTTGCGTCAGCAAATTGATCTTGCAATTAAGAAAATAGCATTGCAACAGATTAGCAGGAGCGAAAGACTAAAAAGTAGAGTAAGTACAAACTTCAAAAGGAAGGCAATTAATTTTCTTATATCATAAAATTAACAGATTGATGATGATAAGCACGCTAATTTCGACAAAAGACTCTAAATTGGGCATGTGTAATTGAAATTAAGCAATTGGGTTTCTGAAAAAAGACAATAATTAGTATAATCCACACCACAATCCATAGTATATGCTTTAAAATTACAAAATGATCTTCTAATAATCAATACTTTTGACATAAACCCCAGTATAGAGAATTGAGATGCAATGACAAGCGAAAAATCAAAAATCGATGGTATAATAGACAGAAAAATAGAAGGAAAAATACCTTAAAAGGAAGATTTAAGAAGGGGCAAAAGACCCTCCAAACGATCAATACGAAAAATAAGAGGAAGATTGATTTCACATGACAAGAAGAATCTGAACTTGTTTTCGCTCATCCTTAATTATTAATTTTAGACTCTTGTGATCAAGTGTAAGTGCTGAATAATTTTTACATTTTTGAAAAAATAATTTTTGTAATTTAAAAATAAAAATTATTTTCTATGAAATTTTTTTTATGAAAAATAAAAATAATCACTTGAAGGTCACTAAATAGAATCCAAAATAAAAATGTCCATCACATAGAATTTATAAAAACAAAAAGTCACCATGTAGAATTTCCTAAATTTATTCAAGATGGTTAAATAATGACAAATCTGTAATATAATAAAAAAGTTTCTTTCTCCTTTATTTAAGTGGGTGAGTAATAATAACTTTTTTTATTAGTTTAATGCAAGTGGATGGAAATATGGATGTAGTATCTAAACTGCAATTTTTGCAATTTTAGTACCCAAAGTGCAATTTTTGTCAAAGTTGAGTACCCAACTTTTAGCTTTACTCGATCGGATATTTATGAACACCCCTAAATATATTTTTATGGGAATTGTAATTAAAGACAACCAAACAAGACATAGGTTGCTAGAATTTTTTTCGCGACGGTTGTTCAGATAAACCGACCGTATTATTAAATGGACTAATAGAGATTCTGCGCGACTTAGGTATTGTTTGGTTGCACAATGAAAATGGGGGAATTGGAAAATCATGGGAATTGAGAAATTAGGGGTTTGTTTGGTTGACAAAAAAAAGTAACAATGTAGGCATTGAAAATTCATGGGAATTGAATTTGCAATGCCTACAAAACATGGAAATTGAATTACCAAGTCCCCTTTGGTAACTCAAAATTCCCATGATTTGCAAATATCTTTATAACAACCAAACATATTTAGGCAAATCATAGGAACTTTGGTATGGGAATTTAATTTCTATGAAATACAAATTGCTATGGGAAATAATGTCAACCAAACAACACCTTAATATTATTTAGTTTTCCTTCTCAAAGTTGGGGTTGGTGTTGTATCTTTCTGATTGAGCAATTTTGGTTAGGTGATTAAGAGTGGTTATTGATGAGATGTTTGCCTTTATATTGTTTTCTGAAATATTTGCTGATGTTTTACATTGGTCTTATTTATTCATTTGATTAAGTATGAGAGAAACATAAAACAAACACTTGCAAATTAGTTTGTTAATTAGATTTACTGGCAAATCTAGTTCTATAATTTGATTTGACAGTGTTATTTTTGGAGCTTTCTAGAACTTTGAGACAATTTGACAATTTTATTATGGTTCAAATGATTGGTATATGAATGTATTTAATATATGTCAATTTTTTTCTATATTGATAAAGGAAAGTGCCTTATATTAAGAGGAATCTTGCGTTGGTCAATTCACCTTAGTGCGAAAGACGCCAAGATTCTTCCTAAGCGTCGAGGAGGGAGGATAAGGAAAACTATACGTTTAAGTTCTAAACTGTCCTCTTATGAGTTTGATCCCACAACCGCAGAGAATACAAACTTGATTTTCATGATAGAGAAGGTATTGGGTCGTTATGGTCAGACGACTTTCAGTTGGTTTCAATATTTTTCAATTGGTTTCAATATTTTTCAATTGGTTTCAATTTTTATTCAGTTGGTTTCAATTTTTTCAGTTGATCTTTTTTTCTTTCAATTGGATGTGTTTTAAGTTCAATTAGTTATCTTATTGTTTCATTTACGTGTTTTATTCTAACTGGAAACAAAACTTAAGTAAATGAAATAAAATAAGTTCTAAATGAAAACAAATTAGTTTTCAGTTACTTATATTATCCTTTCACTTAGTTTTCTTGTTTTATTATTTAACAACTAACTAAAATAAAAAAATGAAAAAAACATAACTGAAAAAAAAATTAAGTAAATGAAACAAAACTAAGTTTTAAATGAAAGCAAATAACTTACTTTCTTGTCTTGATCTTCTTCACCAGCTGAACTGAAGCAAACACCCTCTCTTTCTATTTCCCGTCAATTCTCCCATCTTCCCGATGCCCTGACCATCCGCCAATTCATGCCTCGTGCTTCTCTATCTCCTCCCGACATTCTCACTGAGTATGTTCTCTTTTCTCTTTATCCTCATTGTCGTCCTGCTTATATTTATTAACTATTACTGGAATTGATGTTTTGCAGATGGTCTCAACGAATGTATTTTATCTCCGATGACGAGAAATGAAGCGAGTAGCAGTAGTAGCGGCGGAGGAAGCAGAGGCGAAAGTGATATCTCCGACGTCGGAAGGCGACGCTCCACCTATGGTTGTAGTGGCAGCCACGGTGGGTCTGCGAAGAAGAAGATGAACAGAGAAATGGCGAGAAGCAGTTGAAAGGGAAGTATTGAGCTCCGTCTGACAGTAAGTATTGGTCAGACTATCTGACCTAATACTTTCACTTCATGATATGTATCGAGAGCATTCTCGTCTGCTCCCATTATGTGTAGCCGTGTAGAAAATATGAGGGTTTCAATAAAAATCATTTTAAGTGAAATTTTTGTTCATTTCTACCATACATATAATATCTAAATAAGGTTTCTCTAGCTACAAACAAAAAAGTGACGCAAAAACACACCTTCGTACCCTACAATATGTTTCCTCTCTGGTGCGAACTACTTTTGGAATATGTTACTTGGTATAATCTGTGGGAACAACACTTCTAATTTTCAAGTCACTTTAATAATAATATACCACAAGATAGTCACAGATAATGGACTCTATTCTCGTGAATTATTTTGCAGAATTTAATTTATTTTTTGCTAAACTTTACATACTTAATAACTAATTTTTGCTAAATAAAACTTATTTTTGCGTGATACAAGACTTAGTTCACTTTGCTAAGAAATATTATATCTAACGAAAATAGTTTTAATCAGTAACGATCATTCCTAATTACCAAGAATAAGATTTAATGACTAAAAATCCATTTTGATATGAGCCACTAATAATTAGTTCTTATCAGATAAAATATTTCAATTACCTAAATTTTAGGTAAATTGAATATGACATAACTTATTTTTACTGAACTTAAATTTATCTTGTTGAACTTGACTTGAAGTATATGCTAATTATTGATGGATTTAGCTTATTAATTCCGAAATAATCTAAAACATGTTAAACTTATAATGATAAGTTGAGAAGAACCAAACCAAGAATATAAGCATAAGTCTACCTTATGGAGTAATGTCATAAACATATTATTCTACATTTGAAAAGGACAAGTCTAACACTATTATTAAAATGTGCGAATAAGAATTATAGACTAACAACGCTTTTTTTTGGTGTAACTCACTCGCCCTTTTTGATAGAATTTATTGTAGTGAACTGTCATCTCATTTCATACATTGACATGGCGCCACTATGTACTGACATGCCATTTCTAAAACATGATCAATATGTTCATAAGAGGTATTATGGTCACTTTTCAAATGTCGTAATTAATCCTACATCCAAGTTGCAACTCTTATTTGTGATGAAATTCTAATACCAAATACTAAATCCTTTTGCCTTAATTAAAATTTTGAAAAAAATATATTAAGAATTAACCTTTTCCTCTGATCAATGTTCTAAAGTCGTTATTAAATATAACATAACATAATAGAAATATTGGGATCATCGTTGAAACTACAAACTAATTTTTCCTTGTAAAAGCATCTTTTGTTCAATACATTGTATTTACATACACATAAAGGAAAAAGATCAAGGAAGGAAATAAAAAAAGCGAAAGAGCTAAATTTGCGACATATTTGTAACTCACATAAGGCAACAAGACTAATTAAATCAACTTATTATATGCTTCCTCTGTTTTTTTCTATTGAATATTTGGACTTTAACACTTTTCTCCCGCTGACCTTTAACCTTCTTTTGTAATTTAGGAGTCTTGTTAGATTCATCTTGTTATATACTTTTAAAACTAT
Source organism: Patellifolia procumbens (assembly GCA_947645195.1). NCBI lineage: Eukaryota > Viridiplantae > Streptophyta > Magnoliopsida > Caryophyllales > Amaranthaceae > Patellifolia > Patellifolia procumbens. The sequence continues at coordinate 6,877,741 of CANSGD010000972.1, forward strand.
TAAAATTTTCTTATACAAATTTATAGTTGGAGATCAGTGGTGGATTCAGAACAAATATTTAGTTGGGTCGAAACGTAATTATTAAATTTTATCGGGGTCTAATGGTTAATTTTTCTTAACAATTTTCAAAGGATCATTTCACAATTTTTACCGGCTCGTTGACCCCACTTATGCAAAGGTGGATCCGCCACTGTTGGAGACATTAATGGTTGAACTTGTGCATTGACAAACATGAAACTTGAGATGTTGCAATAGATTAAAAAACATAGGAAGTACTTCATAATTTACTTGTGTCTCTTCTTTATAAACTAGAAATTGTTTATTATGACAAAAAAAATGTAGCTGTTAAAAGTTCACATAAGAATTCTCAAAAGTCACTCCCTCAACAAGTAGGAAAATGAAAGTTAGTTAAAAAATTAAAATCAGGGATATCATAGTAATTTGGCAGATCGAGTAAGATTAAGGAGCACGAAATTAGCCATCATATCTTAATCCCTTCATAAACACGCCACAACGGATAGCTTCGCTTCTAGCTTTCCCATATTTGATCACTTGAAGTTGCCAGAATTTTTGTCTATAATTGGATCAAAGATGCAAAAAATGTACGATTATATTATTAATGCCAATTGCCAAACCTACTAAGCAAGAGGGATGATGAAAGTCAATCATATTAGTCTAAAAATCTAGCTATCATGCATGGTAACATTCTAGAACATGAGGTTTTCCTGTTTTTAAAACATTTACATTCTCGAAACTCCAACCATTTCCGTGCTAATAAAGCCCATAAATCGTTGAAACACTAGGTTATATCCATCCGTTTCCATGCTACATAGAAATTTAATATTCCCATATAAAAGGATCGACTACTTGATGATCTTCAGCTTCAGTTAGCCGCCAATGAAGCGAGTGGCCGAATTCGATAGCATTTTCGAGGTCCAAGAAGAGATCAGGCAAGTTGAAGAATATAGTATCATCAATATTATTACGATCAAAATTAGTAGATGAAGCCGATGATAATGTGTCATAATTGGATGAAGATGACGTGGCTGTTGTAGCTGGAGAGTCGGCTTGGCGTGGCTCGGCTTGTAAGCCAGGGAAATCCAAGGCGGCTTTAATAGCTGCGGCTTGGATATCCTTAGGAGTTGTACTAGCCGGCTTAGGTAGCTCATGAGCCAACTCGGGGAAGTTTAGGTATGCATTATGTCCCTTAATGGCTAGAGCCGCCACATCATGGGCTCGAGCCGCCATATCAGCCGTGGCGAATGTCCCTAGCCAAATTCTTGATTTTTTTCTTGGCTCTCGGATTTCGGACACCCATTTACCCCAATTCCTCATCCTTACACCCCTATAAGTTGGGTGTTTACCTTCAAAATTTTCCCTACACTTTTTTTTCCTACCTTCATTGCAAAGTTTCTCTTCTTTCGGCCTTTTCGTGGTGGTTTTAGTGGCGGAGGTGGTGGTGGAAGAGGAGGTAGAGGTGGTGGTTTGGTGATCACAATATGAGGTGATGAAAGATGCTTCTTCCATATGGGTTGCCACAATATGAGGTTTAGATCTTAGGAATATATAAGTAGATAGATGAGCTAGCTTCTCAAAGAATAAAAGAGCATGAGAGGTATATTTATAGGAAGAAGAGCCAAAAGACAAAAGTGGTATTACTATTGGCACTAATAAACCTCTCTTTCTTTTTTTGTTGGCCCTTTTCTTGTGTGTTTGTAAAGGGACCCAACTTGATTTGTTGAGCATATAGTATTAATGTATGAGGTCTTGTCATCATTTTTTTAAGAGGTTTCTTGTTGGTTGGCCTTTGTCCTCTTTTTTCATTTACAATTGATGTGGATCTCAATATCTCATTAAAAATCATGGAGTACATTTTATTAGTATAATATGGGATTGCTAAATCCCCACATGACTAATACAAGTCCTCTAATAGTTGGAATATTTTACGCGTAATGAATATATTTACTTAGACTATGTTTTTTTCAACTTAAATGTCAAATTAAATTCCATCAAATGTAACTTTAGTGCACCATAAAATATCCTATTTAGCAAAACTAAACCAAAGGAAAAATTAAATTTAAGAAACATATATAGGTAAGCAAAGAATAAGCTAAGGTTCCAGTCTTTTCAACTTATTTTCTGTCCTTATCAGAATACATGTAGATAAGTCCAATTTAGCAAAATTGAGGTTTGACTCTCTCACAAATAAGATTAGAAAAATTGTAATAAGTTCAGATAAGTATAAATAAGTTGAGATTAACGAAAAAAAGTTGAAAAAAAAGTTAGAAAAATGAAGTAAAAGAAGTTAATAGTCACTTAACAAGGTCTTATAGTCGCTTAAGAAAAAGAAAAATAAATTATAGTCAACAACAATAATTTGAAGGAAACAAAAGCCTTAATTGTTACTACTATTTGTAAGAATATATTTACATTCTTTATTAAATAAACGACATTTATCTTTTTGGAGGCTTAAAAAAGTGAAAAGAGAGATGTAGTGGGACCATAGAACGAGCAAAAGATATTAATATAATACTTCCGCCATTTTTAAATAAGTGACACACTTCATGTTTTCACGTTTGTCAATGCATTATTTTAAACATTAATATCTACAATTATCAATAAGAAAAAATTATAAAAATTGATATTAAAAAATTCACATTGAGAAGAATCTAACAAGATCCCACATCACTATGTTTTTCATAAAATATAAATCACCAAAATTAATTAAAGTAAATACTATGCAAATGTGTCACTTATTTAGAAATGGAGGAAGTATTTAATAAGTGATGACGTGGATGCCTCTAGATCTCCACTGTTAGTTGATCAATAATCATTCACTAATCGTCGTATAGATACTATGGACTACCTTGACCTACAAGGCCATGTGTTGTCAAAAGCAAAGCATATCATAAAACGGTACACTTCGACCAGGGTAAAGAAAAGTAAAAGAAAAGGTAAGACGATTGATTATGATTAAATTGCTTTCATTCTTTAATAGCTTTATGTTTCGGCTTTCGTTAAAGTTGAAGGATATATGAACATAATCATTTCTAACACAACCAAATTATTAAATTTGCACGCATTAGGAGTTAGTTTCAATTTTATACTAATAACTCCATAATAGAAAGAGCATTAGAATGAATTTGGAGAGTGGTAATGGATGAAATAATAATGGTCCATGTTGCTTATTTTGGGGCTCTTTGTCAAGTAATAAACAACATAAGTTTACTTTCGCTAATAAGAGGAAGCAATCCATTTTTTGGATATTTCTTTTTCACTGTATTATAGTTTGCTTCAAGTACAAGAAATCACAGTTTATGAATCTAAAGAGCTTATTTGGATGTCTTTTAATTTGTTGACTTGAAGATGGAGGTTGTGACTTTTAAAATGGGCTTTTCTAGGAAAGGGAATCTTAATAGCACCAAATTTAGAGTTGCGGATATAACAATGCCACCAATGAAGGATGCGCAAATCAAGGGGGAGAGAAAAGATGATGTTTTAATTAATTTAAAATTCTCGACGGAGATGGATGTTTATCGATGTTATGGTAATGCCACATCCCCTAACACTCCAATCCACTCGATGGAGAACTCCTATCTAGGTGTCTCTTGTGAATATTCGACAATGTTACGAAGGCGAAGGTTCTATGTCCCACAATGCTTACTCTAGATAAGGCTATCCCATCAATGGTAAGCCACATAATGCTCTAATACATACATCTTCTTTTATATGCTCTTTTTTTTTTTACAAGGCTAGGAGAGATCTACAAACAACTATACATGTAAACATACTACGTCTGTAGTAATTCGCAACCTCGTGTGCTTGTTGAACTTGCATCAGGGGGACCTTAACTACCGTACACCAATTAAGCAGTTTTGCTTACTGTTTGATTTCCTGTAGAGTCCAATGAATATCTATCCTTGCTGCCTTTGTCAACTGTAGGAGGGTGACTAGCTCTGTTGAGTCTGTGATAAGCCTTAAATATTGTATACCATTTTCCTTCGCCCAAAAGATCCCCTTCTGGCATGCTAAGGCTTCCGAGTGAAGCGCCCCCCGCCCCATCACCCCCCCACGTAAACATTGTTGCATAGAAGGGGGGGAATAGTGTGTGCAAGTTCTCTTATGAGCAAAACCATTATTGTTGTCGCCGTGGTTTTGTCCCATGAACCATCTGTTTCAATAGTGTGTGTCGATGCCCCTGTAGCACCCTTCCTAGATTAGTCAAGTTGAAACCTGGAGGATAAGAGCTTGGAGTTTTGAAGTGGGTTTGGGGTCCTCATATTTGACCCATTTGATCCATGGAATGGTCATGGAATGATAGAATTTCGGTCCAAGCTTTCCGCTTGATGTCCCACGTTTGGGTTTGTGTTGCTGGGTGCCCTGAAGATGAGATTGTTTTGCAAACACCAGATGGTCCACAAATTTATTACAAATGTAATGATAGTGCCACTATAGCTGTCCAAGGAATCAGGAAGCTATTCGAACGTATTTCGGAGAAGTTCACTCAGAGTCGTCGAAGGTTGCATATTAACTAGGCTCAATGTAAGAGTATCCTGCCAAAGCTGCCCCGTTATACGACAGCTATAAAAAAGATGCAGCGCTGTTTTTTAGGGAGGAGTGACATAGTGTACAACTCGAATCTCATATAATACCCTGTTTTTTTGAAGGTTATCCTTTGTCGGGAGTATGTTTCGTCATATATCTTCCAAATAAACAGCTTCCACTTGGGGTAAGGTTAGAGTACTTGAGTTTTTTTTTTTTGGGAAAATGGACGAATCTAGATTGTTTGCCCCATGTTCTTGTTGGAGGCTCTTGTGTCTTGCCATAAGGTAGGCATAACCTGCTTTTGTCATGAATTGTCCCGATTTGTGATGTTTCCACTAAATGAAATTATCCTTTAGTTGTTGAGGGATTTCAATGGCTAAAATTTTATGACCATCATCCCATTCAAAGTTGTCTCTAACTTTACTAACATTCCAGCTTCGTGGGTTGGTAAGCATAAGATCGGCCACCGTCCAGGATTGGGCCTCTCGTAATGTGATTTCTGATTTGGCTTGTGGGATGGAGCCATTTACCCAAGGCTGGATTAAAACACTTAGATTGATTCCATTGCCAAGTTTCCACGCACAACCTTAGGACAGAACTTCCCCCATTTTCTGCAATCCTCTTATCGTTAAGGAAGTCTTATTTGCTCTTAATGCTTGTAGTTTGGTGATATTTCCGTCGTCATTTCCTCATAACCAAGTGTTGGAAGAGTCAAGAGAGCTGCCCGTTAATACTCTCCTCTTTTATATATTTGTTAAATATTTCATGAGCCAATGTAAAAAAGAAAAGAACTTGTTTTCATAATTAGATCGATATGTAATATTATATTTAATAACGAAAACCTCTTAATTTATGTGCAAATCTCATATATTAGTATCTCTTCTTTTTCTTACAAAAGAATAATTCATATCATCCTTAAACTATGAAAAGTTTACTTCCCAAACCATTAAATTTCCCATTCTCCGTCCCCCTTATTTCTCCGTCCCCTTCAATACTGTTCTAAAATAAAACAATCTAGAACAATACCAAATTAAGAGTACCATGACCATATATCTTATTTAATTTCCATTATTTCACAACATGAGATAATGTCTAATTTTAATATGCCAAGTTTGTAAAGTTTTTAAAAAAATATAGAACTCACGTATTACATATTTGAGAAACTAGTTTAATTTAGTAGTTGTTCACCAAACCATTGGCATCCTCTGTTGGCTCTGTACATAATTCTTCTATTCAAACTGTATTAAATCAACCAATGACACAATATAGATCTAAATATCATGCTAGCTTATTTAGTTGTTAATACATATATAAATACTAATGTACTATCATATGATAATTATAATATAACATGTCAATTTTATAACAATCTTTTCGTAATTAGTTATGGCTGCCATACCATCAATTAAAAAAACAATATTCTTACAAATAGGTAAATACATCGAATTCTTGAATAGACATCATACCAGAAGAATATCATTGAAAAACAACTATAATTGCAAGAGTGACTTCATAATACACTCTTTTAATATTCTACTACTATGAACTCATCATAATCATATGATAAGACAAACGTAACTTATACAGTATCTTGTATGCAACGACAACTTTTTTAACGTTAAATTAGTCCATCTTTTCTTATTAATGGCCCCATCTTCAAAGAACATGACATATTTTAATTGGGGTCTAATCAAAATTATGCATGTGTATGTAGTTCGTGGAGCCTTTCATGAAAAAACACACTCTCTTGTCCTTATTCCTTCTTTGTCCTTAAATAACCCAAATGATTTGTCACTTGTCCTTAAATACTAATTAGTACTAATAATTATTGACTAGTTGACTGAGTTCCTAACATAATTTTTTCCTCTTTTTAACGCACTTTCAGAGCTTAAAAGACATCAGAACTGTAGACTAAACTTATTTCACCTGGTTAAGTTAAAAAGAGAGCAGTACATTGGATACTCGGCTGGTCCAAATTTAGCTTTATTTGCCAGATTTGCAAAAAAAAAAAAAAAAAAATTGATGGAGTGCACTAAGATAATGTGTGGCTTATGTTTGAGGTTGGAATGTATAATTATTAACTTTAGGAAATCTTATTCTTGGGTTATAGTGGTTGCTTTAAAAAAGGGAAGATGAATGTAGCTTATTACATGCATTAAGATAGTTTATGATAAAAAGGGCCTTTTTTTTACAATTCTTTTTGTACGGACTGAGTTTTACAAATTTATAATAATCGTTTTTAGGCTATATTCTATTCAACATACATTAATTTATTTCTTAAAATAATAAGTTCAGAAAATTTTAGATAAGACAAATAAGACAGATAAGACTCTATTCATGACACCTTATTTGTAATGAATATAACTTAATATTACTAGACTAAACTTATCTGTATTGAACTCAATTTATTTTTACTGAACTGATCAACTTATATTTTATAATTCTCTATTGTTTTATTTTGTAATTTGTAATTATTGATTTTTTCTAAATTTAACTTATTTGGACCGAAGATGATCTTAAATGTAGCTTTTTTTTGCCAACCTATTTAAGCACTATAGTGCTGATTTCATAAATGATTTTATCAAATCAGAAAAAATCGGATCAGAAAAGTTCAGATCATATTAGATTAGAAAAGTTCAGATGAGATCAGATTAGTTCAGATCAGATTAGAAAAGCTTAGATCAGATCAAAAAGTTCATATCAGATTAGAAAAGAATAAGAACAAAAACCAAACTATAATAATTTCAGATCAGATCATATCAGAAAAATTCAGATGAAATTGGATCAAATAAGAAAAAAGTAGACCAGATAAGACAAGTTCACATCAGATCAATATAATTCAAATCAGATTAGACGATAAGAACGGACCCTGAACTTATTTGTATTGAACATAACTTATTTTTACCGAATATTGGTGGGCGTTTGGTTACCAAAGGGTAAAGGAAAGGGTATCAAGAAAGGGGTAGGGAGAGAAAGGAAAAGAAAACCCTTTGATTAAAAAGGTTGTTTGGATGGAGTTGAAAGCTTTTTTATCCTCTTTCTCCTAACCACCCAGAAAACAACTTGCATTGACATCTCCTCTTTTTTCTCTTTCCTTCTCCTAACCACCAACTGAGCCGTCACCCTCTTCACATTCTCTCTCTGACGCCAGTGACGGTGTTGTGCATGTCCGAGAGATGCTGCGTCATGAATTTCTGGGCTCGCCGGCAAAAGTTTCATATGTTTCTAGGCTCGCCGGCGACGTTGCCGTGCGTTTTTACGGCACGCCGTTATCGTTTGTTTCTGGGCTTGCCGTCGCTGTTGCTGTGCGGTTCTGGGCTCGCTGGTTGCGTACGATTTTAGCTTGTCAGAGGTGGTTCTGGGCTTGACAGAGGTGGCGTCGGGGGTGGTTCTGGGCTAGTTAGAGGTAGTGTCCGGTGGTTCTGGTCACGTCGGAGGTGGGGTTGGGTGGTTCTGGGCTCGTTGGCAGGGGGACAACAGGGTAGGTGGTGGCGGTGGTGAGTTGTGTGGTCGTATTTGGTGGTGAATTGATGGTCAAAGTTGGGTCACATTGACCATGGTGAAGAAGGAAGAAATGGTATGTGATATCTTGGGGGTGGGTGGGGAATGAGAGTAGAGGAGTTTGGGGGTTAGGAGGGGGAAAGGGAATGATAAAATACACTTAACAAACAACATATAAGGGATCAAGCAACTTGATTCCCTTACCCTTTCCTGAAAACCCCAAACCAAACGACCCCTTATTCTTTTAAAGTGAAGTGAACAGGGCCTAAATCAAGGTAAAGTTAATATAAGTCCTGACTTTCAATAATTTCAACAACTTATAAAATGAAGTTTTGTCAGTTCACATAAGCTAAAATAAGTTCCCATAAGTTCCAATAAGGGCGCGTTCAATATCACTATGGTTTTCAGTTTTTTGGTTTTTTGTATTTGAAAGTCATATGATATATATGCTCTATAATAAATCAAAAGTAGTTAAAGTTACTGGAAATATGATGATTTCAAAAACTGACAATTAAAAAGTGAAAATCATTTTTGTGGTTTTTTGTTTTTTTATTTGAAAAAAGTGAAAACTGAAAACGAAAACGATAACGAACGGCCTGTAGTTATTGAACTGTAATCGTATTTGAGTTACTCACTTAATTTATAATGGTGTTGAAACACCTTTTTAATGACACTAGTCTTTAGGCCCAGATAACGCTCTGTGGTTTTATCTATATTGTACTTTAGTATTTTAAGACAACTAAATTTGAAGTTGAGAGGTGTTAGTATAAAGTTATACATATTAGTAGTTTATTTATAAATGCAATTAAAATAGGAAAAATTGCCTAGAATAATGTAACTTTTTGACGATTCGCAAATAATAATGCAACCTAAATTTTATTCTGGAATAATGCAACCTTTATACTCCATTTATTTTAAATGGGGTAAAACCGGATTTGACTTAAAGAAGAGGTAAACTGAAACACGTGTCGTATTGTTATTGGTTATCATAAATATTTTTTTAAAACAACATTATAAACAAAAAGATTAAAAAAAAAAAAAAAAAAAAAAACTTAACCCCCCTCCCCCTCCCGTAGCGCCGAAACCACTGGCCACCCCACCCCCTCCTTCCTTCAACAAGCCACGAAACCACCAGATCCGTCACCACCACCACCTTAAAACACCCAGACCGGAGACCCAATGCCTCCAACCACCACCACCTTCACTACATTCCTTGCCTCCAACCACGCACCTCACAACCACCACGAATTCGCGAAGACCTCTCCGTCCGCACCTCGCGTCCGTGCAGACCACCACGCCACTCCACTGCCCGTAAAACCACCTTCTTCCCTCTGTTCAGTTGATAGCAGCGGGAGTGGGTGGGGGTGGTGATAGCAGCGGGAGTGGGGTTGGGGGTGGTGACAGACGCGGGAGTGGGTGGGGGGTGGTGATAGCGGCGGGATGTGGGGGTTGGGGGGTTGTCATAGACGCGGGAGTTGGGGGGTGGTGGTGGTGGTGATAGCAGCAGGGTGTTTTGGGGGTGGGTGGGGGGGGGGGGTGGTGGTGATAGCAGCGGGGTGTTTGTGGGGGGGGGGGGGGGGCTGGTGATAACAACGGGGTGGGGTGGGGGGGAGAGTTTTATTTTTATTTTTTTTATATTAATAAATTAATTATAATTTAAAGTTTAAATAAAAATTACCCATAGTTCAGGTTACCGGTCACTTGTCTTGTTTAAAATAAATGGGGTATAAAGGTTGTATTATTCCAGAATAATCTTTAGGTTGCATTATTATTTGCGAATCGCCAAAAGGTTGCATTATTCTAGGCAATTTTTCCAATTAAAATATTATAACTTAATTATTATTTTTCATTGAAAATATATATATATATATGTCATTATTTGTATTCAGAAAAGAAGTAACAATAATGTATTGACGCATTGGTTATAGTATTTATCTCCCATACTCGAGGTCGCAAGTTCGAAACTTCTCATGGACAATTTGCATCTTTTTATGAGAATAACGTTGATAAAATGTTATTGAAGAGAAGGGAGAGTGACACGTGGCGCATTTCAATTCGTGCCCACACATGAGTTATAGATGTTCTCTTCACATTATTTTACCCGTAGTTATTTGAACTGATCTAGTTTGGATGTATTAGAGCTTTTCTGAATTTATTACAATGTATAATAAATTTATTGAACCTCAAACTTATAAGGTAAAAAGAACAAACTAAACGAAATAAGAAGTTTTAAGTATAAAAATATTGATTTAATAAAGAAAAGGATAAGTTATGCAAAAATGAATGTGAAACCGGGTTGGCGGTTCCATATGAGACTTTATATAGGAAAATTTGTCAGAAACCACCTTTTATAAGCCACATTTTACGAATGATCCCCTTTTATTAAAAATCAGGCAAGAAACCACATTAAATTGAGCCCTTTTTTTATGCAAATAGCCACCTGTATTTGAATTATGGCCTTGATTTCAAAGGAAAGAGAACACACCTCAAGTGGCAATAGTTACAAGTAGGAATGACAATGGGTAGGGTCTGAGAAGACCCAGACCCTAATTTTTTTCAGACCCACACCCAGATTCTTTGGGTCTGATGGGTCTAGAGTCCTTAGTGGGTCCTTTTGAATTTCAAGTTTAATAGCATTTTTTAATCTAATAAATTTATTTCGCGTATTTTATAGGTTCGTGTGACCATGGTTAAGACTTGTATCGAAATAATTAACATAATATAGCTCATAAAATCTTAAAAATATATAAACTTACATTATTACATGTTTTAAAATGGAGTCACAAATTACAACTTTATTTTTTTTTTTGAATTTTTTTTATGTGAACAGGTCTGTGGGTAGGGTCTGGACCGAATCTCAATGTGATATATTTGGACCCGAACTCAGACACGCCTAATAACTCTGGACCCAGACCCGACCCAGACCCAATAGGTCTAAAAAAGTTAAACCCTCATAAATGTATCTGTGGATCTAGGTCTAGATCGGGTTCAAGACCCATTGTCATCCCTATTCCCTAGTTATAACTTACAAGTATCAAATATTGACTTCAAAACACAAAAGGATAACTGGTATCAAAAACTAAAGTGCAACCAGGTTAGCAGTTCCTTATGAAATTTTGTAAAGAGTAAAACTAAGATTTGTATTCAATTGGAATATTAACGAGTGTTGCACACTTGCACGATGAGTTATAGTGGAAAAAGTGGCCATTTACTAAACATTTGGTGATTGAGCTTAATTAAGAAGTACAAATGTTTTTTCTCTCGAGGGAGAAGTACAAATGTTTTCGTTTCTGTTTAAATAATTTTTTTTTGTTTCACTAGTTTTGTTTCGACATTTTCAAGATGTTAGGGTCATATTTTCAAGAGAAGGTATTGGATCAGACGCGTCCGATAATAACATTTGGTCGGACGACTTTCAGTTGGTTTCATTTTTGTTTCAATTGGTTTTATTTTTGTTTTAGTTGGTTTCATTTTTGTTTCAGTTGGTTTCATTTTTGTTGCAGTTGGTTTCAATTTTTGTTCAGTTAGTTTCAATTTTTGTTCAGTTGGTTTCAAAAAAAATCAGTTAATCTTTTTTATTTCAGCTGGATGTCTTTTAAGTTCAGTTACTTATCATATTGTCTCATTTACGTGTTTTAGTCTAACTGGAAAAAAAAAGAGAGTAAATGAAAGCAAGTTAGAAGCAAATGAAAAGAAAAAGGGAGTAAATGAAAGCAAGTTAGAAGCAAATGAAAAAAAAAGGGAGTAACTGAAACAAAATAAACTCCAAGTGAAACAAAATAAACTCCAACTGAAACAAAACAAAACAAAAACCAATTGAAAAATCATTCTAACTTGCTTGTTCACTTGCTTCTTCACCCAAACCATTCATCTTGTTCACTCGACACTTCGAAAACAATGGCAAATAAACAGAAACAACACCATACAATTCAACATCAATCGTGCACGCACAACCTCGACCAAAACAACCCCAAGCCACGGCATAGCACAACCATCACCACCGCCCATAGCAACCGCCGTTATTGAAGATATATAGATGGCGAATGGGGAGGGAGGTGATGTGGTGATGTAGTGGCGGTGACCTCTGTTGGAGGAGGTGATGTGCTGGCAGAGACAGAGGACGCCGACGGTGGGGAGGGAGGTTTACAGATGCTGCCGCGCCGTTTTCGCCGCTTCGTCCGACGAAACATATTGGGTCAGACGGTCTGACCCAATAATTTCACTATTTTCAAATTCAAAAGTAGATAAAAGTTATAGGATTGATATTCAAATTAAGTGAAAGTTACTATTTTAGTGGATGATTATTTAACTCCCTATTATGTAACAAAATAATCACCCACTTTAAGATAACTACCCATTATGTCGACAGAACTCCCACTCCTTCCCTCTATAAATAGAGGACTCAAGAGCAGAAGAAACTTGGATCAAACTCACCCACCAAAATGACATATCTCTTATCTTAAATTATCTTAGCATAGCCTAGCCTAGTTTAGCGAAGTTTTAGTAAAATCTCAAGTAGACTTCGTCTATTTATCCTCGTTATGTATCGAGGTATTTTATTCTATAACAATTTAATCTCGACATGCATTTCTTGTCTCAAGATTGTGCGGTGCATCTTTTACATTGTAGTAGATATTTTATCTCATTTACTCATGTTTATCCGTCTTCAAAAACATTACACGCACGTTTAGAAAGGAACTCTTGTTTACACAAGGACCAGCAACCCTAGGAGAGTGGATCACCACCTTCCCGGCGCTCTGGACCATCTGCGACGGGGTGTTAGTTGCTTGTTGACAGAGTCTTGTCCCAAGCATGGTTGATAGTTTATGTCCCATCAAGTGTTGACAGATTTTTAACTCAACACAGGATTATAGTTAATTTTTATAAAACTCACTAAGAATAATTGTCATAGACTATACCGAAGTATCTTGACAAAGATGGGAAAATGGACAAGTGTAGAATTCCCAATGGTGTACTTTTTTTTTAAACCAAGAGGGGTCATAAGTCATAACATTATGACAACTTCACAATGAGCAGCTTAGAGCATAATTATCGGGGTTGAATAATCAGATAAACAGATGTTTATGTTCGGTCTTGTGTCAATTTTTGATCGATCATAAATGTAGAATAATTGCATAATATGGCAAACTGATCAAATCAGGCTCAAATTCTCGTCAATTTTGTTTCAGTCTCAATTATGTTGCCGAATTGCACTAGACATTGCCAAGTGCCAACTCTTACACAATCTAAATAAAATACAATTATATATTCAAAATTATGTCCTTGTACCTCAATACAAAAAAGGGAGCACTTATGCTAACAACGTATTATTTCACCTAAGGACGTCTTAGAGAATCCACCCCCTAGTAAATACATTATTTTCTAAGAGCATGATCACTGAACATGTAACTTGGCACAAATTTTCTTTCCTTTCTTATAAAACAACTTTATGACCCTAGCAAACAACAATGTAAGACTTAATTTAAAGCCGGGAAGTCCGGACCTGGCGTTTCAGCATAGGTCGAATATGCTCATGGAAACCATCAGGGACAACCGTGTCATTTAAAGGATCCTTCCAAGCTTCCTCGTAGAGCTTTGGATACACATTCCCGTCATAACGACCCAAGACTGAACCAAGGAAATGATCCGTGTAGTTGAACGCATCAACAAGAGCAATTGCATTCGGACGCACCTAAGAAGCCAACCAACATGTCATTTAAGGAAAGCTTGCTTGTCACCTACTAAATTGGAATGAGAGTTATACAGCAAGAAACAAACTAATAATGTGAGATATACCTTGGAGAATAATGATCTGAGAAGATCATTTGCAAGGGAAGCTTGCTTAGGCGTGATGCAGCTAGTGGACAGGAAATCGCCTAGATGCTTCCCCAGGGTCGACAGTGCATAGATACTACAGAGCGTTTGCAGCTGTTCTTTCACTCCTTCCCCAGGTATGTCTTGTTGCAATTTCTCAATGAACCTTGCGTTGTAGCAACAAACTAAGAGGATCAAGATGCAACTCAAAAATAAAGCATCTCGAAAAATACAGACACGTTTTCAACTACTACCAATACTGCTTAATTCATGGTTTTCGGATTAACTAGATCCCAACATATATGACACCATTTATTGCAAATATAGGTCTTTAAAATGAACTTGGAAATTATGATTTAAGTGTCCAGCTTAGCTGTAGTTGCATATGGCAGCGATGTTAAGAAATGAGGGTATGGAGGGAGATATCAACTTGAATTTTGATGATTACCAATGTTATGCGGTTATCTATGCAAATATCACTATTCACTACTACCCCTGAAATACAAAAATCGGCGAAAAGTACGTGCAATTCCGGAAAAAACAAACTAAGACAACAGATATCAGCTACAGTTGCAAAACTTAAAAAGAATAGAGGTGGGTGCTCACTTTGAAACCACTATAAGCTGAATGTGAGCCATAGCTGCTCCCGCAAGATCGGCTGAAAGTTCAAGAAAGCCTGAACGAAAAATAAAATATAATGTATTCATCAACAAATACAGGTGCCAAAAGGTCAGTTTCCCCAAAATAAATGCACAATTTGAAGATTGCTGACAATAACAGATTTACTATCAGTTGCAATCCATTCACACATTTGAAATTACAATTTTCTATAAATCCAAAAATCTCCTCAGTCTTCCATATATTTGTCTAGACAAAACTCAATTTGATAGATAAATAAAAGGGGAAAAGGCCAAGGCCAAGACTTTCATACCTTCTTCTGGATTTGAAAATTGGCTTAATTTTTTAGCACAAGCAACAGATATTCTAACTGATCGTGCTTCAAAAGCCTCAAGTACAATATCAGGGTTCAACCAATCTTCAGCTGCTTGCAAACAAACAAACAAGCATGTTAAGACAGAGACACTAGTACACAGTATCAATTAACTATATGACACGAGCACATCAATTTTGCTTAAATGGTCAACTTTTCCCAAGCCCTTATTTTAATGCAACATAAATCTGTGTATGAGCATCAGAAGACCATGTCAAACCTTTCTGAACACTACACCGGGATTGCAAAAGATATTCTGCCCTCCCCATGTAAGCAATCGTTCCAACAGGCTGTTTCTCAGATCCCAGTTGAGATACAGTCTTCATGAGAAATCGAGCAACCTAAAAGAAGATAGAAAGACCGGATGTAAGATAGACAATATTGAAAAGTGATTGCCATATGACCACTCCAAGCCACAAGCATGTCAAGATATCTGACTGTTAACCCATACATCATAAACCAACATGCAAATCTTCACTCATTTACTTTGGTCCAGTATGGCAGGGGTTAATAAAGCACTTAACTAAGAATTGGATAAGAAAACTTCGTGAGATTTTGATGTGAACAAGCTGTAGCCTGGTGAACTCATTTAATGACGAAGGGCATGTAGAAAGTAATAGACTTTGCTCATAATTTAAATCAAACTACAAATAGATGTCAACAAAGACCAATTATGAGTAAATGTTAGAAAATTGTGACCATCTTTCCAAATTCACACAATACATCTCCACTACACTCATCTCAGATTATCTGTACTGGTGGACAGAGTCACTAGCAAAATCACCTCATAGACTACTAGGCAACTTTCCTATGCTGGTAGATTGCAGATGATAAAAAGGGGTGCTTTTTGGAATCCAATCCTATTGGTCCCAAATTTTTGTGATCCCTAAAAAAATCATGAAAGAAATTGAAACAAAGTTTAGGGTCTTCCTATGGACTGGGCAAGCTCAACACAGCAAGAAAGCTCCTATCTCTTGGCAACAGATGTGTCTTCCTAAGGCAAGTGGAGGGTGGAACACTCCTTGAGTGGAACAAAGCAGCAGTAACTAGAAGCTTATGGGACTTAGCTCAAAAAGCTGACAACTTGTGGGTGAGATGGATTCATACTTACTATTTCAAACAAAGGGATTGGTGGCAAATGGAGGCCCCTAGAAATAGTTCTTGGGCTTTTAAAAGAATCATGAAGTGTAGGCAGTTGGTAGATGATGCAGGGGGCTGGGGGCAGCTTGTTCAACATGGCAAATTCAGAATCAGGAAACTCTACAATCTGCTTAGACCGCAAGCTCCAAAGGTTCAGTGGAAAAGACTGATCTGCAACAACCAAGCATCTCCAAAAAGTGTGTTTATACTGTGGCTCACTGTCCAGCACAGACTGAGCACAAAGGATAGGCTGCTCAGGTGGAATCTGCCAATACAGCCCCACTGTGTGCTGTGTGATACTGCTGATGAAACACTGCAACATCTGTTCTTTACCTGACCCTATAGCAGATGTGTATGGCAATCTGTAGAGGCTATTTTGAAAATCAGGGATATCAACAACCTACAAGGTAATATTGACAGGTTTTGCTGGGATGGAAGGAAGGCAACAGGGCAAGCTCCAGTTAACCTCATATGCTTCACAGAAACAATCTATGCAATCTGGATTCAGAGGAATGCCAAAGTGTTCAGTGGCACATGTAAACCTCCACACATGCTTCTCAAAGGCATCATATATGTTGCTGCTAGCAGATGTTGTCCACACTTGAGACACCTACTTTTGATGTCATAGTCTGCTCCTCATCTGTTTTATTTTTTTGGTGGATGTATTTAGTAGGGGTTGTTTTGTTAGCTTCTTAAAAAAGTGATGTATATTTTTTGACTAGTCTTGGCTATCTCCAGACTAATAGGTGTACATGGTACTTTTGGTACTTTTTTGATATCTAATCTCTAACTTACCAAAAAACAAAAAAAAAAAAAAAAAATTCTACCTTGAAGAATGTGTAATTAATACTACCTCCGTTTCTCTTTAATTGTACCCAAAGGCCTTGGCACGCCAACGCACAACTTCAAAGATCAAACGCTTATAACTAAAATTGTGTATACGTAAAAATTATAAAATAATTGATTTATGGACGAATCTAACAAGACACCACCTGACTATATTTATCTAACATATAAAGAATAAAATGACGTCAAAGTGGAACGCCTGAATAGTGTCAAAAGTCAATATGGTACGACTAAAAAAAGGAGGAAGTAGATAATAGAAAGGGCATGTAAGAAAGCTTGCACTAGAAAGTTAAATACTATGAAAACTCATTCTAATGCCTCTCATTCCCGCCCTCTAACTAAAGAAAACAGAGATCATATCAGGTAGTAAAAAGGGAGATAGGAGTAAATTAATCCACAAGCTTGTGTGTGCATTGTGAAAGTGTTTTTGTAAGAAAGAGAACGAGAATCAACAGTACCTGCAAAAGCAAAACAACATTGTCACCTTCATAAGTACAAGCAGGGACATAGACAGCAAATAACTCAGGGAGCCCACTGCTACAGAGATAACCATGCCCTCCACATAGTTTTCTGCATTCTTCTAAAGCATCCTGCATCAGAAAACAATACATTAAGAGAACTAACACGATACATTCAGTTAGTGGTTGCCGATACTATGCTATCGAGTGGGTACTTTTGGCGGGTTTTCTAAACATAATTCCGCAATGCAACAATGACAAAATCATAGTCCAAGATGTCAACGAGTCCAATATTCAAACACAACAAGTGATCCAATAATCTGCTTTAAACATGCACTCCAAAAGCCACATATTCTTAATCTATTTAAAATCTTTTGGTGATTTAGGTGAACAAATGCTAAGCATCTCCAAAGTGCACCACCAAAATAGTAGGTATCATGTGCATGCATAAACATTTGGTAATGAACTCATTTTTTGATGAAGATGATTATGAAATGGAAATGGTGTTTTGGGTTGAACGAACTGAAAATACAGAAATCAGAGATAACTAGAAGCATTTGAGAGGGTTGATCTCTCCCAAAGAGAGCTAATTAAAAGAGAAACCTTCAATATTTTCCATGCCTCTCTCTCTCTCTCTACTCTCCTCAACTTACAGAGAACTTTCACTCCTTTCTCTCTCTCTCTCTCTCTCTCTCCCCCCCCCCAAAAAAAAAAAAAACTAATTTTTGCCTATTTCCTTAAGCTACTTTCTAACAGAATCATTACGCTAATCCTATGTAGGGAAGTACATTTGAACATCCAGGCAGCAACAAAGACAGTAAAGGACCCAACCAGCTTGAGTGACTAAACTAAAGAAACCATGTCACCATTAAAATTGAATAAGGTTAAAAGTTAACTAGTTATCACATACAGCAGTAACTGATGTTGTCAAAGACTTCAACCCTGCAGTGCACGCATGAGCCTCAGGCAGTGTAGAGAAATCATTAGCTTGCAATCTCTCTGTTACATCCGTGTAGAGCCACTTCAGCCAGTCCCCAACAACTCTGAAAGCATAAGCTGAAGCGAGCAAGGGAAAGAGTCTACTCTGCTGGGTTTTGTAATCAATCACCTACAAGGGGATGAAGTGTTCATATCATACTTGTGTAAAACAAACAAACAAATAAAAGATAAGGACATCTTTCAAATCATCAATCAGCACACTTCAAAAAGACCATCAATGAGACTCCTGAACAATTCTAATACGCTAACTTAAATTTGACTTGCAATATGATGCCCTTAGGTTCAACAACAATAAACAAAATACAAAACCAAACAAAAGTTCTATTGTGGTCCACTGAAAAAGCAGATTGGTAAAGGAACTACTACAGAAAGAGAACCAAGTTTTCTATAAAATTGTTATTCAACTATGTCAATACACAAGTCTCTCAAGACAAAAAGATCAGATGTTTGACGGTCAAGTATCTCAATACCTGAGTCTCACGTCCATTGTTAGAGCCAAATTGCCGACGAACAGCGCTGTACCTTGTGGCAATACAGACTGCTTTTGATAGAGCCCGTGAAGCATCATACACAATTGTTTGCCGCACATAGACCATGGTGCCATAGATTAGCTGCCGAGGTATATCAGACTGCAGAACTTTTCCTTCGCGTGTCACCTGTAACACACTAGGACCATGAAAAGCATATTAGAATAGCATGCAGGCCATCCGAAATTTCTAAGCTAGTTTAGCATTGTCAATATACACTCTCTTTTTACAGAGGTGACACTTGGAAAATAACTCGAAACATAATGCCAAATTCTAAATTCAGTAGTAGCTAAAATTATTGAGATTCAATTAGAAAGGGACAGAAGTGGCATACTAACATCTTGGATAGCACAGCTGAACTGAGTATGAGAAGCACAGTTTTCTGTTATCACCCAACCTGGGAGACTAAACTTCAGATAACAGTCTTGTATCTTTCTTTAATCCACCATACCAGCATCTCCATTACTTAATCAATCCCTTTTCTATTCATTATTACAATTCCCCATTTGCATTGGTGAACACCAAAATCAATATTTCACCAAATTTCAACTCCAAAAACCATACAAATTTCTGCAGATTCCGTCTCATCTCAGCTATAATTCTAGTGCTCTACTACACAATTCTTTCTCAGGTAAAATTCTAAACATGACCCTACCTCAAGAAAGTATCATCATGAAGCCTCAAAAAAGGAAAATTCAATAATAACATTAATCAAAAGAAAGTTAGAGATTTTAGCTGAGTTGGACTAGTAGGAGTGTAGGAATGCATAACAAAAGCATAATATGAGGTATGGTATAGATTCGGAAAGGAAAAAAAAAAACTTACCGCATAAGCATTTGATCCCTAGGAATGCGTACATGGTCAAACCGTAAGACTCCATTGTCCATTGTATTATAAGCTCCATTTCCAAATTTCATCCCAATATCACCAACAGTGATGCCAGGTAAAGGCAGGTGATCATCCAAACTTCGCAGTTGGACGATGAAACCTTGAAGCATAAAAAGCATGCACAAAGTTAATTATAGACGCAAACAACAGATAGGGACAAATTTAGACCTGAATTTAGAAAGGAAGAGCAGTAATTAGAAGAGATAATCATAAAAGAGATATTATAGACAGCGACCGTAAAGTGCATTGACAAAAACAACAGAACAGGGTAAAGGACAGAGGGTTACACCCATCTGATCATTACCGTGAACCCCATGTTCCTTCCCGTCAGTTAATAAGCGCGCATAAACAACTCCATGTGTGGAAATTTTTCCCAAGCCACCAGGCCAAAACTGCAATGGTATCAAAACACCAAACTCATACATTGACCAGCCTAACAATGGGATCAACAGAACTATGCTATGAATTCAATCATCCAAGTGGACGCCTTCAAACAATTGGCTAATATTTCTACTCACTTTGCTAGATGTCAATGTTGGACTATTTATGACAAATTCATCTGTCTCAGCATCAAATGTAGCGGTGGTTTCAAGCCCTTGAACATTAGAGCCATGACCAAGTTCGGTTTGAGCATAACACCCGATAATTTGCATCCTATAAGCCAATGGGAGCCATTTACGCTGTTGCTCTTCAGTGCCTTGTCCTTTAATGGCAGGAATAAACATTCCCTAGGCATAAATCGCATACAAGATTATTGTCAACACAAAACCAAATGAATTCTCATTTTGAATAGTTGGACAACAAATATAGCCACACAAGAACTACGAAGAAAATTATCAACAAAAAGGCGCAGAAGTTACCCAATGAAGATCTGTGAAAGCAGGTTCATCAACAAAGAACCTCAATTGACTAGCTTCCTCTTCTGCAATAGAAACAAAACGCTAAATTTATCAATTGTACAATACTGAACAACAACAAGGACTGAGGGAAGAACAGAATAGAAAAATATAATATTGCAGGTAGCAACTCCATTCATGAAATACCAGTCAAACGAAGTTCAATAATTCTCTTCCATGCATGAGCTGCTTTTCTTAGGGTGTTCTTAAATAGCTCCTTCCTCTCTAGTCTAACTCTATCATCCTTCTTGAAGGCCTGGAAGACCGAATAATGTAAGTGATAATTATTAGCCTTGCAAAACAACGATTCAAATACGAGATTGGTAGATCATCACTAGATAATTATATTGACTGCAATTTTCGCATGGTTGTTGCATATACTAGTAATACATCTTTGCTAAACCCATTCATAACAAAATCCTCAATATAGGGAGCATTATCTAGTTAACCACGTCGCTGAACATTTTTTATTCCGCAAACATACAACTGTTGTAATATCATTCTGAATGTTCAAATCACACATGTTGTATACAAAGTTTACGATTCTACTCACAGCTTTTATAAGCCTTTATAGCTCTTCAATATGCAACATTGTTTGTTGACTGTACAACCTGTATTTGCTGAACAAAAGAACAATGCTGAACTAGCAATTTCTCCAGCATAGAATCGGAAAGCATTGTGCAGCAGTAACACATCATAGACTACAAACACTTCATAAATTAAAAAATTTAGCTGACCACTCCTTATATTGAGCTAAATCGATTGAAAGCTACCACAAGGTTGCAAAAACTTAAAAAAATTCAGCCAGTAGGTCCACTACCTCCACTAAAATATCCAATTCACAATCACAAAATTGAAAAGGTAAACAATAGACTCAAAATGTTTAATCAGCAATTGACAAAGTAAAAATTGATGTAGACATGATCAAACCTCTCAAAATCACCATATATAAACAGTACATCAAATTCAAACCTCTAGTAACAAATTGAAGCATAAAACGAAAATTTGAGCGATTTGAAACTGAGAAATCAAAAGTAGAGAGAAAGAGAGACGAACAGGATCGCTAGCAACAAGACGAGCCATACGATCGGCAATTTGAAACTGATGCTGACTACCAGCCCAAAGGATCTTCATTGACTGTAAATCAAATTGAGCATTCTTCCTCTCATCAGCTAAGAAATCAACTCCTCCTTCTAAATCCTCCATTGTTGCTGTATCTTCAATTCAAGAAATTACAGTATTAATCGTAACCCTGATTTATAGGAAATCGGAAGCTGGAACTTTGTTTCACGATTCAAGAAAGAGATAGAGAGAGAAAGAAGAGGGAAAGAGATATGATGGTAATAAAAGAAGTGAGGAGGAAGAATGGAAGATGATAATAAATGGAGCTAAAGTTAGGTGGCCGATGCGGTGAGAACTGAGAACAGAACGCAATGGACCAATGGTGCAACGTCATCCTTGGATGGGCAAAAATCTAATCTTAACGAGTAGTTTTGTGCTTTTACCTTTTGAATTCTATGACTTCAATTAATTAGGCAAGCATTTTACACGTGAAAAATCTCTAAAAAACTTTTTGGGTGGAGACAATTACAAATGTCAATTTTGATTTTATATACTTTATTCGTACTTCAAAGGATGTAAAATCAATAATAATAATATTTAATTATTGTATTTTTTCTGTTACGAAGGAAATATTATATATAAACGATTTGACATAATATTATAAGTGGAAGACTAAATGACGCCCTAAATATTTTGCGTAATGCTTAAAATACATTGAATTTCTTATAAAACCCTTCATCTTATGTGCACTTTTCTCACTCATTCTCTCCTCACTTTCCCTCCCTTCACCGAAATCCGTTCGGAAGCCACTTGCCGGAAAAACTCATGTCATCGTCACTGTCGCTGGAGCTAATTCCCGGAGTCCAATCTTCACCACTTCCAATTTCTTAACTGGAGAAAGGCACGTTAATTATTGCCAAAAACAGTGGGCCTACAAAAGATCGTCCTTAAGTGGATGTTACTTTTTTCCCAACGAAAATTAGTGCATAATGTGCTGCCAATAGGACCGATAATGAACGGTGAGCAATTTGAACGTCCAAACTCCGAAACGGACTCCTCCATGTACGGTGGGGTGGTGTTTATGGAGGGGAGAGGGTGGGAGGGGACATTTTAAAAAAAAATATGATGGTAAATTATTGTAGGATTTAACATTAAGTTATTGGAATTAGGCAAGTCACATTTAGGAACTTAATTAGACCATAGGGTCATTTTTGGAATCCAAAAAATTTATGGTTACCTTTAGGAAAGTGCAAAACTTTATGGTTACCATTAAAAACTTCCCTTGATTTTATGCTTTGTACTCCCTCCATCCCCTAAAGGATTTCCCATTTTTTTCATTTTTGTTTGTCCTACTACATTTCTCATTTCCTTATTTAGATACGGTCTACCTATTATAATATTATTTTTCTTACAAAAAGCACTTAACCCTACTCTCTCTCTCTTTTAATAAACAACTCTAAATAATACCCACTACCTTAATTTTCATAACTTAGGCCCACACCAACCTCCCTCCTTAAACTTTGTGCCCAAAAGAAATGGGAAATCCTTTGGGGAATGGAGGGAGTAAGTAGGTTGTCTATTTTTGTTAGTGCGAATCACTATATCTAGTGCACATGCATACAATTATGGAAATCAAGAAAGAATTAATAACTACCTAATCAGTCAATATACCTAGCTAGTACACATGCAATTTCTCTCGAACATTGCCTCCCTCAAAGATTATCCCGCCGTTCTCCATTGTCTAGTGTCACTTTTCCTATTAATTGAAAGCCTATACAATATCTCTCCCCTTGAAGTAGATTCAGTATTGCGAATTTGCGATAGTAAAAATAAAAACCGGGTCGTATCTATAAATCTAGCATGAACGATTCAATGACAATAAACTGATTGAAATAAAAGACAATCAAAGTAATTTATTTATCCCTCGTTACAATTTTTACACATCTTATCAGTTTTCTCAAGTTGTTCATCAATTTTACAATTTTCAGGGATCGTTATCTCCTCTCATGGTAATCTCCTTGAGGAAATTCCAAAGATGAGTGAGCTTTTAAGCCTTAGCTAACAGTATGGTCTGAGTGGAGAGCCGAGACGAGTCGCCAATACGGCCAATGGAGCGAGTGAGGATGAAGAATTAGTTTGGAAATCTAATGAGAGAGATTAATAGGAAAATCGAGGATCGACGTGGAGAGGTTGATGGCCAGTTGAGGAAATTGGAGGAAAGAAGTGAGAGTTTAGAGATGGGTTTGGCTGAACTAAATTCTAAAGAATTGCTGACCAAAGACTATTTAGTGAGATTGTATAAGGAGTTTAAGAGCATGTTTGGTTGGGCTTTTTCAACTCTTGGAAAGGGAGTCATTCTCCCACTCCCTTTCATTTTGTTTGTTTAACCATAGAAGTTTTTTCACTTCATTTCTCTACTTTGTCTGATTCTCCCCAAATCATACCCTTCTCACCCCTAAGATAACAACATGCATTCTATTCATTCTTCTCTCTCCACAGTTGGAAACCACAATACCACCCACTACATGCCAACAAGCCACCACCTTGCTGCCTCCCTTAACCTCTCTCCTCTCCTTTTTTTCTCTTCCCCCTCCATTGTTGGAGAAGTTTGTAGAGATGGAAAAGCTTGGGAGTTATGGGTTTCTGTTTTTTTTTGCTTAGTTTTGTAATGGTTTCATTTCATTGATTAAGTAAACCAAACAAGTTTGATAATTAATGATTCTTGTTTCCATTCCATTTTTACTTTTGTTTCCATTTTCATTCCATTCCACCACTTAAACCAAACACCCCCTAAGAGAGGTGAAGTTGGGGGCAATGTTGGAATGATTTTTGATGAGATCAAGGGTTTGGCAAGGAAGATAATTGGTAAAAAATAAATTGAGAAATATGTAGCTGATGAGCGTGGGAGGGTGGATTATGCTCGGGCTCGTGGAGGTAGCAGTGGAATTAACCCAGATAAAACATCAGAAGATAGGTGGTTGGCTGGGCAAGGTGGTGGGAAATGTGGTGTTTACAATAGGATTAGTTTGTAAAAGAAAAGTTTTAATTATGTTTTAGTATGAAATTAAATAAAGTAAATTTAATATAAAAAAAGTGTCCAATTACATATCGATACATGTTATATTTTACCTATTAAACAAGTTAACAACCGGTCATGACTCAATTTTTGGAAGATCAGTTTACAAGGTTTAATACTCTGAAATTTCGAGTAGAATGACTTATTATTAGAAGACGGAGCAAATGTTGGCTTATTTAAAATAATATTTCCTTTTTTTTATCTATTTAATTAGTTTTGTCTCTTGTATTTCACTAGCTCTTAGTTTGGTCCCAGTCGACTTTTGATTTTAGTTTCTTTGTTTTTTATGTTATTTCATCTCAGAGACAAGTAAGTTTTGGCTTGAATCTAGCTTTGCTTAGTCTTTTTCAGTTCGTCTACCAAGCGGTCGTACGTGGAGGATTGGAACATTTATTGAATTGATTGCGGTGGTGTTTCGAGATGTTCAGTGCCATTCTCTGGGTCCTAGTAAGGTGGTGTGGAGGTGTAGGGTTCGGGTCGGGTCAATCCATGATCGGTGTGAGGGGTGACTCTTCATGTCAATTGTTTGGTTCGGGTTCGACTGGTTCGTATTCTAGGGTTTCTTCGATGGAGGTCAGTTCTGCGGTATGTCTTGAAAGTTTGGGGAGTTTATCATGTTTGTGGTGTTTGTCTTGCCCCTTGTGAAGGGTTGCGAGAAGATATCATCGGTCGGACATGGGGTGATGGCGCGATGCTGTGCGGAACAACTGCTTGTGCTTAATTGTACTCCTTTTTCTTCCATTAGTTCGTATTCTGATTAAGTGTAATCTTGTACGTAATTCATTATTATCTGGTCGGATGTTTTAGGTGGTGTTTATCATCACCTAAGTTTTCTTTCCTTTGCATAAAAAGTTTAAGGAGACAGTGAGAGGAGTGTACATGAGAGATAATGAAAAGGAAGAAAAATAATTTTCGTTTCATTTTAAAGGGAAAATGGTTTTCCATCATTGTAAGAAATATTTTACTCTTAGGGAAAATGGTTTTACACTCCTTTGCAAACCAAACAATGTAAAATTGGACATAGAGGAAAATTATTTTCGTTGAAAATGTTTTATACCCTATCAAAGGGGGTCTAATTAAATGGTTTGTTGATTCAAAGTTGGAGTTAGGTTGTAATATTTATGTTTAGTTTGAGACATACCTTAGCTTACTTACTAAAACAAACAAAACAACATAAAGAACATAAAGATAATAACCCTTAAAGTCCATGCAAATTTGGTAGCTCGGATTAGATGGTACAAACTATCCTCTTGTCATGTGTACGGGAAGAAGATTCCTCCTCATGGTGTAACCCTTTCGAAAACCACACCAGTACATAATCACTATAGGCAACATACTTATGGAATACAAGGTGTAGCATACATGATGTTGCGACGAACTATAAAAGAGTAACGATCCAAAAAATGCTAATGCCATCCACTCAAAGAACATCATCCATTTTCGGCATAAACCCTCATCAAAGACATAACCGGTGTTCGGTGATGATGACGATGAAAGTGCTAGTTTAAAGCAAGCAGCATAAGCCGCCACGCCGTAGAGCACAATCGAGATAACAGCCAGAAGCATGGTGGTAGGATGGGTGTCGAAGGGCGAACTTGCATGATCTCCTTGATACTTCAATTGGAGTAAGCTGACTATCAAAGTGGCCATGAAGGTGAAGATAGAATTATAGCTATCTTGTTGATTATGTTTTAGCACGAGTTTAGCATTGTACTGTGATATGTAGTGATTGTTTGGACCAATGAAGTAGTTGTATATTACCACATGCTGTTGCATATTATCCATTTGTATTAAGGATAAGCTTGGTTTAATTTAGATGATAGGAGTTTAAAAGTTTGTTTAGGTAGCAAATTATTGAAGAGGTTTTTATAGGGTAGGTAATGGAACAAGAGTAAAAAGTCTTAAATTATCATTTTTGGGGGGTGCATGACTTTTTGATAGATTCAAAGGGCCAAAAACTAGTAAAATGTCGGTATATTACTTTGATATGGCATGAAGAAAGATTTAAGTATTATGCCAACGACTCTTAAACGATGGAGGAGAGAATAGACCGTAGTGTTTGCTCCTTGAAGATAGTTGAAAAGAGTGGAAAGTATAAATCACGACCATCCTATTGTCTTGTCCCTAACAATTTTGGTTGGGTAGATAATTTGGACTTCAAATTAATTTCTGATCTTAAAGACTGAATTTAAGTTGACTAAACTAAATACTAACTAAACAATAACCCTGCAAAAATACTTTAAATTATATCAATTTTGCATTGGTTTTAAAAGTGTTTGTCATACTAAGGGACCGTTCTTTTCGTTTAATTTGATCTACTGAAATTTCTGATTTGATCTGAATTTTCTAATTTGTCTTGATCTGAATTTTTCTTATCTGGTCAGATCTGAATTTTTCTCATCTGGTATGAATTTTTCTTATCTAATCTGATCTGATCTGAATTTTTCTTATCTGATTTGATCTAAACTTATTGTAGTTATTTTTTGTTCTTATTATTTTCTGATTGAACTTTTCTGATTTGATATGAAATTTTCTAATCTAATCTGATTTTTTCTGATCAGGTCTGATCTGATCTGAATTTTTTCGATCTGATTTGATAATTTCTGAAATAATCACTAGAGTATTTAAATGAGTTGAAAAGAACATAGTCTAAGACTTGTATTAAACACTTCGACTATAAGGATACATGGATTGACCATAAGAAATTTTAAGTTGAAAAGAACATAGTCCAAAAATATACAAAGACTTGTGTTAATACTCTTGCAATCATATTGAGTAGCTATATTCTAGGGTTGTGGTGATCTATGTATACAATTGGAATGTTTCCTATTATTGATTCTTCCTGCTAGATTTATGAATTAGAAGAGGCTTATATTTTTATAATCGCAATATTGAATCTGCTTAGAGAAGAGAGATACCATATAGACTTTCAATCAAAATAAGGAAAGTGACCCTTAACCACGCGATAGCGATTGTGTAACCTTTAAGCGTGACAATGTTCGAGAGGCACTGCATGTGCTATCGGTAAATTATTTTAGGAAAATTTGTGAGAAACTACTATAAATTTTACATTTTTTGAAAAAAAAAAGACACCATTTACTTTTTTTTTTTAATTTAACTACGTATAACTTTATAAAATTTTGTGAAGCACCACCTTTTAACGGAAAACTTAACGTTTTCCGTTTTGTGGCTCCACTTACTCATTTTCCCTCTTCTACTCTTCTCCACAGTCAAACCACACCTTCTTTCTTCCTCACCACCACCTTCAACGTCCAAATCGACACCACTTCCACACAAATTCGGGTTTACGGTACCAAATTTGGGATTTTTTAAAATTCGGGTTAGGTTCTTCGGATTGGGTTGTGAAGTTTAACGTTTTTGACGGTGGTTTCGGTGGTTGGTGGCGAAATTTCGAATAGTGAGGTGGTGATGATTAATTAGTTGGTGACTGTTTAAGGACAACGAAAACATAGACGGTATATCTTGAAAATCAGTTTAATTCCATGCATCTGAATAATTTCACATTTATTAATGCATACTGTAAACAATTAAAAAGATTAAAAAACATTAAAAGATTAATTAGTTAACGTTCAAGTGAGAAATAATAATAATTTCGAATCATGATACAGGCGGAAGTATGATAAATATTCACACGATATGGAATAGGGATTAGGGACAATTTTTTGTGCTAGTTTTGGGGCCTAGTCGACATTTTTTGAGGTGGGGACTTGTCGATTTTTCAAGTGTGCCTACTATAAGGCATCAAAGTCTGATGAACATACTCCGAAGTCTTGATTTATTGGGGGGGCTAGTCGGCACCGTGTGATTCTTCTCTTCCCTAACTTCTCTCCAGTCTTGATGAACATGCTCCGAAGCTAGGTGCTTGGTTGACGAAGACAATCTACATTAATTATCTAGACAATGTCCCATAAATATAAGGGTTTTGTTATCCCTGCATAATCCTTAGACAAATCACGCTTCAATCAGTATAACATTTGCCTAAATATAATAAGGTGGAATTACTAGCTAAATAAAATCCTCACAGAACGACAATCTCTAGACCTTCGATTCCTTATCTTTCAAACATTTTAAATGCATGCCATAAACTACAATATATTCGTTAGAACCTATTATATGTTCCAAAATTCCAACCAGGCAAACAATTACAATTGTCTCATTTGAAGATCAAAAGTGAGTATTATCATCAATTTTACTCTACAATCACCTACTTGATCACAAATTTAATTAATTTTTTTCAGTTAAACTATCAAGGAGTTGAGAAACTCTTGGGTGAATCCGGTCTACACTAATAATATTGTAGACCCAACGAGTATACCATCTTACTTGCTTTTTTTCTTTGCTTTATTCTTTACACCTGTGCCTGCCTTCTGACTGATCAAAGTTTTTGGCTTGTGTTAAACCCATGATCCCTTATTGATATGAAAGAGAGGGAGGGTGATAAACATACTACCTCCGTATCAAATTAGTCGTTACATTTTTTTTCACGCTTATTAAGGAAGCGATTTAAGGGTGTAAATGAGCAAATTAATTAATGAAATTTTAACACAAGTAATATAGAATCTCATTTTTGCTTGTATTAAAATTTCATCGAAAAATTTACTCGTTTACACCCTTAAGTCGCCTCCTTGATAATAAGCGTGAAAAAACGGGTAGCGACTAATTTGATACGATGGTAGTAAGCTACTCCACCTAGCACCAGGGGCGGATCCAGGGGGGTACATTGGGGTACAGGCATACCCCAATTCCGAAATATGAAAAACAAGCAAAAAATGGAAGGCCCAACCTATAATATATGTATAGATAACACTTTTTAAGGTGAATACGGGCCAAAAAGACCTAAAAACCCCATCTTTTGGAACAAAACAAACCTGACCCAATAAAGAATTGTAGGCTCTCTCTTTCACAATACGCCGCTCACCTCAGAGGCTCGGACCTTACCTCTGCTCTCTTCACGCAGACACACATTGGTTTTTACAAGGTTCAAATTTATATTTACATTGGTTTTTGCAATATTGCATTGTTTTTAATTTTTGTTTTTACCGGATGGTTAATTTATTTTGCAACCGCACCCCCACCTTCCCAATCCTGGATCCGCCACTGTCTAGCACCAATTGGTTTTAGAATAGAACCCTATCCGAATTTATGTATAGTCAGAGTCTCGTCTGATACAAGTTTGTGTACAAGCCTAATGAAATTTATCAGCTTGACCTATAGGGAGAACTCATAATGGAAACATTTTAACGGTCGTATCATCTATTTGCTAAACAGAGTTACTTAAAGAAGTAAGTATTGTAAAGGTTATATCAGGAAAAAAAATTATACAGTGAAATTATGCATTAAGTTAAATGTTCTGACTATCAACATTTGGTCAAACGGTCTGACACGAGACTTGCCGATCAAATCCTAAATCCTATATCCACATATCCATTTGCAACTGTAGCTATGTATTTCATTGATTATTTCCTGCGCATATGTAAGAAAGATTTATTCATCGTTAGCGGACTTGCTAACCCACAATTCATAAGAGATAAAGCAGGTAGAATGAAAGATGGAAATACAAGGAAAAAGAAAATGTTGCTTATCTTAGCTGATCAATTAAGTTCACATCCATCTCTTGAAACAATACACATCTTTTATTTGTTATCTGCACTGTTGTAATCAAATTGAAAGATCTTAAAAGCCAGTGAACTTAAGAGGAATACCAAAATCAGCAACATATTAAAAGCCAAACGGTTATCATACAGAAAGAAAACGAAGTTCATAATTAAGAGGAATCTAAACATTATTAGTAAACGATAAGATCTTAGAACTGAAGTACTGAACCTGTGTACTTTCCTTATGAGCAAATTCTATGAGAAAGGCTCGTATCCGAGACCCAGTTCTTCCATACTTTCATACATCAGCTTCTTCTTCTTCATCTTCATCTTCCTTATTACTTGACACATCTCCTAGAGTTATATTCTGTGGATAATCTGTGAGCCGAGTTCCGATACCTGAAGATGAAGTAGCCAAACGAATACGTGCAAGTATATCTGACGAAGATAGAGGAATCTTACTGTTTTCATTGAATCGTTGTTTGGTAGTATCTCTTTCCTCAGGAAAAGCAGCAGCTTGCTCCATACGAAGTCTCTTAGATGCTTCATCTAATTTTGCAAAGGCAGCTTGGTTGGCTCTCTTTCGCTTCATAAACTCAGATTTTTTTACTTCATCTTGCGAAGCCATAGCAGTTAATCTGAGTGAAAGATTTACAGGGAGAAAACAGAGAAAAACAGAGAGAAACAAAATCAGAATGAATGTGACAAATATATGAATGATGATAGATATAAGTATATAACTTAAGATATTGCTAAACGTTGAATACTTGATGCCCACGGCTGCATAAAACAAGGTTGACCGCCATTCAATCTAAAAATAATATTGAACTTGATGAACACGGAAGGTTGGGAGCACTTTAGCATGACTACTAGTCTAGTACCACCGAGTCAAGTACAAAACCATCACTTTAGATTGTATGAGAAATGCTCTTAACAATTCTATGATCGGTATTCTTATTAGGGGTACGTGATTTTGGTGTGAATATTAGGTGTGAACTATGGTTGGTCTTCATATAAGTGCGATTTTGCATGTGATATATTAGGGGTAGATGGGTAATATAATTTTTTCATATAGAGAATGATGAAAATTAAAGTAGGACAAACAAAAGAAACGGACAAAAACGAAATAGTACAAACAAAAAAGAAACGGAGGGAGTATCAACGTTATATTTCAAGTATTTTATGTCATTTCTATGAGGTTTGATTGTGTTAAGCCATATATTATAAAGGATCTAACATTATTCACTTTAGGAGCACACAAATTTTTGCAATTGAGAGTACTATTTGCGGAAAACGATAACAGGATATAATAAGAATAAGCAATAAAGAACACTATAGTAATCAACAACAACAAAAAAACCCGAGATCCACAATAGGTCCTTACAGTAGTATGAGATGACTTTTACAAAAGAAATTCTCAATCTTGATCTTTGTAGGCTCTCAACCCTCTTTGTAAGATTTTATACCTCTCTAGATTAGAATCTTTCTTTTCTGTAATCTCTATTCTATAAGTGAAGAGGTGGGGGACACAAAAAATCCATATTATTTTTTTTTAAACCTAATTAAATGGAACAAATCTCTCTCTATAACTAACTTTTTCATTTTGAAAATTATATCTTAAACAAATTATTAAATTTTCCTTTTATTTTTCATTTTATATGCTTTTGCACGTATCGCGTGCATTTAATATTAGTCAATATATAATCAAACGGATACACACATATTTATAGACAACCGCAAACTTAAAAAAACTCAGCTTAGGTTAAGCAAAATAAATGATGAAATAGGCCCCGCTCACAATAAGATCAGCATTAACCGTGAGACAAAAAAAATCTCAATCTTCTCTTTCCTCATTTCTCTCTCCTCCACATCATCCAATTGAGAATTTCCAATTGAGAATTTCCAATTGAGAATTTTTTCCACTTCTTAACACTATCTTTTAAAAATTCTCAATTCTTTTCTCTCTTCTACTTTTTGCCTACCCCACCACATTTTCTCTCTCTTCATCCAATTTCAATACTACATTACATATTAATTTATTATAATTTTTTTTAGTAAATTGTATTATTAAGGTAATTATTATTAATTAATATAATTTAAAAATTAAATTCTTTAATAAATATTGATACATAAATAATCATTAAAATTAATAGAGAATTACGTATGTAGATGTAGATGTTTAATTTTTTTTGAAAATTAGTAGTTAATTAAGAAATAATGTGTATATTAATCTCGTTAATGCTTGTTAATAATTTATTAACATCATGATATAAAATTAGTATCAATATTAATCGATAATTAAGCTTAACATAGTATTATACATAATTTTATTGATATTATAATTAAATAAAAGCAACAAAATTAACAAGAAATTAATTACTTCTACCCTTAGCCTTGAGATTAGTAGGATAATTAGAATTTTTAGATTCCATAATTATGATTTTGAATATTTTTTGAGGAATTTTAAAGGGAATAAAACTCAATAGATAATTAATTTAGCAAATTTATGGAAAATCACAATTAATTTGGAGTTTTTTTTTAAGGTGTTCAAAATATATCAAAATGGGTGTCTATTTATAGAGGATGAAAAATCATGAATTTTGGTAAATGTTTTTTTTTTGTTTGCAAGATATTCACCATGCAAATTTTACATACTCAAAATTTAAAACTTTATGTCGGTCCAATCACAGCACGCCAGGTAGCCTGACGTGCGTCAGACCCACCTGGCTGCTTTTATTTTTTTCTTTTTTTGTACTGAAATGACACTGCTTTTATTTATTTTTTTCGTTAAATTTGTTTTTGGTGTTTTCTCTCTCCTGTCCTTCCAACTCAGCACAATTGAGAATTCTCAATTAAATCTCGGTATACCGAGATTTTTGAGAAATTTTTAATTGTTGAGAATTCTCAACTCAACCAATAAGAGATTCAAAAAAATCTCTATTCAATTGAGATTGTTTTTAGATACCCATTAAGGGTGCTCTAAGCCTCTAACATAAGTTGATAATGAGATTTTAAAAATGGTTTTTTTTTCACTTATGTTTACAAATTAAACTTTCCTCCCTAACGGTGGGTTAGAAAGTTAAACCCACCGGTAGGATTTATAAACCTTCCTCTAAGAATACAGATTCCTTTTCTCAATTTTTTTAAACCCATTATGTGCGTGGCTTTCTTCCTTCAAAGTTGAAGCTATTTGCAATTTTGAGAATAGTGGCCATAGGGAATTAGCCATGATGCTGCTCATGTTCATAATTGATGTTGTTCTATAGATGGCGATGGCTTGCTCCATAAACTCTAATTTCTATAGACATTGAGTATTATTTTTATTCAAAAAAAAAAGGCTCACTTTGTGTTGTTAGACGGGGATCTATTGGTTCTCCTTGTACCATAAAACATGGATTTATTTTACCTACTCTCCATGTGTCGTGAAACATGGTTTTATTGGTTCTCCTTGTACCATAAAACATGGATTTATATTATCGATTCTCCTTGTATCGTGATCTTGTATCGTGAGACAAGGTTTATATGATTTGAGCATGATTTTGCTCTAGAAAAACCAATGGATTTGAGCTTAGTTTTACTCCGAAAACTATTATTGAATTGACAGGTTCGAGAAGAATGACGTTCCTGTTCAGATGATATTATTGGGTCCAACAAAATGTTGTTCCAATTATACTGCAAATTGAAGGGTTCGAAAAGAATGGCGTTCCCCTATTTTGCTCAAGAAAAACAAAAATTTTGAAGACGACAACACCAAATTTGTGTATCGACTTCAACGAAAATAAGTTTCAGTTCATCCGATTGATCTGCAACTATTATTCAATTTTTTTTTCCTCCAATCGCAACGTTCGTGTTACTGCCGTTGCGATTGCGGGAGGGTATTAGAGATATGTTAGGATACTAAAGATATGGTAAATATCTTTAGGATAATATTAATAAGTAGGATATATTATTATCTTAGGGAAATATTATCTTATGATTTATTTCCAATAAGATTAGATAGGTATTAGGAATAATATATCTTTTAGAGATTGTTTCCGAGTAGGAGTCCCTATGTACTCCTATATATATTATAGTCATGGTTCATTATTGAATACACCTTAATAAAATCATATTATATTTTCTTTCCTCTCATAAACTTATCAGAAACGTGGTACAGTTAAAATGTTTTCAATTTCTCTTTACACCTCAACATTGAACATAACATTTTTTGGGACCAATTTAATGAGTAGCACAAGTCCTCTAAAATGTTTGAGACAAGCCTGCCCATTACTCAAGTTCTTGCTTCTCAAACCGAACACGGAGGGGTACTTCAGGATCAAGGTTAAGAATGAAGGTGATCTTGTCACCAACCTCAAGATTGTAGAATCCAACAAACTGAAGCCACTGACCCGTGATGACGGGTTTCTTATACCCTTCGGTTCTACTAGTGCACTTAAATGTCCATGTCTGCTCAGCTTCGTCCACCACCTCAAAGTCCACCATATGCGGCGGGTTATTGAGGTTTATCAACTGCCTCTGCTCCAATTGATTCAAATATTTTGCAGGCCATGACATCTTGTATTTCACGTCTGTCTTTGTCAACTTCTTTCTCCATGGCTCCATTTCCCTAGCCTATCAAATCAGCAAACAGCCGCCTTTTTAGTATGAATACCTTTTAAGTAACAAACATGCATGATTGCATTAACTTATAGACAAACTAGTAAGTGAATACTGAATATACAATTGTATGAAAAAGACTCAATACTTAGCATGTAACTTTCACAATATATGGGAGTTTGATCAATGGACTTAGCTCGCATACATGTCTCTACTGCAAGAGTTCAAACAAGTAGTACAAAAACTTGACATATAGTATATACTATGCTCCAATCAAGTTGGTCTTGATAAATATATACTTCCTCCGTTTTTTTATACTTGCATCATTGAGGTTAGGCACAAGAATTAAGGAGAGAAGAGAGATAGAGAGAGTGGAAAAAAGGGACTCATGTGATTGGAGAGAGGTAGAGATAAAGTATTGCCATAAAAGGAAATGATGCAAGTAATTTGCAATTTCTAAAAGACGGAAATGATGCAAGTAAAAAAAACGGAGGAAGTATATATATAGTCGTTGCTCAAGGCATGCTTTAATCAATAGGAAGGAGTGGTCGAATCCCGGTCTTTATTTGGAAATAGAACGAGATGATCAGTCCTTTACTCTGAAAGTGGACATGCACTCACCCTGAGCGAAGGGGTAGACACTGCTATATGGTGACAAAAATAACATAACGTAGACTCTTTCTGGAAGATTATGATGGGTCGCTACTAAACTAATATATCTATAAATGGATAGTAGTAAAGTGCTAAGAACTAGTATCTAATACTAATTAGTATCAAAACAAAATATATGATATCCGTCTTTCACTTGGACTACCAGCCTATAAAGAGGAGAGAGAGTCCAATTTTAAGATCAAATGAGGTTCCACCTTAAAATCATATAGCAATAAGGGGGAGTAGTCCCTTATCCATATTAGGTGAACCTCTCTCTTCAAGTTTATCATTATGGCACTCTCACATATGATATTTCATGGGGTCAAATATTTAATACCCTTCACATATGACGTCCCTTTTTTAAATGGCCTAATGTATATTAACGGACCAGGATCCTAGTTGTAGGACTGGCTATGATACCATGTTATGCATGGGACTGAGCCGCGCCAATTGGAAGGAGAGAGAATCCACTTCACAAGACTAAAGGAGGTTCAACCCTAAAGCATATATATGCCAATAAGGGGAGTAACCCCTTAGCCTTATTAGGTGAACTTTTTTCTCCAAGTTTATCAATGTGATTGATCGAGACTCTCACATGTGATATTCCAAGAGGTGAAATCCATAACAACTTTACACGATTGTTAATAAAGTAAAATTATAACCTTCGATATCTTAAAATCATAAGTATGCTAAGAATATAAATAAAAATTGTTATTTTGAACATATGTGTTGAGATAAATTAAACTCAATAAAATATAAGACTCAATAGCATACGTGATCAATTTAAGTAAAATATTATGATCAAACGAAAAGATATTTGATTAGTGTATAAAGTCAAAGATTATTATAATAGATTAAAAAAAACGTTCAACTTATAAAAATCATGGAATCTAAAAAAAGTAACAATTATCTCCTACCTTGTAATATCTTGGCAAAGCGATAACTTGCAAGATATAAACAAAATGCTTCTTTGGTTCTTCTCAAAATATAATTTTTTGGCTTACTTCATCTAGATTATGTGGACCAATTTGGAAATTTTAGTAAACTAATCCAAAATAGCACACCATATATTTATAGGCTTGTAAATTAGCTCCATATGAATGGTTATAGTAACATGATGTGATGGTAACGAACACGATGTTTTTGGCTTATAAGGACTCACAAAACTAAATAAATTTTAATACTTCCTCCGTTTCTTTTTAATTGAAACAAATTCAATTGGGTGGACTACTACGCAAAATTTTGGTGTGAGTGTGAAAGGGATTGAGAGAGAAATGGGGCATGTGATAAGGAGAGAGATAGAAAGAAATGATTTGCAATTAAAGAAAGAAAATATTTGTTACAATTAATTTGACATTTCTATTTTGGCAATTGTTGTAATTAAAAAAAACGGAGGAAGTATATATTTTAGAGAGATATCTTAACCAATTGATTTATACCTTATTCGAAAATACAATTTTAGTGTTGCTGATACATCTTGAATTGACTAAGAAAAATTATGTGTAACCCAATTTGCTTTTTATATGGGGCCACAACGTAAGCATGTTTGGCCGGTGACGGACTGACGGTGACATATTTTTTGAAAAAAGCATGACCGGACCAATAGGCGATAATTTCATGTAACAAAAAAAAAGGACGCATTATAGTTTAACCACTCACTCTTGCTGTCTTGTAGTTAGAGGTGTCAATTCGGATAACTGAGTCGGTTTCGGATTAACCCGTAACGGGTCGGATGTAGTCGGGTCGGATCAAGTCGGTTCTAATTACCCGTCTCGGATCACCATTAGTCGGATCGAGTCGGATCGGTCACGGTTAAAGTCGGGTCATGACCTGGTCGGATACAAGTCGGGTTCGAGTCGGATCAATATCGGATCGGATATTAACGGTTTCGGGTAAACTTGAGTCGGTTAATGGTCGGGTTTGTACGGGTCAATTCGGGTTCATGGACTTTGGGTCAAATCGATTTCGGTTCTGGCTTTTTTTGGGTCAAATCAGTCGGTTTCTAGTCGAACTTAAAACCTTAACGAGTCGTATGGAGTTTTTGCATAACTCAATTCTTCTCGTTAAGATCTCGAATCGAGCTTAGACCTAGTTTTGACCAAATTGAGCTAGTTTGACCTGCACCAATCTTGTGGTATTTGCGAGATTTTTGGTCGCCCTACACCGATAGATACATTGTATAAAAATGGAATATTCAACCCTTTATTATATCATTTGAGTTTATCGCGACTTGCGACTCATTAGCGTCTTCATTAGCGTCTCAAGTTGACTTCAAGTAGTTTACAAGTTGTCTCGCTCGATTAGTACTCCTCATTGAACGCATTTCATGGTATATTCGATTTTGATTATGTTTGTATTAAGGGTTGTCGGTTCAATTTAATATTGCGTGTTTAATAGTATTAGTAGTAATAAAATTAATACTAAAACATTATATCAACGTTCATGATAACTAAGATCAGTGTATTAGCTCATTCATCTATATATTAGATCAATATATAAGACAGTTAATATCGATGTATTAAACCAAACAATATATTAGAACATTGTATAACTTATAAGATACTTAAGATCAATGTATTAGATTATTTAGATCAATTATCCATAAATAAGATATATAAGATCAATGTACTACATCAATTACATGTGTTTTAAATAAAGCAAACAGTTAAGATCTTTGTATTAGTTCAATCAATGTAATATTAGTGTATTAAATCAATCATCGACATATTAGGTCAATATATTAATATATATGATAGTTAAGATTCATGTGTTGGATTTGCTTTAAAAAAAAAGATTCATGTGTTGGATCAATCATCAATATATAAAATCAACTTATAAGGTATTTAATGCCAATGTATTGCATCAATCAATACATTAGATCAATGTATAAGATAGATCAATGTATTTGATCAGTCATCAATATATTAGATCAATGTATAAGTTTATTAAGATCAATAATCTATTTTGAAAACCAATGAATAAGATAGTTAAGATCAATGTATTATATCAATTTACATATGTTTTGGATCAAGCAAGTAGTTTAGGTCTATGTATTAGTTCATTGATCGATACATTAGTGTATTAATTAAATCAATCATCAGTATACTAGATCAATATATCTATATATGATATGTAAGATCGATGGATGGGATCATTCATACTATCGTATTAGTAAAAACATTATCATATAAAATGATTGAAAGTGGCTGGTTAGAAGAACAGACAAAAAGAGTATAACCTAATTTATTCTTTATACAATTAACTATAGGTAATAATAGTGAGCTAACTAAGATAATAATAGTTATGTATATATAACTATATATATATATAGTTATATATATATATAAAATTGAGTGGCGATGAGTTTATAAATACTCCAATTCAGTTGTAGTTTGATCGATCATTAACTATTATAAAGAGACTATAGTTAAGTCTTGCACCAATAACAACAATTAAACATTGTATTCATTATATATTTATATCTTATAAGAAGGTAATTTGTATATAAAATTTCCATATTTAACCCTATATTAGATTATTCGAGTTTATCGAGAATTTTAGGTCGAGCTTTTAGAATATGTTTAAGGTTAATTTTTAAGAGTTAGATTTGTTCGAGCTCTGTTTACAAACATGTTCACCGATTTTTTAAGTTTGAAATGTGTAAATTATTATTTTAAAATTAAAAATAAAAGCTTAAATACAATTACAATAATACATTAAAAAAAGAAAGTATGGGCCGGCCCAATTAACAATAACTGAGTTGATGTTTTCTTTTTGTATCCCCACTATAAATACAAAAACCCTAATAATCTAATCCCCACCCTCACTCTTTATTCTCATTTCTCATCACAAACCCTAATCTTATCTCTCACTCTCATTCTCTCTTCAAACGGCTCTCACTCTATCACTCTCATTCTCTCTTAACTCATTCTCTCTCAACTCAGTCACTCTTTCACTCTTTCACTCACTCTTTATTTCGCTCAAATTTTCGCTCAAACCCAAATCAGATTTGTTTTTTCACATAATATTTTCGCTCAAACCCAAATCAGTTTTGAAGATCCGAGTTTGATTTTGAACATTTGAAGATCGAGTTTCGCTCATTTGGTTTTGAACTTTCGGTTTTTAAAGATCTTGTTTCGAATATCTGGCTTTGAAGATCTTGATTCAAAGATCTGGGTTTGAAGATTTGACTTTCGAAGATCTGCATCATCTCATTTTAAGGTATTTTATCTAAAACAAATTTAAGTTATGTATGTAATATGATTTTTTACCAACGATACTCTTGTTTTATTTTAGATCTAGTTTAAGTTTAAGTTTATTTTAGATTTAGTTTTCATTTCGTTAAATACTTAGATCTAGAATAAGCACACACAAATGATACTCTGGTTTCCTTAGATCTAGTTTTGTTTTAAATACAAACGATCTGTTTCTTGTTAAAATTTAAGATTAAACAACTTATTTTCTGTAAAATGAGAAAAACGAAGATCTGTTTGTTTCAAAAACGAAGACATTTTCTTTTTTCGAAGGTCTCTGTTTTTTTGGGTCGAGTTACGGGTCTGGTTTTTTTGGGTCGGGTTACGGGTCTGTTTTTTGGGTCGGGTTACGGGTCTGTTTTTTGGGTCGGGTTACGGGTCTGTTTTTTGGGTCGGGTTACGGGTCTGTTTTTTGGGTTGGGTTACGGTCTGTTTTTTTTGGGTCGGGTTACGGGTCTGGTTTTTTTGGGTCGGGTTACGAGTCTGGTTTTTTGGGTCGGGTTGTATGTTCTGTTTTTTATTTATATTATTTTTTTCTTATTATTTTCTTAGTTATTTTTACATATTTATAATTTATATTGTGAATTTGTGATGTTTAAATTATAGTTTTGTTTTTTTGTTTTCTTCCAATCTGGTTCTGGTCCTTCCAAATTCGGTTCTGGTCCATCCAAATTCGGTTCTGGTCACTCCAAATCCGGTCTGGTCACTCCAAAACTGGTCCATTTATTAAACTATTATAATGATTCCGTTCTAAACTTCTAATTAGTTATTCTTCATGCATCATGATATGTGCTTTCATATTTTACAGTTTTGGCATCAAATGATATTCATCATGATTCTGTTATCTTTTCAAATTCTGTTGATGGTGAGCCTGATTCTACTGAACCTAATGTTGTGACTGTTGATATGAGCCGACGCTTTTCTAAAGTATGGCCTCATTTCAATGTCTATTTGAAAGATGGTAAGAAAATGTCAACTTGTAAGTATTGTAACATTGCCACGTATTGTGCTGAAGGTGACAAAGGTACTACTAATCATACAAAACATTTGGCTAAATGCAAGCCTTATTTAGAGAGTCAAGCAAATGTTAATCATTCCTTATTTGACCAAAAAACTTATCATTTATTGTTTGCTGACTCAATCATGTATCATGGGTATCCTCTTAATATGTCTGAGCATGTTAGGACTAGGAGACTGCATTCATATCTCAATCCCAATGTACAACATATTTGTAGAAACACTATGCTTAATTATTGCATTAGTGAGTATGATAGGATGAAGTCTAATTTACGTTCTTTGTTGTCTGAGCTGCCCGGTAGGATTTGTTTTACTACTGATTTGTGGACTGCAACACTTACTAAGCATAGTTATCTTGTTCTTACTGCCCATTATATTGACTTGTCTTGGACTTTACGTTCAAAAATTTTAGCATTTCGGATTTATACCGAACCTCATACCGGAAAGGACATGAATGCTTTTGTGTTGGACTTGCTCGATGAATGGGGCCTTAGACATAAAAAATTTTCCGTAACTTGCGATAATGCAAGTTCAATGGATGCGATGATAACTGAAATGAAAAAAGACTTGAACAAAGTCTCATCATTGCCTTGTAATGGCAAATATTTTCATGTGCGATGTTCAGCACATGTTCTTAATCTTATTGTGCGCAGCGGTTTTACTTTGATGGAGAAATCCATTGACAAGATTCATGCTATTGTTGTTTACATTACGCATAATGATACTAGAATCAATAGATTTGATGATTGTGTTAAAGCTGTTGGTAGTTCCTTTTCTGGGAAGTTGCGATATGATGTTTGCACTCGTTGGAATTCCACTTATGATATGCTTCAACGTTGTTTGAAAGCAAAAGAAGCTATCGATCGTTTTTGTTATTATGAAAATGGTTTGACAGTTTCTTTAGATGAAAGTGAATGGGAAACTGTTCAAAATGTTTGTGACTTTTTAGAGCCATTTTATGATATCACAATGTTGTTTTCTGGATCTGATTATCCTACTTCAAACCTATATTTTGCTAACGTTGTTCAAATAGAAATGTTGCTCGTGAGTGCTCATGCTGACCCATCTGATTCTATAAGGGCAATGGCTGCTCCTATGTTAGAAAAGTTCAACAAATATTGGGAGAATTATTCTCCTATTCTTTCCGCTTGTGTGATGCTTGATCCGCGATACAAAAAAAAGTTTGTATATGATCTTTATTCTGATTTATATGAGGATGAGGAACGTGATAAGAAGGTTAATGAGGCCGTTGGGTCATTTATAGAATTGTACACTCATTATCATTGTACTTACGGCTCATCATCTCCTCTATCATCACTTGAGCAAATTCATGCTCAAACCATTGCTAAAACTTCTGATGACAAAAATCGGCCGTTTAAAGTTGCAAAAAAAGCAAAGGTAGGAACCATAAAAAATACGGATTTATTTAATTTATATACTTGT
This sequence comes from Patellifolia procumbens, assembly GCA_947645195.1. Classification (NCBI taxonomy): domain Eukaryota; kingdom Viridiplantae; phylum Streptophyta; class Magnoliopsida; order Caryophyllales; family Amaranthaceae; genus Patellifolia; species Patellifolia procumbens. The sequence goes on from CANSGD010000972.1 coordinate 6,920,059, forward strand.
ATATTTTATTAATTTTATTTTTAATTTTGGTAGACATTTGGTGTCACCGCTGCTGCAAGTGGAGCATTAAAGTATGAAGTTGATTCTTACTTGAATGATCCTCTCGTGGCTAATATTGATACGTTTGACATACTTGGTTATTGGAAAAGAAAGAAATATGATTATCCTATTTTGGCTTGTATGGCTAGAGACCTTTTAGCCATTCCTATTACATCGGTTGCTTCCGAGTCTGCTTTTAGTATGGAAGGCAGAATTTTAACAAAGTTTCGGTCACGTTTGTTGGCCAAAAATTTAGAAGTTTTGGTTACTTGTCAAAATTGGATTTGTGGTTATGAAACTGTTGAGGAGGAAGAGGGCAAAGAAGCTCCATTGTTGGACTCGAATTCTGGTTGTTGATCATACATTGTTTTTTGATCCCTATTTTGTATGTTTTGTTGGTGTTGAATCACCGTTTTGGCTGTGCTGTTGCACTGTTTTGGCTGTGCTGTTGCACTGTTTTGGCTGTGCTGTTGCACTGTTTTGGCTGTGCTGTTGCACTGTTTTGGCTTTGCTGCTGCACCGTTTTGGCTTTGCTGCTGCACCGTTTTGGCTTTACTGCTGCACCATTTTGGCCGCTGCTGCATTGTTTGTTTTGGTGGTGTTGCTGTTGATGATCGTGGCGAGCCCAAGTTTCTTGTCTTATTGCAATGTCCCGGTGTATGACCTAACAATCTAGTAATGAAGATGCTGCAACCCGTTTGCAACATGTTGGGAACTCTTAAAGAGATGCCCATGTTGCACCCGTTTGCAACATGTTGGGAACTCTTAAAGAGATGCCCATGTTGCACCCGTTTGCAACATGTTGGGAACTCTTAAAGAGATGCCCATGTTGCAATTAGTTGGCCGCGTATTTTCTTTATTTGGTTGTTGGGTCATAAAGCTCGATGATGAATTTTCTGAAAATAAGTTTTGGCTTTGCCAACTTCTTTAAGGATCTGAGTTAAAACACCAGAAACGGCGACTACCCGAGCTAATGATAGAGGCAAGAACACTTTCCGGCCAAGTCCCATTAATTGATCATAACGATATCGTGGAAATGCTGCACGGACCCATATATATAGAAAGAGAAAGAGAATCACCTTGATACTAAACCAGATCGAGCCCGGGATCCTCTTGGAAATGGGAAGATCTAGGATAGGCGGCCAACCTCCTGGAGAAAGCGATGTGCATAGACCAGGTGAGTAAGGATGCAGCTCCGTGGACCGCTCGTCGGGCCTTGCATGCCTTGTATGAAAGGCTGGGTCTGGTCTTTATCTACGCAATTAAAGATTTTTTTTTGTTTGGTTCATTCTTTGACTGCTCTGAAAACACCCCCTGAGGGGGGAAAGGACCCGATTTGAGCTACTACATGAATAAAGGACTGACAGAAATCCACCCTAGGCTACGGATAAGAAAGGTAAAGCTCGAAGAGGCATTCTCCACGGGCAAGGCCCAAGTATCTAGATGCGTCGTCCCTTTCCCTCAACAACTTTCTGAAGAGTCCCCGCGCAGTAGGGATGGTTTTGTTGACTACCTTTAGAAAATGGAAATAAGTAAAATCTCTCTATCCAGTGCGTAAGTCATTTCATTTGCCGCAGCCCTTTTCTTGTTTGATTTCTTTGAATCACTGACTATAGAAAGAAAAGGCAACAACTCCTCTGAATCGTATCTACTTTTTTCAGGAACACAAAGTTCAAAGAACTTCTCTACGCCTCGATAAATATCTTCCCTTCCTATGGCCGATAGATCGCTCTTCAAGTAAAAGACCATTCAGTGAAAGATTTTTTATGTTTTTTATCTTATCGAAGTCAATGTAATTATGTATTATGTATTTTATAATGTAATGAATTTGTGAGATTTTATTCAATGTCTAAATTTAATTTTCTTTTGTTGCAGTAATTTATTTTTGTTATTAAGAATTGGTATTTCGTATATAATTAAGCCAAATTATGATTGTCACATATAATAAGCAGTTAAATATTGAAGTTATTTTGGAATATTTCACCCTTTTAAATGTATTTCATTAAGTTAGCAATATTTAACTTATAAAGTATTTTATAATGGAGAAACTATACCAATATAAGATTTTGTTAAAAATAAGTTGTTGAAGTCTTGTAGAAGTTGATTGTTTATTGCAAATAACTAAGTATAGGATACTCATTTTGTCGTATGTTCGAAGTTGATGAATAATAGTTATTTTCATGAGAAGATTTTTATTACTTAGAATTAAAGAAAGAATTAAAGATAATTATTGAATATATAAGTTTGAGATTTTAATAAATTATTAAATAAATAAATTAAGAATGATTTGATAAGTATTTTAGTGACAAAAATTTAATTTAAAGTTTATTAAAATTAATTGATAAATTAATTTATTTAAATTCAATAAAATTATATAATAAATAAAAAAAATAAGGATGACTGCTTGGGTATTTTAATGACAAAAATTAATTTCAAGTATCAAGGTTATTAAAATTATCTAATAAAAACTCGATGAGTGCTTTAACAAAAAAAAATTAATTTAAAGTTTAATAAAATTATTGAATCAGGTAGAGTCATGATCGGATCGAACTAGGTCGGATCAAGTTCGGATCGGATAAAATCAGGTCGGATCAACTCGGTTAAATGTCGGGTTGAACCGGGTATCGGATAGGTTTTGGATCGGGTGTCGGTCGGATACGGATCTTAGAATATCGGGTATAGTCGGTTTCGGATAGACTTCGGATCGGCACCGGGTCGGATTTGAGTCGGATCAAAGCGGGTCAAGTCAATATTGGATGACTGTCGGGTCGGATGACGGTCGGATTTCGGATACGTTCCAACTCGGATCGAACCAGATCGGATTATTGTCGAACCAAATCGGATTATCGGATCGGATCAGTTTTTGACACCTCTACTTGCAGTGTTGCACATGTACCATATAGGGATGGCGGCGCTTTAGTAAAATTGAGCATTAACCAGTAAATTAACATTTCTTTCTAAATATCAATTGACTTCACCATAGTAAAGGTATCTCCGCTGCTATCATTTTATGGAAACCTTGTAAAGCTTTCTCATATCTAGCATTGTTCTTGTGTTTTTCTTGAATCATATCGGCCCCTACGATTCATATACAAGCCAAGTTATATTTATACTAGCAAGAATCAATTAGATTTACAAAACGCTGAACTGCATAAGTCAAGTCAGGATGTGTGACGGCAAGGTAAATCAGACGACCCATAAGGCGTCGATAGGCTCAGGATCAGCAAGAAGAGGATCGACATCACGACCAAGATGATGATTTTGTTCAATAGGAGTGGCTGCTGGCTTTGAGCCATGCAACCCTGTTTCAGAAATAATATCGAGAGCATACTTCCGTTGACACAAAAATATCCCTTTAGAGCTACGAGCGACCTCGAGACCCAAGAAGTATTTGAGCACCCCTAGGTCCTTCATATGAAAACAACGCCCCAAATAGTCTTTAAGTCCTTCAAAGCAACGGAATCATTGCCTGAAAGAATAAGATCATATACATACACCAACATATTAATATAAACACCTTGCTTAGTGTATGTAAATAATGAATAATCAGAGTAGGACTGACAAAACTCATAATCCTTAAGTGCGAAAACCAGCTTTGCAAACCAACAACGAGGGGCTTGTTTCAAACCATAGAGAGATTTGCGGAGACGGCAAACCTGATTTGAAGACGATGACCCAAAACCAGGAGGAATTTTCATGTACACCTCCTCATCAAAGTCCCCGTGGAGGAACGCACTGTGGACATCCATCTGGTGCAATTCCCAATTCTTAGAGGCATCAATGGACAAGAAAGCTCGAACGGTAACCATCTTTGCGATAGGAGCAAAGGTCTCGTTGTAGTAAAGGCCTTCGGTTTGATGATTCCCAAATACCACAAGATGAGCTTTTAATCTCTCAATGCTACCATCTGAGTTGTACTTTATTTTATACGCCCATTTTCTCCCTAATGCCTTTTTGCCTATAGGGAGTGATTCCATCGTCCACATGCCATTATTTTCAATAGGTTGGATCTCAGATTGCATGGCCTTTTGCCATTCAGGGTGTCTCATTGCTTCCTTAAATGATTGACGCTTTGAACCTGCAGTGACAGCTGCCAAGAAATGTCTATGTTTCACAGATTACTTATCACAACTAACATAATGTGGTATAGGAAATGGTGTACCTGAGGATCCCGTTGGATTAGGTGGAGAGGGAGATGGACTTTTGGAGCACTGAGATTTCGATCCATTAGTCACATTCGGAACAATTGTAGTGTGAGTGGTGACAAAGTCATTGAGAAGCACAGATTTCCATTTTTGAGGCATGCCACGGCCAATAGTAGTACTATCATCCTCATGAACACCCATTTCCTCATTCATATGATGTTGGACTGCAACCTCTACAACCTGCGCCCGAAGGGATGGCGAACCCCACGCCCGAGGGCTGCACGCAGCATCGCTGGGCATCGTAGCGTCAAAACGCTGCTGGCCCGCGGCCTCGCCAACCTGCGTGGGATGACGAACCCCACGCCCGAGGGCTGCCCGTGGAAATGTGCTGCTGAGACACGTCGATAATCTGCTCACCCACAGTGGGATCCCGCGCCCGCGGGGTGGGCATCGCAGCATCAAAATTCACGAAAGGCTTATCCCAATCAACACATGGAGCATGATCTAGGCCATGATTCGGGGGCGTAAAATTAACCACCTCTGAATCCAAATAAGGGAATATGTCCTCAAAAAACTTCACATCACTAGACACAAAGTACTCAGGCAGTTCAAGATCATAAAGCAACCACCCCTTTTTTGCAAATGGATATCCTACAAACACACACTTACGACTAGCAAACTTGTCCCCTTTAGATCTTTGATTATGGGCAAAACACAGACATCCAAAGACCTTCAAAGCATCAAAAAGGGGAGGAGCACCAAAAAGCAATTCATACGGGCTCTTCTTGTCAAGCAACATAGAATGTGTCCGATTAATCACATGAGCCGCAGCTAACACACACTCACCCCAAAAGGAGATAGGAAGATGGGCTTGGAAGCGTAGAACGCGAGCAACATTCAAAATGTATTGGTGCTTGCGTTCTACCCTCCTATTTTGCTGCGGAGTGCCCACACATGACTTTTGAAAAATAATCCCTACAGCATTGAAATAACCTTCAAAACACCTAAACTATGTTCCATTATCACTACGCACAATTTTTATTTCTTTGTAAAATTGACTTTAATCATAGCAACAAACGACATGAACAAACCAAACACCTCTTTTTTATCAACCATTAAATAGACCCACACAGCACAGGAATAATCGTCAACCAATGTCAAAAAATATCGTGATTCACAAGAGGATGGTGTCGCATACGGACCCCATAAGTCATAATGAACCATCTCAAAAATTCGAGTGGCTTTATTTTCACTTAAAGAAAAACTACATCTATATTGTTTAGCTTGATGACACACGACACATCCTCTATCTAAATGAGTTGCACTAGTAACGAAAGGAAGTAACTTCACCACAGCCTCAGAAGGATGCCCCAATCTTTTGTGCCAGAGTGTCAAGTCTGAAGAAGCTGAACTGTCGACAGTGACTGCAAAAGCTGTAGGTTGCTGCCGAAGGTAGTAAAGCCCATCTCGTCTCTCACTCGTTCCAATCAGCGCCCTAGAACGAAGGTCCTGAATAGCACAAATGTTAGCAGAGAAAGTGACAAAACAAGACAAGACATCACTAAGTTGAGTAACAGAGATTAAGTTACAGCGAAGATGAGGCACATATAAGACATTGTGTAAGACAAGCGTGTCGCTCAAATGAACCATGCCTGCTTGGGTAGAAAGGACGGAATCCCCATTAGGAAGACCAACAAGGCAATCAGCAATAGTCATAATATCACATAAGAAAGAACGATCTCCCGTTACATGATGAGTGCAGCCAGTATCAATAATCCAAGAAGAAATCTCGAACTTACCATTCAAACGGTTCAAGAAAGTAGAAGATGCATTACCAAACGTGGCAAAGAAAGCTTGCCACTGATCAGGAGTGATAGGAGGTGCTGATGAAGAAGCATCCTCAAGAGAAGTGGCATTGGCTCGAGTTACACCTCGCCCACGACCCGCGGAAGGATGAGACGAAGTACGTTTGCCAAATTTTTCATACCACCACTCACGAATACCATGAAGAGAGAAGCAAGCAGTGTCATCATGCCCAGTTTTGTGACAATGTGAGCAAGTAAGGCCGGTTTTGGTAGAACGAGGAGGCGCACTCCCCCTTCCACGTGAATCTGTACGAAGGGAAAAACCAAGAACTTTCGGTTTTTCCTCCTTAGCTCGAGTAAAACCTTGAACTCTTTCCTCTTGCGAAATTTGTTGAAAAGCTTTGTTCAATGATGGCAAAGGATCCTGAGCAAGCAAAGAGGAGCATAGAGTACCATAATAATCAGAGGATAAGCCAAAAAGGAATTGATGTAATTGCTCGTTGTCGCGCCGTTTAAGGAGGGCGGGGCCAAGTTCACCACACTTACTAGGTAAAGGAGGCTCGTGAAGGGCCAATTCATCCCACAAGACCTTCAATTTTCCAAAGTACGTGGCCACAGACATCGTTTTTGTTTGTTCACATCAATTATATCAGACTTTAATTGGTGTATACGAGTTCCATTAACCACAGAGTATCGTGCATGTAAATCATCCCACAATGTTTTCGCATTATCATAATAAGAAAGGGTTGCACTAACGTCTGGATCAATAGTATTCGTGATCCAAGAAACCAACATATATCCAGTCATCGGCCGTGCACGGTGTTTTTGGCTCCATAATGGTGCCATCTAAGAACCCAAATTTATGGCGGGAACAAAGAGCAACGCGAATTGCACGTGCCCATGAATCAAAGTTGTTTGTTTTTAGGCGAACGGGAGTGATAAAGTCTCCTGGTCTGTCTTGTGGACCGAGGAAAAAGGGGGAATAGGCATTGATTTTTGCTGCACCGCCGCCGGTAGGGGTGGCTGGTTCGTCAGCCATAGTGCCGCCGGTTGGGTGGTGTTTTAAGGCTAGAAAAATCTGGCTCTTATATCATATCAATAATATGGCAAAGCTTGCCTTTCATTAATTAACAAGGAGTATATATACATCAATATCTAGGAAACAATAGGATAAGATTTCCTAATTATATGCTAAAAGATATTGACAAGATATTTCTAAATAATAACAATATTATCTTAACAATGATGAAGTAAAAGAGAGTCAGTAGAAGACCCATCTCTTAGATTGAGTATTTTGCGTGGTATAAAATTTTCATTTAGAGTAACATGTTAATCATCTATCTATACTATATACAAAAGCACAAGCCACTATTGACCCCCAAATCTACAAAAGTCCTCTATTCAATTCACCAACCTTTTAAATTCAAATCATGTAATAGGTACAACTATCTACATATATAATTGGGTCAATACTTAATGAACTCAGGTGTAGGGGTGAGAATGAGTCTATCCTGTTCGCAAAAAGTTCGGGCTCGACTCGATCAATGTTTGGTCAAAACTCGAGTCGTGGTGGATTGGCTTGAGTTCGAGTTCGCCTCGAAACCTTAACGAGCCAAGCTGATATGCTAAGCTCGCCTCGAAAAGCTCGTGAACAGGCTCGACTATTCTTTTATATATTAAAATACTATGATAACTATATTGTGTATGAATCTCAAAATATATTTGTTCTCGATATTACACAATAATAAGCCAATAGCTTTGATGTTCAAAAACAAATTCAAAAAAGCTTGATAAAATAATAAAATAGAAAAATAATAAGAATAATAATAGGTCATTCTTGTTCGTGAACAGCTCGACAACATCTCGATCAATGTTTAGTCAAAACTCGGCTCGATAACAACTCGGTTCGTTATGTTTTCAGCTCGGCTCGAGTTCCAATAAACTTAAACGAACACGAGCCGAGCTAAGTACATTTCGATCTCGTTTCGTTCGATAATCACCCCTACTCAGGTATATATACTGAAGTGCAAGCCACTAAATACCCCAAAAGTTATAATAGGTCGATCCTAAATTAACCACCTTCTTGATTCAAAGAATTTAGAGCTACAAGCCTACAACTACCATGTATAAGTGGGTTCCAAATTACATAATGAAATCACTAAGCCTTTAAATTTAAAATATTTGATGGCCATAACCACTTGAATATATAATTATGTTATAACTATTTTAATTTATTGTGTGGATACTTAATAAATGAGAATATCGAATAATTCAATAAAATTCATTTAATTTGAACTCTTTTATCTTTAAATAATAAGTATTGTATAGACATAGACCCTTACCCACAGATCAATTCTATTGAAAGAATTTTTTCATTTTTTACTTATGTTTGAAAAGTATCTTAAATATTAATTAGAAAAATTCAGCATTACTTGGATATTAGCTAGTATGTAAATAAAATATCATGTTGTTAGATTTGTATTTTAAAGTTTAAAATAATTTATAACACATAATTTAAAATATTAATTATCAAAACTATATACTAAGTATTAAAATCATTCATATAATTTGATATGATCTAGCAGACTCGGCCCTTCATGGGGAGACCTTAGCTTGTCTCCATGCACTAAGTTGGGCGGCATCTTGTGGTATTCGCCCCGTTATACTCCTGCTTACGGACTCGAGCAACCTGGTTCAAATGCTGAACGGTAGAATCAAGGTTTAATTACATCGACCACTTCTGGACCATCAAAACAACCAGGGAGGCAGGCCTGTTAATTTTATGGTACACTATCACGAAGGTATATCCGGAAGCCGTAGCGGAATCACATAAGATTGCCAAGATTTGTTCTTGATCGTGTATTTCTTTCAGTAACCTCCTATGCCTGACGTCGCTGCGGCTACTTAGTTTTTCTTCTCATTGTTGTATTATTTATATTTTGATATTCACAATGTCCAATAAAAAAACATTCATATATGTCATGTGGAACCCCGGCCCTTGCATTACGCCATGCCACACTATGTCACATGCTCAATCATTATTATAGTATTGTTGTTGGAAATCAAAATGCATTGAAGAAAAATTGAACACTAGACAGACCTTCTTGAATGAAAATCTCATCACTTACCATCTTAATGAGCAAGAAGTAATTATATATCTTTCCGTATTATAGATTAAATCCATTAGTAAAATGAAAAAATAAATAAAAAGGGGGAAAACCAAACAAATGCTTAAAAAAATTTCATTTGTAAATTTAAGAAAATATTCTAACACACAAACTTGGGACATCGCCCTAGAATATACTCCCTCCGTTTGTTTTTAATTGTTACACTTTCCTTTTTTAAACGTTTCATTTTAATTGTTACACTTTCACTTTTGCTAATTTTGGTAAACTTCACATCTTCATATTTCAATTTCCAACACTTTTGGGACCCACATGTCATCATCTTTTCCCATTAAATACCCAATCACCCCACACTTTTTACTTTTACAACATTATCTCTCCTACTTTATCTATTCCCCAAACAACTTTATCAATTCCCCAAACAATAATTGCATAGATTTCATCAATTTTCTTGGTTATCCCCCAAAGCAAAGTGTAACAATTAAAAACAAACGAATGGAGTATTTCAGTAGTGTGTATATTCACTATATTGTGAATCATTTGAGAAAAAAAAATTGTAGGAGTCAAAAAGAAGAAAGGGAATATATTAATGTAACTATTTTTTCTAACACGTAGGACAGGTTGGAGTATAGAGACCTTCTCAAGAAATGTAGATAATGACACCTTTTCTTGCGGTAGACGTGGCCTTTTATTTAGTATCACCTAGATGTAGAATCACTTAAATGGCTCAAAATCTAAGCTGAAAGATCCATTTGTTAGGTTTTGAAAACCCTTAAATGGATCAACCCAAAATAGTGGGAAGGTACTGGAATGGGTGTATAAATCCAGTTTTGGACCACCTCCGCTTTCTTTTAAGTTGTAACTAAGTACTTGGCTTCGTCGATGTTCCGGGATTTTGTGCGTTATAATTAATCTCATTTGTGTATTTAAATTCACCAATTATTTATTTAATTTTTTTCGTAAGTTCTATTCACTTTTACTTTATTACAACTTTTATCATACAACTAAGTGTAAGATGAGTAGTCTACTTGGTAAACATTTTTCCTCTTTAATCCTCCAACGCCCCTAAAATATGGAATTATTTCTTCTCTTTATCCTCAAAAAATGTAACTAAAAGACGAGTTGGTATTAAAAGAGATAGTCTACTTTTGAATTAAAATTAGGTAACGGCCCAAGCCAATATTTAGAAGAGAATGAACCGTCTTCGTGAATAAAGTGATTAGTTTTAAAAAATTCGTGATCAATTAGTTTAATTTATTTGGTAATCACAATTTTTTACTCATTTAGTGTTTAGCTTAATCCATTTAGTAACTAGTTAAATCTGTTCGATGAGTCTACTGGGTTATGTTTTTTAATTATATGTTGTAGCTCGAGATCAAAAGGAAGACAAAGAACGGAGAAGATAAAGGATGATTAGATTGCTGCGAGATGTTTTGGAATAGTGTTATGATAGACTAAGACGGAATGGCTTTTTAATAATACGTGGGCTTGGATTGTCTAACTTTAATTACCTTAAGATTAGATTTTTTTTTAATATTTTTTGCTAAGAAACACATGAGATGATCTCCTTTTCTATTCTTCTTGGTTATGGGATAAAATGAGATGGCCTTTGTGAGTCGTAGTCTATTAAGCTTTAAGCCAATACCTATTCACCTCCATCAAGGCATCAGCAATGAGAGAAGTGCAGAAAGCCGACCAAATGCCGTTGGATAAAAAGGACGTATCCTACAAAAGGTGAAGCGATGACTGTGCGAAAGAATAAATCCAAAGTTCTACTAAAATATTCCAGTCTATTGTTTACTAAAGTCATGGCCCATGTGAGATACGAAATTTTTTATATAGAAATAAAACAGTACTAGTATTAAAAGTCTGTGCGATGTACGGACTAAAAAAATAAAAATAAATAAAGGTAAAAAATATTAACTATGATAATCAATGTCTATAAAAAATAATTCTAACATTTATAAGTATCACTTTATTTTTACAATGTTCGCTTTTATATAAAAACCTAATAATTTTTGACGAGTCCTATTATCTGTGTTATTTATCTTAATTTTTATTTAATGTATGATCATTAATTGAATTAAACATAGACTTTACGTATTTTTTACTTAAAGTTTGTATTTATTCCTATAAAAACTTGTGTAGTTGTAAGGGTAAGGGCCTATAACATTTTTATAAGTTGTGTAAGTATATGACATATGGATCTTGTTTTGAAATATTTTTCGAAGTCTTTTCAATGGTATAAACATCATACTCTTTCGGATTATGAAACAAAAGTTATTGTCAACTTATGTATGATTATTATCTTTAGTACTTTATTTAAAACTAAATTCTACCTTTTTATGTATGATGATTGTCTATAGTAATTAATTTAAAACTAAATTTTATCTCTAGCTCACTCTTTATTTTATAAAATATAAAATATAAAAATTCTTAATATCATGCGTGGTGCGCCTCCCAAAATTATTCTCTTTTAGTATATACTCTAGTTTTGAGCCCGGGCAATGCCCGAGGGATGTCTTATTTTTTAATACAATATTTTCAATTAAGCTAAATTACTTAAAAGACATCAAACTCGATGGAACTTAATGTGAATCATAACTTAATCTCGAGCATGATAGTACATATATTTTATCTAAACTTGATCGAATTTATATTAGATTGGATGATTTTTGTATATTATTGACTCGACCAGACTTCAATTTATTTATATCTAATACTTAAGTATGACATATGGATCTTATTTTGAAATATTTTTCGAAGTCATTTCAATGGTATAAACATCATACAATTTCAGATTATGGAACAAAAGTTATTGTCAATTTATGTATGATGATTGTTTTTAGTAATTTATTTAAAAATAAACTCTACCTTTTTATGTATGATGATTGTCTATAGTAATTTATTTAAAACTAAATTTTATCTTTAGCTCACTCTTTATTTTATAAAATATAAAATATAAAAATTCTTAATATCCTGCGTGGCATGCCGTATGCTCCCAAATTATTCTCTTTTAGTATATACTAGTTTCTAGCCCGTGCAATGCCCGAGAGATGTCTTATTTTTTAATACAATATTTTCAACTAAGCTGATTTACTTAAAAGAGATCAAACTCGGTGGAACTTAATGTGAATCATAACTTAATCTCCAGCATGGTAGTACATATATTTTATCTAAATTTGATCAAATTTAAATTAGATTGAATGATTTTTCTATCTTATTAACTCAAGCAGACTTCAATTTATTTATATCTAATACTTAAGTAATTTCAGTTCAGTTTTAAGTTCAACTCGAGTATAAATTAGATTTACTTAATCGTCATTGGATCTATAATTAGATGATTTATTTCATGTCCAACTCGAGTGGGACGTCAATTTTATTATTTAATAGGAGTATTTTTTTGCTGACACAAAAAATATGTAATATATAAAATTCTTTTTTTATAATTTTAGAAAACTATAAGCTAAGGATATCTTAATTGAAATTATTTTTCGAGGCGAATCTGACAGCATAAAAATTATAATTTTCTAATGTTGATATGGAAGTTAGGATCAATTTTAGATTTGTATATTAGTAGTAATTTTATACTTCCTCCGTTTTTTATTAAATGTGACACTTTCTATATAAGGAAGTTTGGAATTAATTGTGACACTTTCTTTTTTAGGCAAATCTTTCTCTCTATCTCTCTCCTATCACATGGGTCCTCTTCTTTCTTTCTCTCTATCTCTTTCCTCTCCAAAAATTGTCTAGGAGTCCGTGAAATTAAAAGTGTCACAACTAATAAAAAACGGAGGAAATATAAGGAAAGTAAGTTATATGTTTTTATAGATCTTCGACTTATATAGACTTCAATTACTATTGTAATCGTACTTTCGATATGGGAAAATTAAATAACCCATTTTTTTTACTAATGTAATCGTACTAAGTTTCTTTTTGTTTGTACTACTTTCCATTTTTGTTTGTTTCTTTTTGTTTGTCGTACTTTTTTAATCTTTACTTAATTGGAAAAATTATATAACCAATCCACCCCTACCTTATCATTTTTTTGGTCCCACGTGTATCTTTCAATTTTCTCTCACTTACTTTAATCACCATATTTACTACTTCCTCCGTAACGGTTTAATGACAACAATTGGTTTTGCACGCCCTTTAAATAAGCGATTTAATGGTGTAAATGAACAAATTAATCAAAATGGTTTTAACACAATCAAGAATGAGATTAGAAGTTACTAATCTTAAAAATATTTTTTGATTAATTTATTCATTTACAATCTCAAATCTATTCTTTAAAATGCGTGCAAAACCAATTGTTGTCATTAAACCGTTACGGAGTGAGTATAAGTGGACTTTTTAATTGTAGTCCCACCCACATGCCTAGGTGTCATGGTCCGAAAGTTTTAACCTCAGATCGTGCGACACACCCTTGCCTTATATGGGAAGTGCGCTAGCCTTAATGCGGAAAAGGGACTCTTGAGGCTTGTGAGGCACGAGCGCACGACATTTGAAAGGGTACTCTTACCTATTGGCGACAAGAGCAAGAGAAGAGGATCGATCAGGGCGCTTGTGTGCAGCAGGCGGGCACGAGCGGGACCGATATGACGAGATGAACCTGTTTTGAGTTTGGGTGGGCGCTTTATAATAAGTGGCGGCACAAGCTCTAAGTTGGCCAACAAACAACAGCACAATATTATAAAGCAAGCAACAGCTGATAGGAGGTCTCAAGTTTCATTCATTCACTCTTACCCCCTAAAGAGGCTTAAATGTGAGATAGTACATATTTTCAGTGAACACTTGTTTTACAGTAACTCAATAATAGAGCTTAAAACATATACATGAGTACTAAAACATGAACTAAAGCATAAGAAAGCATAAACTAAGAAAAATACATATAAAGGCAGGTTGAATTGTAACACTAAGACGACATCATCTTCCTTGCCATTTGAAGCTACAATAAAGGGGGCAAACAAAAAAAGGAGGGAAAATTTTTTACCGATATAATAGGTCCGTTCTCCACAACTTAATTTCAGTCCAGTTTAGTTCACTGTTAACCATAATTTTATACTCACATTTCACTATTCCTTTCAGTTCAATTCTATTCAAATCGGTTCAATTCAATTTAGGTAAGTTTAACTTATTTATGCTGAATAAAACATGTACTAAACAGGTAAAAAAATAATATCATAAGTGGATCTTGATTTAAACTAATTTTCGAGACGAATCTAACTGTGTAAATATTATATTTTTCTGAGATTTGAAATAAAAGTTATGACTAATTTTATAATTTTTTAAGGAATGTAATTTTATTTAGGATAGAATCGTTCTGTTTAATTAATATTTTATAAGAATTAAATTAATAATGATTGATATACGATGATGTAGCGCGTTGATGTGACTCCTTTCAGTTCAGATTTACTATCTAGTGTAGATAGATATTGATGATTAAGTCCAGATGATGCCTCGGTTTTTGTATGATATAGTTTACTAGTATTTAATTTTTTAGGGGACAGTTTATTAGTAATTAAAGATAATTAATGTCATTTGGTGTGAAAATATCATTAATATTAGTCCTTTATAATATAAATTTCAAAGGTTATTACAATTTAACTCTTGATTTACTTTCATATATCATCATTAATTTTCATAAAAGAATCAATAATAGTATCGTTCATATGTGATCGAGACTGTGGAATCAAATATTCACATTGGCATTTTTTTCAAGATATGAGAATAACTTTGATACAATCCTAGTAAAAGAGTGATGGTGACACGTGACGGATTGAAACTCTTGTCCGTGTTTTTAAATATAAATAGCGTAGCCTTGAAAACACGTGTTGCGTGCCAAAATATATAAACTTCTTCATAAAATATATTAATCAATTAATAGAGGGCGGAAGATAAAGGAATGTAATGGAAAGGAGAATACGAAGAATTGTTTGTCTAGCTAGGGTGTTTTTTTTGAAAATTAAAAACTGAAAAAAAGATTAAGTAAAGAGAGGGAATTGTGCCTCTGATTAGGAATTTTTTTAAAATATTATTGTTTTGGTGTCCTTTGATGAGACCACATTAGGCGTGTTTTTAGAGTGTTTCATAGTTCGTTTTCTAGAGGTTTACGCCTTGAGAAGCGGAGTTTCATAATTATTAGCCTAAGTGTGGTATTTGGAGAATTGGGATGATTTCGATACTTTAGAGGTGGTGATGGTTCGATGATGGTTCGTGTCCAAGAATTTTGGTGTGTGTTGGCATTCAATCAATGGATGAAGTCTTCGTAAGCATTTGGCTCTCATATGGGATTTGATTCAGTTCGTAAGCAATCAAGCGAGCCAAGCACGAAGTAATGTTCACTGAACAGCAGCTTCGAGGGCAGCAAGTGTGCGCAACCCACGCGTTCTCATGCGCGCCTCACGCATCGCAGCTGCACAGTAGCCAGCGAGCAGCAATCGTGCGCGACCCACGCACATCACACGCGCACCAGCGGACTCCCAGCAGCAGACGTAGCGCGCACCCCGCGGACAGTCAGCGTGCGACTCGATCGCTCATGTCGAGTCCAACAGCGCTTGTGGCGATTTTTGTAGACTCTTGGTTTATTAACTTAGTTTTTAATTATTTTCTATATTATCTTTCATTATTAGCTTTAATTTTTGAACCCTAATGAGAGAGAGAAACTTATTTTTCTTTCTCTAATCCCTTTATGTTAATTATTGAAGATTTGTGAATTGAAACTCTGCCGATCGTAGCGTAAATCTCTTCTTGAGAGCGGTTGTTTGATCTTCAATTCATTATTGTGAGGTCTCTATTATTTTCACTATCTTAATTATAGTTTTGATTTCTATTTTGATTATATGATTATTTGTTTGATTGCTAGGAAGTACAACTAGTCTTTACATTCAATTAATCTATTGCTAGAACTTAGAATGATTGTTGATTCTTTTGTTCTTCGTTCATGAGTAGCAAACTAGGGTTTAACTTAGAATCCGGTTGTTCTTGTTATTCTCAAGTGAAATCAATATTTCCGAATAGAATAATTGCGCTAGTAATTGTTGTTTGGCTTATAGATTCCTAAGTTTTGATATATGCTTTAGAATTGAACCATAATTGCATATTCACTTAGGTTGTTCTATAGTTCAGTTATTCTATCTGCAGATTCGGGTAGTTTAACTCTTCTTTGGAGGGAAGCGGGATTTAGTTCTCAATTTATGAGTAATTAAGAGTAGTTGTTTATACATGGAAACTGATGATCGATAATCCGAATCAAAGTGAAAATCAACCAAACTCAAGACTCTTCCCTATTGATCTTTCCCTATTTTAATATTGGTTTCTTAGGTTGTTAGATTACTCTTTTAATTTGAAAAACCCCCTTGCAATCTCTTATACACATACTTTGGTACCCAAATCTCTGTGGTTCGACCCTAATTACCTCTTACACTAATTTGTATTGAAAAGTTGGATCTATAAATATTATCTTTGGTAAACGCGTGCGACCGCGTCCCACCATCCTCCTTCTCTTCTCTTGTAGCATAGAGTTACATATGTCTAGTAAAAAAAATCATATGGCTATTGTGCCCGTGCGAGACGAATTGATTATATTAAAGTGTTAGTTTAAAAAAAATCAACCTAAAAAAATACTCGACTCTCATGGAGCTCCGCAAAAAAAAAGAAAATCATTATAGGCCATATTCTTTTGGCCTGCAAAGAACTTAAATTAATTTCAGTTCAGTTGAATTCAGTTCAGTTCAGTCCTATTAATTTTAGTTCAGTTAAGTTCTACTTCAACTTATTATTAACACTTTTATTATCATATATTACTATTATTATTCTTATTGTTATAATTATTATCATTATTAAGTATTATTATCGCTATAATAATAATAATTATTATTAGTATTAGTTTTATTATTATTATTATTATTATTATTATTATTATTATATTAATTATTAATATTATTATTATTACAATTATTATTATTATTATGATTATTGTTATTATTATTATTATTATTATTATTACAATTATTATTATTATTATTATTACTACTACTACTACTTTAACTTATTTTTAACACTTCATTATCATTTATTATTATTATTTTTATCGTTATAAATATTATCATTATTAAGTTTATTATTATTATATTATAAATTATCATTATTATTATTATTCATATTAATATTAATATTAATATTAATATTATTAACACTAATTATTATTAGTACACTACGTCAAATAAAGCTTTTTACAGCGGTACAAAGACAGCGGTTTTACTAAAGCGCTATAAAAAAATCTTAATTAACAGCGTTTCAAACAAGTGCTATAATTTAAGCGTTGTAATTAGGTAGTCAAACTAAATTTTTTTATAATTAAAACACCAAATATACATATTATAGCGCGTTTAGGGAAGCGTTGTAATTAGGTAACACATATTATAGTGTTTCACTAAAATGCTGTAACTATAGCGTTGTAGAAATTAAAGATGAAAAAAAACTCCCACGGTTTCTTTCTCCCGCTGAAGGAACAGCGACCTAAGCCCCTCCTCTTCTTCCTCTGCTTCAACCGCTGGTGTGTTGTTCCAACTCTCTGCTTCATCATTGCTACTGCTGCTCTTTGGCTTCAATTTCATCACGTCGTTGTTGTATTTGCTTCGAGACCTTCGTTAATTTCGCATCGAGAACTCCATCAATTTCTCTTATCCTTCAAACCAAGGTATTTTTTACTTGAATTTTGTAATTTCAATTATAGTATTGTCAATTCAATTACTTCCGGTATTGAGATTGCCAATTTCGTGTTGATTCTGGTATGAATTTGCTTTCTCTTTTTCGTTTTGAATTTTTCCTCTTATGTCGTTCAGAATTGTAGAGATAATTGATGTATTTAAGATTAAAATAGCCAATTTTGTAAAGAGTTTGGTATTGAATTTTGCTTAAGATTTCGTGTTGACTGCCATTCATGTGATAAAAATAGCCAATTTCGTGTTATACCGGTTGAATGTGGAATTTAAGGTATAAAGATATGGGTTTTTGGGTCTTATCTAAAGTAATAAGAACTGGGAGTTTGGCATGATTTAGTATGATTCAAAGAAATTGATATACGTCAACAACCAGGCAAACTTGTTCCCTTTGCCACAATTTGTTTCGAAATTTGTTCCCTTTGCTCTGTGGGTCATTCCTCCCCTTCCCATCTATCCTCCCCTTCCCATCTATCGATATGATTTGTAACTAAACATTGCAGCGTGAAACCTGTACTTTGTACGCAACGATTAAGGCTTACATCATGTTATCAAACATATGTTATTGGAGTCTGAGTTGTATGTAATGTGTATGATGCCCAGTATTAGCTTACAAGGTTGATCACGTAGGGAGACCTACTTGAATAGTACCTATCAATTCCACAACTTTGTTGTCTTGTATTTAGGTTATATATTGATTTCAGGTCCAAAATAACCAGGTAATGAAATTTGTAATCCTTTTCTTCTTATAGACTTTGAGTTTTTGCTAGTGTTTCAAATTAAACTATTTGCTTGCCTGGTCTCATTTAAACCTCACATCCTCAAATTTGG
Organism: Patellifolia procumbens; assembly: GCA_947645195.1. NCBI lineage: Eukaryota > Viridiplantae > Streptophyta > Magnoliopsida > Caryophyllales > Amaranthaceae > Patellifolia > Patellifolia procumbens. Next base: position 6,938,727 of record CANSGD010000972.1, read on the forward strand.
GCAAAGTGCATTTCGATTTCAATGGAATTACATTCAATTTCAAATTTCATTGTCTTTGTTTGGTTTATTGTTAGGGAAGTTTGAGTGAGAAGGAAAAACTGTAATGGAGGGGGAGGATAGATGGGAAGGGGAGAAACATGAAGATGAGGATACATGGGAAAAAATGAAATGGAGGGGGAGGATAGATGGGAAGGGAAGGGAAGGAATGACCCACCGAGCTGCAGCAATCATATTGATAAAGAGGGACGAAAAACTTGGTCCTGCCATTCTAGAGGAATAATACGAACTTTATTCGTTATTAAATTATTTAGTTTATTAATTCAGCTTTTGTCACATTCTGAGTTTTTCATGACAAGTAATATCTATGATGTAAATAGACTACTCTATTACGTATGTGTAACTAACAAATTGTTGGATACTTTAGCCTTTAATAGAGTCATCACTATTAAGAGCTTGCATTATGTTGGCTAGGCATTATTGATTCCCCTAACTACTCATAATGGCCCTCGTCGTATGCTAAAAATAACATGCCTATATTGAATCCTCAATTGTTAGTATTTTTTCGCTTTTATTTTTATGTAGCTAGAAATGGAACGAACATGGATGCATGCCAGACGTACTAGTGACGAGTATGCAAAAGGGGTTACAGAGTTCATTGAATTTGCAATGAAACACGCTAAAAATCCAAATTTTATTGTGTGTCCTTGCGTTAACTGCAATAACATGATCCAACGCAGTGTTGAGGATGTAGAAATGCATTTGGTCATTCATGAAATTGTGCAAACATACAAATGTTGGATAAAATATGGAGAGCCATTAGGATATGTCTCATCTCATGTAGATACTAGAATCACTGATGTGAAAATTGAAGATGAGAATGATGGAGAAGAAGAAGATTTTACTCTCAATTATGACTAACTAGAAGAAATGGCTGAAGTTTTAGGGGCAAATATTGAATGAAATTCAGTAGTGTTCGAGACTATGTGCGATGATGCAAAAAGAGCTTTTGTATCCTGGTTGTTCTAATTTTAGTAGATTATCTGCTGTGCTGAAACTCTATAACTTGAAAGCTAGAGGGGGATGGACTGATCAAAGTTTCACAGCATTACTTGGATTGCTGAAGGAAGTGCTTCCATTGGAAAATGTGCTTCCATATCGCACGTATGAAGCAAAAAAGATGTTGACCTCTATATGCATGAGTGTTGAAAAAATACATGCCTGCACTAATGATTGCATCTTATATCATAAGGAATATGCATCATTAGATAATTGTCCTGAATGCTTAACTCCGAGATATGATAAAAAAGAAGGTTCCATCAAAGGTAATGTGGTATTTTCCAATAGTACCAAGATTTAGGCATTTGTTTAACATTGTTGAGGAATCGAGGAAATTGACTTGGCATAGTGATGATAGAGAAGAGGATGGTATGCTTAGACTCCCGGCAGATTCTCCACATAGGATCCAGATTGATCATGAATTCCAAGAGTTTCGTCGTGAACCTAGAAATCTTCGTCTCGCCCTCATAGCCGATGGCATGAATCCTTTTGGGAATCAAAGCACTACACATAGCACATGGCTTGCTATTTTAATGATATACAATCTTCCTCCTGAGTTGATTATGAAACGAAAATATATGATGCTCTCCATATTGATTTGAGGTCCAAAACAACCAGGTAATGATATAGATGTGTATTTGGAGCCATTAATTGAAGATTTGAAGATGATGTGGAATTCGGGAATAGAAGTCTATGATGCTCATTGAAATAAGCATTTCAATCTCAAAATACTGCTATTTGGAACAATTAACGATTTCCCAACATATGACAACTTGGCAGGGTATAGCGTTAAGGGTTTTGAAGCATGCCCTGTATGTGAAGAAAACACATATTGTTTTAGCCTCCATAAGGTTGTGTACCTGGGAAATCGCAGATTCTTACCCTCAAATCTTCAGTACGGAAGGTGGAGGAAATATTTCAATGGTCAACCAGAAGAAGGTAAAGCTCATGTGCCTCCAACAGGAGAAGAAATTCTTGAGAAGATGGAAAAACTGGATGTTAAGCCTGGAAAGTTAAATGCAAACCAAATTCCTAAACGTGGGCATAAAAGAAGGTCTAAATTATTTGATCTTCCATATTGGAAGACTTTGTATGTGCGCCACTTTCTTGATGTGATTCATATAGAGAAAAATGTGTGCGGAAGTATTATTAACACACTACTGAATGTGCCGGGTAAGACTAAAGATGGTAAGAAAGCCAGAGAAGACTTGGTTAAAATGAACATTAGAGTTGAATCGACCCCAATTAAGAAGGGGGGGTCGTACTTATCTTCCTCCTACATGTTATACTCTTTCTAAAAGGGAGAAAACTGTGTTTTGTAAGTGTTTGCCTGAGTTAAGGTTCCCGAGGGTTATTCATCAAATATAAGGAGCCTTATGTCACGGAAAGACCGTAAGATAATTGGGTTGAAATCTCATGATTACCATATTCTCATGGAACATCTTTTGTCGGTGGCTATTCGCTCCATTTTGCCAGAATGTGTTCCGAATGCTATCTCTAAATTATGCCTTTTCTTTAGTGAGATTTGCAAGAAAGAGATTGACTCCCTTTGTAGTTAGATACTTTGCAGGCTAACCTTGTTTTCACATTGTGCCAGCTAGAGATGTTTTTTCCGCCTTCATTTTTAGACATTATGATTCACTTAACAGTGCACCTAGTTAGAGAAATTCGATTATGTGGACCAGCATATCTTAGATACATGTATGAAGTGGAGAGATTTATGAAAATATTGAAGAGAAATGTGAAGAATGGGAGCCATCCAGAAGGGTGCATTGTTGACCGAACTCTCGTTGAAGAAGCACTTGAATATTATAGTCAATACCCTGCTAACGTTGAGGTGATAGGAATTCCAAAACCTAGACATGAAGGAGGGGGTGAAGACAAGGGGTTTGGTGGCAATAAAGTTGTTTCCATTTCACATGATGAATGGGAGCAAGCATATTTATATGCCCTTCACAATAATGATGAAGTTGATTTGTACGTGGAGGAGCATAAGCAGTACCTAATGCACTTGTATCCGCACAAGAGTGAGATTTGGAGAACTGAAGACACAATCGCTCCTTCATTGAGTGGTTTCGTGCACAAATTGCAGTTAAAGTATCTCATTCACCACAAAAGCTAAGGATTCTAAGAGATTAGAATGGCTTTCTCGAGGTCCTGCATTTGAGATCATGTCATTCTCTGGTTATCGAATTAACGGTTACGCATATTACACCAAGAGTAGAGATGATGAGACAACCATGCAGAATAGTGGTGTTTCTATTTTAGCCCAAGCTATGCATATTTATGGTGCAAAGGACAAAAATCCCGTGCATGCGAAAATGACGTACTATTGAGTAATAGGACGCATATGGGAATTGGATTACAAGAAATTTAAGATTCCGATAATCAGCTGTAAGTGAGCAAATAACAATAGTGCTCATGTCAACAACCCTGGGCTGACCATTGTTGATTTAAAAAGATTGAGTTACAAAGAGGAGCCATTTATGTTTGTTGCACAAGCCAAACAAGTAATAAAAGACATGCACAAGATAACCATGATATAGTTGATAAAGATGATATGGAAGATTGATCCATGTCTTTTCCATCTCAACCATTTAGCAATAATTTCGCTGAAGATGAGGTGTACATTCGAGATGATCACGATGAGGGGTTATGGGTTGAAGACAATGAGCCAAGTTCAATTTCAAAGAAAACTAAGAAAAGGAAAAGGAGAAAGATGCATTAGTAGGGTAAAGATTGAGTCTCATTTCTTTAAGTGCATTTTTTTAAAAAAAACATATACTACCTTCGTCCCATATTAGTTTCAACAATAGCTTGTGCACATAGTTTTAGGAAGTTAATAGAGTAGTGTGTAGGTTATATTAATTTATTGTAAAGTTGATGTGATAGAAAGTGATGTGGTACTTTTAGGAAGTTAATAGAGTAGGGGAGTAATATTTTAATGTTTTTCACATAAATCAATGAATGAGTGGGGTATATTAGTTGGGTGATATATAATATTTGTGGGTCCATGCCTAAAATAGAAGTGTTGCAACTAATATGGGACAACCATATATGGAAAGTGTTGCAACTAGTATGGGACGGAGGGATTATATATTTGTCATTGAATGCGTGAAAGTGGCAACTGACCTGCTTAAGTATGTTTATATATAGGTGATGGTTTTTGGTCACGGCTCCTTCACCGAAAACGGAATGGATTGAAACAAATTGTTGCCTGTCATTTAAAGTGGTACAGATTCCCACCCTGTTTTATTTCCCTTTGCACTTTTGATATTATATAGTGAGGTTTGTTCAAAGTGTGGGGGAGGAGAATGTCATACAATTTATAGTTGCTCTGTATTTTTCTCCAGTTATGTGCCATGTATGATATATCATCATATGATAGAATATTTCTGCAAATCTGATGTTAACAAAATTTTGATCACCATCAGAAGTGTGTGATTACTTCACTCCCGAGTTTGCTAAATTTCTTATCTTCCGAAGAGTGTTAAGGAACGAGTCCATGTTGCTACATGCAGTGAATTGGCCCATTTGATTATCACGGAAATACTTGGGTTGTTGTGTAAAACTTGATTACAGTATAGAATTTGGAGAAATTGGGGAAACCAAAAACTCAATATATTTTATCCTCTCACTATACGTAATAATGTTGCAACAACGGCGTGAAATTCTGAATAGACTATTTTGAGATTTATACATATTCATGCTGTAAGTTCTTGAAATAAATGAACCGCTTTGCTTAACCTTCCTGTGGCTTATCTTAAAAAGGTTTCATTTTGAAATATGTGCTACAGGCTGCCCAAGAAGCGAGGTTTGATAAAGAATCAGTAATAAAGTTCTTCTGATTTTTCTGGACTGTAGTGTTTCTTACATTTATGTCAACCATTTGTTTATACAATTGATAGGGAGGAGATATTTTTCAGATGAATTACCGCGATCAAACCAATGTAGTTTATATTCTTGTAATTGTTTGATAGAGTATAATGTTTTTCCCGTTATATTTTTTTTGAAGAGCAATTCTCTTATTTCAAAGTGAAAACGAAATGCAAAAGAAGATTAAAATGAAAACCAAGTGGTTGCAAATACATGTAAATATTTTCCCTTTCTTTATGGGTTTCTAGAGTTTAAGAAATTGTACATTGATTAATTTAATGGACTGTTATGCAGTGTCCTCATCGACGAAACAATATTGATTATGGTTATTTTGTGATGAGATTTATGAAAGAGGTAGTCGAACACAAACAGACTCAAATCCCTAAAGACGTATGTAGTATATTTTAATTCCAATTATTACTCTAATATCTTTATTATCTCCCATTATCTTAAGTTGTCACTAAGGAAGATTTTTTTTCTTCAAATATGCAGTACTTTTTTGATTGCAATGTCCAAGCTATGATCAAGGACATATTGATGAAGTAAGAGTTGAACTGGCGCGCCAAATTTTTCTACTCAGTTGATTGCCATGAATTTAGTTATAGAACATTTTTGTTTAGTATAACATTATTTGTCATTATTGAGTTAATTATTGTATAAACTTCAAATTATTATGAATGAAATCGCAAATTTTGAAATCATTATAGGAATAAAATTATTTATATGGATTTAGCCTTTTTCATAAATTTAATTTTCGAAATTCAATTTACCACGCTTTGTAAAAGCGTTGTAGAAAAATTCAAACGAAACCGCCAAATAGGAGCACCAGTGGGCACCTCATTTTTGAATTATTTTACAGAACTTTATAAAAGCGCTATAGAATATTTCAAAAAAATCCGCCAAATAGGAGCACTAGTGGGTGCCTAATTTGAATTATTCTACAGCGCTTTTACCTGAGCGCTGCAGAATAAGGAGTTAAACTACAACGCTTTTATAAAAGCTGTAGATGTTTTTATAGCGCCCCTACTCTATAGCACTTGAAAAACGTTGTAGAAGGGGGCTAAAAAACGTTGTAGAATTGCATTTCTGGCGTAGTGGTATTATTAATATTATTGTTATTATTATTAGTAGTAGTAGTATAATTAAAAAAATATTATTAGTACTCCCTCTTTTTTTTTTATAATATGTACATTTTTCATTTTGGGGTGTTTTTAATTGGTACACTTCTACCTTTTCCCATAAATGGAAGGTTAGTCCACCTAATTATTACACTTCTCTCCTACTTTTTCTTTCTTTCTCTCCACCTTTTTCACTTTTTCCTTACTTTTACTATGCTTCTCTCTTACTACCTACGTTTTTTTTAATATGTATGTTTGCTTTTGCGCGCGGACCAAGGACAAAGTACAAAAGTAAGAAAGAAGGTTAGTAAAAGTAAGGAAAAAGTGAATAAAAGTAGAGAGAATAAAAGAAAAAAGTAGGAGAGAAATGTGTAATAATTAGGTGGACCAACCTTCCATTTATGGGAAAAGGTAAAAATGTACCAATTAAAAAAAACACCCCAAAATGGAAAAATGTGCATATTAAAAAAACGGAGGGAGTACTTTATTTGCACTTTTTCCTTGGTCTACGCGTAAAAGAAAATATACATTAAAAAAAGGAGGGAGTATTAAGTATTATTAATATTACGATTATCATTATTATTATTATTAAGTATTATAATAATAATTAAGTATTATTATTATTATTTCTAAATATCATATATCATCTATATAATTCAATTTACAAAAATAAGCTCAATTTACTTCAGTTAAGTACAATACATTTCAGTTCAGTTCAGTTCAATTTAGTTCCATCGATTTAAGTTCAGTTCAGATCTTTGCAAGCCAAAAGAACAGGGTCATAATTACCTTAAATTTGTTTTCAATCCTAGTTGTCCCGTCTGAAAATGAAGTTACAATAGTATCAATATGATTAATATAGTAAATTTATATTATTTTACCATAAATTTTAAAAACCCCTAGTATACCTGTTGTTCTAACTTCTAACCTATCAGTTACAGATATCTCAGAGTACTTCACTGCACTAAATAAGACCTACTTTTTTAGTAAGTAATTGATATATCTTTCAATAATATTTATATATGTGGCTTTAAGAAGTACGAGAATTTTGCTGTATAAATATATTAAAATTGCAAACATTTTGACAATGCACATATATTTTACGAGAATTTAACTAAAAACCTTACAAAATTGATTTATGGAAAATTTTCCATGAATCACGGATGATAATATTTTGTTTCTATATTTTCCAAATCCATGGTTCAAAAATCATATGAATTTTTTTTAATCTAAAGGGAAGTAAATAAAATTCATATTTATGTAGAAAGAAGAAATTTAAATGGCTTTATGTATAAGTCCAATGTAAGTTCCCTGATTTCTATCACTCAAATGATGAAAATGGATTTCAAATCCATTTCATGGAAATTCTCTCCATAATTTACGTGTATAACTAATAAAGAAACTATAAACTTTATCAATATCATAATCTTGACCTCAATTCGTGAAATAGGTGTAGAATGGCCGATAATCTTCTGTATTACGGTGTGGTGGCTCTGGAGATGGCGGAATGCCGTGGTGTTTGGCCGGTTGCAAGAGATACCAATTGAGATAGTGGGTTTTCTCTGGTCGAGGGTGGAGGAAGTCCGACGAGCTTTGAACTCACATTCGGTGCTCGATTCTGGGCAGCAGGTGGTGCGGACTGAAATCTTTGTTGCGTGGGAAGCTCCGCCGGATGGTTGGGTGGCGCTGAACTCAGACGGGGCTGCTCGTGGAACGCCTGGACAAGCTGGCGGTGGTGGAGTGTTTAGGAATTGTCGTGTTGATTTTTTGGGGGCATATGCTATGAATCTGGGAGTGTGTTCAGCTCTTAGAGCAGAAATGAGAGCTTTGGAGAGGGGTCTAATGGTGGCTAAAGAAATGGGGGTAAAGAAGTTAATGGTGCAATTAGATAGTCGGACCTGTGTGCAATTTTTCAAGTCCAACCATTCATATTGTGGGGAGTGTTTGCATCTGATCAAGAATTGTGAGAAGTTGATATCTGATTCAAGGTGGGAGGTCAAAATTATCCATTGCTATCGTGAAGCCAACAAAGTGGCAGATTGGCTTGCAAATTATGGTGTAGATCAAGATAGACCTCTTAATATTTTGAAGGAAATTCCTTTTGGATTAGGCCGATTATTGGCAAATGATGTTAGTGGAGTGGCGTGGCCCAAACATTTACTTCCCTAAAAATACTAAATCACATCATAGTATCTTACATATATATTTGTATCCTAAAATAAATGCATATAATATTGTAAAGCTTTTATATTCCTTCAATTTTTTGCCCAAATATGTGTGAGCTCAGGATACGTGGCAAATTGCCCTTGTTACAACATGTGACAACTTTATTCTAGCTTTATACATACATATATATATATATATATATATATATATATATATATATATATATATAAAGATGTGCGGCAACGCCAAAGGTCCATGTTTGTTTGACCATCTGAAACTACTATGAATGAAAAATCTTACTCGGTGACAGTTTATGCTAGATAGGAATTAGGGCATGTTCTCTTGAGTTGAAACTAGCCTAATTGATCAAACTGGGCTAAATACTGAATAGAGTTGAGCTAAACTGAACTGAATTGAGATTGACGGACCTAGTATTAATTAATGAATACATTAAAAATAAAAATAAGAAATTAATAGTAAATAAAGATAATAAATAATATTAATGTTATTATATTAATAAAACATATAAATAATAATTATTATTAATAAAATAAAATTTCTTCTCGGGCAGTTTTACGAAGGCTGTTGTCTGAATATCTGCTGGAGGGAAATTTCGCCCGATGCCACCGAGCAATGTTGCCCGATTGGGCGACGGCATCGAAGGGCTATTGACGCGTGTTTTATCGTCCGTTTTTAATTATTTTTCTATCTTTTTTAGACTTAGTATGAATATAACACTTAGAATATTTTTAGGGACATCTAATTTTCATTGTTATTTCATTAAACCCTAGTTTTAGAACTCTAGTTTATCTCCATTTTTTATGATCGGATCTTTGATTTCGCTTTCAATATAGTTCATAGTTCAGCTCAATTTCGGTAATTTCTTTACTTTTGTCGCTTTATTCGTGCTTAGATTAGTAGTGATTGATTATTGTTTTCATTGTCAATTATAAATCTTTACATAGAATTGGTTTTGTTCTTCGTAGTCATGAGTGAGTAGTTTTCCTTTCTAGGGTTTTAGGGAGGGAAGCCATGTTTATGCCATGATTGTTATTTGAATTGCTTTTAGTTTCTAGGTTTTGAATGAGCGATTATAATGTGACTTTTTCTTGAATCCGTGATTTATGTTAGTGGCCAATTTCATGAATCACGTCTAGCTAATAGTTGTTCGTACAGATCAGTCTTACTTTTAGAGGCTTAGAACACATTATTGATTCTAATTATGTTTGTGATCATACGGCATATATTGAATTATGGGCGTTGAGACCTGACCATAGGATTAACACTTGCTCTAATCGTTCGACTCTAGACCTAGGTATTGTTAGTTATTTGAACCTCTTGAATGGCATAAGCATGGTGGACTAACTATTGTCCTAGGATTTTAATTCGTAGATAAATTCTCAGTTTAGTTGGTAGTTAAGCTAATCTTCCCTGATTTTATCTGAAATACTTGTTTAGTTGAATATTAATTTTGAAAAACTGTCTCCCTGTGGATTCGACCCGTACTTGCAAAACTCTGCTAACAACAGACACCGTGCACTTGCGGTATTATATTTAAAACACATCAATGGACTACTCATGAACTGATCATTGTGACATTCCGGACAAAAATCATATAGTACAGAACAAGGACTAAATGATGAAGATGAACTATAGATTATAAACCGAAAACTATAAATAATTGCGATGTTATAAGAATATCATTGTAACAGGTTGAATCAACAATAAAGAATAAACAATGAAAGCAAGAACACACAAAGATTAACGTGGCCAACCAGCAATGTGGTTATAGTCCACTAGACAAGGGGGGAATAGTTTATTAAGGAGAGAGTATAGATTACATATTGTATTTGTCAACTGATATCACGTATTTATATAGAGTTTTCTCCCTTATTTACAAGCTAATTTGTGCGTCATTGGAGCTCTTGGTAGCTATTTTGTGCTAACTATCGTATATAGTTGTGGTTTTGTATTTTAGTGTTGAATTGCAGGTTTTAGGGAGTTTTCTCCTTATTCCCGAGACATTTGGAAGCAACCACGGCTTTACGAGATGTTACGAGGCACGTAGGATGGCTCACGAGCTTTATGGGTAGTTTAGGAGGTCCCAAGACCCCTAAACATGAAGTTTAGAGAGCCAAAGAGTCAAAAAGGAGGTTTCCGTACTCTGATCGGGCACAAATGGCCCGATCGGGCGGAAATATATTGATCGGGTATAGAAGTTGCGGACCCGATCGGGCAAGCATTGCCCGACCGGATCGGGCGAGAAGACAAGTGCCCAGACCCGATCGGGTGTATCCTGCCCGACCCGATCGGGTCGGATGCTCATAGGTCTTATTTTGAAGCTGTTTGAGAGGCGAGCGTGCTGGGCCATTTTGCTCCCAGGCCCGATCGGGTGGATGCCTCGGGCCCGATCGGGTGGATGCCTCGGGCCCGATCGGGTGGAAGGCCCAAACTCCCCTTGTGATGTATTGCTGCACGCGTGAAAAGACTGGGCCACCTATTTGTTTGTTGGCTGCTGTAAATAAGGAGACAAGGGGCCCACCACCTATTAATTGCTGCCATGAAGACTGAATTGTTGTGCGTTGAACAAGACAAAAAGGGGGGGAGGGGCCCACCAACTTAATTACATTGCTGTTGAATTGTTGCTGTTGTGCGTGGAACAAGACAAAAACGGTGGGGCCCAGATTTCCATTTCCTTGCCTCTGCTGCCACGTGAAACGAGAAGAACAGAGTGATGTTTTGTGTGTGGGCCCGATCGGGTACTGTTCTCGGGCCCGATCGGGTCTGGCGTCATTTTTCGCGGACTTCGTTAATTGGTTTCCGTTTTAAATTAGATTGGGGGGTATTATAAATACATTTTTTCTCATTATTTAGGGACATCTTTTATTCATCTTTCATTAGGTTTTAGACTAGTTTTATTCTACATTGCTTTTAGTTCAATTCAAACGCTTTAGATTAATTTAGAGGTGATCAAACCTATTTCGATTTCAATAAAAGTTCCTGCTTTCCGTCAATTGGTACTCTTCTCTACTCTTTATCTATTTAATTACTTTGATTGCTTAGTTTAATTATTTAATTGTTCATGATGCAATTCTTAGGGTTTCAAATTAGTTTTATTATTGTCAATTCGATTATGAGTGAGTAGTTCCCTTTCTAGGGTGTTAGATAGGAAAGCCATGTTTATACCATGATTGTGATTTAGATTTCTATCAATTTCTAGGGCTTGATTAGGGTGATTGTGATGTGGTTTGTTCTTATTGAGTAATTAATGTCAGTGTACAATTTCATTGATTGCTTGTGGTTAATAGTTGTTTGCACAGATTCGTCTTACGACTAGAGGCCTAGGACACATCAGTAGTTCTGATTACGTTAGTGAACATGCGGCGTATGTTGAACTATGAGCGTTGAGTCTTAACCATAGCTCAACATAGGCTCTAATCCCCCGACTCTTGACTTAGGTTTTGATAGTAGTTGACCCTATTTGATTGGTATAAGCATGGTGGACCGACCTAATACCCTAGACTTTTATTCCATAGTTTAATCCTCGATTTATTCAGTCTTCCGTAGTCTATTCCTTAGTTTAATTATTTCCTTCCTGATTTCATCTAGAGTAGCTGAATTGGTTAAAGTTTGATTTAGAAACTCTGTCTCCCTGTGGATTCGACCCTGCTTCCACTGACTACCTAGTTAGAGGTCCGTAGGTTTATTTTTGATTAGGTGACACGACTAAAACCTATCAAATTTTGGCGCCGTTGCCGGGGAGACGGCTAGTTCTCTAAGTTTTTATTTAATTATTTGGTCTACTTCTCTGTACCTCATTGGAACTTCATTGTTTCAATCGAGGTACGTTTTACTGCTGCTTTTTGTTTCTTTTGTATGCCCAGGTCCCAAAGAAACGGTTCCCCAATTCCAGCGGACCCCGATCTTACTAGGACAATCAGGCGGATCCGAAAGATAAAGCAGAAAGAAAAGCAGTCTGTTCAGCTGAACACCTCTGGAACAGACACCTTGAATTCAGTTATGTCAAAATCACTGAAGTCATATGGGGTGCCCAACCCGGATGGTCTCTCCACTGGACCTACTATGCCCACCATTGCCGCAGCAAATTTCGAAATCAAGCCTGGACTCATCAGCATGGTCCAGCAAAATCAGTTTGGTGGGCATCCTACTGAAGATCCGGCAAATCATCTGCAACGGTTTCAACAACTTTGTCGAACCGTTAAACATGTCGGCGTCACTCCAGATCAACTCAAAGTCATGTTGTTCGAGTTTTCACTGAGAGATAGAGCCCAAAAATGGTTGAACGATGTGAAAGAAACCGAGTGGAGTGAGATTTCTGCTGCATTTCTGAGAGAGTATTACCCACCTACTAAAACAGCAGAAATCAGAAATAAACTAGCCACGTTTTTCCAAGAGCCTGATGAAACATTAAGGGAGGCGTGGGCTAGGTTTAGAGATTTACAGAGAGAGTGTCCACACCATAATATGGACAAATGGTTCTTGACGCAGACATTCTACAATGGTCTGCAGCCTCAGACGAAGTGTATTGTTGATTCGTCTGCAGGAGGAGTGTTTTTAGACAAGGCAGTTGATGAGGGTTATGAATTCATATCAAATCTTGCAGCCAATGACCATACATCATCTAGGAGTTTGACTAAGAAGGTACTTGAAGTTGACGCTATTTCATTGCTTACATCTCAGATGGCGCAACTAACTCAGCAGCTAATGAAGTCTTCTAGTCCGACACCTCCACCCATGAGCATCAATGCTATGTCTGCAGTAGCACCCATTACCTCATCTTACTGCGAGGTATGTGGTGTTCAGGGTCACTTTAGGCATGACTGTCAGTTCAGTCAGTTTCAGATGGAGCAGGCCAATGCCTTCCAACAAAGACCACAAACCCTCCCCCCTTCACATAACTACCAAAACCCACAAAACCATCAACCTCCACCTCCACAAAACTACCCTAAACCTTCATACCATCAAACCCCACAAAATTTCCAAAGACCACCACCACAAAACTTCCATCATCCCAATAACTTCCAAACTCCACAAAATTTCCACACCCCACCTCCACAAAACAACCCACAAGAGCCTAGCAATTCTGAACTGATGAAACTGATATTGTCTATGCAAAAGGCAAATGAGGAAACAAGGAGGGCTCAAGAGAAGCACATCCAACTTCTCGAGGCTCAAGTTGCTCAGTTGGCAGAATCTAATGCACAGAGGCAGCAGGGACAATTGCCAGGGCAACCAGTTCAGAGAGAACATGTGAATGCCATCACTCTTCGTAGTGGCATTGCATATGATGCCCCTCCAGTGCCCATTGATGAGGTTACCCCGACTGCAGGGAAGAAGAGGGTGGTAGAGGAAGGAAAAAGAAAGAATTCGACGTCTGAAGTCGATTTGTCTGCAGAAGCTGAACAGTCAGGGAAGAAAAAGGAGAAGGTTTCTGAAACGCCTTTTACACCAAGGCTACCTTTTCCTCACAGGATGCAACAGTCCAAGGTCGATCAGCAGTTTGGTAAGTTCTTGTCTATGGTCAAGAACCTTGAGGTAACGATTCCATTCACAGACTTAATTACCCAAGTGCCTGTTTATGCCAAATTTCTGAAAGACATGATTACTAAGAAAAGAGACTTTGGTGGGGTAGAACGTGTCGCTCTTACTGAAGAGTGTAGTGCTTTTATTCAAAATAAAACCCCACCAAAGTTAAAAGATCCTGGTAGTTTTTCTATACCCTGCCATCTTGGACCTATTTTTATTGATAAGGCTTTGTGTGATTTAGGTGCTTCTGTTTCTGTTATGCCATTGTCTGTTTATAAGAAACTGAACATGGGAGCCCTTAAATGCACACAAATCACTTTACAGATGGCGGATCGTTCTATAAAATACCCTCTAGGTGTTTTAGAGGATGTTCCTGTTAGGGTAGGGAAATTCTATATTCCTGTTGATTTTGTGGTGTTAGATATGGATGAGGATGCCCAGATTCCTATTATCTTGGGTAGGCCGTTTTTGTGTACTGCTGGTGCTGTCATTGATGTCAAGTCTGGGTCTTTAACTCTGAGTGTTGGTGATGATAAAGTGATTTTTAAACTAACCAATGCTGTTAAGGCTCCTATGCTTGAACAATCTTTTTGCAGGGATAAGGTTTTAGATGAAGTAGGGGTGGAGAAGGTTCAAATTCCACCTAAGGTTGCCTCACCGTCTGGAGGCATTGTCAAGAACATTTGGAGGAGAAAGATGTTTGATGAGGGTGGCACTCATTGCCAAGCCCCTCCTATTTGAGAGAGGGAGGATTATGGTCGTGCGGGACCTTTATAAACCAGCGCTGTGCGAGAGGCAACTCGTATTTTCTTTTCTTTCCCTTTTTCTTTTCTTTTTATTTTTCTTCCTTTTGTGAGCGAGAGTGAGGGTACTAACATTGTTTTTCCTCTTAGCATAGTCCTTATCACCTTTTGGCATTGAGGACACTGCCAAGTTTAGCTTGGGGGAGGAGTTCTGTTTGTATTCCCTATCTCTTTTACTGCTTTCTAGAATAGTTTTACTGCTTTCGGAAAATACTGAAAAAATGAAAAAAATATGGTTCCCATGACTGGTTTAGTTGGCTCCCTGTGTCCCTTGTTGTGCTCTATTTGAAATTGATTTGACTTTGTTTTCTGGATAGCTGGGCATTTGTGATCTGAGGCTATGATTTGATGTTTGATTGCTATGATTTCGAGCATTTCTGGATTATATTAGACCACTTTGTGCTGCATACCTGGATTGGTTAGACTGTGAGGCCTCTTTGTCGCCTATTGGATTCATATTATTATCCAGTCTATTCTTGTGTGTTAGTTCCTCTTTAGTGGATTGATCTTGACTTTGACTTCGTACTTGTCTGATTTTAGATGACTTGTAGCATGTGCTGTGATAGAGGCGTTCTTTTGTCTTATTCTTGAGCTTCAGAGTGAGTTTTTGATATACTTTTATCCTCCTTAGCCCCGCTGAGCCTAATGACTTGTTTCGTATTACTTAAACCCCTAATATGAGCCAAAAGCCTTCACTTGATATTATTCCAAGCCTAGCTTGGGGGAGCTTTTGTATGGGTTGAGTTTGAGATTGGCTTGTTGGTTTAGTTTGGTTTTTGAGGAATTTAAAAGTGTATTTGCTGTGGTTTGAGAGTGAGAAAGAGAAAAGAAAAAAAAAAGCAAGTTTAGAGTTGCGTGAATGAAGTTCAGAAAAATGAAAGAAAAATGAAATGAAAATTCAAAAGAATTCTAGTTCTTTCATTCACGTACGTTCATAAAAGAATATTCGCTCCATTGCTAGAAAAATTGGGTTTGTTATGCGCTTTTCATTGATTTATGAGAGTTGGGTTACTTTACATGGCTTTATGGTGACTGTTGGGAGTTGTGTAGGCCATCTTAGGCCTTGTTCGAATGATTTATGCTCCCCCTTCTTGGTTTTTCCACCACATTACCCAAAAGTATCCCCTACCTCTCACCTAAGCCCCATTACAACCCTATAAAGTCCTCTTGAGCTCGTGTCTGCAATGTTCATTTGATTGATTTCGAGTTAGTTTGTCAAAGTTAAAGAGTATTTCTGCTAATTGAGTCGACTTGACTAGGATGAGCGTCATTGAACCTTCTTAAACACATGAGAGTGTGAGTGGGAAGGGTACTTATGGTCGGGTTGGTGAGTGTTTGGGCACATTCTTTGCCTGCCACAAAATTGAGAGGAGTGACACCCTTGTGAGTGCCTTTTCAGGACTTGTATGCTTTGTGGATGCTTGAGTTTGATAAATTGCTTGAATGATTGGTGGTTGGATGGATTTGATTAGCCAAACTTGAATTATGCCTGCTTGAACGATTCTTAGTCTTGAAAATGTTTTGAGCTTTGATTTGTTTTTATCTTTGGGGTGAGGTAATCTATTCCATATTCATGTGCTGTTTGCTTGAGGACAAGCAAAGGTTTAGCTTGGGGGAGTTTGATATCACGTATTTATATAGAGTTTTCTCCCTTATTTACAAGCTAATTTGTGCGTCATTGGAGCTCTTGGGAGCTATTTTGTACTAACTATCGTATATAGTTGTGGTTTTGTATTTTAGTGTTGAATTGCAGGTTTTAGGGAGTTTTCTCCTTATTCCCGAGACATTTGGAAGCAACCACGGCTTTACGAGATGTTACGAGGCACGTAGGATGGCTCACGAGCTTTATGGGTAGTTTAGGAGGTCCCAAGACCCCTAAACATGAAGTTTAGAGAGCCAAAGAGTCAAAAAGGAGGTTTCCGTACTCTGATCGGGCACAAATGGCCCGATCGGGCGGAAATATATTGATCGGGTATAGAAGTTGCGGACCCGATCGGGCAAGCATTGCCCGACCGGATCGGGCGAGAAGACAAGTGCCCAGACCCGATCGGGTGTATCCTGCCCGACCCGATCGGGTCGGATGCTCATAGGTCTTATTTTGAAGCTGTTTGAGAGGCGAGCGTGCTGGGCCATTTTGCTCCCAGGCCCGATCGGGTGGATGCCTCGGGCCCGATCGGGTGGAAGGCCCAAACTCCCCTTGTGATGTATTGCTGCACGCGTGAAAAGACTGGGCCACCTATTTGTTTGTTGGCTGCTGTAAATAAGGAGACAAGGGGCCCACCACCTATTAATTGCTGCCATGAAGACTGAATTGTTGTGCGTTGAACAAGACAAAAAGGGGGGGAGGGGCCCACCAACTTAATTACATTGCTGTTGAATTGTTGCTGTTGTGCGTGGAACAAGACAAAAACGGTGGGGCCCAGATTTCCATTTCCTTGCCTCTGCTGCCACGTGAAACGAGAAGAACAGAGTGATGTTTTGTGTGTGGGCCCGATCGGGTACTGTTCTCGGGCCCGATCGGGTCTGGCGTCATTTTTCGCGGACTTCGTTAATTGGTTTCCGTTTTAAATTAGATTGGGGGGTATTATAAATACATTTTTTCTCATTATTTAGGGACATCTTTTATTCATCTTTCATTAGGTTTTAGACTAGTTTTATTCTACATTGCTTTTAGTTCAATTCAAACGCTTTAAATTAATTTAGAGGTGATCAAACCTATTTCGATTTCAATAAAAGTTCCTGCTTTCCGTCAATTGGTACTCTTCTCTACTCTTTATCTATTTAATTACTTTGATTGCTTAGTTTAATTATTTAATTGTTCATGATGCAATTCTTAGGGTTTCAAATTAGTTTTATTATTGTCAATTCGATTATGAGTGAGTAGTTCCCTTTCTAGGGTGTTAGATAGGAAAGCCATGTTTATACCATGATTGTGATTTAGATTTCTATCAATTTCTAGGGCTTGATTAGGGTGATTGTGATGTGGTTTGTTCTTATTGAGTAATTAATGTCAGTGTACAATTTCATTGATTGCTTGTGGTTAATAGTTGTTTCCACAGATCCGTCTTACGACTAGAGGCCTAGGACACATCAGTAGTTCTGATTACGTTAGTGAACATGTGGCGTATGTTGAACTATGAGCGTTGAGTCTTAACCATAGCTCAACATAGGCTCTAATCCCCCGACTCTTGACTTAGGTTTTGATAGTAGTTGACTCTATTTGATTGGTATAAGCATGGTGGACCGACCTAATACCCTAGACTTTTATTCCATAGTTTAATCCTCGATTTATTCAGTCTTCCGTAGTCTATTCCTTAGTTTAATTATTTCCTTCCTGATTTCATCTGGAGTAGCTGAATTGGTTAAATTTTGATTTAGAAACTCTGTCTCCCTGTGGATTCGACCCTGCTTCCACTGACTACCTAGTTAGAGGTCCGTAGGTTTATTTTTGATTAGGTGACACGACTAAAACCTATCATCAACACATGATGGGATAGCATTTCACCTAATCAAAGTGGGGCTAGAAAGCTCAAAACAGAATATAAGGTTTATTAAACCTTATACAACCAGAAAAAGCTTCAGGAGTGTTGCCCCCTAACAACCCCCCCCCCAATAGGGCATTTCACCCCTGAACGCCGACTCGTTAACCCCCCATACTTGGTTATTCGAAACCGTTAGATGATTCAAGATATATTTCAACAAATATCAATATTGTCTACAATTGTTGAAAATCAAATACCCTTTACCGTTTAAATCCAGTTCAAAAGCATAGTATTTGATATCCATAATTGAACATTTTGAATTTGATTTGAGTTGATTTTACAATGTACATTTGATATCAATAATTGAACGTCTTGCATAAAACAGAAATGGACATTAGCGTTAGGTAAAGAACATATATTGAAGTTACTGGAAACCAAAAAAGTTCGAAATTAAGTTGATTTTATAATGTACATTTGATGTCCGTAATTGAACATTTCAAATATCGTGAATGAACAATAACGTAAGATAAAAGAACAAATGTTAAGGTTAGTAGAGACAGTTACTTTTGAATTAGAATTGATGTTCATTTGAAGACTTCTAATGTTCATTTCGTGTACCGCCTTCATTTAAATTGTGTGTTGTTTAAAAAGGTTTGTGTTTTAAAACGTGAGCACATAGCTTATACCAAGTACTATATGGTCCAGTGGTAAGGACTAAGGAAAGCACTCTTCTAGCCTCAAGGTTGGGAGTTCAATCCCCACTAGGGGTACTTTGAGGGTAGAGATTCCCCTTACCCTTCCCCCTACTCTCAAGTGTCTAGTCTATTAGGTCCCGAGCGGGGTACAAGCCACTTCTTCTTATTACCCATAAAAACTCAGATTATATAAATAAAAATATAAATTAATTTACTGATTCAGTGATTGGGCTGTTCTAGTGGAATGAACAGTGAAGTGTGAACCAGGATAGTTTTGGGCATCAAAGATATGGATAGGGAAAGGGAATGTGACCTTGGAAGTTAATTGAATGATTGGGCCATTGTTTAGTCTTCGGCACGAAGAAACACTAATGACCAACTTTGACCCACGTTACAGAAACAGTGAGTATAATCCAAAAATGTCATAAACATGATTACAACCTGTTTTGGCTAGGGCTGGTTAACAGGTCAAGTCGGTCAGGTTCGGGTTCGGGTCATTGATAAACAGGTTAAAACTCTATCAACCAAAACCTAACCCGTTTATTAAACGGGTTGAAAAATACGACCCTGACCCGACCTGCTTATTAAACGAGTTACCCATTTAATCCGTTTAACCCATTTATCTATTACAGTAATTATAAAAAATGTTTATAATACTAAGTGTATATGTGTACAAAAGGTATACATAAAATCAGAATATGGTTTAATAAATTATTTATAAAAGATCTTTAGCTTTAATGAAGTTTTCGTGAGCAATTTTACATTTTAAAAATCATTTTCTTATATATAATATTAAATGGGTCAGATCAGGTTATTTTCGGGTTCAAAAATCCAACCTTAACCTAACCCGTTTAATTAAACGGTAATATCAGGTTGACCCGTTTATTTAATTGGGTCGAAATCCTCAACCCAAACCCGCTTATTTCAGGTCGGGTTCGTGTTCGGTAAACAGGTTGGGTCAGTTTTCCGCAGCCCTAGTTTTGGCTGCTCATTTAATTGCTAGCTTTTGAAGTGTGTTTTTCTTTTCTTTTCATTATATTTTTTGGCAAAATGAGGTGGTAATCAAACATCGTGTTTGAATCAACTCCAATTACTCTCTAATCGGTGCTATTCATTAGCACCTCAATATGTGATTAACATTTGGTTAATAATCGAGAGGTTGACTTTTTAATTTAGAAAGTAAAATGTTAAATGAAAAACTTTTTTTACCACTGAATACAGATAAGAATTATTATGTGTGGAGCTCATAATAAATTTATCAAATGTACATTTTACACATACTCGATTGTGAATACTCCTCAAAATAGTTGTTTCCGAAAAGAAAACAGCATGTGTTCTTTCTTACACCTTTTATAATTAATTAAAGTCACATTTACAAAGCGAGCACGAGAGAGAAACAGGTCGGACCGTTATTACGGTATATACCATTCATATGTACCAAACACACACCATATATATTACTACTACTATTAGTACATGAAGAAGAAGGCCAGGGCTTAAGTTCAGAAGCATAAAAAAATGGGCCATCTTTCGCATATGAAGCAAGTGCTTCATTTGATTGATAAATACAACCAAAAAATGGAGAAACTTAACTACCTAAATAGAAGGAAAAAGAAATGTAAAAATATGGCAACAAAAGGTTTACAGATAATGAAGTCTATTGATATTTATATAGCACTGCTAAATAAAAATGGTGTTTTAAGGCATGATTCCCAGAAAGCAGCTTTGACATATCCAGGTTAACATCTGTATACCGTACACACAATTCCACTAAAAAAGAATAAATTTTGACGGAACATACCACCTACCTACTCATAATCCCACGAACAAAAACATATGCTAAAATAAAATTATGGGAAAAAAAAACTCAAACTGCACAGATACCATTCTTATATTGACATTAGAACTACAGAGCTCGAGCTCTGAACTAAAACCTAACAATACTAACCTGCACATGTTC
Source organism: Patellifolia procumbens (assembly GCA_947645195.1). Classification (NCBI taxonomy): domain Eukaryota; kingdom Viridiplantae; phylum Streptophyta; class Magnoliopsida; order Caryophyllales; family Amaranthaceae; genus Patellifolia; species Patellifolia procumbens. The sequence continues at coordinate 6,959,430 of CANSGD010000972.1, forward strand.
TGTGGACGAGGAGAAGAGGGTAATTTTGGAGTGGGTCCCACTACCCTTATAACCTGTGTTCCCCTCGTAACATGTCCTGTAAATAGTATAATCAGACTGCATGGATTATACTGCCACCCGAGTTCATATCTGAACTGCTAGGGGAGGGATTAGCATGAAAAGCAGATTGTCTTGAGGAACCATCGAGCAATTTTAATGACAAAGTTGAGGGCTCTCCACTGCCAATGGTTTCCCCCAAGCTCAATTTAGACATGCCAACGAGCTCGTCGACATTGATTGGGTTCTTTGAATGTACTGCAGTGGGCTTAACCACCTCGTGTGTCTCCTTAGTTGGTTCAGCATTGTAGCCTGTCCAAAATGGGACAGGATACGGGTAAAAAGGAGAAACATAAGTAGGATATACGACAGGGTAATAGTTATGTGAAGTATCGGTTGGGTGGGAACTACTCTGGGATGGTTCAGGCTTAGATAAAACCGGTTCTGCTTCATTGGAGTTTGAATTGCTAGATGCCATTGACTCGCATTCTTCATCGAGGATGGGAGCAGGAGGCAAAGGCTGGTTATCATTTTGCGTTGGTGTATCAGACGGATGCTCCTGAAGGAAATCATGTGATGCCATTGGTGTATCACTCCCCTGTAAAAGCAACAGTAAAAAGTTAGCAACAGTAAAAAGTTAAAGAAGGAAGTGCCAAAGAAATAAAAAATAATGTTATCTAACAATTTAAGTGACTGGGAAGCTTCTGTGAAGACACTAGGAGTTAGATATATCTAATTGTTAGATAGATAGTGTAACTCAAATGCAATGGACGGCCTACCAAGGAGCATGTCTAGGGGGTAGGCGGCAGTGAAATGGCAAGCACAGAGATTAATAACACAGAACTGGTAACTGCAAAAGAATCTACCTAAAGCAGTAGCAACTACCATGCTGCTGCTATGTTACGCAGACTAGGGCAACCATGTCGGACACGGGTACGTGTCCAAGTGTCCAACTCGTCCATTTACGAAAAAATTTCCTTGAGTTTGGCCCAAAATGAAGTGTTAAATTATCCATACTCATGTCAGAGTGTAAAGTATCCATACTAGAGATAAAATGAAGAGTCCGAGTAACAGTGGTGCGGAGAGCTGCACAAGCTATGCTCAAATAATTAACATGTACGTATTCAAGGGTTGGAAAGGGTTGGAAACTTGCAACCCTGTAATAGTAAAACGAACAAAGAGATTCGGGAAGAACATCTAAGCTTTCACCAATTACATCACCTATTCAAAAAACAATACCAAGAGATTCGGCATTTGAACAATGAACAATATAGAAGATTATCACAAGATCATTGCTCAAGCTTCCATAAAAACCGATCCTTTTCAGCATTACATGGGAAACAATTTACATATACCAGTACCCATCAAAAGCTGGTTACTCACAAGTATCCACTTAATCATTAAAGTTCAAGTGAATTACACCATCTGTCCCTTAAAGGATTGCCCAAATATTTTGGGCACATAGATTTACGAAGGGTAATGTATACTAGCACGGAAAAAGAAAGTAGATGTGATTGAAGATGGAGAGTTATATAATATTAAAAAAAAGAGAGAGAGAAAAGGTGGGTATGATTTATAGATAGTGGATATTCCCCGTCTCTTTTAGATGACACGTAAGATATTCGAAAATTAACTTTGACTTAATCCAAAACAAAAAAGGGGGGAAATGGAAAATCTTATTTTGGACTAAATAAAATGGAAAAACGGGAATCCTTTAAGTAATAAAGGCAATACAGCAATCAAGATCAGAGAAACAGTTATTACCTCATCAGCTACAATATCAAACAAGCTAGAGCGTCTTTTACGTCTAGACACATTGCATTGCCTGATAAAATATTTTTGAGCATGGCTAGCTACTTGAGTTGGTGTCCTTGATATCACATAATTACGTGAAATTCCCCGCCAATCACCCTTCCCAAGTTTTTGCAGTCCCAGCAAAAACATCCTATGTTCCTCCTCTGTCCATGGAATACCTGTTGAGAGAAAGAAAATGTTATCCTTAATGGATAATACCGCATATTGTATAGAGTATAGACTTATGCCACTTATCCTGTACAATCACATCAATACCACAGGTAGAGAAAATGAAAGAATTTAGGGCATAAAGAACAGAGTAACCATATCTCATATTTGTGTATTCCATTGGGATGTTTTGCAGGTAAAATTGAAGAACTTCAGCAGTCAAATGCGATGCCAAGAAAGAAAAAGTAATTAAAAATCCATAATTTATCAAATACTTGTGATGGGAGCATGACCAAAAGGGTCTTACTTAGACACGAATCAAGTGTCTACTCGGATACGAGTGTCGAAGTGTTGGACTCGGTCATTTTGTGAACAAAGTCAAGTTTTTCGTTAAAAACAAAGTATCCAGGTGACGTGTCGTGTCCAACACGACATGAATCGCAATTTTTTAGGTAAATGAGGGTGTCATGTCGAAGAAACATAGGTCACCTAGATCCTATTCTCTTCAACTTATAACAATCAATCAAATCCATATATCATCAATAATCATTAAATTGGCAAAAAAAAGGGTATTTGCATGACAAAAACATTAGCAAATCAGCAAATATCAGTTTTGATCAATAAAAATCAGTTTTGATTGGTAAGATTCATTTTTTATCAATAAAATCAGTTTTGATCAGCCAATAAGTGTTCCAATCAGCAAATCAGTTCAGCCTTATGAAAATTAACTGAAGGGAACCGGCCAGGCGGCCAACAAGGCCCTAATAAACATTCCATCATGAATAGGGCCCGGAAGATAAAGATAAACTCACTTATTGTTTGCGCCATTTTTAGTATATATGACAATGAGTATCGTTATTCTCACACTAACTAAATTTAATCCCACCAATTTTGTCTCATCAATTCCAATCAAAAAAATAAAAAATTGACTTGGCTCTAATGGAGCAAACAAAAGGGCGCAGAGGGATGTAATGTAGTCTTTACTCTTATGAGGTCCAGCCTTAGCCCAAACATGCAAAATGTTGAAGAATGCAGTTCAAAGAGGCAAATAAGTACTCCCACAAGAAGCATATAATTACAAGTTCTAAAATCTGGGCATCGAACGTGGTCATCGAAATGGAAAAATGAGGCACAGAGAAGAAAACGGAGAATCAACCAGTCCACTAGAGATAGTAGAACAATCAAGACATCCAAACTTGTCAACATTCTCAACTTGATGCAGTGGAGTAATAGAACAGGGATCACAACAAGTCCACATGAGAGATATTAGCACAAAACTCCAGTCAAACGGCAATTACATAATGATCACAATTCAGCAAACCAAATAATGCAGATAGCTAGACCAATGTACTGCACCAAAAGTATCCTGCAGCTAAGTTCTGCATAATTGACCATCGACAAACTATAAGTTTAAATGATGCAAATGGACTATGAAGCCTTTTGAATATGCAAGCACTAAGGGTGTGTTTTCTTTGCCTTTAAAAAAAGGTTGCAGTCTAATAAGTATAGATAAGTTCTAACAAGTTTCAATAATATAAGTTCTAATAAGTAGTGATAGCCTATGTTACTCAAACTCTTCATTTTACCTCAAGTACTCGTGTCGGATCCTCGACACTCTCACAAAGGGTTTGGACACTTGACACCTCATTTTGGGCTAAAATCATTGGATTTCCACAATTAAGCGGAGTTCGACACTCCCCGTGTCAGACATCAGTACCCGATTCAGAGTAACACAAGTAATAACTTATAAAATGCCCTTCAATAAGCTCCAAGAAGTTCAGATAATAAGGTGAAGAGAATGCAATCTAAGATCAAATAAAAATCATAGATGCTAATCTGGATAAGAAAGGGCATTGACAGTTTGATACACTACTAGACAAAGGCAGGCAGAGGAGAGGAAAAGACCCCCCCCCCACCCACATAAGAATGACCTGGACGTTCTCATGTCCGATACAAGAACAAAGTTCGCTTGAAAGTGTTACCTAATTCGCGGTACGGGGAAATACGCTATTTACTTTTGTTGAATTAGCCCAAAAGAATACCACTCATGTGTGACAATTCAACTCTTGGATAGTAGTTTGCCGGGGTTTAGCAAACTAGGTAACTATGGACATCTCATATTTTTTCTCAGACCACTCATTTCCATGAATGCCAAAGAAAAAGGCCTACATTGAACTACGATCAATCACACCACATGGCACATGCCACTAGTGCAAGCCTGAAAGTTGCACGAATCTTTGCTACCTAAGTGACGTTCTAACATCACTAAGCTCTTCGCAAAATCATCTCCTCACTACAGCACAATCTACCCCAACACCAATCATCTCATCACTGCAACACAATCTACCCCAACACCAATCATCTCATCACTGCAACACAATCTACCCCAACACCAATCATCTCATCACTGCAACACATCAACCCCAACACCAATCATCTCATCACTGCAACACAATCTACCCCAACACCAATCATCTCATCACTGCAACACAATCTACCCCAACAGCAAGCATCTCATCACTACAACACAATCTACCCTCCATTGCCCACGCTTCCACACGCACAATCATGCTTCAACAAGGTAATCCCTCTCCTTATTACTTCTCCATACACACATCCCTATCCAATCAAACAATTCTATCGCGCACTCATCCCATAATCGATTTCCCATCCATTAATCAAAAGCAACTCAGTTATCAGCTCAAAGAAATGAATAATAAACCCGATCCCCCAAACCTCCAAGCCTTCCCAATTTCATAATCCTAAGCATCCATCAAACTTCCCAACTGAATTGGTTGCTGATCAAAACTTCCAGAAGTTGCTTCTCTCAAAACTCTCAAAGCTACCATCATCATCATCATACTCACAAAAATGAATAATTTGAAAGGAAAAAAAAAACTTCATCCCACCTAACACCAACTGAATCAACCCCTAAAAATCCACAAAAAGGACAATATTTTCCATAATCAGCAAAAAAAATAAAAAGCTTTACTACTTTAAACCCCAAATCAATCATAATTCCCACCCAACAAAAAAATCCAACCCACCAACAAATATAACAAAAAAATAAAATTTATCCACTACCCACAAAAAAAAAATCAAAATATCAATTCTTCTAAAATTAATTAAATGAGGGCGTTCCAATTAATCGGCGCACTAAAAAAAACCGAACCTTTTTTACGGTCACGGCTAGAAGAACTACCAGCAACGAAATCCTCGGAACCATAACCGTCGGCGGCGGGAGTAAGGTGATCGGGAGTATGATCACCGGCGGCAGGAGAAGTATTACCAACGACGCCGTTTTGATGAAGAGAAAGATTACCCATACTAGCACTCTTTCGGATTGACCCATCAGTTAATCGGACTCCAAAAATCTTGACACCACGGTTCGGGCAGGTTCGAGAGTTGTGCCCATTGTGGCTGCAATGGGAGCACCGTCTTGTCATGGCGGCTCGAACCACGGGTTCGGTGATCGGGGTGAAATTTGTTGATGCGGGGTTTGGTGGTGCGGATAAAATGAAGAAAATGGGAAAATGGGAAATGGGGGAAAGGAAGAGTAATCCAAAGAAAGAAAGAGGTTGCTTTTTTGGGTTTAGGTTAGAGAATGAGGGAGTATAATAATATATGAGTGACAAAAATGAATGGGGGTGTTTTTATTGGGTCATTTGGGTGTGGTTCGGATAATTAGGTCCCACTTTTAGGGGTTGTTTCTTCACCGTTTATTAGAAATATATGTAAGAAAATTGAAGAAATGAAACAAGAAATTTGTTGTATGTATGGTGTAACATGTTTTGTACTATTGTGTATGTAACTTGTGGGTTACTCAAATATGGACTTTTCTTTTTCTCCTGAAAAAGATCTAGTTGATTTTTACAAGTGGATATATAGTTTTTTTATGAGAAAATTAAGATGCGATTATTTTTCATCTGAATGAAATGGTAAAATTATTATTAATAAATTATAGGCTACATCGATAATTATTCATTTGTAAGAGATGATCTGAAGTATTAATGTGAAATTCAATTGATTAATATTACGTTTTAAACTTTCAATACCGTGTTTTTTATGGAGAAAACCATGATTGATTTATATTATGTTTTAAATTTCGTATAAGATAATTAACCATGTAAACTAGAAATTAAAACAATAATCTTGTAGTGAGTGTAGATATACAATTATCATATATTTAAATGAGAAAACCCTCGATAAGAAGGATATTGAAAAAAGTTCAACTTAAGAGAACTTCAAAGTTCAAATTAAGCGACAAATATGATAAGTATTAGGAGGTTATTCATCGGTAGAACAAATGAAAGCCACTACAAAGTTCGTTAACAGAGACTAGTTAGAGTTTGTAAGAAAGAGAGAGGGGCGAGGGGGGTAGATAATGGCGGAGATAGGACGCTGGTAGGGGCAGCCGCCCCCCAACATCAATTTTTTTAATGTATATATAGTGTTTAATGTTGTGTAATATCACTAGATAGATTTGGTTTAGTTGATTTTTAATCACTATAGAGTAAACAACTCATGAATCCAGGTTCAAATCTCCATACCATCTTTTTTTTTACCTTTCATACAATTTTATTTTAAAATTGTTAATTTTCGACCCCTCATCCGAAAATTTCTGACTCCGCCATTGGGAGTGGAAGGCATGTAATGGCGGATGCATGCAATTTGGGTAGACAAGTGCCTACCCAAATGAAATTCAAAGTATTAATCACCATGCTAGAGTTCAGCGCGGTTGGTAGGAAGATTTATGTGAGAATGTTGGGGTTAGAGATGGCAATGGGGTGGATCTGGACCGAATCTTGTTGGATCCAGATCCGTTTCCCCAGAGATAGATCCAGACCCGACCCGGATCCGTTGGTTCTCGAAAATGAGGACCCAGATCCAGACTCGATCCGCTGGTCCACGGATCCTCTCTTTTATTATTTAAAAAAAGTTATTGTATACTTTTTAGATAATTATTTGCACTTTTTACACGAAAAATTCATATACATAATTTTAGCGGGGATAAAGCAAAACATTTACCATATTTTTAATCGTTATATGAATGTTTCGAAGTAACGACTTTATTATAATTGTTAGCTATTTATTGTGTAGTAGTTCACTTAATATTTATTCTCAAAGTTATATATTACATAATAGGATTATTACATTATTATCTTATTTACATACTATTTATCTTTTTTTTCTAAAAGAATTTAAAACGGATCTGCGGGCCTGATCTGGATCTCAAGTGCAAGATTCAGATCCACACTCGTTTGCAAAACAAGAACCCGGATCCAAAAGATGAAGATCGAGATCCTATTAAATGAATATGGACCGGGTCCAAGATTCATTGTCATCCCTAGTTGGGGTTGCTAGTTCGAAGCTGATCCTTGATGTTTTTGGCTTTTTGCTCGATGATGTGTTTAGTTTACCACGTGTTGTCATCTTGATTCTTTTTCGTCATTAGCACTTGTTCTCTATGTTGATAGGGTTATGAACTTTGACAAAAGTTTTCCACTAAACTATATTAAGAGAGATTATAGAGATAAAGTTGCATCAAATTTTAAAATACATATCCAATGACATATTTAATTACGAATCGAAATAATTATTATCGGGTTGTCTTTTTAATTTACTAGTTTATTTTAATATGTTTGTCTATTTATAACTTCACCCAATTATATCTTGAATTATAAGTAAGTAAAAAATATAAAAACTTAATATTTTGACAATATAATGGGACAAATCTAACAAGATCTGACTTTATTATAATTTTTAGTATGAATCACATAAGATAGGCAAATTAAAGTACTTCCTTCGTTTCTTTTTAATTGCAACAAACTCAAGTGGGTGGTCTCCTATGCAAAATTTTGGTGTGAGTGTGAAAGGGATGGAGAGAGATAAAGTGGGCCATGTGATAAAGAGAGAGATAGAAATAAATGACTTGTAAAAAAAAAAAAAACATTTGTTTCAATTAATTTGATAGTTCCATTTTTGGCAATTGTTGCAATTAAAAAGAAACGGAGGAAGTATGTAAATAGTGTCAAAAGTTAAAATGTGTCAACTACTCCCTCCTTTTTTTAAATATGTATGTTTTACCATTTTGAAATTTTTTAAAGTGTATCCTTCTACCTTTTTCCCATAAATAGAAAGTTGACCCATTTAATTATTTCACTTCTCTCCTACTTTTTCTTTCCTTCTCTCTATCTTTTTAACTTTTTCCTTACTTTTACTCACTTTCTCTCTTACTTTTGCCTTTTTTCTTGGTCCGTGCGCAAAAGCAAACGTACATATTAAAAAACGGAGTTAGTAATAAAGAAAAGAAGTATTTCATAAAATTTATAATCAAAGTTTGATACAAAACACTAAACAACAATAAGAAACACTCCCTCTGTCCCAAAAAATATAAGTCTAGTTTCCTGGTCTAAAGGAGTAAATTGTTGATTAATTTAATAAATTAAAATTCTTGGTCTGTTATAGTGTCTCCCCAATTTTCAATTATATTCCTAAATCCGCCACTAAAGACATGAATATTTTAAAGTCGTCGCGAGTCAAGTTAGGAGTATTTTCGCTATATGTTTCTATTTTTGGTTTTTGATTTTTGATTCTTTTGAAAACAAAATAGAAGACCATAATTAGTAATTTTTATTTTTGAATTTCTATTTTTCAAGATTAATATGGTACTATAAGTATAACTAATTTTAACTTAATATAGACTTGGGAAATTTTGGAAAGACCAATACTAAAAAAAACTAGCCATGACTTTGTATGGGCCTTATTATTTCACTTACATTTTCTCTATAAAAGTTTTGTGGATTTTAATACTCTAAAATTTAAGTGATCATATCACTCTCTTTTACTATAAATGTTAATCTATGTCCCTTTCTAACTTATCACATTCATCTATTAAGATAAACATAATATTCTTATTAATAATCATGTAGGATATAATTGCAATGACTTTAAAATGACTACATCTAATTTATGCGTTAGCTTCAAACAAAAGGCACATGTCAATGTGATGGATAGAGAAAAAGTAGATCCTGCTTTATCTCATCCAAAGTATAAGTTCCTTCAACAATTTTCACACATGTAAAATAGTTGATTAGGATGCAATTGAAGTTGGTGTAGATATATTGATGAATGCAAATTTTTAAAATGACTAACTTGTACTCCCTCCGTTGTTTTTAATTATTACGGTTTACTTTGGAGAATAATCAAGGAAATTTATTAAATCTATGCTATAATTGTTTGGGAAATAAACGCAAAGGCTACACATACACTCAGTGTATGTGAGGCCCACATACACTGGGTTAATGTGTTACTACTAAAATGTATATCGCTACTAAAAAATTACAATTTACAATATTTCGACAAATAATTTATTTTTAAAGATTTTTCTTTATCTTTGTTTTAAAAGATCTGTTCAATGATTATTTTATTTTTGTTTAGATTTGTATAAATCCTTTGTTTAAAACTAAAAAAATGAATTGTAATTTTTTTCCAGATTTATTCATATATTAGCTTCATATTGTTCATCTTCACTATTTTTCTACTATTGATTTCTAGTAAATTTTCCTTTCGATTTCAATTATTTAATTTGTTAATTTAAAAATAATGTTATATTTCATCCATACCATGTAACTAAATTCAATTTGAAATATAGTATTTCAATCGTCAATGTATTATATAAATTCGAATATCGTTAATTAACAAAACAAATTCAAACAATTGTAAGTTTTTCATTTTTAGTAACAATATGCATTTTAGTAGTAACACATACATCCAGTGTATGTGTGGCCCACATACACCCAATATATGTGTATCATCTCTCGGAAATAAACAACGTATAAGAGAGAACTAATTTTGTAAAAGCAAAGAGGTGATGACAAGTGCTTGGGTGTTTAACAAGGACAAGTGAGTCCTATAAGTGTTAGAATTGAAATACAAAGATTTGAAAATTTACCAAAAATAGTGAAAGTGAAAGTGTAACAACTAAAAAGAAATGTTCCTTAAAAGAAAAACATAATTATTAAAAACAAAAGGAGGGAATAGTAGTATAATGCTACATTCGTTTTTTTAATATCTATGTTTGTTTTTGCGCGCGGACCAAGGAAAAATGCAAAAGTAAGAGAGAAGTATAGTAATTAGTGAAAAAGGTGGAGATAAGTGTAATAATTAGGTGGGTCACTCTTCCATTTATGGGAAAAGATAGAAAAGTACATATTAAAAAACATCCAAAAATGATAAAATGTGCATATTAAAAAAACGGTGGGAGTATTATTAGTACTATTGAGTTGATATTATCAGATATATAGTGTAATAAATAATATTGCGTGCAAATGAATAGACTATGCTAAAATGTGATATTTTAGATTGGAGGAAATATTACAATTTGTATACATGTATGTGCACACGTAACAAAATTTTATAATAATGGATACTAGAAAAAGTATATCTATCGCACCAATCGTTCACAGTCTATAATAAAATAAAAAAATTCATATTGGTAGCATGGAAAAACTGAATAAGGTTTGCAATTGGTCAAATGAATTGGTAACACATAATTAAAGATGAATTGAAGAAAAATAAGAACACAATGGGTTTGACTACATCTACCTAGTAGGTAAACTACCCACTACTAATAGAGTCATTAAATTATTATTATTTAGTTTGGTGGGGGTTCCACCATTACTACTTTTTACTCTCACAATTAAAGGTGGGTAGTTTACCCAGTGGGTAAACAAAGTTTTTCCCGAGCACAACCATTACCGCTGAGAATCAGTGAAGTACCTAGCTCAATAGTGTGAAAGCATAGCAAAAATTTGGTGAGGGAACGGTCAAACTATAAAGCATGCTGGAAGCATGTTTTTTAAAACGAAAATGATAAGAACAACCATAAAAACGGCATTAAGAATATTAAAAGGAAAATTTATATAACTTTTTAAATATTAATTACACTAATAATGTTGATGTTGGTATAATTTCTCACTTAATACTATTGTGTTCGGCAAGTAGAGGTAGAGGTTCAAGTTTTGGCTAGGTCAAAATTTTAATTTATAAATTTAAGTGTTTGGCAAGGTGGTGGGGAAATGTAGCTATTAGAGGTAGAGGTAGAGGTAGAGGTAGAGGTAGAGATAGAGGTAGAATTTAGGTAGTGGTTGTTGAAAGCTAAAAAAAGTAGTGGTTGAAGGTAGAGGTAGAGGTTGAAAAAATATAATAATGTTTTTAATAAATTATAAAGTAAATATTTATTAACAGCTACTTCAACCACTACTTTTACCGAACATTACTATTTTACGCAATTACTTTCACCCCTAATAACTCACAACTACTACTACGGCTAACAGCTACTTACACAGCTGACAACTATCCTTACAACTAACAGCTACCCCTACAGTTATTATTGTCGAATATAAATACATACTGGTCACAGGAGCCTGGACTAAGGAGGAATCACCTTAAACATGATTTATACGAAAACATAATAAACATGATTTATTATCATAACCTTTTATAGTTGTGATTGAAACTTAGATAGCCCTTATCAAAATCATCTAAATTTATAAAACTTATTTGAGCTTAAATTTTCCAACATAAGTTTCAAAAAGAAAAAATAAAACTAAGTCCTAGCAAACTTTGAAAGTTGCACATTCGACCCTCCCTAATTACGTGAATAAGATTAGTAAAATCTTTAAGGAAATCTACTTCTTTCTTTTTTAAAATTGCAATAGTTTGACTTTTACTTTACTCGCATCTTTTTGTTACCAATTTGTAAGATAAAGATCATGCAGTATATTATTGTACTTTTTAAACGTCTATCTACAAAATATTACTGTAGTTTTTTATATTTTTTTTACCAATATATAACGAACGTTATTGTTTATGCTAAATTCTGCTAAGACAAAACTTAGCTGGGAGCTACAGCTAAGATTCCACCAGGTTACTGGAAGCTGCCAAGCACAGCTAGGATGAGCAAGTAAAGCAAAATAAAGACAAGGACAAGACACCAGAGATGGTGACGCGGAAACCCGTGGAATAAGGGAAAAACCGCGGGTGGCTTTGAGTCCACCAATCCACTATACTTTTGATTACAGCCCTAGTGCCTTTATAACTAAGCAATTCGTAGTTTGTAAGCTAGTAAAACAATGCTCGTACTTTTGTATGTAATTGCTAAAGCGTATGAACTTGTGTCCCTTTACAATCATTTCGAGTGTATATATAACTAAGAAGAATCTTCCCGTTTGAACCCAGCAACGTCCTGAAACAGCTCCCAAATCTCTTATTTATGTCTGCTATTAATGGTGTTGAGCATGATTCTTGCTCTTTTATTGCCTTTGCATTTATGGCCTTTATTCTTATGCGGATCTTCAGGTTTCGACGTCTTGACTTGTAACGTTCTCCAAATAGAGCTGTGTTCTTTTAGTTGGGTGATATTTAGCTGATCCTTCTTAGCTGGTGAACTTCAAGCTGGATTTCCTTAGCTGGAGGTCTCAAGCTGGAGGCTCATAGCTGCAATGATTTTTAACCAGCACCAATAGCTATATAAATTTCATGGCGTAACAATTGCCCCTAACTTGTAGCTTATGCTGCTGATCTGGCGTAGCGAAGCTGCAAGTTAATGATACGTCAGTGTAACGTTTGTCATAAAGGTAGGTTTTTCAAAAGGCTCGGATATTAAATAGAACACATTGTAGCTTTAGTGAACTGAGTTTAATTATGCACTTAAGTTCATTTAATCCAAGTAATAAATTCTAACCGTTTGCATGTCAGAGTGGGTTTAAAAGTCAAGAGATTGCGTGAAGATCTTCATTTCCGTTTACTGTCTTCTCTCTTTGGTAAGTCTATTCTCTCTCTCTTTTCCTTTCCTCTTTTCGACTCTTTGCATGCCTTTTAAGCAATCCGCTAGGAAGAAGGTTTTTATTCCTAAACCTTTGTCAATGGGGAAGGCTAAAGATGAGTAGCTTCTTCTATTACTTGGGAAGACATCGAAAATATTAGGGTTAGAGGTGGCTTTCCAGAAAGTACAGAGTTTGTGGTCCCTGAAGAATTTGATCGGCCGGAAAATACCTCTGATGATCTAGTTTGTTTCTATGAGTACCCCCTTCCTTTTAGGTTACAGCTTCAGTTTCACACCTTTAGTGCGTTCCTTCGTGGAGGTTTTAAATTTTTCCCCTGGTCAGTTAATGCCAGGTTTTTGGAAAGTTTGTTTTACCGTAGAGTCTGCTACTAGGGACTGGAGCCCTCCTTTCGCCCTAGAAGATCTACTTACCCTCTACAGTTTGAAAATCCTCAACCCTAACAAGGTCACTCTAAGGCAAAAACCTAAGTATCCCTCCCCTGTAGAAGGGACTGGTGCTTCCGAGTCTTTCTGGAAGACTCGTTTTTTCTTCGTTGCCAAGGATTCTCTTGGCGAAGCTGGGGTGCTTCTCCCCTCTGGCTGGCCTGCTGGAGGTACTCTACTTGTTTTTCTCTTTCTTCCTTTAGAATATTCTTATTAACTATGGCTTTAACCTTGCTTTCACTCAGGTTCGCCTGAAGCTGTGGAGACTCTAGAAGAACGGGACGAAAGAGCTAAAGTATTCCTAAGCATCTCTCTGGAAAAAAGGACTTACAATCCTCCCTTCAAAGCAATTCCTATTCATCTTTGACCCCCACCACCTCCGGAACGAATTCCATGTCTTCAGGTAAGGCAATTTCACTACTGCTTTATTTTCAGGGTTTTCTAGGTATAAAGCCTTTAATTACGTTTTTACTGCTCTTGTGCAGTCAAAGGTAGTACGTTATCTCAAGCCGATGCTGTGGCTCGGTTAAAAAGAAAGAGATCTGGAGTTCCTGCTAGTTCCAATCAACCTAAGCCAGCTACCCCCGCCAAGGTGGCCACTTCTACTCCTAGCATGCCGCCTTCCATAATTAAATTGGACTTAGACCCTCCTCCTCCTCCTAGCACCTCAACGGTCAATCTACCAATGCCAGCGAACTTCCTATCTGAGGATGGGTTAAATAATGGCATATGGCCACATGCTGAGAGGCTGTTCTTTCCTGCAGCAGCTAAGCGTCTCAGGTCTGAGGATCCTGAGGTGATTGTGAACCACGCGGTTCAACACTCTCTGCAGGTATGACTCCTATTCTTTCCTTTGTCCTTTTGGTTTTAACACTCTTGGCTATTCACCCCTCTTATATGTTTAATGTTTTTATTTCTAGGCCCTACAAAACTGTCTGGCAGCGCGCTCCAGCTTGAGAGCGGTTGCTATGATGTCATCTCAGCTTAAGGCTTCCCAAGCTGAGGTGGCGGCCCTAAAGGAGGAGCTGGAGAAGGCCAAGAGGGGGCAGGCTATAGCTGAGGAGCAGCGTAAGGTTGAGACATTTCTCTTGGAGAAAGAGAGGGACGCAAAGAAGCTCTTCGCAGCTTCAGCTGAAGCTGAAATTGCTGCTGCTAGGGAGGAAGCTAAGGTGGCTACCTATAAGCTGGTGGAGATGGAGAAGGAGAGGGATGCCCAGCTGGCACATCAGAAGGATATCCATCTAGATAAGATGGCTGAGGTCCAGATTGTTGAACTTGCCAAGTTAGCATACCTGATGCTTTTCAAGAACCTGGGGACTAAGGAGCTGCACAAATACACCGATGCTTTCCTAGCTACTATGGGGAGCATCGCAGATCTTGAAGCCCTGGCCTTGGGTTTGCTTCCTCCTGGGCAAGAAGTTTCTACGGCTGATTCATCGGCTAAAGACCTAGCTGAACCTTCAGCAAAGGTTGCGGTTGATGCTACAGCTGAACCTTCTAGCAGTTCTTCCCCAGTAGCTGAGATGTCTAAGCCTACGCCTGCAGCTGAGGAAACCCCAGCCTAAGATGCAGCTTAGTTCCCCCTTTTTAAACTCGTTGCTTTGTATCGTCAAACAATTTTAATTTCTTATGCTTTGGATAATTTTTACGACAGTTTAACTTTGATATATGCATATTCTTAGATCTTTAGTGCAAATGAGCTAGCTGCTTTACGTTTTTACCTGGCGCTTTGTGATGCCAATGACTTGTGTGATGGGCCATGTTGTCTTGGCGTGTAGCCCTTAGCTGATGCAACCTTGGTAGCTTGACTTTTGGGTAGCTGCCTTCCAAGGTGTCTAGGTGTTCTTGCGCCTTTGGGTAGCTTAGGAAGCTAGATAGTGCTCCACCTGAAGCTAGTCTTGAGGTACATGCGTGCGTTGGCTAGGCCAAGATAGTCGTTGGCATAGCCGACGACTCTCCAATGCCTAAGTCAGCATGGACTCTAGAAAAAATCTTTATCGGTAGAAAATGCAAGGAGGATGGCCTAACCTGGTGTTCCTTGGCTTTGCTTAGTTGTCTTTCCTTACCTGGTGTGACTGCTTTGCACCTGATGTCTTATGTGCACCCGCTGATTACCTAGCTTCTTTAGAAATGATAAAGTTTAAGGTGTGAAGCGTTCCAGCTTCTAGGTACAACTGTCCCTTCTACCGTAGCTAGACGATACGATCCTTTGCCCACTACCTGCTCAATCAGGTAGGGGCCTTCCCAGCTAGCACCTATCTTTCCTGCATTCAATTCCTGGGTATTTTGGAAGACTTTCCTTAACACCCAGTCTCCTTGCTTGAAAAATTTTGCTTTCACGTTTTTGTTGAAGCTGCGGGCGACAATCTGTTGCTGAGCAGCCATCCTGACCAGTGCGCTGTCTCGCAGTTCTTTGATGGTATCTAAATCATAAGATAATTCAGAGTCATTTAGCTTGGAGGTTAAGAGCCCATACCTGGCAGTAGGTACAGCTACTTTTGCTGGTAATACAGCTTTACAACCATAGACCAACGAGAACGGGGTCCGCCCTGTCGCTCCTCTAGGTGTTGTCCTGTTGGCCCAGAGAACTCTAGGCAGCTCTTCCACCCATTTACCCTTTTTGGCTTTTAACCTCCTTTTGATGCCGTTGATGATTACCTTGTTGCTGGACTCAGCTTGTCCATTAGCTTGAGGGTACCTGGGTGTTGACGTTACCAGGTTGATGTTCCATTCGTGACAAAATTGCCGTGTTTTACCACTTATAAACTGCGATCCATTGTCGCATACAATCTCACTAGGTACTCCAAACCTGCAAATGATGTTAGTATGTATAAAGGCAATCACTTCTTTATCCCTTACCTGCTGGAACGCACCAGCTTTGATCCACTTAGAGAAGTAGTCAGTCAAGGCCAACATATACACTTTTTGACCTGGCGCAGCTGGCAGCTTTCCCACTATGTCCATGCCTCACCTCATGAATGGCCAGGGTGTCAACGTGGGGTGTAATGGTTCGGAAGGCTTATGTACCATACCTGCGTGCTTTTGACAACTTTCACACTTAGCTACGTACCTCTTGGCGTCCCTACGCATAGTTGGCCAATAATAACCGTAGGATAAGATCTTGTTAGACAAGCTTCTTCCTGCTGTATGTGAGCCGCATTCTCCCTCATGAAATTCTTTGAGGGTAGCTTCCCATTGTTCTTTCTCCAAGCATCTCTGCAAAATATCCTGCTTAGCTGCACATTTAAACAAGACTCCAGCTATTACACGGTACCTGCTAGCTTTCATGCGTATCTTTCTTGATTCCAGCTTGTCATCTGGTAGTATGTTTCTTTCTAGGTAATCCATTAGTGGCTTCGTCCAGCTATCAGCACCTGTCTCGTTACCAACGCTAAGTATACTGCTTGCCTCTTTGTTAATAGCTGGCGCAGCTAAGTGAGCGATAGGGACATTGCTGAAGCTGCATTTCCTAAGTGCGGATCCTAGGTTAGCTAGCGCATCAGCTTTTGTATTCTGGTCCCTTGGTACCTGTTGTATTGTAAACTCTTGAAAGAGCAATATCTTCGATTTGACCAGCTCTAGGTACAGAGACATCTTTGAATCCTTAGCTGCATACTCTCCTTTTACCTGGCTAACTATAAGCAAAGAGTCACTATATACTTGCAACCTGGTTGCCCCCAGATCTTGAGCCACAGTCATACCTGCAATCAAAGCCTCGTACTCGGCTTCATTGTTAGTAGCTTTAAAATCACAACAAATAGATCGTACTATCATGTCCCTTTGTGGCGATTTTAGGACTATACCTAGTCCAGCTCCTCTAAAGTTGGAAGAACCATCTATAAATAGCTTCCAACTACCTGCAGGGTTACTCGATTAACATGTCGTACTTCCTTATCTGCTGAAGCAGCTAGGTTAGGACTGAAATCTGCCACAAAATCGGCAAGGGCTTGTGATTTTATAGCCGTTCGTGGTTGGTACCTGATGTCATAATCACTAAGTGATACAACCCATTTGCTCATCCTGCCAGTGTATTCAGGTTTGCGTAACATAGCTTTTATAGGATAATTAGTCATAACACAGATAGGATAAGCTTCGAAATAGTGTCGGAGTTTCCTCGAAGCTGTATATAAAGCTAACACTAATTTTTCCAGAGAGGTGTACCTGGTTTCTGCATCAAGTAACGATTTACTGATATAATACACGGGTAGCTGCTGGTTGTCAACTTCCCTAGCCAATACCGCGCTAACAGTTGTGCTACTCACAGCTAGATAAAGCTGTAAAGTCTCACCTGGCTTCGGTTTGGAAAGTACAGGCGGTGTAGCTAGGTACGCTTTAAGCTTTTGTAAAGCAGCTTCGTGTTCTGCAGTCCAATCAAAACATTTATTTTTCTTAAGCACATGATAGAAAAGATGACACTTATCTGATGATCTGGAGATGAAGCGATTAAGCGCTGCTACTCTTCCTGTCAGCTTCTGAACCTCTTTCAGGTTCTTGGGGGACTGGATATTGATGAGTGCTCTGATTTGATATGGGCTAGCTTCAATTCCTCTTTGTGTTACTATGTAACCTAGGAACTTGCCAGCTGGTACTCCGAATGAGCATTTCGTTGGATTCAGCTTCATGTTGTACTTCTTCAAAACATCAAAGGTGTCCTGCAGGTGAGATACATGATCCCCAGCTTGTTTGGACTTGACCAGCATATCATCGATATAGACCTCCATCGTGTCCCCAAGCTGCTTTTCGAACATCTTGTTCACTAGGCGCTGATAGGTAGCACCTGCATTTTTTAGACCAAATGGCATAACCTTATAGCAATATATACCTCTTTCGGTCATGAAAGCTGTTTTCTCTTGATCTTCTAGGTCAATCAAAATCTGGTTGTAACCTGAGTAAGCATCTAGGAACGTGAGCCTTTCGTGTCCAGCTGTGGCGTCTACCAGGGCGTCAATGTGAGGTAGGGGAAATGGATCTTTGGGGCAAGCTTTGTTTAAATCGGTGAAATCAATGCAGACTCGCCATTTGCCATTCTTCTTTCCTACCACAACCACGTTAGCTAACCAATCAGGATATTTGACTTCCCTAATTTTACCTGCTTGCAGCAATTTTTCTACTTCCTCGTTGATGATCAGGTTGCGTTCAGGTGCAAATTTCCTTCTTTTTTGCTTGATAGGTTTATGATGGGGGTCCACATTCAGCTTGTGGGTGCAAATAGAAGGGTCAATGCCAACCATGTCTTCATGCGTCCATGCGAAACAGGTGATGTTTTCCTTGAGGAACTCGATGATCCTGGCTTTCTCCTCTGGTGGTAGGGACGCTCCAACCTGTACCGTTTGTTCTGGCTTTGCAGGATCCAGCACCACTTCCTCTATATCCTGTTCTTCATGTTTGCTGGGTGCAGGATGCTGCTGTAATTGCTAGATGTCCTCCTTCTTGGGTTTGAGAGAAATGCTGCAACATTCCCTAGCTACCTTCCTGTCCCCCTTGATCTCTTGTACTCCCCATTGGGTAGGGAAATTGATGGTTTGATGATAGGTGGATGGCACAGCTTTCATCCTGTGAATCCAAGGTGTACCCATAATAACATTGTAAGCTGATGGACAATCAACGACACTAAACCTGGTTTGTAGATTGACTCCTTTGGCGTAGGTTGGTAGTGTGATTTCGCCAATGGTGATGGCGGGTTCTCCGTTGAAGCCGTACAGGACTGTTGATTTTCTGATGATATCTTCGTCACGTAGCCCCATGCTTTGTATGGCATTCTTGAAGATGATGTTAGCTGAGCTTCCATTGTCTACCAACACTCTCTTGATCAAGCAGTTGCTGATTGTGAGGGAAATAACTAGTCCATCGTGATGATCAGCTTCCTCTTCTTCTTCGAAGCTGATGGTTATGCTGCGTAGCTCTTGTTCCTCCTTGCTCCTGTGCTGGATTGGAGCGGATTTGGAACCTTCCCTAGCGAACCGCTTAGCTGCAGAATAGGTTAGTCCACAAATTTCTGAGCCTCCTGAGATAAAGTTGACTACCTTGTCATGTGTTGGATCAGGTGGTGGACCAGCTGGTTTGCTGTTGCGGTCCTTGCTAGGTTCATCTTTCTGGCCCTTCTTCCCCATCAGATGTTCCAGGTAGCCTTTCTTTAGTAGCCAAGCCACTTCTTTCCTGAGAGCCTTGCAATCCTCAGTTAGATGGCCATGATCTCCATGGTAGCTGCACCACTGGGAAGTGTCTTTTCACCCATCAGGTTTGTCAGTCTTCCTGGGCCACCTAGCTGCTGAGCCTAGCTTCTCCAACGCGTTTACTACACCTCCTGCATCAACATTAAAGAAATAGGAAGATATAGGAGGGAAATCCGCATTGTTAGGTTTGCGGGGAGCTTCTCTAGCTACATTGCTAGCTTGATCACGCTTATGGTATGGCTGATGACGCCAATCGTTTCTTTTGTTGTTGTTGCTGTTACTCTGAGTTTTACTTTCGTAGCTAGATTCTCCTCCATACCTGGATGCATCATCTTCTTCTACACGGATCTCAGCCATGGCTCTAGCCCTGACTTCCTCAAAGGTACTACAAGGATACCTGGTTAGTTCATAATACAAGCGGGATTTAGGTATCAAACCTCTCCGGAACGCTTCGATAGCTGTGGGGATGTCCAGGTTCTTAACAGAAATCATCTCCCTGTTAAACCTGTCTAGATACTGGCGAACAGCTTCACCTGTTTTCTATATAATGCGATACAAGTCGCCTGTATGTTTCTCCAGCACTCTGCTGCTAGCAAACTGCTGATAAAATTTGTTAATAAGAACAGAGAAGTTAGGGATAGTACCAGCCCTGAGGGTTATAAGCCATTGTAGGGCAGGTCCACCTAAGGTGGCCCCAAAGGATTTGCACATCGTAGCTTCAAGGAGGCCTTCTGGGATAGGAAGGGTCCACATCTTCTGCTTGTACTGGTTCACATGATCGTATGGATCCGTAGTCCCATCATACAGTTTACCAAACGAGGCTAGATGCAGCTTTTTTGGGATCATAGCTCTAGCTATCTCCTCCATGAAAGGTGACTTGGTGTAGCCATCAAGGGTCTCCTCAGCTACGGGTGTTGGTGCCCCTGGCATCTTTGCTAGCATTCGCATCATTTTCCGATTCTGGGACTCAAGGAGATCCAGCTTCGAAGCTGTGGGATCCAACTCCTCCTGGTGGGGTTGCTCTGGCGTTTCCTCAGTGTCTTCATCAGCACTGGCTTCTGAGTCATCCAGCTCCAAAATTTGAGGTGCCATACCAGTAGGTCGTCGTGAAGACCTCTTAGCGTTGCTCTTAACTGATTCTAGTTCTTTTTGTAAGTTTTCAATGATCTCATTGGATTTCGTCTGAGCCTCTTGCAGAGATGCTAGAGCTTCTCTCATTTGCTCGGGAGTGAATTCGGCCATTTGGAAGTTGGGTGTGTTTCTTTTTGGGAATGGATTGATTTTGAAAGATTAGATATGAAATCTAGCTGTAGGCCCCACGGTGAGCGCCAAACTGTTTATGCTAAATTCTGCTAAGACAAAACTTAGCTGGGAGCTACAGCTAAGATTCCACCAGGTTACTGGAAGCTGCCAAGCACAGCTAGGATGAGCAAGTAAAGCAAAATAAAGACAAGGACAAGACACCAGAGATGGTGATGCGGAAACCCGTGGAATAAGGGAAAAACCGCGGGTGGCTTTGAGTCCACCAATCCACTATACTTTTGATTACAGCCCTAGTGCCTTTGTAACTAAGCAATTCGTAGTTTGTAAGCTAGTAAAACAATGCTCGTACTTTTGTATGTAATTGCTAAAGCGTATGAACTTGTGTCCCTTTACAATCATTTCGAGTGTATATATAACTAAGATGAATCTTCCCGTTTGAACCCAGCAACGTCCTGAAACAGCTCCCAAATCTCTTATTTATGTCTGCTATTAATGGTGTTGAGCATGATTCTTGCTCTTTTATTGCCTTTGCATTTATGGCCTTTATTCTTATGCGGATCTTCAGGCTTCGACGTCTTGACTTGTAACGTTCTCCAAATAGAGCTGTGTTCTTTTAGCTGGGTGATATTTAGCTGATCCTTCTTAGCTGGTGAACTTCAAGCTGGATTTCCTTAGCTGGAGGTCTCAAGCTGGAGGCTCATAGCTGCAATGATTTTTAACCTGCACCAGTAGCTATATAAATTTCATGGCGTAACAGTTATTAATAAAAAATGTATTAACAAGTATAAAGGTAAAATTATTGCAATATTTAGAAAATAAGGCAGCGATCGTATGATGCATAGCAGCATTTTTCTTTTCACTTCTGGTATAAGCTTATGAATTATGATCATGTCATCACCATGATTTGTTTAATTGAATTTGTTTTGGTAATTAAAAGGAAATTTCCACTTGAATGCTTCCAAATGGGAACGTGGACGGTGCTGCGGCCTGCAAGAGCAAAGCAGCATGGGAGTGTCAATATTGTAAATAAGATGTGTTGCAACAATAATCCACGTGAGAAGGAGGCGCATATTCTCTAGCGCACAATTCGCACATTGACTCACTTTAGCTTTTACTACACTTTCCACGGTCCCTTAATTACAAGTTTACAACCACCAATTTCATTTGATAATATTATCCACCTTATCCATATTAAGATAACATTTAAATTAAGTATTGTGCTTATCCTAAAGTTTACACCTTTTGAAATCCTGATAATCTCCTTCATGATCCAAATCTGGGTCTGTATGAGTATAGTTTCCTTCCTCAAAAGGAAAATTAATCAAAGAAATTCTTTTTCGTTTGAAGAATTTATACGGTAGAAAATAAGAATGGGACAGAGAATAATTATATTTTTTTCAATAACTAGCGGTAAGGAGATAAGATGCTTAATATTAGCTAGTTAATTTTCAGCTAACCTTAATCTGACCCGTTTATTTAAATATATGGCAAGCTGCAATTCTCTCTTACATGTTTTAATATCTATACTAGATAATAAAACTGTCCCGAAAGGAGCTATTACATCGCTCCACATCATTATTATGTATATAAAATTAATAGTTTATTTTTTCATAATAATAATTAAAAAGAATAATTATATCATAAAAGATTACATTCCTTACCTAAAAATACTATCAATATGAAATTATAAAATTCATCATAATTCACATTTCAAATCTCGAAAATTATAATTTTTGCACCGTTAGATTCATCTCAAAAAAATACTTTGAATCAAGATCCACATATGATATGTTTTCTTAAATTGCAAAAAAATCTTATATTTTATTACCTATTCAGGGCATGTCTTATTTGGCATGTTGAACTGAACTGATTTGAATTAAACTGACTAATTTAATTTAGATCCAATGAGGCTTAAGGGCCTGATCTCCCCATCTTATTATCAGTTCAGTTCAATTCAGTTCGGTTTCAGTTCAATTCAGCTCTGGACAATACTTTTACATTCACATATTACAATTCATTTCAATTCAATTCAATTGAGTTCGGTCCAGTTCAATTATTTTACGTATAAGAGAACAAACCCTAAGTAAATTTAATATTGAGTAACATATGAGGTCAGTTGAGTTTTATCACTTTTAAACTAATTGAGTTAACTACGAAAACAATGTTACTTTTCACTGAAGTCCCACTCCAGTTGGACATGTTGAAAAACCATCTAATTAAATTTAGATACAATGAAAATTTATTAGATAGAAATATATTGAAGATACCAAAAAATCATCCAAACTAATTTAAATTCGATCAAGGTTAGGTAAAATAAATGTACTAGCATTCTCGAGTATAAATTATGATACACATTAAATTTGATTGAATTTGATCTCTTTTAAGTAATTCGAATTAGTTGAAAATATTGTATAATAATAAGACATCTCTCGGGCATTATCCGGGTTAGAAGCTAGTATACTGTATATACCTGTGTCTAATATCGAGTTGGCGGGTTGTCTTCCACTAACCCTAACCCGACCCGTTTATTTAAACATGTAAAGATTGGATAGGGATCTCCCGTAGAGGTAGTTAAAGTTGGTAGGTTGAATTGTGTATGGCGCTTTTGGGAAGGTAGACTTGGGCCGCAACTATATGTTCCCAAAAGAAAAAGTAGCTTGCGAAGCCTCCGCCGTAATCTGAGCCATTTTGGGATTCTTCGTTAATTCCTCAGAGGTCCTGAGACCCGTTGACAAATCTTTCACGTACTTGTTGAGAAATGAAAACCTATTACTAGATCGTCCTGAAGATCCTAACCTGAACCGTTAATTAAACGTGGCGATGTAGAGTTGACCCATTTTTTTCATCATATTGATATGTTCAATTTATAGAGGCTTTTAGCCTCGTTTCCCCGTGTTATTCTAACTCTTTTAGAGCTTTTTATTGTGAGCTTTGATGTGTTTGGCACGTTTTGTGTTTCTTGAGCTTTATTTGTGCATAATAGATGTCTGATGCCTTTATGTGGCATTTGAAAACATTGGCTTCAGTTCATCTCAGTTTAGGTTAGTCCAGTTCATTTCAGCTCTTTTACTTTTGTCTCACAATTACAGTTTATTTCAGTTTATTCAATTCAAATAATTTCAGTTTATTCAATTCAAATAATTTCAGTTTATTCAATTCAAATAATTTCAGTTCAATTGAAGTAGTTTATTTCATTACCGTTGAAATACTGTAAGGGAAGAGGGGTGGGACACCAAACTTATTGGATTGCCCATTTTACCCTTACCCTTTAGTATTAAAAAAACAACAAAACTCCCCCCAAATAAAAACCCACCCACCCCACCTTTAATTACGTTTAATTAAACCCCACACCCCAAACCCACTATCTAATAACCCACTATCTAATCCTAAATTAAACAATAATTAAACACAATCTAATAACTACCCCCCACACCCCACGTTTAAAACAATAATATCTACCCCACACCCCATCTTTTAATTAAAAATTAAACACAATAACAATAATAAAATATATCCTAACTGCTACTTTAAAATTGACTACTAAAATAAATTAAATTGCTCACAACTTCCATTAAAAAAAAACTACCCCAACCTTAATCATAGGCCACGATTTCAACAGAAAAAATATATTCTACCCACTATCTTCTCCTAAAATCAAGGTTGTATATCATCTGACATTTATTTAATTAGAAACAAATAATTACTCTACCAAATTGATCAGTTTTCAAAATCGTTTATTCTACTTTGAAAAACTCTCATTCTCCTCCAAACCCAGCAATGAAAGTAGTATCAGAAAACCCATGCTGATGTTGTTTATTTATTTAAACTGCATTGTTTGATTCAAGGAAAACAAACTGGAAATTTGGTGATTCAGTTCACATATTTCAATTTCTCTCTGATTTCTAGCTGTTGATACTTTAATTTATCCTGATTTCATAAATTTAAATGCATTGCTCTAATTATTTTAGTATACATCCAAGTACCTATCAATGTTATTGTAACGAAGAGAAACGCCCAATGTCCCATTATGTGAAATTGTGATCCTTACAAACAAGATTGTGTTAGATTGTGGTTTATTTTTGGTGCATTTTTTGAAGTTTCTTTATCTTAATACCAAAGCATCATTCTATTTTAACTTTTTTTTAAGGAATATTTTAACTTTCCAATACACAATAGTTATTAATTGCTTGCGTTTTGATATTGTAGGTTGTTCTTGCATTTCTATGATCAGAAAATCTGGCAAAGGTAAGATGCTTTGTCTCATTTAAATTAATGTGCATTTTTTGCATCCTCTGCGTCATCGTTTGAGACTTTGAGTGCATTTTTTCTGTTTGATTTATACAAAGCCTTCGATTTGCCTTCCAAAATGCCATTATATATACACCCAACAAATTTACTGAAACATCTAGATTGAGAAGCAACCACATAATGATCTGAATAAAAATAAAAATTATATTGTTTGGACTTATTTTGTTGTTATTTCAGTAAATTGACAATGTTGTTTATTTATTTAAACTGCATTGTTTGATCGGTTTTTCGATTTGCTATTTTTTAAAACTTATTTTCTTGATTTGTCAGTTTGTTTGGATAAACTGCCGGAATTTATTGTTTCGAAACAAGGAGTTTTTTTCTTTAGATGTGGGTATTACATTGTAGAGAGTAATTGATTGCTTATTTGTCGTGTTTTATTATAGAACACCATATTGGCCATTGGCGGAATGAATATGAAAAATGATCCAGAGATTTTGAAATAGGAAATAGATGGGGAGAGAAATGCTGGAGGTTAGAAAGGAAGCTTGCGCTATTAATTTTATACTTCCGCACGCATCGCGTGCATATAAGACTAGTTACCGTTGAAAAGAACGGAGGCTTAACGTGATAGTAAAAACAATTAGCTTGAAGAGGAATTAACAACCGATGTGGAACGCTGGAATCCAAACACGTGATTTCGCAATGGTAAAAAGTCTTTGTCCCTCTCTTTCTATCGCTATCCACATGCAATCCAAAGTTAATGGGTGCCGGCGTGCCGTGCTTTTAGCCATGTCTTTTAAGGTTTAATGGTGAATTGATGATAGATAGTACATACTAAACATACACAATAAATGCAAGTTTATAAGTCGTAAAAATTATTAAGAATTGAAAATTTGGTGAGTTGTTTGGTTGACAATAAAATACTCCCTCCATAACATAATACTTACAACAATTTCCTAAAATGGATGTAACATATTGTTTGCAACAATTTTCCATCTTTCTTATTTTGGTAAATTTTATCATATGAAATGATGATATGTTTTTTTGGTCCCCACCCACTTTTGTACTCTTTTTTGTTGTTTTTTTTTCTTCCCTCCTTTTATCTCTTTAACCCATGTGATTTCTCTCTCATACTTTTATTAATCAACCCACTTATCTATACTTACCATATTATGTCTACGAATTCTCCCTAGTTCAATTGTTGCAACTATTATGTTACGGAGGGAGTAGTAAAATGAAGAAATTTGAGATAGTTAGTAATTTTCCACAAAATGGAGGAGGTTACTTACCTAAGTACTCCTAGGTAAGTAGAAATTCCTATAAAATTTAATTTTCCATTGTCAACCAAACAATTTAACTAATTTCTCATGGATTTTATCAAGAAATTTATCGAATTACAATTTCATGGGAATTTTGACTTCCCACGTAAACCGAACGACCACTAAGTATATGATACTTAATCCATCTTTAGAGATACAACAACTTCTTTTTTTATATTCAATTTAGATGGCACGTTTTCTTTTTTGAGGCAATTCATTCTCTCTATCTCTCTCTTGTCACTTGGATCCCAACTTTTTTTCTCTCTTCTCCAAATATTGTCTAGGATTCGCATTTTCAACAGTGTCGTATCTAAAAGGATTGGTGTTGCCTCAAGTGTTGAGCTTTCTCATCTTCCCTAACTTGGTCTAGGGATCAATTCTTACTCCAAGTATTTGCTTGATATTTAGGGGAGGGGGGTCGTGAGGTGTATGGCTTGTAATGGGCCCCGGTGGGGCTCTGTGCGAGGGCAGCATGTGGATTATTCTTCTTACCTTAGTATAATCTCATACTTATAAATGAGATTATATTTTATATAAAAAATGGTATCTAAAAAGAAATATAAGAAATATAATTTTTTTTTTGTTTCATATTGATTTTAAATGGTATATTCTATTCCAAGAATACTATATATCTATTGTAAAAAGAAATACATCCTTCGTTTTTTAGGTGTAATACTTTTTTCCACGGACTAAGCATGAGAAAGAGATAGAAAGAAAGAAGAAAAAAGGACTCGTGTAATAGGAGAGAGATAGAAAGAAAGAAAGAAAGAAATGCCCTTAAAAAAGTGTCGCAACTAATTTAGAATCTCCATACATGGAAAGTATCACATCTAGAAGAAAGAGGAAGTATATTGGATAAATAAGTAATTTTACACAAACTACCATTGCCATATACTGATATGCCTACTACATCAAGACAATCATGCTTTTTCATTCAACTTCAGTGCATCATATTTTTAGAGAAGTCAATTCGATTGTAGACTATCTTTCTAAATAAGGACATTACATTACTATCAAAAGACCAGACGTTGATGCTTTTGAAGATCATACACTTTATCGTTTTTCTTTATTAGATAGCTTATGGTTCACCCTTCGGAGATAGATCCCCTTTGAGTTTATTGTACTTCCTCCGAATCAATTTGATGTTCTCATTTGGAATGGGGGAAAACCAATGCAAATTGAGGTAGATGAGAATTTTTTAAATTTTCTATTGTATAAAGTGTATTTTGGTACCTTTTTGCTTTTTAAAAGTAAGAGAGAAAAAAAAAGTGATTGGGAAACAAAAGATTCTAAAGTGGTTCATGTGTAAGACAAAAAGTAAAAAAATGTAATAAATAATGGGTTGTTAAAGGGTTAGATGGGACCAAGCTTGGCTTGGTCTAGTGGTAAAGGTTTGATCTCATGACTTGAAGGTCATGGGATCAAATCCCACTAGGGGCATTTGGGGGTGAGGATTCCCTTATCATTCCCCCCTGCTCTCAAATATCGGGCCCCGTAAACACTAGATCAAGAATACTATGCTAGTTGAGATCTGGCCATGGGTCCACCACATTACCTTCCAAAAAAAAAAAGGGTTAGATGGGGAAATAAATATTATTAAAATAGAAAAGATTCAAAGTGGGATGAACTTTTTGAAACATCCCAAAAAGGAAAATGGGAACAACAAATTGAAACGGAGGGAGTACCTCATTAATAAGATCGTGATTTTCCTTTCAATATATAATATCTGCAAACTAAAGTGTTATTTTCAAAAAAATAGTACTACTTCTGTCTCATATTAGTTGCAACAGTTTGACTGTCACACTTGTCAATATACAACTTTAACCATTAATATATCTAACTATCAATTAGTAAAAGTTATGAAAATTTGATATGTAAAATTTATACATTGAGACAAATCTAAGAACATTTTATTTACTAACATTTGATTTTATATGTTAGTTAAAATCACGGTCAAAGTAAGGCATATGAATAGTGTAAAAGTCAAATTGTTGCCACTAATATGGGACAGAGGGAGTAGTATTTAATATTATCTTCTTTATAAACTAGTATGATTTTGTTGATTTGAACAAAAATGTTTATATGCTTTGAACTAGGGAAAGCTTTGATATGTGTATTACATGTATACGAACCGTATTTCAATAATCATAAATTTTCATTACCATTGTAAGATAAAATCAACCTATTAATGAAGGCCACATGGCACGCCTATAACTTGATACATGTCACTCATTAGAGGCACACACATGTTCTTTTCTAAGACTGAAACGTGTCACATGTATTGACAGACAAGTGTCGACACCAAACTAGCACCAAATGTCAATTATTCTTGGAGAAGTAGGCCCAAGTTAAGGCTTAAACCTTAACTTACTTCAGGTCGAGAATCTAGAGAGGTTGGCAACACCTAATTTGCTTAACAATCGAGTCATGCCACATGTCAAAAAGATATTGACTACCCAATCAAAAGACCCTATTTTAGGCCAAAATCAGAGGTCCAATGTTCTCTAACTAGTTTGAATACCTTTAAATCACATCAGAAAAGGTAGGCACAATTACCTAGAAATAATAATGTAATCTCAGAGCTTCTCTCTCTAGATACTGACTTTAGTTTCGAAGGGGGGATGAACCAAAATCCTCCTAGGTTAGTTTCCTTTGTGCAGATTCAAAGCATGGTTAAGGTCATTACCTACAAAAATCTCCCAGAAATTACCCTAATACCCTCAAGAAGTCCGAGAGTCAATCTCGGAGATACAACAATTACTGCTTCTCTCTCAATATAATTGTCATATTTTTGTGAAAGTGAGGTAACATTGCAAAAATCAAATTGTTGTCATTAGAAGTAGTATGTAGATCACGTATCGAAGCATTGTTTGATATAGTGGTATATGTTTGCATCTCACGATAATGAATTGTGTGATGGAATCCAACTAAGGCACTTTGGATGTAGGGAAATTCCTAAAAGAGTATTACCTATGTAAAAGAGTTGTGTAAACTCTTATAGAGTGTGAGGCCGATAAGTCGTTTCTCCTTATATACCAAAAACAATAAATTAAAGCCATAGTTTATCAATATATTTTCAAAAATCGCTTTCTCATGACTTTCCTAGTCATAGATGATTGAAAATCTCAATTTAAAGTAAATGCGTTTCAAAACATAAAAATTTAAAATGAAAAAAATATAATTAAAGTTTTATGACTTTTTTAAATCATATTTTTTAGTGGTTACGCTTTGACTTTTACATTATTAACAAACCAATTTAATTTCATTACTTTTACTACTAATATATGAAAAATAAATGTTATTTATTTTTTTAAATATGCATATATATTTTTCAAAACATAAGCTTTCATAAATTTACTATAGGAAAAATTAATCATCAATTGTTTTTCATAAATTTAATATAGGAAAAATTAATTCTTAAGATTTTGTGTTAGCAAACATAAAATGAAAGTTAAACAACTCTCTAAACCCATGTCTCACACCTTGTATCAAAAAAAATATACACTTGAGAGAATTAAACGATCTCGTATATTTTAAACCAAAACATCTTAGTCCTTGTTGTGATACCCAATAAAACAACTCAAGCTAAATAATTAGGCCTTGTTAAACGCTCAACAAGTAGCATACGGCAGATAGTTGATTTCATAAACTAATTTGACTAACTGATTATATTAGTAGGATTGACCATTAACTGGTTGTATTAAAATATTTGGTAAATTAACTGATCGATTGATAATTGTTTATATTCTTTAACTAACAAATAACATCATAAGGTTAAATTCCATTTCCTTTTTTTTTCCTCCTCCTATTAGGTTTTAAAAAAAACTAATCAAAACACTTGCAATCGAAAAGGCCTTATTCAATAACCAAGACCAGTTTTGCACTTTTGGGTTCACTCTAGTAGTTTTACCTTTAACGGATCACTGATCACCTAAGATGAGAATTATGAACATATTTCCCGGTATTACTTTATACAGAATACTGAGCAACATCATTCTTTTTGTTACATAATGATACACATAAAAACCTCGTACAGACATTTCTTCCAAGCAAGGCATAAAGCAAATTAAACAGGTAGCTAGGGAGGAATGATATGGGTAGGTAGATGATCAACGAGGTGGCTACGACGTTCCAAATGTAAGCCTGTAACGTTCTTGAAGGTGGTCGATATAAC
Organism: Patellifolia procumbens; assembly: GCA_947645195.1. NCBI lineage: Eukaryota > Viridiplantae > Streptophyta > Magnoliopsida > Caryophyllales > Amaranthaceae > Patellifolia > Patellifolia procumbens. Next base: position 6,989,880 of record CANSGD010000972.1, read on the forward strand.
GAATCGGGGGATATCTGCCATCAGAGAAAATAAGGTCAAAAAATTAGCTTGTTGTAAGATCACAGACCATAGACATCTAAATGTAAGGAAAGACTGCATCTATTTTATCAGCACGTCCCTATTACACTGCACTAGTGAGCAAGCAGCACAAGTGTTCCATATGTTAAAGCCAACTCTTCTAATACCAAAATTTTATCAAAACTAACTAATTACAGAATCTTTCAAGTTCCAACCAATCTTAACGTAGATCCGTCTACACTAAACTTATCGTGCCCCCATGCACAAGCTACCTCTTATACTTTGAAGTAATTGCTCTTGCATGACAAATTAGCATTAATCTTTGAACAGCGGAAGTAACCTTTTATTATAGAAGTGTAACTAATCTAGAGTGGTCGAGTGAGTCGGTTTGCAGCTTAGGTGGTTGGAGCTACTCCCCTAGGAACCATGAGGTCGGGGGTCTTGTCCTGTACCTATCAAGTGAGATAGCCTGATTTATGATTCACACCAATATCAGACTAAGAATGAAAGCCAGAACTATATATTTGAGAAGTCAGATAGTGTACTTTTGTGGTCTATGAAGGCAAAAGTTATGTTTACCATGAGGTCGGGAGGATTGGACTCGCTGCAGCAAGTCTCTAAGCAGTCCACCAGAAAATCGTGTGAAGGATCCAGAAAGAAAGCTGCCTGCAAGATATCATCATAATGTTCTGTTACTTCAGGTTGTGCTAGTACTATATTAACGAAAATAGCATATCTGTTAAATAAGTTTTTTTTAAAGAAACAGAGGAAGCAAGAGGGAGAGAAGAAGAAGAGGATAGATAGCATAAATTACAGAATATCGTTCTTGTCCCTTTGGCACCACCCTGTGCAATGTTGACCTGCCAGCACATAGCACAGAAGAACTTGGTAAGGGGAAAAACAAAAGGCAATGAAGACATTGTGCAGGGAAGGGTGTGTGTGGCGGTGTGCGCGTGTTTGTGCGTGTGGTGTCGAGCAACGTCCTCCAAGTTTTTTGGTGAACACCATTAATATTTACCTAAATAAACAATTGGTCCACCTCTCTGTCATATCCCCAATGTTGACAATTATCGCCCTGCAGATACATTATACACATTATTGAAAAGTTTTTAAACCATATACTATGATTAGGATTGACAGGGATGGGGTTCTGGGTAGCCTTGAAAAGAACATAAGGTCTTGTCACAAGGGTTTGCTAGTTGAAAACTTCACATTTCTCATTATAATTTTATCTATAGATAAAGTACCACACCCACCATCTACAACCGCCTAACAAACGGGCTGTAAATGCCTACTGTATAGAGTAACTTTATCCGAGACACATCATTCTTGATCTCCAGAGCTCAAGCATAGCTAATGAAACAAATAAGTCAATAACCCATCCAAGAGCTACAACTATGTAATTTTGCTATAAAACTGGACTAGTGCATTTGGACATCACCAATAACAAAGAATAGTCTCTATGAGCAACATAAATCTCACTACGGATCTACAACAATATTCTTCGTCTTAGTCACACTTCATAAAACTAAAAAATTCATCACTTAAGCGACGGTAATGTTTTGTTTACACCTAGGACTCACCCCTCAATATGAATAACATCCTCCCAAATACGCGACTGATGATCTTTTTCCCGGCAGACCTGAGAAAACAAGGTAGAACATGATTTATCATTAAGTTGAACAATTTCCAAATGAAAATATTGTTCGTCAGATGCACCTGTAACCCAGGAACACCATCAGTTGCCAACAGAGTGACCATTCCATAATCAGAGTGAGCAGAAGCGCCTTCAACTTCACCATTGTGGCAATTGAGGTCGCCTGTAAATAATACTAAGTAATTACTTGAAGCTGGATCAACTGGAAATTAGTGCCATTTCACGAGTTCAGAAATTAAGTTCAGTAATTCACAAATATATACAACTCAAGAAGGAGAAAATATACTCCTCCTAGGGACATGGCGGATAGTATTGAAACCAGAATACAATATATCATTGATACAGTAGCCATACAAATTTTACTTGACCTGGGTAATGTATAAGGCGAAGAAAAGGCATGGGTGGATCTAGAGCTCCTACGTTTTCAAAGAACTTCTCATCCAGGTTCAAGGCCAGCGCAAGAAGTTCTAGTAAACTTTTCCCAGCGTTCCTGAGGCACCACATTTAAGCATTAGTCACAAGCCATAAACAGAAAAACACTCAAAACCCAGATCCATACAATACATCAACAAATAATCCCACCAATCTTACGGTCATCAGCCCGTCAATATAAGATCAACTTGGTTTCGTTCTGTCAGGGAATCTCAACAAGGGGGTGCTTGGTTGAGGAATGCAATGGGTGGAACCTTATGCCCACAAGATTCATCCCCCCCCCCCCCACTTGAAAACCCTGATCTCATGTACTCACCACCCCTCATGGATTGAGATCCCATTTGTTAGAGAGAACCAAACATCTGGAAAAAAAAGAAATGGGTTCCAGTGTCATACCTATGAAATTCTTATATACCATTTTATTCCAAATTTTGAACCAAATGCTGGGATCCTTAGGGCAGGATACAGCAACAAAGTGCAATGCAAGGAATAGTTGATGCAAGCAAAAGCAAACAACGAGAGTGAACGCGATAGCATAGTGCCAGACCACCCTCCAGATATGAAATGAAAATGAATTATACATGATTGACCACATAGAATTACATGATCTGCAAAGTCTAGACCTGACAGTAGAGTGTGCCCCTTGACAAACGCAACATGGTAGATGAATACATATGATATAATGAGATGCCGAACTTACAGAATCTGTCTCTGGTATGCTTCCATAATCGATCGCCAACCCGGAAGAAGCTCTGGTATGCCATAATTAGCACAAGTTCAAATAAGTCTCTGAATTCTGACGAGGTCCATTGAACTCAGAGGAAAAGGATGTGTGCTTTAACAAGTCCAATAAGTCATGCACAATATCTAAAGTGCCAGATCAACATGCCAACTGGACATACAAGCTTACCTTCAGAAGGCCACTGGTTCAAATTGCACACCTCGCCATGAAGTGGGCCAATATAGAAAGACTCCTTCGGATCACCTGCAATCCGAAAAGGTCATTAAGTCTTCAGAATCCCTTGCATTCTGGATCATTCTGGAAATACTGTACATAAAATAAGGTAATTCTGTAGCATATTCTTTGTTCTCTTGTATCTGCGCTTACTACAGTCCTGATACAAAGGTAAAAATGTCTCAAATAACCATCTTTTACAGGAACTAGAAGGCAGGTATATTTTCATTTCCCTTCATCTTGGGAATGAGAGAAGAGAGGAGATTTGGACACATGAACCTTCATGTTCATGGAGTAAAAAGGAAGTCACGTAGGATGACAACGCCATGTCCTTTGGTTCGGAAAAAGATATCCATCTAAAAGGATGTGGATATTTTGGACACATGAACCTTCATATTCAAATAAATATACAAGCACAGGTACACACATCTCAATTCGGAGAATATCTAGCAAAATGTTCTTGCAAAATGGCTGATTCAGATCATTAGACACATTATGATGTCCGATACTCACATTCTCGTACTCTTGTAGTGAAGGCAATGGCAAGTAGATAGGAACTACTCCTTCCATCTCAATTCATTTGCCACAAGAACTTCTTGCATAGGGAAGTGAAAAATATAGAGAAAAAGATTACTAAAAAGGGCATGCTGCGAAGTAATTGGGACACAAGGAAATACAAGAGCAAACAACCATGAGAAAGTTGCAGCCTAAATACAAAAGGTAAAATTTTGACAATTAAAAGAGCAAATATCTAGAATGGACCATGGATCGGGAAGACCTTTAGTGCTCAAAGAAGGATCCAACTTCTCTGAATATAATGCCGTATATCCCCTATATTCCTTTCTGTTAAGTCTCATTTTTTCTTCCAGGGGAAGTGAAAAGAACTTATTACTCGCTTCAAACAATCTCTTGAACAGATCTTTGTCCACACCATGATTCACAATGTAGAAGAAACCGACTTCGGAACATGCCTAAACCACCAAAGCAAGTTAGAAAAACATCAAAGAGCAGCCCTCAACCACAATTCCACAAATTTACCTAATGCATTGAGTTCATCCATATGAGAAAACATCGATAGTCACCAATTTTATTGAATCACAGAATAATTGCATGTCAGTATTGCTGAAAGCCTGAAAGTTAACTGCATGGCCATATTCCTATAATGCTAATAACAATTGTTATGCAGCAGAACAAGTTACGGGTAAGATTTACTATATGCTTAGGGTGGAGTGTGGACATGTTCAATAAACAAGTACAAAATTGAAATTATCGTCTAGAACAAGACTCTTTTTTACAAAAAAAAATGATAACTGGGTGGAATAAGAATAGAAAATCCCACATTTTTGTTTATAACCCTCTGCTTTGTTTTTCACCCTTTTTTCAATAGTTTCACATGATGATTCATGCTTACCAACCCCAAATCATTTTGGAAATAAGGCTTGTTATTGTTGTTTTGTATTAGAAAGATCATGTCAATATCCACGCTAATGCTTGTGCATCACGAAACTTGTGATTTCTTTCATAAAATTTCATTACCATATTACTAACCAAGCAAGCCGTAAGTACTTGTTATATTCTTACCCCATCACCATCTTCTTGCCCTCATCCAATCTCTTATCCCTATAATGTTGAAGTATAGAACTAGGTTGGTTAGGAGTTGTTAGTGTTTCCTTAATTCAAGGATTAGTTTGTTATTCAAGTATTAGTTTGTTACCAATGTAATTAGTCTTTGTAGTATAAATAGCCTAATAGGCTTTGTAATTCATACTTACAATAATAATAACAATGTAGTCTCCTCTTATGTCTGTGCTTCTCTCTACGCTTTTCTCTACTTGTCTTTTTTCTCTATTCATCTTTTCCCTCTAAGCTCTCCATCAATGGAGTTAAATATCAAATTCTAACATATAATCCTCATCCCCGTAAAAGTCACCCTTATATTGTACTCGCTCGTCCTAAAAAAGGCACAAATGTATCTAGTATAAATCCCACAAAGAGCTACTATTAATCTTATTATAACAGAGGAGACGCTAAAGAATAAATAAGAACGTGAAAGATAAAAACCACGCAGAGTTTAACGTGGTTCAATGGCAATGTGCTAGCTACGTCCACAAGACCAGAGGGAGAATAGTTTATTAGGAGAGAAAATAGTGTACAGAATAGTGTCAGGCAACACTAATAATTAGATGAGTCAATAGACATTCAATTCATACGGCTATAGGTTTAACCGAAGGGTTTATGTAACACCCTTAGAGTTAACCTAAACAGACATGGGCCTAAAACCCATAACATAATATACTTATAACACCCGAAAAACTAAGGTTATTCGAACCAACAATATTCAAGGCATATCTAACAAATCTAATATACATTTTCGTACCTTTTTTCAGTCCTGGATTATGAAATTAAGGTACTTTATGGAGCCATTAGCTAAGCATTTTGTATGAGCTCAGAAACGAGCCATTATCACGCGTTTGGTTCAATTATTGTTCACCCTAAGAAGGCGTCCCCTCATTCCATTCTCGTCAACTGGTCCCCCCCTCCTGCGGGCTTCATAAAGCTCAATTTCGATGGCTCCGTCAAGCAAAATAATGCACCAGCAGGCTTCATCATTAGAGATCACGAGGGTACGGTCCTAGCAGCTGAAGCCCACAACTTAGGCAACACGACTGTCCTTACAGCAGAAGCTACTGCGCTTCATAAGGGTGTTCTTAAAGCCCTAACGTTCCGACATTCTTTTATTCTAATTGAAGGCGACAACTTGCTGGTCATAAATGCAATCAATGGCATTTGGTCTACTCCGTGGCAGATTGACAACATTATTGAAGACACAAAAATCAACCTCAGAGCTTTCCAAGATTTTCAGATTACACATGTGTTCAGAGAAGGAAACCAAGCAGCAGACTGGATTGCTAATGCGGGTCATTTAGTTTTAGACTCTTATTGTATTACGGACTGGCATGGTTCAGATCTGTCAAAAATATTTTGTAACGATATGTTAGGAATTCCCCTCGAGCGGAGGGTTTCCTAACTATTTCTCTTTTCTCCTTACCTTTATAAAATAAAAAAAAAATGACGCTTTGGGTATCTACCGTATATAGCAATGACTATTCCCTTCGTCTAGGACGCCCTACAACATAATAGAACGGCTTTGCGCAAGATCACGCTCGTGAAAATGCAAGATACCACTCCGGTAGATTCGACCGTGGAAGTCCGGATATGCCAGTAGAAAAAATGATGGCCAAGAATCTCTTTTCTTTTCCAAAGGTCGGGATGCGAACCCCCAACGAATTGGTTAATGTTGAGATTATTTTGTAAATGTTTAGTTTCGTATAGTTTATTATTTAATGGGCTCCTTAATTAGCCCACTAATCTCTATTGTATATTATCTTCCTCGGGATGAATGAGAAAGGCAACCAAACACATTAACCGTAACCTATTTTTTATCGGTTAAACAACAAAGTGAACGACCATTATACGAGGACCAACTTGGTTTCCTTAACATAGAGAATTGTCTCATAGCGGACCTTGTCCTAAGTCCTAACAACGTACTACCCTATCTTGATCAAATAGAAGTTGGTCAGTGGGAATTTCAACCACAATTAACATAAATGCAATTGAGTTCAAAGAGAAGTAGGAATGTAGGATAAGGAAGAAGCAACAGACCTGACGAAGGGTAGAAGCGGTAGAGATTCGGTCAGACGCTGATAAATCGATTACAGGAAGCTTTACAATTTTGGTCTCCTCTGCCATTCTCTGTTCTCTGGCTGAGAATCTCTGTTCGAATTCTATCATGTAAAATTAAAACAAAAAAAGTTTGCGAGTTACAAAATTCACGTCGGCCCGACCTAGCCCGGTGGCTCTCCAGCCCGTAATAGCTTGTTACATCTTGCCAACTGATTCTAAGTAGCTTTATCAAATTGTGCAACAGACTAGAGGTGGTCATTGGGCGGGTTGGCCCTGATTCAGCCCTGAACTGGCCCGGTGAAAAACCGGTTCGGCCTGAACCAGAAAAAATCAACACTGAACCGGTCCGGTCCGTTCAAGGAACTGGTTCGGTTTAAGTTCATGTTTTCAAATTTTAAAACCGGTCCTAAATCGATCCTAACCCTGAACCGTCCCTGACCTTGACCATTCCTGTCCAACCCGCTCTTGAACCGGTCCTTGAATCGGTCCATTCTTAAATTAGCCTTTAAACCGCCTCTAAACCATCACTAAAACCCTATATTATAAATTTAAATCTTAAACCATAACCTTATTCCATATACCCTAAACCATATACCCTAATTAAAATCTTAAAAATTATGTTTATTCTTATGACTGACTAGTGGAATGGTGAAGTATAAATTATGATTATGATTTTGATAGATGAATTATTATTATGATTACGATTTATGATCTATGATCTATGAAATTGAACTATGGTTGTGATTAATAAACTTTAATTTATAATTATGATTAATAAACTATAAACTATATTTATGATAATGATTAATAAACTATAATATACGATTATGATCATGATTATGATTAATGAGCTTTTGTTATTAGGAGTTGCAATTGGTGAAATTTCTATATGGAATTAGTATTTGATTTACTCTATGAGTTATTATTTCTAAGAATTATCCTTTTTTAATAAAATTATTTAAAAAAATGATAAGGTGCATTTCCAATATGAAAAAAAATTGTATAAAAAAGTGAAATAACCCTGAATCGGCACTGAACCAGTACTGAACTGACACTAAATCTAGCCCTGAACCGACCCGGACCCTGGCACTGAACCGGCCCTGAATCGTTCCCAAACCGTCCTCGAATCGGTTCAGGTTAGAAAAAAATAACCCTAAACCAGCCCTAAACCGGCCCGGGGTGGTCTCAGGGCTGGGTTAGGGCCAAGTTTTTGTGAGCCGGCCGGTACATAACTGTAATATCCGAGAAAATTAAACGTGTTTAATTAAACAAAAATTATAATTAATTTAAAATTTCCTTAATTATATATATATATGTTTATGTATAATGCGACTTATTAAATTTATTAATGTTAATTACACTTAAGTTATTATTATTATTATTTTCATAATTCTTAAAATAAATTCTAACTATATATTTATTAATTTTAAAGTTATTAAGGTTTATGAACTTTTAATTAGAATACTAGTACTAACAAGTTAATTAAAAATAGGAAAGAAAAACCCATTTGCAAAATGTTGACGTTCTCCTACATTGACTCTCCCCTACCTCCTTCTTCATGAAGCTATGGAGTTTGCTTACCTCCTTAAGCAAACCCTTCCCCAAGCAATTCTAGACCCTTCTATAATGACTATATATTGTCATCTTTGCACCCCCATACACCTCACACCACACACTTGAACCCCATCTCTTCTTTTCTTTTTTTCCTATTTTCCCGCCACTCTCCCCCTCTCTGTTTCTCTGTTTTCCCCCTCCCCTGCTGCTTCTTCGTCTGCTGGCTGCGCCACCACAGCCTCGCCGGAGACGCCAGAAACGCAGCCAGACTTCGCCGGCGAGCTCTCCCAACACCACCAAACGCCACCACAACCCCCGCAGCACTCCTTTCCCACTCTCGCTGCCCTCTTTTTTCCCCCTTCCTGTCTGCTCGCTACTGCTCAGTGCCGGCCCTGGGCCGGGGCAGGCGGGGCGCCCGCCCAGGGCCCATAAACTGAGATAAGAAATTGCAGTAAATAAACATATACCTAGCGCTTGAAAATCAATAAACAGAAATGTTTGGCTCAGTTGGTGCAGCAGTCGTCAGCACTTACTATGATATTCAAAGACCCAAGTTCGATTCTTATCATTGTCACTCTTCTTTTGCAAACTCCCACGTGTGAAGCTTTCATCTTCCCCAAATGTTTCTTTCACCTTCTCACTTAGTTTCTATTTTATTGTTTATCATCCTTTTTTTTCCTTTTTAAGTATCTCTACCATTTTTTCCTTCTCATAACTCTCACCTTCCAAATTGTATTATGTGCTTTTGTTTTATTTTGTTTTTCCCTTCAAATATATCTGCTTTTTTTCCCCTCTATAGCACACAATTTACCTAGAAAAATGATTACTAACATATTTCTAGTTTTTAGAAATCTCGCATCCCAATTTTTATGTTACATGCCCTAAAATAAAAATGTGGAAGACTTTTAATTTAAAAATTATGACTTTTATTTTTTAATTGGTGTTTTTATGGAATTTGATTAATTTAAACTTTACTGAGATGTTACAAGAAAAAAAACGATCTAATAATGTTACATATTGAATTCTTTTTTTTTTTGAGAACATTGACGTTTTTTATCAATGAAGTTGTATCGAGATATTCTTGGAGAGTTGGAGCCAGATTTTTTTATTAGCATTTAAATTCTTGATTATGTTATTGATGTTTAATTTAGTTAAAAAAATTGTACAAGTTTTTATACATTACATATCCCCTTAGTATTTGTGATTTTTCAAAAAAAAAAAGTCCTGTATATAAAGGGCCCATTTTTTATCTTTGCTCCGTGCCCAAAAATTGTCAGGAACGGGCCTGCTGCTGCTGTCCAACGCAGCACCGACAGGGCCGCCACCACCGGGCTTCTGAATGACACCGTCGCCGCCTGCTGCTGCGCCTCGCCGGAGCTACCCCTGTCAACCTCTTCGCTGCTCTGTTGAGCAGAGGTAACCAAGTTACCTGTTTTCTTTATTTTAATTAGTTTAGTTTGTTATATTAAGTTAATTGGTTTGTTTTGAACCCCATTATTAGTTAAACACTCTATATTAGCAATTGGTCTAAATCAGAATTATAGTTAAGTAATTCATGTTTATATGTACTAGTTTATGAATCTAAATTAAACTAGTTAAATATTATAGGCTAATTGTTTTAGTTGTTTACATTAAATTATTTAGATTATTTTAAAACTATTATTACTAGCTAAATACTCTATATTAGTATGGACTTAAATCTGATTTTTAATTTAAGTAAAGCTACTTTGTTCAAATTATGTTTATGCATACTATATTATTAACCTAAATTTAATGGTTTAATTATTGAAGTTTGTTGGCTATATTCCTTTAAGTAATTATTAAGTTGAAGTTTTTCAATAATAGTTATTTAATTTAAAGTTTATTTAATAAAACTAAGTTATGTAAATTAGTCACTAGTTTCATGTATGTTCATATAATTACTTTATTTTAATAATAAACACTTATTTTCGATTATTATGACTAGTACTCATATTAAATTATTAATTAAGGAGTCACTTTGATATTATCAACAATATTCACTATGTATTTTCAAGTTTTATAAATAGGACAAACTATTATGTTTAGCCCTTATTAAAAATTAATTAAATTATAATATTGAAATACTTCTTATGAATTATTATTTACAAACTATTTATGACTTGCTAAACGCTATTTAATAAATAATATGAATTCTTTTTATATTGTTTAAGTAATAAAATTAATGAATTATGTTTTAGTTTATTTATTAGCTTAATAATAATTCTAGTCTTTAAAGAGTATATATTTATATTTTATAGTTTACGCCTTCAAGTCATTAAACACGTATCTATGCGAATTATAAACTAGTAATATTTTTTTTTACTTAAATGAGACATAGTACTTATTTATGTCGTATTTAATGACCAAGTTATAAAGCCCATAAATCTTAGCTTATAATATTAAGTTATTAAATAACGAGTAACTATTATATTACTAATTATTAATAATGAGCCTTATTATAAAACCTCTTTGGAACTTATTAAGTTTAAATAAATTGTATTTTTAAAAGGATTCACATGACGGAAATGGTTCGTAAAACTTAGAATAAATGGTATGAAATAGAATTATGTATAAGACCTACTAAGAATTACTAAAGTTATATATATATTAATAAGTTATGGGGATAATATAAAATTAAGGATAAAGTTATGCAACTAAGCCAAAGAAAGCCAACTACTTAGTTAGTCAATTAGCTACTAATAAAATAATACGCTCCTTAGATTAGAACGTCCCTTGGAGCTCTCGAAGGACAATTCACGAAGTCTAAAGGTTATCGTATTGCGGATCAAGGTAACGTCTACTGCTAACACCCACAATCCCCTTCGAAATACGGTTATGAATGTGATTTGTTACAATTATGTGTTTACAAATGATGTTATAAAAATATATATGTTTACGTAATGATTTCTACTTGGATTGTGGGACAAAGTTAAATGCTTTCCCAAATGTGTTTATGATTAAGTAAGTTATTTTGAAAAGAATGTTTATTCGTAATAATAAGTATGTTTAAATTGCTTAAGTATGTTTACAATGGATTTTATGAGTTTTGTAAAGCATGTATATGGTTATGAAAGGAAAGTCATGATTAATGAAAGTAAATAAGGTTCTGGCAGTATATAATTATGTGGTTCTGTACGGACCTTCGCATTCGATGCAAACCCAACAAAGGAGAGTGCTCCTTGAGGGATACGAAGCTTATACCCAACATAGGAGAGTGCTCCTTGAGGGATACAAAACTATGAATGTATGATGATACCCAACAAGGGAGAGTGCTCCTTTAGGGTTACCAATGTGTTGTAAATCCAACAAAGGAGAGTGCTCCTTGAGGAATACAACGATGTATGAATGATTAGTACACCCAACAAAGGAGAGTGCTCCTTGAGGGATACTATATGAAGGATGTATGATGCGAATGATGATTCTAACAAGGGAGAGTGCTCCTTGAGGATTATCGCAAGGTGGGAGACGTCCCCCAAGTCTGTACTCGCCAGTTACCAAGTTAAAAGATAATGATAATGGAAATTACGATATTTCAAAGTTACAAATGTCTATGTTGTTTGATCCTATGAATGCATAATGGATTTATGAAATGTTTTTACAAATGTTTTACTATTCTCTTCTCCCTGTTTGCAACTAAAATGAATTGAAATGAATTTACGATGTTAGGGTAGTATGTTACTGAGTCTCGGCTCATGACGTTTTGTTTTCATGTTTTAGGTACTTACGGGGAAGACAGCATGACATAGAAGTGAGGATTAACGTAGTTCTAAGAATTCCCACGATTTCTATTATCTAATTAACCCTTATGTAAGACTAAATGCTAGATATATTATTGTCACTCATCACGCATGTAGTTAATTTATCATTAATGTTTATGTTTTCTGTCGCCTTGTGCTTTCCTAACGGAAAGTACGGCGGTAACGCACCGACTATCTAGGTCCTCCGCTGCTAATGCCAGATTAATTAACCTAATAATGGTGATTAGAAGTCGGGGCGTTACAGAATCCATCACTGAACTGGCACAACCCCACCAGTGGCCACCTCTATTACAGACCTACAATTTTACAAAGCAAGTCTTCCTTATATTTAGTCTTTTTGAAATTTAGGTTGTATTTAATCTAATGATTTGAAAATATATATTAGAGATTATATATATATTATTATTCTATAAAAGTATTACCACTACGAGGTAAATTAATATTTGATCGTTAGGTTAAATGGGCAAATTAAAAAATTGAAATATTTTTGGATAATCGGTAGTACTTAATGACTTAAATACCCTCAATCATTAAAGAGAGAAGAAAATTAAGTAAGGGTGTTAAGGTAATTTCATGTATACATCAAGTCCTCCCCTCTTCTCTTATACTACCTCCGTTTTTTTACTCGCATCATTTAGGAATGTTACACTATTCATTCATGTTGTTTTGAACCGAATTTGTGACTTATATATAACGAAAAAATAGTCATGTGGGATCTTGCTAGATTTGTTTCAATGTGTAGATTATTAATATCAACTTTGTATAATTTTTTCTTATATAGAATTCAAGATATTTAATTTATAAAGTGTGTATTGGGTTGCGTAATATGGTTCAATGATGCAAGTAAAAAAAAACGTTGGAAGTATAATAGAGATTATTTGGTACTTCTTCAAACTTTCTGAAATTCGAGATATATATAATTCTTTCTCGAAAAATAGACAAAGTAGCACAGGTTAGCTTGTGCTTGCTCGTAGACTTAAGACATGTTCTACCCAACTTTTCAGTTTAGTTTAGTTCATTCAGATATTTTCCGTTCAGTTAAATTCAATTCATCTTTGCATAATACATACTCCCACTTTTTATTATATCTTTCAATCTAGTTCAGTTCAGTTATTTTCAGCTAAAAAAACTAACCATCATACATGATACCAGGTGGTGATTTATATATGTCTGACCAAGCAGGAGCACTGGAAAATCATGGGCAAGCCCAACCAAGATCAAAGCTGATAAGTTTATGAGAGGAGAGAAACAATATAAGAATAAAGCAACTTAGGTGTATATATGGTAACTTAGGTGAGCTTGGGAGTAACAAAAGTGTGCAACTACATTTTTTCTTTTAGAAAATAACAAAGCTTATAGGTTATAACCACTTTACACATATCACATACTACATAAAGCAACTATATAAGTTATACTTATCAATCGATTAGATGATTCTGAATTAGCTCTTGGGATTTCAGGTTGCTTTACTCTCTTTTAAACAATAGACTTAATCATTTACCATTTTTGCTTGTGTTAGTGCCTCTAGAAATTCTTTTTTTTTTAATGCAATATAAGAATAAGAAAGAGCACATTGGTGGGACAACATGGGTTTTGATGACTTCATCCGTATCTCAAGAGAATTTTATCATTTTTATTTATGTCCTAGCCATTTCGGTAATCAAAATTGTTGTTTGGTAGATAATGGCTAATGGAAAAAACTTCTACTATAAAGAGTTCTACACTATCCCTTTCTTTTTGTTTTTTCACTTTTATTTTTAAAGATGAGTAAGTCCCACTAATAGCTTACCCAAGGGAATACGTATTTAATAAGCATGGAAATATATTTTCTTACGATTATATCAACTAAACAATTTCATATCATACCAGTGCCTAAGAACACTTTAGGTGCAACCAAACAAGCGTGGAGAGAAATTACATAAATTTCTTGGTATTATTCACTCTAATACATACCTTATCCTTTTATTACATATACCAATCCTGCTAGGAAGAATCTTTGCTTTCACAAACATATGTAACCATCAGAGAGCAATACTTGGCTATGTTTAATTATTTTGTATGAACACTTCGTCTACGTAGAGCAAATAGCAGTTGAGCTCTCCTAAATGTACGCATCAACGAGGAGGCTACTAAGTTTCAAATAAAGACTTGTAACGTTCTTGGATGTAGTCAATGTAGCGAATCGGGGGAAATCTGCGATTGAAGAAAGAATTTAAACATTAAGATTTCGTTTTAAGAGAAACACAGACCAAAGACATCTAATAAATTGAAGGGGAAAATAAAAAATGCGTGTACTTTCGTATCACACGTCAACTATTACACTGCAATAAGTGAGCAAGCACAATGGTTGATCAATATGTTGATCAGTTGACGCCAATCTAATCTGTTACTAAATAATCTTCAAGTGCATTGTGCTAATATTAACTAGAATGGTGCAGAGAGCGTGACAACGTAGGTAAGATGGTTGGAGTTATTTGCCTGTTCCCCGGGATCTATGAGGTTGAGTTTGGGGTCCAAGTCCTACCAAGTTTGCTAGGGAACTCGTTATGTTCAGCTGAATTAGACTTACTTCAAAAAATAAGTCAAGATAGGTCTCGACAAGTTACTTCTATAAATCAGTTGAATAGAATACACCTTAAGAACAAAAGTCAAGTTAATATTAGAAAGCTCTATTGTATACTTTTGCGGGTCTATAAGTTAAGAAAATTGTGTTTACCTGGGAGGATTTGACTCGTCGCGGCAAGTTTCTAAGCATTCGACCAAAAAGTTGTGTGGAGGATCAAGAAAACAAGCTACCTGCCAAACATTTCAATAGTTACTATTACTTCAAGGTCTTGCTGATACTATGATTCACCACAAAAATAAGAGCTGCAAATTAAAATTACATCATAAAAGCAAGTATTATTAGCCCTCTCTGTAAAAGAAGACACAACTATACAAGGAAAGTAATAGGAAAGGGATACAGGGAGAGAAGAGAATAAACAGTATATATTACAGAGAATCGTTCTTGCCCTGTTGGCACCACTCTGTGTAATGTTGACCTGTCAGTACATAGCACAGAAGAACAAGTAAGGGGAAAAAATATAAGCACGATGAAGAAAGGCATTGTCCATGTATCGGTGTATGTTCGTGTTCGTGTCCGGGTTCTTTGGCTAGAACCTTCATGTTTACCTGAATAAAAAGTTTGTCAACCTCTCTGTCATGTCCCCTATGTTGACAATTATCGCCCTGCAAACACATTATAAACATTACTCAAAATTTATTAAGTAGTCATCTTTGAACATACAAATACTTGAGCAATTCAGAAAGAAGTGTGTTCTGGCTAGCTTGAAACGTACACTATTGGTCGAAAACTTCACATCTACTATTCAACATTCACACATGATTTTTTACTACCCTTTCATCTAGTACCGCCTACCAAATGGACTATAGGTTGAAGCCAAAACAAGTCTTGGCCTAGCCTAATACAAGCCCAAAACGACACCAGAAGCACAGTGGTGGCGTATGGAAGTTCAAGGACATCATATTTGAAATTTGGCACGAGCATGACACGGGAACTAGGCAGACAGCGGTGCATGAGCACCTCTTTTGGAAATTTGGGCACAAGCTAAGCCTGGCACAACACAACTTTTGCTGTATCATCAAGGTGATGGGGCACGAGACATCATTGTTGACTCTCTAGTGCTCATGCCTAGTTAGTGAACCAAGGCCAAAAGCTCATCTGTGAGCTAATTCTAGAAGCTGGAGTCATGAATCGACTAATTTGCATTTTTACATCATTTCAGTCTAAGAAAACCCCCATGAACAACATAAATCTCACTACTAAACAATACTCCTATTTGTGATCATCATAGTGAAACTTCATCAAACTGACAAAAATCCTGCCACTTAAGCCACTGCATTGTCCTCTTTACACCTAGAACTCACCCTTCAATATGAGGAACATCCTCCCAAATACGTGGCTGACGATCTTTTTCCCGACAGACCTGAGAAAACATGGTAGCTAGTATTTTATCATAAAAATTTAAACAATTTCCAAATGAAGAATACTGTGATCGACTGGGTCAGAAGTACCTGTAGTCCAGGAACACCATCAGTTGCCAACAGAGTGATCATTCCATAGTCAGAGTGAGCAGCAGCACCTAAAACTTCTTCATTGTCACAATTGATGTCCCCTACAAAAAGAAGATAATACAATGTAATCAATTGAAGACTTCTGGAAACTAGTATAGATCTGGTTCAGGTATCATGTTACCTGGGTAATGTATGATGCGAAGAAAAGGCATCAGTGGATCCACAGCTCCCACATTATCATAAAACTTCTCATCCAGATTCAAGGCCAGCGCGAGAAGTGATAATAAACTTTTCCCTGCGCTCCTGAGACACCGTAATTGAGTGTTATGCAAAAGCTATATACAGCCTATAATTTTTTTATCGTTCTTGTTTGATTGTTGAATTCGCCTCAAGACTAAACAGAATTATGGAAACGGGAAAAGGCAGCTTTCATTATTTATGTCGTCATAATGCAAAAAGAAAATTTATATTTATAGATATGACTCATTGTAAGTTCATTAAATGAAAGAACCTTATACATATGGCTTTTAAAATATTGAAGCCAAAAACTGGAAATGATACCAAACGGGCCCTTTAAAGTAGAAACTGCGAGCATTTACATGAGCTACGAATAAAAACACGAGATTATGAGATTGCCTAACTTACAGAATTTGTCTATGATATGCTTCCATAACTGGTCGCCAACTCGGAAGAAGCTCTGGTATACCAAAATTAACACATGTTTGAACAAGTCAATGAATACTAGAGGGGTTCATTGAGGGGTTCATTGAACTCAAATGAATCCAAGCTTACCTTCAGAAGGCCACTGGTTCAGGTTGCACACTTCATCATGAAGCGGGCCAATATAGAAAGACTCCTTCGAGTCACCTGCAGTTCAAAATATATCCACATAATTATTTAGAATAGAGTGTACTAGAACATAGCTACATTACTGATATGTAGAATATCCAAGAATTTCGTTCTCTTGGATATTGAAAGCGCTGCACGATAACAAAGCCAAAGCCTTCATTATCATTGCAGATAGTGCATATCACAATGTTTTTATATTAGCTTTACATAGAATCAAACTTTCCAAACGCTTCCTGCTTTTGGGAAATCCGTAGATATCTATAGTCTTCTTTAACACAGAATGCGCCTGTGATATGCTACCATTCCAAATCACCGCGAAAATTTGGGTCAAGCTCGGCCTAATGTAACAAGGAAACCGAAAAAGAAAAGTGTATATATGTAAAGAGGATCATGGATTAGCAAAACCTTTAGTGCTCGAAGGATCCACATTCTCAGAATACAATGCTGTGTATCCCCTAAATTCTTTCAAGTTAAGTCTCAATTTTTCTTCCAAAGGAAGTGAAAAGAACTTATTGCTCTCTTCAAACAATTTCTTGAGCAATTCTTTGTCCACTCCATGATTCACAATGTAGAAGAAACCAACATCGATACATGCCTACGACATTGAATGTAGCAAGTTAGAAAAACATCAGAGTAACCCTCATCCACATATCTAGTACAGGCAGACTTAGCTACTTCAGAAAGTTACATATGAGAAAACATCATAGTTTGCTAATTTACTGAATTACAGAATAATTGCATGTTAGTAATGCTGAATATTTTAACAAGTTTGTCTAGCAAAAACTAATGTGGGTTCTTAGGTTTGAATCATTATCACACGTCGTAGGAATGACAATTCATTTCGAATTATATACGAGTCCATTGAATTCGACTAAAAAACGACACAAGTCAGTAAAGATGAAAATCCAATAGGAGGTGGAGCTTATGTACGATCCAGCTCAATATCGATTATAAACATTAAATCATTAAGACATAGATGAACATAACATTAGAATAGCTAGGATAATTGTGTTATTACTATTAATTGTTATAAGATGCATGCAAGCCAATGGTGTAAACTACAAATCTTTGCTCGATGTATGCACTATATCCATTATTTGCATATACCCTTATGTTTTGGGAAACATACAAAAACATACTACACTTTCTCCAAAGTTACAAAAATGGTAATTGATATATGAAGCATCATTTGCATATTATCCGATATAAATTAGGCAAAGCTCGCTCATGCACAATGCATACTAAAGACGAGCATGATTGAGATTAGTGAAAGAAGTATTGTTAGGAAGTGTAGCATCACACGTACCTGACGAAGTGTAGCAGCAGTAGTAACTCTGTCAGACGCTGATAAATCAATGATAGGAAGGTTTAGCATTGCACTCTCCTCTCCCATTCTCCTCTTCTCTTTCTCTCCTCTATATTCAATCTTCTTTTTGTGTGTGTTGTTTTACAATGATTATAATAAGTAAGCATCAATTACCATAACTGTTCATTATACTGACTCTTAAACTTTTCTTCAATGAGTATGCAGTACAACATGATACACGTAGTTGTTGAAAAATCCATTTCAAAAGATACCAAATATCTGCAAAAACAATTAAATATAGGTAACTTTGTCTCATACACAATTCAACACCGTATTCTATCAAAGTGGTTTACTTCTGTGCTCTTCTTTAGGTATACGACTGTTGGATCACAAGAAGATACTCAAGAAGGGGGGGTTTGAATTGAGTGTGGTATTTTCTAAATTTTATCGAACTTTCTTTCGAGATCTCAGAGACCTTTTCTGAGCTTTTGAGTTGCGTAGATGAATATTGTTAATTCGATAAGAATTTCTAGAATAGTAAATAGAAAGGCAGTAATAAAGAGACGAGACAATCAATTTTACCGTGGTTCAATCTCAACTCTGAGATCTACGTCCACCCTACCTTTTCTTTTTTTAATTGAATCACAAAATACCAAACTCTTGATACAACTTGATTCCCTCACTACTAACCCTAGTAGTGCCCCCCAACACTTGACTCTAAGTGTTGCTAATTGAATTAGATTTATACTCAAACCAACCCAACACTCTCTATAATAAGAAAATTACAGAAAGATTTTAGTCCTCTAAAATCATGCTTCTTGATAAGCTAATGAGGAAAGTTACGATCTAATCAAAATTGTTTCCAGCTATATAACAGGTCAGAGCCATGCTCAGTGCCGTGCTCAATGCCACTGAAGACAAATATCTCTTCCGAAAAATCCGGGCCAAAATCTTTGATCTTCTATCTTTTCCAAACTCGTCTTATATCTTTTCCAAAGCCGATCTCCATGTATCATTGGAGATTTTGCTAGAGAATAAAATCTTTTTAGAATAAATCATTTTATCTTTGACATAAAAAAAGATAATATTTTCCAAAACTAATCACATAATCAGTTTTAGAAAACTATCTTTATTTATATACAAAATCTTTATTTCAAGAAACAGATTTTTATGAAAAATAATATTAACATGATTACTTCATTTCTTAACTCTAAGAGAATAAGTAATTATGCTAAAATTATTTTCATACTTTGTTTAAATATCCAACTGTCAAAAACTCCAATGACTTTGTTGCTCGATCATAATTATTTCACTGACACAAACCCAAAACATGTTAATAACATACATGTGTTTGTCATCATCAAAATACACATGGACAAAGTGTCCCAACAAATTTCCCCTTTTTGATGATGACAAACACATAATAGTTCCCCCTCAACATAAGCAAATATTACATTGGCAAACATGATACGATTTCATGAGAATGAACATCTAGCATTAACATAATGCTATATACCATATCTTCCCCCTTTTGGCATTATCAAAAAGGAGGCATAAAAATCCATAGTATCATAGTTCGAAGTCAATTGTCCATGCAAAATAGTAGCTCAAGCAAAAATCAATCTAGTGATGATGGTGCTACGTCAAGATTCAATTCACAATCCAAAGTTTTGAAGCAAGAACTAATCCAACTCACAATCCGAAACTATGAAGCAAGAGTTAATCCAATTCACAATTCAAAGTTATGGACCATAAGGTAAAAGTGAAGAATTATGGTAGGATAAAGAAATAAGGTAAGCAAGCTTGAATTATTTGGAATGGGGATATGCTCAACAAGTGCTCAAACCTTATTCACCTTTTTGACATCATCACGCATAGATTTTGGAACTTTCTTCACTTCGGCACTGTATATGTTACTGTGCCACTGGACAATCTCTTTCCTTCAAAGATAGCTTTGCTTCGTACATTCAATAATCCAAAGACATGGTAATCACAACTCTTTTCATCATCTCATAATTAAACTCTAATATGAATTGTCTCATCTCATTTATTTATTTTTTGATGTCATGGAAGGATTTTTTTTTCTTCCTATTTTCCTTTTTTTTTTATAAGGAGATGTAGACTATATAGAAATCAGAGAGTCAATTAATGAGAACCAGCAACGAATATTAACTTGTAAAACTGATTTTATCTTCTTTCAAATTATGTCCATGGCACTGTGCCTTGTACTGTGCCCCACTGCTTTCTTTCTTTCACTTATAGAATTTCATTGCCGACCTCTTCAAGTTCCCCCTCAACTCATGACATCTTCTTTCACCATTTTTACAGAATATCTTTGCCCCGAACATAATCATGAATCAAGGTTAAAAGCACTTGTTGTTTGGAGCAATAGGGGATGAAAACGAGGATGTAATGGGGAAGTAAATGAAGAATAAGTAAAGAACAAATAATAAGGCCAAATGTCAAACTCAAAAGAAGCAAATCAAAATATCGGGCTAAAGATCAAGCTTGCCATAGAAAAGTGAATTAACATTTTATAGCTCAATAGTTCAGCAACGTAGGATCATTTAGCTTAATACTTTGGCAACTTAGAATCAAGACATCAGGACAGCATCATTAGACCTTGCGAGTCCTAATCACAATTAAAAGACTGTTTCACAAATTTTCACATGGATAAATATTATAGACTCCGATTCAACACATCTATGAGAGAAGATAAGGCATATAACACAAATCAATTGCTAGAAATATATCTCAAAGCCAATAAATTCACCCTTTTTTTGTTGCTAAATGTAACACACCCTCCATAGTAAGGCTACAAGTGAGAGGAATTGAATTTTCACTAATCATAGGTCTTAAGCAGCTAATGCGGAGGATAATAGGCTGCTTTCTCTCACTTTCACCTGCAAAAAGATCATTTGTTAGTTTTAGGAACCCAAACTTGTTTGGGTCCCTTCTTCTTTCGTTGAGCATCTAAGAGATCCTTTCTAACCCATATTTGATTTGCATACTTTGCATTCTTCTCAACATGTTTTTTCTTTGTATTACAGTCATTCATGAGATGTCCATTCTTTCCACAGAAGTAGCAAATCAAATATTCGGGAAGATCAACATATTTTCGCTTTCGAAAGTCTCTTTCATAATTTTTAGCTCTGACACCTGTACTGAGCTTCTGGTCAGTATATCCTAAACCATATCTGTTTCGATTATTTGTTTGAGAGATCATATGGTCTAGGATATTACTACCAGGTCTGGCAATTTTTGACTTCTGCAGTCAGAGGCGGAGGCACTGTGCACCACCGTCCGCCGGCCTTTAATTTTTTTTCCATGAAAGTATCTCTAGCAACAGCTTTTGTTATTAGTCTCTGTGCTATCTGTAAACTACAATGCTTTCTCTCCATCTGATGATGGATTTTGAAGCCACTACACGTCTGCAATGGATGAAGAGATGAGAGATAAAAGTAAAACCAAAACCAGAGGAGAGAGAGAGAGGGGGCCGAAAAGAATTGAGTAATATAGTTTTAGAGAGTTTGTATTTTGACTTTTTGAGGGTTTTGGCCTATGGTCTATGCGCCTAAGAAGAAATTTGAGTGTATCAGTATTTTATTTATTTTTATAGTTAGTGCATTACGTATATTAGGAAAATGAAAATTGATTGTATCACTTATTATCTCAAGTTCTTTTGGGTGTTTATACACCTGTCAAGTAGGTCGTGTCGTGCCGATATCGTTTTCGTGTTAAAAATAAATGTGTCGAAAACCCTTGATGCTAACCCGAACTTTTTAACTAATCATGTCAAAGACCCTTGACACTAACTGATTCCGTTTAAGCCATACGATTTAGAATATTATGATAAAATCATGTTTGACAAACCAAATCTTTTTCCATATTGAAACTTAGAACATGGAGTACAAAATTTCTATTTGTTACCTTTATATCATATTATAATTTTATAAAATTTTAAATTAAACGGATAAAACCGTGTTATTTTCGTGTTGAAAATCTCAACACTAACCCGGCCTATTTATTAAACGGTTAAAAGTTATGTCGACCCGTTTAATTAAACTTGTCAAGAAATGCTCAACACTAACCCACTTTTTATTTCATGTCCAGTTCATGTTGTGTCGTGTAAATTTTTGACAGCTTTAGGTGTATACATGAGTTGTTTGGAACAAGGTTTCATTTAGTGATGGGTAAATAAGTGGGCTGACTATAGCCCGTTAGCCCCTCATAAGATAAACTCGTTTGGGTTTTAGTTAGTATATTTTTACTAGATTTAAGTTTTTTTTGTGTTTTTTGTTGAATCTATTCCTCTCTAATTCTATTGTAAGTATTATGTTGAAATAGATAGTCATATTTTAGCTTTTATTTTTGAGATGAGTGTGCCGACAAACCAACTCCATTTAGGTACTCAATATATGTTGAATATTTAAATTTATGTTTACTCTCAGATTCTCGATGTTTTTAATTTGGAGTTCAGATTGTAGTTATGACCGTCTGTCGGCATTTTGATATGATTGCTTGATTTAGTTGAATTCTTATTTGATTTTCATATTTCACATGAATTATTATTTTCTTTTTTAATTTTGGAATTAAATTCATTTTGAGTATTTTTGATAAAAAAAATTGATTCTTATATGAGTGATCGGTAATTGATGGTGAGCCACCATATGAAAAATCCTAGATCCGCCTCTGTCTGCAGTTGCACCTTCAAAGACTTAATTGTTGCTTTCAAGTTTTCATTTTTGTCATTTAGGGTGTTTAAGTCATGTTTGGCTTTTTCAAAATCTACACAAAGTTTTGTACCTTGTCCTTCATTTATAGGGTCGACACTAGGGTTTCCCTTTTCATTTTTCAGTTGCAATAGTTGAAGGTTCAAAACGTTTATTTGTTTTTCAAAGTCAAGATTCTTTGCCTCAAGCTCAGTATAGGGCACAGTGTTGTTTACAATTTCTTTAGCAAGAGATTTTTCATATTTTAGCGCACTTATCTCAACGACTTGGTCATTTATCGTTTTGTCCATTTCTTTATTTCTTTTGACCAAGTCCTTGTTATCATCCAGCAATTCCTTATATTCCAATTCCAACCCAATTTTTTGCTTAGTGATGTTTTTCAAATCTTTTTTCATCTTTATAAATTCATCACGCATTTCTTGACAATCGTCAATTACATTACTAAGCAAAGCAATTAGTTTATTTTTGGATAATAGAGGTATCTTAGATTTCAAAGAAGTTAGATTTACCTCTGCATTGTCCTCCTCATCTTGGGAGGTGGGTGTTTTCGCCATAAGACATAGATGTGAGTCATCTAGGTACTGAGACCTTCTCTGAGATCCTTCAGTTGCATTTAGGCAAAGGTTTGCCTCTTGGCTCAGTGCCTCTGACTGTTCATCATCAGACTCGGATTCTCCCCATACGGCTGCTACCATGGCCTTCTTGAACTCCCTTTTTGATTGTTCTCTTTTATCTTTGGGTTTCTCATTTTCCCACAAGGGACATTCCTTGATCCTGTGGCTATATTCTCCACACTTAAAACATCCAGAGTTAGTAGCACTTTTCTTATAGTTAGATGTAGTACTCTTACCTTTGAAATTCGCATTCTTGCTAGGATTACTATTTTTGTTCTTTTTAAGAAATTTTTTGAATCTCCTAGTAAGAAAAGTAACATCTTCATCACTATCACTATCATCACTTTCTAATTCAGTTTTTTAATGCTAGACCTTTGCTCTTTGGTGTAGGATTTTTAGCATCTAGAACAAGTTCATGAGTCATTAAAGAACCAATTAATTGTTCTAGGGGAAGTTTCGACAAGTCCTTGGCTTCTTGTATAGCAGTAATTTTTGGTAGCCAACGACTTGTCAAACTTCTTAACACTTTCCTAACCAATTCTTCTGAAGAATAAATTTTTCCAAGAGAACGCAATTCATTTGTGATGATAGTAAAGCGAGTAAACATTTCATTTATTGATTCATCTTTATTCATGGTAAACAATTCATATTGTTGAACTAACAAATTAATGCGAGATTGTTTTACCTCATTCGTGCCTTCGTGGGCTAACTCGAGAGTATCCCATATTTCCTTTGCCTTTGAGCAAGCAGAGATCCTTGAGTATTCATCAGGTCCAATTCCATATTGGAGAATATTCATAGCTTTAAAGTTCTTCTCGGCCTTTGCATAGTCGGTTGAATCGTAGTCGTCTTCGTCTTTGTCAACCAACTTTCCCTCATTATTTTTGGCTTGGATGAGGATGGGTCCTTTTCTTATGATTTTTCAGCATTCATAATCCGACCCTTGGATGTAAATCCTCATCCTAGCCTTCCACCATCCATAATCTTCTCCATTGAAAACCGGGCACTTTGAGTGTCTTCTTTGAGAGTCATCTTGTGACTTCATGCTAGCTATTCTCTAGGGATTAACCTTACAAGAATATTAGGCTCTGATACCAATTGTTGGATCACAAGAAGACACTCAAGAAGGGGGGGTTGAATTGAGTGTGGTATTTTCTAAATTTTATCGAACTTTCTTTCGAGATCTCAGAGACCTTCTCTGAGCTTTGGAGTTGCCTATATGAATATTGTTAATTCGATAAGAATTTCTAGAATCGTAAATAGAAAGGCAGTAATAAAGAGACGAGACAAGCAATTTTACCGTGGTTCAATCTCACCTCTGAGATCTACGTCCACCCTACCTTTTCTTTTTTTAATTGAATCATAAAATACCAAACTTTTGATACAACTTGATTCCCTCACTACTAACCCTAGTAGTGCCCCTACACTTGACTCTAAGTGTTGATAATTGAATTAGATTTATACTCAAACCAACCCAACACTCTCTATAATAAGAAAATTACAGAAAGATTTTAGTCCTCTAAAATCGTGCTTCTTGATAAGCTAATGAGGAAAGTTACGATCTAATCAAAATTGTTTCCAGCTATATAACAGCTCAGAGCCATGCTCAGTGCCGTGCTCAGTGCCTTGCTCAGTGCCACTGAAGACAAATATCTCTTCCGAAAAATCCGGGCCAAAATCTCTGATCTTCTATCTTTTCCAAACTCGCCTTATATCTTTTCCAAAGCTGATCTTCATGCCAAAATCTTTTTAGAATAAATCATTTTATCTTTGACATAAAAAAAAGATAATATTTTCCAAAACTAATCACATAATCAGTTTTAGAAAACTATATTTATTTATATACAAAATCTTTATTTCAAGAAACAGATTTTTATGAAAAATAATATTAACATGATTACTTCATTTCTTAACTCTAAGAGAATAAGTAATTATGCTAAAATTATTTTCATACTTTGTTTAAATATCCAACTGTCAAAAACTCCAATGACTTTGTTGCTCGATCATAATTATTTCACTGACACAAACCCAAAACATGTTAATAACATACATGTGTTTGTCATCATCAAAATACACATGGACAAAGTGTCCCAACAACGACAACCTATGTTGCACGAAAACAAAACGATTAACAATACAAAGGACACGTGATTTTCACTGAAGTGTTTGTGCGACAGAGATCGTAACTAGTGATTCTCGTGTAGAGGTGAGTTGCCCATATTTCTGACCATGACTTTAAGACCTTAATCTGGGCTCTAATACTATGCCAAATTACGTTTAGACTGGGACTTGAGTTGTGCCTATTAATAAAGGAGAAGTTGAATTACTTATAAACTTAATTTGGAATAACAATAACTCACGTGAATCTTTCAGATCTCAAGTCTCAACAACTCCATTATCTTTCAATAAAATTCAGTGATCTTCTTACATCACAATTATACCCACTCCAATAAATAATTCTAATTATCACTGGCAAAAACTCCTAAAAGAATCATCATGGAATGAGAAACTTGTTTGTACTCGTTACAAAGTTTGGGTTAGTGTATCTGTGTATCACAGTATCTGTATATGCATGTAAATTTAGTAAGGGACACTGGGGTACACGTACTGACAACTGTACAAGAGATAGGGTACCTTTCTATTTTTTTTATAAAAAAAAAGAAAGTAACATATGAAGGTGTACCTGGCAAACCTGTCATTCGGATTTGGTCATTTTCGGGTTTATGCTGCGGCTGAGTGGAGACGATTTAGGTCCGGCAATTCGGTTTGAAATGGTTTCGCTAACGGGTTATCTACATGTTGGTCCATTTTAGATCAAGTTGCTATCAGGTCGATCCACATTTGTAATTTTTGTTCAATAAGTTCGAGTTTAAATCAAATCAAATTCTCTTATCTTTGGTGTCTCCCAGTTTCTTTCACATCTGGTCACTTCGATTTAGAACATAATAATCTCGACAATTTATTAAGTTCTCTTGAATTCGATGCAGTCATTCTTTATAAGTGTAATATTTATTTAATATAATTATAATACTAAGCAATTATTATTATTATCTTTGGTATTGTAATAATAACGTAAGTTAAAAAAATAGAATAAAATGACAGAAATTCGGGTCAAATTCAGTATGGGTTTACTTTTCATTTCGGGTGAGAATCGGTTCAGGTTAATTCGAGCATCGGGTCAACATCGAGTCTAACTAATTTCGGATCGAGTTCGCATCAGTTCGGGTTTTAGGTCATTATTAGAGCAGCAATTTCGAATCCATTTTCGATTCTTAGATCGAATCATTCATTTGGGATCAGTTTTGCCAGATGTATAAACATATAATAAAAGTTATACTTGCACTTATCGAGTTGGACATTGTTGAACGGCTCGAGGATCAGCTTGGGCCGCTTGGCCGACCTAAGTTAACACAAGCTCGGAGCTTGTTAGTAGATTTGCCCTATACAAGAGGCCTCATGGGTAGTTTACTAACACAGTTTTAAAAATTTTGGCCCGAGTTTTGCACGAGCACGACATGTTGACCCTTCTCCCAACAATCAATTTAGTGTAAAACTCTACAAAAGGGTCTACATGCACCAGCACAATATCTGGAGCGGGTTGATCTTAGGCCCCTTAGAAATTTTTCTAAGTAAATGTGAATGTATAAATGTACTTAGCGAGTGTTTTTCAGCCAAATCTCAGGCTTTCCTTGATCTTGCATATTCTTTTCTGGTGATTCTAATTTTTTTTTCTACCCCTTACTTTCCGCATATGAATTGCACAATTTATAAGAGTGAGTGAGTATAAAATCCTTTCAAGGAGGATGAAAAAGCCAGGTTTCATTGAGCCCAAGCATATTTTAATTCGAGAATGGCACTAGCAAATTTCTTTGTCATTGACAACATAGTACAGTTGATACCAAGCCAGCAACTACCCAAATATGAAACAAAATTGAACAAGGAACAACCAATAAAGAGTTAGAGGCTCATCAAAGTTGACACTAACCATGATTTTAAAGGTTGAAGGTGATTTAACAAAGTTGTAGCACCAACAAAAAATCAAAAATTTACTAAATACTACATCCATTGCTTGAGCTTGGGCACCTCCCAAAACAATTCATCTTTGTAGAGAAAAAATGTTAGTAAAGCTAAGGAAATGACGTTGATTTGGATATTGGCATGTTTAGTTCTGTGTTGGTTATGGAAAAATTTTGTGTCTTAGTGAGAGGTGCACGTTGATGTCTAATTTCAGGCTGAGGCTGGAGGTCCTGGAACTGTTTCAGGGAGGATGCCAGGTACCTCAGGGGAACCATATGTTTTGACGGTTCCAAACAAGGTAACAACAATGTGCTTGTGAAAAAGTTACAGGACTTAATTTAGTTTATATTTGTTCTAAGCTTTACAATATGTCAGGTTGGGTTGGTGATTGGGAAAAGAGGCGAGACTATAAAGAACATTAAGTTCAGGTCGGGAGCAAGGTGCAGGTTAGTTGCGTGAGTTATTATGTTATTCATCTATTATGTTTTGATTTTGCTCTTTCTTTGATTAGTTATCTATCTCATTTCATTTGACGCTTGCAATGTACTTTTGTCAATTAGAGTAGGTTTGTTTCTTGTTTTCTACTATGTATATAATTTGCTACATTTTGGTCAAACCAATTGGATTTCAATGAAATGGTGCGAGAGATTACAGTGTGTCTTTTTTTTTTGGGACGTGATACAGTGTGTCAATTGTACATTTGGACTTGTTCTTAGAAATTCAAGGTTGGGAGCAGGCTACTATTCTATTTTCTAGCCTATCTTAATTGTTAGTTTGCTATGTGCATGGTGAATTAGTTAAAATGCTCTTCAATAATGGAAGACTCCTGGATCTGGAAGGTGAGTTCGAAGTCTAATTTCTTTTCCAAGTTACTTTTGAAGAGCATTGTATTTGTCTAAAGAGGGCATATTTCGTGTAAGATGGTTGATTGATCCATGTAAAAATTGTAAGTATGAAGAGCATATCTTTTATTAACACGATGGCAATTCATATATCAATGGAATCATTGATTTAAGAAGGATGGAATTATATCCTTACATGCCTCTGTGTATGTAAGAGGAAAGGAAACTAATTTGCATGTAGCTTCCCTACTACTGAACTAGGATCATGTATCCGATTGGTCTGTAGTACTCTAATAATTGTATATACTGTGGAAGTTAAAACTTACAGCAAAGAGTTTAAGGTTGCTTTAGTGGCTTGTGTCTTCTCTCTTGTTTCCTGTTAATGAACCAACTTTTGGCTACAACATGAGTCTATAGGACTATAAGTCATAGAATAATATTTTATCATTTTGAAAAAACTTGCTTTTGATCTAGAAAACTCTTATTCGTTTTGAGTTGCTCTGTATATCATAGCATATTGATTCTACATTATTAGCATTTGGTCTTTTTGTGCCATTGTCTTTCATATCATTTTTATTTTGTAACTGCTTTTATCTATGGATTTAAGAGTTTTAATTAAAAAAAAAAGGTGTGCTTAACTTGTGTGCTTTTACTCTCATGGTGGACAATTAAGATTTCCAACTCTAAGAAGTAAAAGTTAAAAGGAAAAGAAATGTTTATTTGCATGACTTAATCAACACAAATTTGCCTTACACTTTCACATATAAGAAATTTATACAAAATATTTTGGGAACTAACCTATGTTGGCTAAAGACAGAATTAGGTATTTTTGCTATGAACTTAAATATGCAACATCTGCAAGCTTCAAATAAGAGCTAATATATATAAGAGTCACTAAAGCTACATTGGAATGTGTATTAAGTTATTTATTAGTAGTAATTAAAATTATATGATTTGATTTATAAGTCATAATTTTCTCACATATTCACATTCACGACATCGACCACGATTGATGTAACCACAATAGGGGATTGTAATGTATATTTTGCCATTTATGATGTTAGCTTTAATTTTGTCAATGCAAGTTTCTCTATTACCATGTAAACTTTATTATTGCTTGTTATTTTTTTTTACTAAACTTCTCTAATAATTTTACTATATATTACATCATCTCTAAATTGTACTTTTGCTTTTGATCATTCATGGACAAGTAACACGTCGGGAGCCAAGAAAATTTAACAGAAGCCAAGGTAACAAGGGAAGCACCGACATCGGGATGTTAGTCTAGAATGTTTTTACGATGGACAAACGGAAGCATTTATAGTGAAACACACATGAGAACTAGGCTATAGATAGTTAACTCTAAAAGCCCAAGATTTACTATAGGCTCGCATTGTTTCAAGTATTTGTCTTCGAAAGCTTATAAGTTTTTGTTTAACTACTGTGGTTATGTGCCTTTTTGTATTTCTTTCCTCTGTCTATGGTTTTTCACATTATTGTATTATCTAATTTCAACAAAATAATTACACAAACTATATATGACAAATTGGACGACAAACTATGTTTCCCTAATATTTACATACATATATTGGGGGACCGTTTTGTTTAATTTAAAGTTTTAATGATTGATTGATAATGGATTCATATGAAAAATTGAGGTTTTTGTTTGGTTTTTTTATTGTGGGCATGTGCAATTTGACTGAGCTTTATTTGGTTTTTTGTTTTGTGTTATTTGGAGTTTGAGTGATCAAATTGATGATGGGTTAATTTTAGAAATTGAGGGTAACATTTGATTGTTTGTTTGTTTTGGGTTCATGCAATTCGGCAAAGTCCTAGCTCTGGATTCATTGTGTCTTCTTTACTAATTATTGTTAGAATTTTACGGCTTGCCAATGTCAAATAAATATGCAGTAAGCAAACCATGCAACCACAATTTTATGGATCCATGGAGTTTACTTCTCGAACAAAACTCGTAAAGAGGGAATGTACTAGCGTGAGAAGACAAGATGAGAGAATGGGCAAAACGGGATTTCAGCTAGCAATAATAAGCACTCCAGTTCAGATTTGGTTGCCAAAACGCCAGAACCCCCAATACTTCTGGCGATTGCAGAACAGTCGGTCATTGCAGAACAGTCGGTCACAAGATCGAGGCATGGACAGAATACTGAGCATTTAAGGACAAGCTTAGACATGGAGAGATCCAGGAAGCTCTAGCAGAAACCAATTGCTAGGCAGAGCACAAGGAGGAACACCAAGAGCCTAATGTAAGTTCAGACTCTCTTCAGAATGGACAATTGCCATCTTCCATCATACAAAACATGAAGACAAGGAAATAAGATACAAGAATACGAGCTACTCTAAGCTCTTGTGTTTGAATACTTCAAAGTTTTTGTATAAACCTAACTACTGCTATTTTTTTCATGGCTAACATATATTTCAGTTAACATTGTATTGCTTATTTAGCAAAGTCTGTTGCACAAGCTATACATTACTCGTTGAGCGACAAATGCTACAATGCTATCATTTACATACACATATTGGGAGACCGTGCGCGTTAGCGCGCGGTCCAACAACTAGTATTTATAAAAATTGCCTACTCATGATTTTCCTAGTCATAGATGATTGAAAATCTTAATGTTAAAGTTTATGCGTTTGAAAACATAAAAAGTCAAAATGAAAAAAATATAATTAAAGTTTTATGCCTCTTTACTTCTATTTTTTAGTGGTTACACTTTCACTTTTACATTATTAACAAACCAATTTAATTTCATTACTTTCACTACTAATATATGAAAAATAAATGTTCTTTAGTTTTAAAAATAGGAATATATGCATATATATTTTTCAAAACATAAGTTTAAACCAAAACATCTTAATCCTTGTTGTGATACCCAATTATAGGAAAAAATTAATTCTTAAGATTTTGGGTTAGCAAACATAAAATGAAAGTGAAACAACTCTCTAAACCCATGTCTCACACCTTCTATCGAAAGATATACGCTTGAGAGAATTAAACGATCTCGTATATTTTAAACCAAAACATCTTAATCCTTGTTGTGATATCCAATTAAACAGCTCGAGCTAAAAAATTAGGCCTTGTTTCACGCTTAACGAGTAGCGTATAGCGATAGTTGATTTCATATAGTAATTTGACTAGCTGATTATATTAGTAGGATTGACCATTAATTGATTGTATTAAAGTGTTTGGTAAATTAATTGATCGATTGATAATTATTTATTTTTTTAACTAAAAAATAACATCATAAGGTTAAATTCCAATCCTTTTTTTTCCTCCTCCTATTAGGTTAAAAAAAACTTATCAAAACACTTTCAATTGAAAAGGCAAGTTCAATAACCAAGACCAGTTTTGGACTTTTGGGTTCACTCTAGTAGTTTTACCTTTAACAGATCACTGATCACCTGAGATGAGAATTATAAACATATTTCCCGGTATTACTTTATACAGAATACTGACCAACAATCAACATCATTCTGTTTGTTACATAATGATGCACATAAAAACCTCGTACAGACATTTCTTCCAAGAAGGCATAAAGCAAATTAAACAGGTAGCTAGGGAGGAATGATATGGGTAGGTAGATGATCAACGAGGTGGCTACGACGTTCCAAATGTAAGCCTGTAACGTTCTTGAAGGTGGTCGATATAACGAATCGGGGGATATCTGCCATCAGAGAAAATAAGGTCAAACAATTAGCTTGTTGTAAGATCACAGGCCATAGACATCTAAATGTAAGGAAAGACTGCATCTAATTTATCAGCACGTCCCTATTACATTGCACTAGTGAGCAAGCACAACAAGTGTTCCATATGTTAAAGCCAACTCTTCTAATACCAAAATTTTATCAAAACTAACTAATTACAGAATCTTTCAAGTTCCAACCAATCTTAACGTAGATTTTTACACTAAACTTATCGTGCCCCCATGCACAAGCTACCTCTTATACTTTGAAGTAATTGCTCTTGCATGACAAATTAGCATTAATCTTTGAACAGCGGAAGTAACCTTTTATTATAAAAGTGTAACTAATCTAGAGTGGTCGAGTGAGTCGGTTTGCAGCTTAGGTGGTTGGAGCTACTCCCCTAGGAACCATGAGGTCGGGGGTCTTGTCCTGTACCTATCAAGTGAGATAGCCTGATTTATGATTCACACCAATATCAGACTAAGAATGAAAGCCAGAACTATATATTTGAGAAGTCAGATAGTGTACTTTTGTGGTCTATGAAGGCAAAAGTTATGTTTACCTGGGAGGATTGGACTCGCTGCAGCAAGTCTCTAAGCAGTCCACCAGAAAATCGTGTGAAGGATCCAGAAAGAAAGCTGCCTGCAAAATATCATCATAATGTTCTGTTACTTCAGGTTGTGCTAGTACTATATTAACGAAAACAGCATATCTGTTAAATAAGTTTTTTTTAAAGAAATAGAGGAAGCAAGAGGGAGAGCAGAAGAAGAGGATAGATAGCATAAATTACAGAATATCGTTCTTGTCCCTTTGGCACCACCCTGTGCAATGTTGACCTGCCAGCACATAGCACAGAAGAACTTGGTAAGGGGAAAAACAAAAGGCAATGAAGACATTGTGCAGGGAAGGGTGTGTGTGGCGGTGTGCGCGTGTTTGTGCGTGTGGTGTGGAGCAACGTCCTCCAAGTTTTTTGGTGAACACCATTAATATTTACCTAAATAAACAATTGGTCCACCTCTCTGTCATATCCCCAATGTTGACAATTATCGCCCTGCAGATACATTATACACATTATTCAAAAGTTTTTAAACCATATACTATGATGAGCACACACCTAGGATTGACAGGGATGGGGTTCTGGGTAGCCTTGAAAAGAACATAAGGTCTTGACACAAGGGTTTGCTAGTTGAAAACTTCACATTTCTCATTATAATTTTATCTATAGATAAAGTACCATACCCACCATCTACAACCGCCTAGCAAACGGGCTGTAAATGCCTACTGTATAGAGTAACATTATCCGGGCCACATCATTCTTGATCTCCAGAGCTCAAGCATAGCTAATGAAACAAATAAGTCAATAACCCATCCAAGAGCTACAACTATGTAATTTTGCTATAAATCTGGACTAGTGCATTTGGACATCACCAATAACAAAGAATAGTCTCTATGAGCAACATAAATCTCACTACGGATCTACAACAATATTCTCCGTCTTAGTCAAACTTCATAAAACTAAAAAATTCATCACTTAAGCGACGGTAATGTTTTCTTCACACCTAGGACTCACCCCTCAATATGAATAACATCCTCCCAAATACGCGGCTGATGATCTTTTTCCCGACAGACCTGAGAAAACAAGGTAGAACATGATTTATCATTAAATTGAACAATTTCCAAATGAAAATATTGTGTCTAGTCAGATGCACCTGTAACCCAGGAACACCATCAGTTGCCAACAGAGTGATCATTCCATAATCAGAGTGAGCAGAAGCGCCTTCAACTTCACCATTGTGGCAATTGAGGTCGCCTGTAAATAATACTAAGTAATTACTTGAAGATGGATCAACTGGAAATTAGTGCCATTTCACGAGTTCAGAAATTAAGTTCAGTAATTCACAAATATATACAACTCAAGAAGGAGAAAATATACTCCTCCTAGGGACATGGCGGATAGTATTGAAACCAGAATACAATATATCATTGATACAGTAGCCATACAAATTTTACTTGACCTGGGTAATGTATAAGGCGAAGAAAAGGCATGGGTGGATCTAGAGCTCCTACGTTTTCAAAGAACTTCTCATCCAGGTTCAAGGCCAGCGCAAGAAGTTCTAGTAAACTTTTCCCAGTGTTCCTGAGGCACCACATTTAAGCATTAGTCACAAGCCATAAACAGAAAAACACTCAAAACCCAGATCCATACAATACATCAACAAATAATCCCACCAATCTTACGGTCATCAGCCCGTCAATATAAGATCAACTTGGTTTCGTTCTGTCAGGGAATCTCAACAAGGGGGTGCTTGGTTGAGGAATGCAATGGGTGGAACCTTATGCCCACAAGATTCATCCCCCCCCCCCCCCACTTGAAAACCCTGATCTCATGTACTCACCACCCCTCATGGATTGAGATCCCATTTGTTAGAGAGAACCAAACATCTGGAAAAAAAAGAAATGGGTTCCAGTGTCATACCTATGAAATTCTTATATACCATTTTATTCCAAATTTTGAACCAAATGCTGGGATCCTTAGGGCAGGATACAGCAACAAAGTGCAATGCAAGGAATAGTTGATGCAAGCAAAAGCAAACAACGAGAGTGAACGCGATAGCATAGTGCCAGACCACCCTCCAGATATGAAATGAAAATGAATTATACATGATTGACCACATAGAATTACATGATCTGCAAAGTCTAGACCTGACAGTAGAGTGTGCCCCTTGACAAACGCAACATGGTAGATGAATACATATGATATAATGAGATGCCGAACTTACAGAATCTGTCTCTGGTATGCTTCCATAATCGATCGCCAACCCGGAAGAAGCTCTGGTATGCCATAATTAGCACAAGTTCAAATAAGTCTCTGAATTCTGACGAGGTCCATTGAACTCAGAGGAAAAGGATGTGTACTTTAACAAGTCCAATAAGTCATGCATAATATATAAAGTGCAAGATCAACATGCCAACTGGACATACAAGCTTACCTTCAGAAGGCCACTGGTTCAAATTGCACACCTCGCCATGAAGTGGGCCAATATAGAAAGACTCCTTCGGGTCTCCTGCAATCCGAAAAGGTCATTAAGTCTCCAGAATCCATTGCGTTCTGGATCATTCTGGAAATACTGTACATAAAATAAGGTAATTCTGTAGCATATTCTTTGTTCTCTTGTATCTGCGCTTACTACAGTCCTGATACAAAGGTAAAAATGTCACAAATAACCATCTTTTACAGGAACAAGAAGGCAGGTATATTTTCATTTCCCTTCATCTTGGGAATGAGAGAAGAGAGGAGATTTGGACACATGAACCTTCATGTTCATGGAGTAAAAAGGAAGTCACGTAGGATGACAAAGCCATGTCCTTTGGTTTGGAAAAAGATATCCATCTAAAAGGATGTGGATATTTTGGACACATGAACCTTCATATTCAAATGAATATACAAGCACAGGTACACACATCTCAATTAGGAGAATATCTAGCAAAATGTTCTTGCAAAATGGCTGATTCAGATCATTAGACACATCATGATGTCCGATACTCACATTCTCGTACTCTTGTAGTGAAGGCAATGGCAAGTAGATAGAAACTACTGCTTCCATCTCAATTCATTTGCCACAAGAACTTCTTGCACTAGGGAAGTGAAAAATATAGAGAAAAAGATTACTAAAAAGGGCATGCTGCGAAGTAATTGGGACACAAGGAAATACAAGAGCAACCAACCATGAGAAAGTTGCAGCCTGAAGTACTAAGGTAAAATTTTGACAATTAAAAGAGCAAATATCTAGAATGGACCATGGATCGGGAAGACCTTTAGTGCTCAAAGAAGGATCCAACTTCTCTGAATATAATGCCGTATATCCCCTATATTCCTTTCTGTTAAGTCTCATTTTTTCTTCCAGGGGAAGCGAAAAGAACTTATTACTCGCTTCAAACAATCTCTTGAACAGATGTTTGTCCACACCATGATTCACAATGTAGAAGAAACCGACTTCGGAACATGCCTAAACCACCAAAGCAAGTTAGAAAAACATCAAAGAGCAGCCCTCAACCACAATTCCACAAATTTACCTAATGCATTGAGTTCATCCATATGAGAAAACATCGATAGTTACCAATTTTATTGAATCAAAGAATAATTGCATGTCAGTATTGCTGAAAGCCTGAAAGTTAACAGCATGGCCATATTCCTATAATGCTAATAACCTATGTTACTCCGACACCTTCATTTACCTCAAAAATCGGGTGCCGTATCGTTTCGTGTCCGACACGACACTTCACCCGGATACTTCATTTTAAACTAAGACTTTTTTCTACAAAATAGACAAGTTGGACACTTGGACACCCGTATCCGAGTAGACACTCAATCCGTGTCCTGAGTAACATAGCTAATAACAATAGTTATGCAGCAGAACAAGTTACGGGTAAGATTTACTATATGCTTAGGGTGGAGTGTGGACATGTTCTACAAAGAAGTACAAAATTCAAATTATCGTCTACAACAAGATTCTTTTTTACAAAAACAATGATAACTGTCCTCAAAATATAGTCATCCTAAATGCGTTAATTGGGGGCTTATTTGAAGGGATAAGGGGTGGAATAAGAATAGAAAATCCCACATTTTTGTTTATAACCCTATGCTTTGTTTTTCACCCTTTTTTCAATAGTTTCACATGATGATTCATGCTTACCAACCCCAAATCGTTTTGGAAATAAGGCTTTGTTATTGTTGTTTTGTATTAGAAATATCATGTCAGTATCCACGGTAATGCTTGTGCATCACGAAACTTGTGATTTCTTTCATAAAACTTCATTTACCATATTACTAACCAAGC
Organism: Patellifolia procumbens; assembly: GCA_947645195.1. NCBI lineage: Eukaryota > Viridiplantae > Streptophyta > Magnoliopsida > Caryophyllales > Amaranthaceae > Patellifolia > Patellifolia procumbens. Next base: position 7,026,934 of record CANSGD010000972.1, read on the forward strand.
AAGCCGTAAGTACTTGTTATATTCTTACCCCGTCACCATCTTCGTGTCCTCATCCAATCTCTTATCCCTATAATCCTCATCCCCGTAAAAGTGACCCTTATATTGTACTCGCTCGTCCTAGAAAAAATCACAAATGTATCTAGTATAAATCCCACAAAGAGCTACTATTAATCTAATATACATTCTCGTACCTTTTTTCAGTCCAGGATTATGAAATTAAGCTACTTTATGGAGCCATTAGCTAACCAAATTGTATGAGTTCAGAAACGAGCCATTATCACGTGTTTGGTTCCAATATTGTTCACCCTTTCTACAAAAATACTCGATTGGATAATGTCATCAATGACGCTTTGGGTATCTACCATATGTGGCAATGACTATTCCCTTCGTCCAGGACGCCCTACAACATAGTAGAACGGCTTTGCGCAAGATCACACTCGTGAAAATGCAAGATACCACTCCGGTAGATTCGACCGTGGAAGTCGGATATGCCGGTAGAAAAAATGATGGCCAAGAATCTCTTTTCTCTTGCATATGTCGGGATGCGAACCCCCAGCCAATTGGTTAGGACCCGTTCGTTATCATTTTTTGTTTTCAGTTTTTTTGAAAACTAAAAACAAAAAAATAGGAAACCACACTTTTTAGTTGTCGGTTTCCAAAATCACCATGTTTTCAATAAATTTGACTAATTTTTGATTTATTATTGAACATATATCATATGACTTTAAAATATAAAAAACCAAAAAACTGAAAACCACTGATACCAAACAAGCCCTTAATATTAAGATTATTTAGTAAATGTTTAGTTTTGTATAGTTTATTATTTAACGGGCTTCTTAATTAGCCCACTAATCTCTCTTGTATATTAACTTCACACAGATGAAAGAGAAAGGCAACCAAACACATTCACTGTCACCTATTTATAATCGGTTAAGCAACAAAGTGAGCGACCACTATACTAAGACCAACTTGATTGTCTTAACATAGAGAATTGTCTCGTAGCCGAACTTGTGCTAACAACATACTACTCTATCCTGATCAAATTTAAGATGGTCAGTGGGAATTTCAACCACAATTAACATAAAATGCAATTGAGTTCAAAGAGAAGTAGGAATGTAGGATAAGGAAGAAGCAACAGACCTGACGAAGGGTAGAAGCGGTAGAGAGTCGATCAGACGCTGATAAATCGATTATAGGAAGCTTTAGAATTTCGGTCTCCTCTCCCATTCTCTGCTCTCTGGCTGAGAAACTCTGTTCGAATTCTATCATGTACAATTAAAACCAAAAAAGTTTGCGAGTTACAAAGTTCACATCGGGCCGACTTAGCCCGGTGGCTCTCCAGCCCGAAATAGCTTGTTACAATTTACAAACCTACGATTTTACAAAGTGGGTCTGTTCAGCTGAAATAGTTGTACGGGTAGCTGTCAGTTGTAGGGGTAGCTGTCAGTCATAGGAGTAGTTGTTTAGTATCAGTTGTCTATTAGTAGCTATCAGCTGTCAGTTGTCAGTTGTCAGTTGTCAGTTGTAAAGGTATTAGTCTTTTTTATACGCGGTATGTGCTTGACATTTATGATGTATTTTTATGTATTGATTTGAATATATATATTTCCTCCCTCCTAATTTATTTGTTGCATTCACTTTTTCACAGTTTCTAAAATACGATTTCAAAAGCTAATATCTCAAATTTGTTATAAAAAAATTTACAAAAATTATATATTTGGAAATCACACATTAAGACGAATCAAACAAAATCCCACATGAGTATGTTTTCCGTTAAGTATATAAACTCAAAGACAGTCTAAGTGACAAAGTGAATAGTGCTCAAAGTCATTATATATCAAACAAGATCCCATGAGTATGTTTTCCATTACGTATATAAACTCAAAGACAGTCAAAGTGATAAAGTGAATAGTGCTCAAAGTCATTATATAGCAAATAATTTGGGATGGAAGTAGTCTTTATTATAGATTTTAGCGAAGTAGTTTTTTTTAAGAGGTATTCGCACCACGAGATAAATTAGTATTTGATCACTAGGTTAAATGGGCAAATTAAAAAATTAGATATTTTTGGATAATCAATAGTACTTAATGACTTGAATACCCTCAGTCATTAAAGAGAGAAGAAAATTAAGTAAGGGTGTTAAGGTAATTTCATGTGGACATCAAGTCCTCCCCTCTTCTCTTATACTCCTACTAGCATTATGTGCACGCGATGCGTTCAAAACAATTAAAATTTAATTTTTTGAGTGGAAAAACTTAATTAATTAAGTGATTAATTATCTATCATTAGTGTGGTGGTTAAGATTTTTTATTTTACTTTTTTTTTTCTTTTTTTTTTCCTTTTTTATAATAACGATGTATGCCTCGTGCGAAAGATTAATATGTATGGATTTGAGATAAACTAAATTGTAATTTGTCCAATGACATGTATATATATTTTTCATGCTTTTAAAAATAATCGTTAAGTTTTAGTTATTTTATTTTTTTAAAGGGTGTAATTGTATCTCAAAAGAGTTCAAGTAGTAAAACAATTTAAATACATAAAAAGAGTAATTAATATTATAGAGTAGATTAGCAATAGTGATTTAAAAACAAAACGCCAAAAAAGACAAAATATCCTACAAAAGATTAATGAAAGATGTCATTAGCATCATCACTCATGAGTAACATCCGCCCCCTCTACTACTTTTTCACTCATCCTAAAATATTTTATCATATTTCATGATCAATTTGATCAAATGCACCTTTACTAATGAACAATCAAGACTCATGTATTTGAAATTCAAAAAAAAAATAAAAATACATAAAAATATAGCAAAGTGGGTGTTTATTTATAGATTTCAAAAATTTATAACCATTGAAATTTTTAAAAAAAAAATTACTCTGTGGATTTTTAGATATTTTAGTTTTAAGTTTTAAACATTTTTTGCTAAAAATCTGATGGCTAAGTTAGGAAATAAAACTTAATGAGTTAATGACTTCCTTGAGTTATTTTATTTATTTATTTATTTTCTTAATTTTGGTGTCCACCCCCCCTTCCCTTATAGTATAGAGATAATAGAGATTATTTGGTACTTCTTCAAACTTTCTGAAATTCGAGATATATATAATTCTTCCTCGAAAAATAAACAAAGTAGCACATGTTAGCTTGTGCTTACTCGTAGACTTACGGCATGTTCTATCCAACTTTTCAGTTTAGTTCAGTTCATTCATATATTTTCTGTTCAGTTAAATCCAATTCATCTTTGCATAATACATACTCCTACTTTTTATTATTTTTTTTAATCCAGTTCAATTCAGTTATTTTCAGCTAAAAAAAACTAACCATCATACATGACACCTGGTGATGATTTTAACTATGTTTGGCGAAGCAGGAACACAGAAAATTATGGGCAAGCCCAACCAAGACAAAGCCCGGGCACACAATAAAGCAAAATAATTGAAGTGTATGTATGGACGTATGGTAACTTAGGTGAGCTTGGGAGAATCTTAAAAGTATGCAACTACATTTTTTCTTCTTTAAGAAAATAACATAAGTTATACACGTTACACATATCACATACGGTATACCAAGGATTCTTGAGTCCAATGGTATAGCTTCCTTTCTCTCACATGGGAGACCAAGGTTTAAATCTTGGTGGAAGCAAATTTATGGCTTTTAATAGGCCTCTGGGTGGGGTCCTGTGCGAGGGCAGCCCAGAGGATTATTCTTCTTACCATAATATAATCTCATACTTATAAATGAGATTATATTTACAAAAAAAAACAAGTAGTATTTGGTCTAGTGGAAAGGATTGTACCTTTCCAACCTCAAGGTTGGGGGTTCAATCCCCACTAGGGGCACTTTGACGGTAGGGATTTCCCTTATCCTTCCCCCTACTCTCAAGTGTCTGGCCCAATAAGATCCGAGCATGGTCCGGACCACTTCTCCTTACCAAAAAAATAAAAAAAATATCACATACTGTATAAAGCAACTATATAAGCTATACTTGTTAATCGATTAGATGATTTTGAATTAGCTCTTGGATTTTTTAATGCAATATAAGAATAAGAGAGAGCACATGGGTGGGATAACACGGGTCTCATGACTTCATCTCTATCTCAAGAGAATTTATCATGTTTCTTTATGTCCTAGCTTCCTAGGCAATCAAAATTGTTGTTTGGTTGATAATGAGTAATAGAAAAAACTTCTATAAAGAGTTCTACACTATCCCTTTCTTTTTCTTTTTTCTCTATTATTTTTAAAGATGAGTAAGTCCCACAAGAGCTTACCCAAGGGAATAAATATCTAATAAGCATGGAAATATATTTTCTTAGGATTATATCAACTGAACAATTTCATTATACCAGTGCCTAAGAACACTTTAGGTGCCACCAAATAAGCGTGGAAAGAAATTACATAAATTTCTTGGTATTATTCACTCTATAATACATACCATATTCTTTTATTACATACACCAATTCTGCTAGGAAGAACCTTTGCTTTCACAAACAAATGTGGCCATCAGAGAGCAAACTTGGCTATGTTTAATTAATTTGTATGAACACTTCGTCTACGTAAAGCAAATTGTCCCAACACCCAGCAGTTGAGCTCTCCTTAATGTACGCATCGACGAGGAGGCTACTAAGTTTCAAATAAAGACTTGTAACGTTCTTGGATGTAGTCGATGTAGCGAATCGGGGGAAATCTGCCATTGAAGAAAGAATAGGGTTAAACATTAAGTTTTTGTTTTAAGAGAATCACAGACCAAAGACATCTAATAAATTGAAGGGGAAAATGCGTCTAATTTCGTATCACACGTCAACTATTACACTGCAATAAGTGAGCAAGCACAATGGTTGATCAAAATGTTACGCCAATCTGATCTATGTGACTCAATAATCTTCAAGTGCACTGTGCTAATATTAACTAGAATGGTGCAGTGAGCGTGACAAAATAGGTAAATAGAGAACTCGTTATGTTCAGCTGAATTAGACTTACTTCAGAAAATAAGTCAAGATAGGTCTCGACAAGTTACTTCTATAAATCAATTGAATAGAACACACCTTAAGAACAAAAGTCAAGTTAATATTAGAAAGCTCTATTGTATACTTTTGCGGGTCTATAAGTTAAGAAAATTGTGTTTACCTGGGAGGATTTGACTCGTCGCGGCAAGTTTCTAAGCATTCGACCAAAAAGTTGTGTGGAGGATCAAGAAAACAAGCTACCTGCCAAACATTTCAATAGTTACTATTACTTCAAGGTCTTGCTGATACTATGATTCACCACAAAAATAAGAGCTGCAAATTAAAATTACATCATAAAAGCAAGTATTATTAGCCCTCTCTGTAAAAGAAGACACAACTATACAAGGAAAGTAATAGGAAAGGGATACAGGGAGAGAAGAGAATAAACAGTATATATTACAGAGAATCGTTCTTGCCCTGTTGGCACCACTCTGTGTAATGTTGACCTGTCAGTACATAGCACAGAAGAACTAGTAAGGGGAAAAAATATAAGCACGATGAAGAAAGGCATTGTCCATGTATCGGTGTATGTTCGTGTTCGTGTCCGGGTTCTTTGGCTAGAACCTTCATGTTTACCTGAATAAAAAGTTTGTCAACCTCTCTGTCATGTCCCCTATGTTGACAATTATCGCCCTGCAAACACATTATAAACATTACTCAAAATTTATTAAGTAGTCATCTTTGAAAATACAAATACTTGAGCAATTCAGAATGAAGTGTGTTCTGGCTAGCTTGAAAAGTACACTATTGGTCGAAAACTTCACATCTGCTATTCAACATTCCACATGATTTTTTACTACCTTACATCTAGTACCGCCTACCAAATGGACTATAGATTGAAGCCAAAACAAGTCTTGGCCTAGCCTAATACGAGCCCAAAACGACACCAGAAACACAGTGGTGGCGTATGGATGTTCAAGGACATCATTTTTGAAATTTGGCACGAGCATGACACGGGAACTAGGCAGACAGCGGTGCATGAGCACCTCTTTTGGAAATTTGGGCACAAGCTAAGCCTGGCACAACACAACTTTTGCTGTATCATCAAGGTGATGGGGCACAAGACATCATTGTTGACTCTCTAGTGCTCATGCCTAGCTAGTGAACCAAGGCCAAAAGCTCATCTGTGAGCTACGTCTAGAAGCTGGAGTCATGAATCGACTAATTTGCATTTTTACATCATTTCAGTCTAAGAAAAACCCCAATGAACAACATAAATCTCACTACTAAACAATACTCCTATTAGTGATCATCTTAGTGAAACTTCATCAAACTGACAAAATCCTGCCACTTAAGCCACTGCATTCTCTTCTTCACACCTAGAACTCACCCTTCAATATGAGGAACATCCTCCCAGATACGTGGCTGACGATCTTTTTCCCGACAGACCTGAGAAAACATGGTAGCAAGTAATTCATCATAATAATTTAAACAATTTCCAAATGAAGAATACTGTGATCGACTGGGTCAGACGAACCTGTAGTCCAGGAACACCATCAGTTGCCAACAGAGTGATCATTCCATAATCAGAGTGAGCAGCAGCACCTAAAACTTCTTCGTTGTCACAACTGAGGTCCCCTACAAAAATAAGATAATACAATGTCATAATTTGAAGACTTCTAGAAACTAGTATATGTCTGGTTCAGGTATTAAGTTGACCTGGATAATGTATGACGCGAAGGAAAGGCATTAGTGGATCTACAGCTCCTACATTATCATAAAACTTCTCATCTAGATTCAAGGCCAGCGCGAGAAGTGATAGTAAACTTTTCCCTGCGCTCCTGAGACACCGCATTTGAGTGTTATACAAAGGCTATATACAGCCTATAAATTTTGTTATCGTTCTTGTTTCATTATTCAGTTTTCCTCAAGACTAAACAAAGTTATGGAAACGGGAAAAAGCAGTTTCCATTATTATGTCGTCATAATTCAAAAAAGAAAAATAGTATTCATAAATATGACTCATGTTAAGTTCATTAAATGAAAGAACCTTAAACATACTGCTTAAAAAATATTAAAGCCAAAAACTTGAAATCATACCAAATGGGCCCTTTAAAGTAAAAGCCGGTAGCATTTACATGAGCAACGAATAAACACGAGACTATGAGATTGCATGACTTACAGAATTTGTCTATGATATGATTCCATAACTTGTCTCCAACCCGGAAGAAGCTCTGGTATACCATAATTAACACACTTGAACAATCAATGAATACTAGAGGAGCTCATTGAACTCAAATAAAAAGAATATTCAAGCTTACCTTCAGAAGGCCATTGGTTCAAGTTGCACACTTCATCATGAAGCGGGCCGATATAGAAAGACTCTTTCGAGTCACCTGATTCAAAATATACGCACAAAATTGTTTAGAAGAGGGTGTAGTCGTGTAGAACATAGTTCATTATTGATATCTCGAATATCCAAGATTGTTCTCTTGGATATTGAAAGCACTACACAATAACAAAGCCATGCCTTAATTTATCATTGCAAATAGACAAATAGTGCATATCACAATGTTTTCATAGTATTTTTACAAATAAAAGAGAATCAAACTTTCCAAAACGCCCCCTATTTTTGGGAAATCAGTAAAATATCCATAGTCTTCTCGTACACAGAATGCGCCTGTGGTATGCTACTATTCCAAATCACCGTGAAAAATTAGGACAAGCTCGGCCTTATGTAACAAGGTAGAAAAAGAAGGCGAAGCATAAAAAGAGTATATTATCTAAAGAGGATCATAGATTAACAAAACCTTTAGTGCTTGACGGATCCACATTCTCAGAATACAATGCTGTGTATCCCCTAAATTCTTTCAAACTAAGTCTCAATTTTTCTTTCAGAGGAAGTGAAAAGAACTTATTGCTCTCTTCAAACAATTTCTTGAGCAATTCTTTGTCCACTCCATGATTCACAATGTAGAAGAAACCGACATCGATACATGCCTACAACATCGAAGGTAGCAAGTTATAATAACATCAAAGAGTAGCCTGTAGCCCTCAACCACATATCTACTTCAGGAAAGTTACATATGAGAGAACATCATATTTTGCTACTTTACTGAATTGTAGAATAATTGCATGTTGGTAATGCTGATTATTGCTGACAATTATAAGAAGTTTGTCTAACAAAAAACTAATGTGGGCTCTCAGGTTTGAATTTGAACCATTATCACACGTCGTAGGAATGACAATTCAATCCGAGTCCACCCAATTCAAGGGGAAAAAAAAACCATCCAAATAACTAAAGATGATAATCCAAAAGGAGGTAGAGCTGGAGTATTATCCAGCTTGATATCGATAATAAATATCACCTCTTTAAGATAAAGATGAACATTACATTAGAAATTTAGAATAGCTAGGATAAATGTGTTCTTATTATTATTAATTGTTATTTTAAAAGATGCATGCAAACCAATTATGTAAAGCTGTAAACTACATATCTTTGATAAAAAACATACTATACTTTCTCCTAAGTTACAAAAATGATCATTGATATATGGAGTATCATTTGCATATATCCGATATAAATTAGGCAAAGCTCGTCTCATATCTGATACAAAATGGTCATACTGAAGATGAGCATGATTGAGATTAGTAAAAGAAGCAGTAAGTAGTATTAGGAAGAAGCAGCACACCTGACGAAGTGTAGCAGCAGTAGTAACTCTATCAGATGCTGATAAATCAATGATAGGAAGGTTTAGCATTGCACTCTCCTCTCCCATTCTCCTCTTCTCTTTCTTTCCTCTCTATTCAATCTTCTTTTTGTTTGTGTTGTTGTTGTTTTACAATGGTTATAACTTATAATAAGTAATTATCAATAACCACAACTGTTCATTATACTGACCCTTAAACCTTTCTTCAATGAGTACAACATGATACACGTAGTTGTTGAAAAATGCATTTCAAAAGATACCAAATCTATGCAAAAACAATTAAATATAGGAAACTTTCTCTACCATGCAATTCAACAGCATAATTTATCAAAGTGGTTTACTTCTATGCTCTCTTTCAAATATAGGACAACCTATGTTGCACGTAAACAAAATGATTAATAGTACAAAGGACACGTGATTTTCACTGAAGTGTTTGTGCGACAGAGATCGTAACTAGTGATTCTCAAGTACAGGTGAGTTGCCCAGACCATGACTTTAAGACCTTAATCTGGGCTCTAATACTATGCCAAATTACGTTAAGACTAGGACTTGAGTTGTGCCTATTAATAAAGGAGAAGTTGAATTACTTATAAACTTAATTTGGAATAAGAATAACTCACGTGAATCTTTCAGATCTCAAGTCTCAACAACTCCATTATCTTTCAATAAAATTCAGTGATCTTCTTACATCACAATTACCCACTCCATTAAATAATTCTAATTATCACTGGCAAAAACTCCTAAAAGAATCATCATGGAATGAGAAACTTGTTTGTACTCGTTACAAACTTTGGGTTAGTGTATCTGTGTATGCATGTAAATTCAGTAAGGGACACTGGGGGTACACGTACTGACAATTGTACAAGAGATACAGTACCGTTCTATTTTTCTAAAAAAAAAAGTGTAACATATGAAGATGTAAACCTGGCAAACCGGTCATTCGGATTTGGTCATTTTCGGGTTTAATGTTGCAGCTGAGTGGAGACGATTCAAGTCCGGTCAATTCAGTTTGAAATGGTTTCGTTATCGGGTTATCTGCATATTGGTCCATTTTGGATTAAGTTGCTATCAGGTCGATCCACATTTGTAATTTTTGTTCAATAAGTTCGAGTTTAAATCAAATCAAATTTTCTTATATTTGGTGTTCCCCAGTTTATTTCACATCTGGTCACTTCGATTTAGAACATAATAATCTCGAGAATTTATTAAGTTCTTTTGAATTCAATGCAGTCATTCTATATAAGTGTAATGTTTATTTAATATAATTAATACTAAGCAATTATTATTATTATCTTTGGTATTGTAATAATAACGTAAGTTGAAAAATAGAATAAAATGACAGAAATTCGGTCAAATTCAGTATGGGTTTACTTTCATTTCGGGTGAGAATCAGTTCAACTTAATTCGAGCGTCGGGTCAACATCGAGTCTAACTAATTTCGGATCGAGTTCGCATCAGTTCGGGTTTTAGGTCATTATTAGAGCAGCAATTCCGGATCCATTTTCGATTCTCAGGTTGAATCATTCGTTTGGGATCAATTTTGCCAGATGTATAAACATATAATAAATGTTATACTTGCACTTGTAGAGTTAGACACTGTCGAACGGCTCGAGGATCAGCTTGGGCCGCTTGGCTGACCTAAGTTTGGTCACCCTAACACAAGCTCGGAGCTTGTTAGTAGATTTGCCCAATACAAGAGGCCCAGTGGTGTATCATGGCCTCATGGGTGGTTTACTAACACAGTTTTAAAAATTTTGGCCCGAGTCTTGCCCTAGCACGACATGTTGACCCTTCTCTCAACAATCTCTTTAGAGTGAAACTCTAAAAAGGGTCTACATGCACCAGCACAAAATCTGGAGCGGGTTGATCTTAGGCCCCTTAGAAATTTTCTATAAATGTGATTGTATAAAATTACAAATGTACTTAGCGAGTGCTTTTCAGCCAAATCTCGGCTTTCCTTGCTATATCTTGCATATTCTTTTCTAGTGATTCTAATTTTTTTTTTCTACCCCTTACTTTCCGGCGTTTCCGCATATGAATTGCACAATGTATAAGAGTGAATGAGTATAAAATCCTTTCAGGGAGGATGAAAAAGCCAGGTTTCATTGAGCCCAAGCATATTCTAATTCGAGAATGGCACTAGCAAATTTCTTTGTCATTGACAACATAGTACAGTAGATACCAAGCCAGCAACTACCCAAATATGAAACAAAATTGAACAAGGAACCACCAATAAAGAGTTAGAGGCTCATCAAAGTTGACACTAACCATGATTTCAAAGGTTGAAGGTGATCTAACAAAGTTGTAGTGCCAACAAAAAATCAAAAATTTACTAAATACTACATCCATTGCTTGAGCTTGGGCACCTCCCAAAACAAATCCCACCAGTTTATCCCTGACTAGCATAGGATGGCGAAAAGAAGAACCCTATATCCTCTGTTTTCAACAAAATAAGATACATCAGATGAAAGAGGAACAGCTGAGAAGATGCACGGATGCGGGGCAAACATGTGCAAAATGAGACCTCTTATATCAATTCTGCAAATCAGTCCCTCCCAAATTAGAAAGACCATTAAAAACTTGGCTTTTCTTACCAGATATCTTCTTCCTGCACTCTGTACTTCAGCAATCTAAGTATTGCTATCGTTTTTTCTACCCAGGCCAATTTTACAATTCTATTTCATCTTCTTGCAAAATTTGCAGCCTCTCTTGCTGAATCCACTTCAAAAGATCAAGGAAATGTGGTGTTCTATTTTTAAGTGCACACACTTTCACCTCCGCGGCAGTCTACCCCTTCTAGAACTTCGTCTCGTTGCTGTCAGATGAGAAGCATTGACCCTCAACTTTTCTGCACTTGGTCTCTCTTCTTCATCACTACTTTCATCGGACCTCCATCTTTGAGCACCACTAATGTTGAAATCTGCGGCAGGAGAGCCGTATGCTTCTCGGCTGGAGGAGAGAGAGCATACGTTAGAAATATGAACGAGAGGAGAGAAAAGGTAAGGATCAAAGTTGTTGCATTTGGTTCATTTCTCAAGCTCAATACTCCCTCTGTTAGAATCAAGAAAAAATATCTTCCCTTTGGTATCACTCCTCTTTCTTAATAAGCATGCCCAAGCTTAGGTTGTGTTCTCTTCACCTCAACTTTGCGGAGCTTAAATGAAATGAGCTTACTAGTAGTACGATTTATTGGGATTTCTTTAAACAATTTAAACCTGATGTAACTCACTGCAGCTTAATTATACCTTAATGGAACTTATCTGAGCTATGGAACTTAATGAAACTAATCTGAACTGAAGTGAACTTTTTCTGAGGTGGAGAGAATGCAACCTTAAGTATTACAAGCAATTGGTAAGAAAGGGAGTATTTATAAATCATATCGTTATTTCTCGGCAGCCAAGGCAGGTAAAATCTATTTTCAACTTCCAAATACTCCTATTACCTAATGTAAGTCAATCAAGAGGTTTTGAGAGCAAATATTAACTCTAACACCTAGAGGAAGAAGAAAAACTCACTAAGACACCCTTCTTCCATGTCAGTGGTACACAGTGATAAGGGAAGACTGAAGAGGGCATAGGTAAAATTGGACACAAAACAAAACTTTAACGATTGATTAAAGCCATGACTTGCTGCAAAAAAATAGCCTTAAATGACTTATTTATAAGTTAAACTAAGGGAGTTCTGAATTCCAACTGAACCAGTTAAGCATCAATCAGAATACCAGACCCGTGAGGAAGCACCTGAAGCTAAGAAATAAAAGGCTAATAGCATCAAAGTAAAAGTCGTACCTCCAAGAAATATCCATTGCATCGCCTGAAGAAGCCAAATTTCTAGGTCTATCTAGGTCTCCTGGTAAGAACCTCTTACCAGACGCAGTTTCGTATCTTTCTTCAGTGGAGTCATCAAGCAAACCACGTTGGCTGCTAGGTGTCCTTGTCGGTTTAGCCATAACCCTACGAGAATGTGGAGGACTAACTTTTGGAAGATGTCCGAATAGACCATTTTGCTCCATTTGGGGAGAGATTTCATCAAGTTGAGCTTCTGGAAATTCATCCTGAAAGAACCTTGATGAAGCTCTCTTAACATCTTTAACAGCCGAAGCCTTCATGGAACGAATTCCAGGAGTCAAGATATCATCCAGCTTGGTATTCTGGAACATGCTGAGTGGAGGCTTTGATAATCTTCCGGAGTTCGAGAAAAAATTTCCATGAGAAGTAGATGGAGATGATATATTAACAAATTCAGATTCAGTATCCCTAACATGTTCAGCTGGTTTGGAGATTGGATAACTTGATGGCCCAAAGGAAGTCTCATGCTCCATCGGAAGAATAAGGGAAGAGCACAAGGAAGAAGATGCTGAAGGCATAGAAGCAGCTTCTTGCTGCTCCCTAGCAATATCTGATTCTCTTTGACATTCAACCTTGTCCCCACATATAACCATACCCTCCGACACTCTTCTAGTCTTCAGCTGCTGCTGCTCAACTTCTGGAAGCAACTCCACGGCTTTATTCTGCTCAAGAGAACACCACCAACTCAGTCTACATTAGGTGTTTGGTGTTCATCATAGCATAAGAAGGACAAAACATGTTATTCAAGGGAAACAAGACCAAGAGTGTCCACACACAGCAGAGAGAGAGAGAGAGAGAGAGAGAGGGGGGGGGGAGGTGACTTGGCCTAAACAATATACGTCCTCCATTTTTTTAGTAGTTGCAACACTTTGACTTTCACACATTTCATACGTTAACTTTATTTTTCACTAGCATGTAAAAATAAACTTTATGTTAACTTTGTTTTTCACTAGCATATAAAAACAAACTCTAGCTTCTACGATGTTATTATCAAACTTTTTATGATTTTTACAGTGGATAATTCAAGATATTATCGGACACGACTTGTGTGTGGCAAGCGCAAATGTCAAAGTGTAGCAACTAATAATAAAAAATGGGGGAAGTATAATCACCCTCCAAGAGGTTGGTTCAAGGCACACAAAAACGTTTGTTTGGTGAGAGGAGGGTGTATGAAATTTGTAAACTTAACAAAATTAAATTAAACAAACAGATACCCTTAACAAGCTTGCCTTGAAATGGATGCATTATCGTGGACTGTGGGATAACACAGAACTGTATGTTTTATTGTAGACCGATGCCGGCCCAAAAAGAACTTATCAACAAGATAAGAAATCATTTCAATAAACCAACAATATGCATATTGGAAGAGTCTTCCACCTCCGTCACAGTATGATGGAAGAACGTGCATTTACACAAACCGACTACAGAAGTAAATCTACACAGATACTACTAAACTTTGACTGGAGACTCATTCTAAGAAAGAAGTGTAAGGATCAACGGTGAACTCAGAAGGGTCCAAGACAAAGTAACGCTGAGAGAATAAACAAAAGAATATTCTAAAACCATCAGCTGATCAAGATAAAAGTAATCATATACACGTTTTTAAGATAAGCAGAGTGGCAAAACTTACAACCAATCCTGCCCTCCAGTCAGCTGATGATCTCATTTTGCACAAGGCCTCTTCATCGACATTTTTCATTGACATGAAATTCTCCTCCATTCTCTGAAGCTCCATATCTGTTTGATATGCATCAATATACCGGTGGCGCTGAAATATGTAAACAACCATATCACTCTATTAGTTTTCAAATTGTTATTCAGAATATTTTCTATGGAAGACAATTACTAATTTAACTTGAAAATGTGAAACACTGCCACGATAAGAACTCTTTAACACAGTATATTGAAGTTTCTAGTTTTTAGCCTGTATAGTATTCATCTTCTGAGACAAACATAATCAAACCATATAACAACAAGAAAGCATCAAATACTTGATTGTTCCAAGAAGACGTCTCATATTCAAAAGATCTGTGAATGGGACAAGTACATATTTAGCTGAAACTACGAGATATATGGGTAATCGGGTATACGGAAGGGGGGAACGGGGGTGAGTATCACCTGGAGATAATACACAACAAGAAGACTTCCAGCCGTTGAACAAGGGTCAGCCATCGCACAATCTAACAGACATTTGCGAAGATGCCTCTCTTCATCACAATTCCACGGCAACTCTATAAAACGGTCTGCCAACTTCCTGCGGACACAAAGATAACAGATCTCGGTCACCAACACAAGCACCCAATCTGTCCAACTTCTGAGTTCCCCTTCAGAATCATCCAAAGTGTTTAAAGGCAATGTATGTTTCAATTGCTTCTCTTTAACTTTCATGCAAAGCATCCTCTGATACATAAAAGCTTCTGTTAGAAGGCCACATTCCACTCTGACCCGTACTGCTGTGACTGCCTCACTCAAGGACGCCTCAGTTCCACCATCACGCCCACACCATCGCAGAAACATAAGGGCTGAATCAGGAATTTTTCTTTCTAACAAAACTTTTGCAATCTTAGGATGAGATTCTGGACTAGCAATCTCTGGAAGAAGGTGGCAAGCTTCCTACACACCATGATTTTTGAGCAATTTGTCGTTAGGAAGAAACGCCCCAAATGAAATAAGAAAAAACATTTGAGACTTGAAATGTAAGCCTCCAATAATGATCAATTACTTTCACATACAAAAACAGACAGAAACGGAATTGATAATCTCCAGCGGGCAAAGTCAATATTCCAAATTCACTATTTTGATTCTAAACACAAATATAGCACTAACAGAAGAAACAAAATCGTACAATGAAAATTAACTAAAAAAAAGTCAATTGCAGGAAAGCATCTAACTAGCCTTAATGACTTTGAAAACAATGACCATGTACTAAAGAAGACAAACTCTGCTCCACTTTTCATTAGCATCACACTTAACCACAAGACCCAGAAAACCTTGTCAAAATAAATTTACAAGCAAAGAGAACCAATGTTCAGTTTTCTAAAATTTTGCTGCAACAGCCTGCACCATAACATAATTGTTTAGCCTGATTTGGTGCAAGCAAGTTACTTGAAAGTTGAGAAGTTTCAACTCGTGAACCAAAAAAATAATACCACATACTCAAACTCAGTATATATCAGATGCTCTAGAAATATTGACAACACTACTTAGTACCAGAGGCAAGGTTCATCAACTTAAATCTGGTTAATTTATTATATATATATCAGAAAAAGATTCATAGCACAGATCACTTTGTCTCCAACATACTTATACACCAAGTGAATGCACCTTAAAAACACTCACCTGAAGGGCTTCATCAGTGTGATCATCCAGGAGATAAAAGGTAAAAGACTCCAGCAAAGAGTGCCTGGTTATACTGAATGTAGCTGCAAAATCATCTACGACATGCCTCCATTCCTCATCAGCCAGTGTCCAATGGCGATCAAATAAATAATACAAAAACTACACTTGAGTTAAGGAGCACCATTCTCATGGAAAAATTAGAATGACACAGGAGCAACGCAAGTTTTAACATAACATAGTATACATAATTGCACAGTAAAAGGATACAATAGAACGTTTGGCAAGCACCATATCCGAACTTCCACACAGAAAGAGTATATCAATGGCGGCCCTTAAGTTTTCAAATGGATAGCAACCTATCAATCCCTCTATCTTAAACCTGAAGAAAGATGAACCTCCGTCCCTTTGTAAAGATGCAACCTCTAGTTCGATTGCACTGGCCTGCTCATGATCCACGTCAAATTCGAGATTCAGCAATGCATCCTCAATAAAGAGACTTGAAATAGCCTGTGCTGTGGACTCTTCAGAGAGTTCATCTGGTTCAGGCCAAGCCCGCTTCACAGCAGCTGACTTCCTTTCACGCATAAGTGAACGCCAAGAAAAGACATTGCTGTGGCGAGACCTGACACTCTCCAAAAATTGATGCTTAATGCACCACAACATCATTTCCATATGCTGAGATTTAAAAGAAATAAAAGCAGAATTAGTAATCGTCAAAACAAATATGACGGACTAACCTAATGCACAACGAACTTTATGACAACTGCATGGATGTACGAAAGCAGATGACATGGATGGTATACATAAAGATCAACATGTCAACAAGCTGCGCTAGGATCAGATAATTTTACATACTAAACCTGCTTGGTCTTCAATATGCTCTCTTGAAGACGGTGGAGATCATCAAGTTTTGCTGAATGTGAATCCTTAAATGACGTGTTCAATACTTCCAGTACATTGGACAAGCCAACCAGCTTCCCCAAAATCTTAAGAAGTTTATCCGTTTTTGTTTTTATCTGATTGATGTCGAGATTATCTGGTCCAAAAGTCAAGAAATTGACAAAGCAGGCTACAGATGATTAAAAGAAAACCATATTGTAACTAGGAGTGTCATAAGAAAGTAAGTAAGCAAGAAAGATGTAAGCCACTAGGATACATATCCCTCGAACTTGTGCAATGATATTTTTGAATGCCCTTTTGCACCAGTCCTTGACAACCACCTCATCCAGCAGAAATGCTATTACAGGATCACTTGATACAGCACTTTCATCCATGCAAACATCTGTAACATCTAGAAAATTTCTGTCAAGGAAATACGCTATTTTCACATGTTAGTCAATCTAAGAAGCTGCAGCCTGCAGGGAGGAAGCACGAAGAATAGGACAAGAGTAAAGCACAAGCCCAATGGGATTAGGAATGCCACTATGATTGAGAGAAACTATTGTTAAAGGGCTTCTCTCATCAAAAAGATTTAGAGCAAGTTCCCCGACTTAAAATGCGTGAAAGTTGACGTGGAAATTTTAAAGGCATAGAATAATAAATGCAAATACTTCTTGCAAAAATAATTTGGGCCAGTAAAAGAAGGAAGCAAGAAAATGGATTTAAAAAAATTTACTGTATAACTTTATGCTGTGATAGCAATTTAATATGAATGAGAGATTGAGAACGGGACAAATGTATTAAAAATCATATGGGAGGATACAATGGCTTATCAAACAACATAAGTTGTTCTCCATTGCAACATCAAACAAAGAATAAAGACGTTGGACATCAGCCATAAGGTGTGTCTCGCCATCTTCCTTCTCCAGAGTTCTGTCAATGCAATCTTTCGAGATGAGACCTGCCTCAACACACTCATAGTAGAGGCGAGGCCGAAGTATGGCCCCGTTTTTAGGTAAGGAAGTTCTACAGATAGGGCAGTTTTCACAGCGTTGACCGCACTCTGCACACAAAGATGCGTGTCCACATGAGTTGAGCACACACTCCACAAGGCGGCCACAACTCCTCAGGTCTCTGGTCGCACGACATCGTTCAACTTTTGCCTCGTTGCACAAATCAGTTAGATCAATTGATGCCAAGTGTCGCAGAGCGTCCTGAATTGTCCAAGATGAATCAGAATGTAACCAATATGATAAAAGTGCAGATTATTCTCCTTGAAGCAGGATAGGTTTTTCCAGTACTGGCAGCCAACAATTAAACCATAAATGAAATGTCATGAAACGAAAATTCATAAGCCACAGTGGACCTCACCAACGTCTATACCTGGATTCACCAGTATGAATTAATAGCCTACATTCATTTTCAAGGCTTGTATATCTTTGACTCGCAAAAAAATATTCTTAAGAGTAACGGTAGATTGCCTCACGAAGAACAAAGCCAACTACTGCATATGCTACATATATCTAGACTTCAGCGCACCCTGCTTCTATGATACTATTTATGCGTTTTTTGTCATTGCATTTCGACTTATTGAATGATTTCTGCACAAGCTACAAGGAAATAGATATAGCTTCAAGTACTAGCATGCCCTCATAATCAGCATTACACCAAAGGCGGTTTCGACGCGATATAGCATCTAGGTTCTTTAGACACGAGGTACAGTATCTACCAATCTTCAGAGAGGAACCCGTTACCATAATGTAGTTAGAGTGCCATCTATCATAGATATAAAAAAAATTATACCCATAAAATCTCTTCCTTTTCCCTCTTTCTCCAAGATACTTGGTCATAGAAGTTCTCAATTCTCGATACTATACTAAATTTCATAGTTCCGTACTAACCAAATAGTCATACAAGCACCTAATAACCTAAAAACTCATTTTGTTGTTGCATTTCAACTTATTAAATGATTTTTCGGCACAAGCTTCAAGGTAATGGATAAGCTTCAAGTACCGCTAGTCCCACACAACCAACATTCACACCAAAGGCAGGTATCGACAAGTAAAGGTTCTTAAGACACGATGTTATATTCTGGTTATGCTCTAGGCAGAATAGGTTTGATTATGAAAATATGAATGATAGTTAAGCTTTACTTAAATTAACTTAGATACATATGCACCACTAAATCAAATTAAGGTCCTAAGAACACCACTTGATTCAAGCTTAAAATCAAGCTAGCATAGGCGCCTAGATTAATGATGAATTAATCATAGCAAAATAAAACTCAAGGTTTTTTAGTCTATAAACGTTCAATCTC
The DNA here is from genome assembly GCA_947645195.1 of Patellifolia procumbens. Lineage (NCBI taxonomy): Eukaryota > Viridiplantae > Streptophyta > Magnoliopsida > Caryophyllales > Amaranthaceae > Patellifolia > Patellifolia procumbens. The sequence goes on from CANSGD010000972.1 coordinate 7,045,973, forward strand.
TTTTATTAATGAATTGTGCCCTTTAAATACATGTCCTTAACTCACTAGGAAAATAAATGCTGAAATTAAAACAATTAAAAACTAATTCAGAATATAAAATCTATCTAATTAGGGTTGGAAAGTCTATCCTCTTGCTGGCTCTATCATTATGGACGCCCCTCCCTTCATTTCCCTTGATTTCCTCACTTATCCCTTCAAAGTAGGAAACCAAACCCTAAAATGATAAGGTTAGGCGCCTAAGATGGACTTTTGGAGGGAAAATGATTCATTTTCCTTGATCTTCTATGCTTGGGCGCCATTTTGAGGAAATGATATAGTTTCCTTGCTCTCCTTAGCTTTGCACGCCCATTTTAAGGAAAAGATAGAGATTCCTTCCTATCTTTGCTCTTGGTTGATCTTCTAGGAAACTTCCTTTGAGATAGGCGCCATTTTGCTGCATTTTAGCTCCTTATTCGTCCCATATGTATTATACAACCCTAATGGACTCTCTAATTAACATAAACGAAATTACAACTCAACTAATACTATCCTAGTTAATTTAATATGACATTAAATTAACCAAGAATACATTTTATTACTCTAGACTCCCTAATAAAGCAATTAAAGATAGGAACTTAGTTAATAATTAATTAACTAAGCTAAGGACACTTTCAAAGGACTCAATAGACTCAATAGACTTAAGGGAATTCAGAACATCCCTTAAAACACAACCAACCATGTTCTTAGTCTTAGGATCAATGGAGCTAGATGGACCTCCATCAAAGCCCTTGGTTATCTTCTTAAATCTCAAAACTAACCATAACCAATAATTAAATAGACTTATTAAGAACTTTAGATTGATTAGGTTAGAGTAGCCAGATGCGTATGCATCACACCAGGTACAGTATCTACCAATCTTCAGAGAGGAACCCATCACCAGAATGTAGTTAGAGCGCCATCTATCACAGCTATAAACATTTTATACCCAATCTTTTGAGCACAAAGCTCCACCAGCAGTCCTACCCCCCAAAATACCCACTCTTCATAAAAATTCTCTTCTCTTCCCCCCCTTCTCCAAGATGCTGGGCCGTAAAAGTTCTTGATTCTCACTACTATATCAAATTCCATAGTTCCCTATCCCTTCTCCAAGATACTGGGCCGTAAAAGTTCTCAATTCTCACTACTATATCAAATTCCATAGTTCCCTATTAACCCAACAATTGTACAAGCACCTAGAAAACTCCTTCTATAACCCTCCTTATGGCAATGGAGCTTACGTCTTCGATGTAATAATCGAATTTCCAGTCTCAAAAAGCTTCAATTTCAGCTAACAAATTGTAAAAACATTATCTTTCACGATTGCGACTAACGACAACCACCTCAAACTCAATAGTGGATTCTCACACTCATCCCTCTACATAGCAATCATGCACATGAATAATGAAACTACATAGTAATAAGCACAATTAATCTCATTTACAATCTAGTACTTAACCCGTTGCATACTTCCTAGTACCCACAACTTCACTAACTAGCAAAAGCACAAAAATAAACAATCAAATTATCCCCCAAAATATCAATGTATTAACAATAAAACGTCTATAATCTATAGTTTATACAGTAGAGTGAGCTGAAATAAAGATTTCATAAGTAAAAGGAATGAACCTGAACAGCTTTACAGCTGTAATCCGGTTGCGGAGGGGAAGAAGCAAATCTGAAACCATTAATCGACTCATTTGCGGTATGAAGTTTAGTTTTGTCCATCACGAATTAGGAATTAAAGAAAAACCCTAAGTGAAAGTGAGTAAGAGTGACACAAATAATGCTAGGGTTTAATGTGAATTTTCAATTTGGTGATTCGATAAGAAGGTGGTTTTAGTTTGGATTAAAGAGAGACAAGGTTAATTCAAGGAGATTGAGAGAGTTTTGTTTTGAATTTGAGAGGAAGGAATTAAGAGGGGAGTGTTGGAGTGACAATGGTTGTTTTACACAGCCATGGGAGGGAGCTTAGTTGGGGAATCTTTGCGAGTATTTTACTTGAGAGTCCGGAAACAAAAACAAGTAATAATAACCCGAGATGGTCCGGTCCGGTGGTTATACTATGGGGTGTTTGGCAAATGGTTTTTAGCCGGCTTTTTTTTTGTTTCTGCCTTTTGGCTTTTATTTCTGGTTAAACAGTTAAAAAAAGTGTTTGGTAACTGGCTTTTGCATTGGCTGAAAAACCAGCTTTTCAGCCAGAAGCTGCTTTTACTAGCTTTTACGGTTGGCTTTTGGCTTTTGTTTACATTTTGTACTAAACAGCCAGCAATAACAGCCTATTTTACCAAACACTTTTTTTAATAACTAATAACTATACAACCGGTCAAACAAGCCACTAAAAACAGTCGGTCAAACCAGCCAACATATAAAGCCACCAGCCAACAACCACCAGCCAATTGTCAAACACCCCTATATCATTTGGGGCAGTAAACGTGAGCATGGTTTTTGGGGCATATTCATGTGGGTAGGTTTAGATATGAGATTTTTATGGTGGTGGTATGAGAATTTTACCCGTTTGTGCTTGCTTAGCTCGGAACTTAGAGCACCGCACTTATAATGGGAGTGTCATCGGTTCAATTTCGATAGATGGCTTTTATCTATTTTTATGCTTAGATGGTGGTGGTGGGTATGAAAATTTTAAATGGTTATGGATACACCTTGTCATCCCTAGGCCCAATAAACAAGTGGGTCATGTCGAATTCGGATGTATAATAGTTGAAATTTCTTAGGGATTGTTCGTTATCGTTTTTTCTTTCCGGTTTCTTGTGATTCTATAATGGGAGATTCCGAATGGTATACCTAATTTAGCCTAATCTCAATAGTATACCTAAACTGATGTTAAAGTTCCCAAATGTAGCATTATTAACTAAAACCACCACCATAACCATCCCAAACCACCACGCAACAATACAAGCCACCACCGACAGTCCCAAATTACCACTAGCAATCCCCCCCCCCTAAACACCAAAAATACTTAAGTCACTCTCTCTCCTCAAATCCAAATATCCCCTCTTTTTCCCCTCAAACCTTTACGCAGCACAACCAATCGCTTCCTCGACCACGCACCTCCACCAGCCTTTTCCTCAACCTTAGTTATGGTGGTTGTGGTGGTGTGTGGTGTTTTGGTGTGGTTATGGTGGTTAAATTTTAACGGATTTAGTTAATAATGCTACATTTAGGAACTTTGACATAGTTCTGGCATACCATTGAGATTAATATAGGTACATCATTGGGAATTCCAAAACCAAAGGCACAACATTGGGAATTTTCCTTCTAAAATTATTAAAATCAAAAACAGAAAACTAGCAATAAAACCGAACGGGCCCTTAGAGATGAGTTTTCTTTATCTTAAAAAAATAGTTTTGGGGTTGACAATATTGTTTATCAGGGTTGAATAAGGTCAAGTTTGGTGCAAGTATCAGGTGAAATTAGGTTCATTAGGTCCAGTCAAACTTATAAACTAAATTTTGGCAAAATAAATTATAATATGAATACAACTTGTGTGATAAAAATGAAGTGGGTTGGTCATTACATTATCGTTCATGCTAAAAGCATAGGAAATATAGCGTTCAGTACTTCATACGAATTGTAGATAAAATGGTTATCCATTACATATTTAGACCATTATATGGATCTCGCTCTCGATATAATGGTAATATATGGAGCTAACCATAAACTATAAGTCCTCATGGTAAGGAGTTTAGTATTACACGGTCGCCCTTTTTCCATTATAATAAAAGTTCATTTTTTAAAAAATTCATAATTTGAAACAGAAACCATCTACTATTTCAAATTAGAATTTTGTGATTCAAACATAAATTCGTTTATAGTTTACAGAAGTGACGGAAAAGAGGATAAAGAGTGAGGAAAGAGGGTTTCATTCGAAGTTATGTATGAGTTTGATACGAAAAAGTGGTATTAAGTTAGTAAAACATAATATGAGTTTCTTAAACTCTTTTCGTTCAGGTATTTTTTTATTTGGTGTCTTGCTTCGAAGGAAAACTTCTCGTGGGAGAAAGAGTTGATAAAAGTAAGAGGGACAAAAATGGTGGTAATTATGGGAACAATGTCGCCTATAAGGTGCTCTAACCGACTAACCCTATCGTTAGAAAATAAAAGGAAGAATTACTTAGCTTCATATGATGAAGACAAATATAAATTGTATTCTCTTATTTAACCAGTTGAATTAAATAGGCCTTTAGTTTAATGAAAGGAGCCATACTACCAAGAAGAAAAGAAAAATAAAGTAAAAGAGTGTATAAACCTTTTTAATGAATAATCTCAATACCCATATTACTTTGCCTTCTCAGTCAATCCTTCTAATGAGATCAGCTTCTCGAACATGGCTCTATCATAGTCACGATATGTGAAACTGTTGTGAGACTCCTTCTGAGTTTCATACAAGTCTTGATGTTTGACTAAGTATCTGAGAGTAAAATAATAGGAATAGTTAACAAAAAAAGAAGGAATGGAGTATGTTTTTGGAACATCTCGAAAAGATTTCTGATGCATATTGCATAAATATAAGAAAAGGAAGGAGTTGATTTATCTCAACCACGAGTGGAATAAGTAGTACTATTACCACCGGAACATTAGACATCACAAGTTACACAACTATATATATAAAAAAAAAAGTCGTGCTCATTTAAAAAGAAAATTAATGCTAAAGTTATTATAGTAAGAATATATTATAATTATGTCTACACCCTATATATTAGTCTAATATAGTTATTAAATAATAGATGAAATTTATTTATAAATATTATACGAATTCCCAGATGACCAAATGTATTTTTTGCGGGGATTTTATCATGTATGTCCTTTATTCGAACGACCATCTAAAGTGAGATTTTCGAAATCTTAGTACATTATTTTTCCCCTTATTATTCAAGATCAAGTATATGGAATTAACTAGAGATTTACAAGGGGCAATATATGGTATGCAAGGTAGACGGTTATTTAGGGATGTGATATACGAAGTTATATAGTAGGAGATTTTCCTTGAAGACTTGTTAAACGTCATCCTAAGGAAATGCACAAGTGTCAAACATATTTTCTACAAGCTTTTATATTTGCGAAGAAATCACGCAGAAGGCAATATAATTATTTCCTTTGTAATGTTTATTTTCTACTTCTAGTTTATTACGCATACCCTTATCGTCTTACGCTGCATTTGATAGATGATTGTGACAATGAGATTGTATGTAAATCTATGAACACCCTTATTTCCTTTAAAATTCTCTTAATTATTTTTTGTATGATGATATTTATGATGTAATTGTTGAATTTAATTCCTTTTCTTTTACTCGTGTAAGGAGGGTTGTTAGGACTGCCAATTGCTCATTTGCTAGCTCCATGATATATTAATGGCCCGTTCACTTTAGCTAAAAACAACCGAACGCAACTGAATTGAATGAAGCTGGGTTGAATTGAACTGAACTGAATTGAACTAGATGGAGTTGAAGTGAACTGAACTGATTAAAGCTAAGTTGAAATGAAAATAAGATAGGGATATCAGGCTCTGTTGCAAGTCTAAAAGTGTTTGGCTAAATGCGTTTTTGCAAAGTATTTTCACTTTGTTAGACATTGATTTTTCGACGATTATTTTTCATTAGTTTTCACATATAATCAGTTACTTTCCACTCATAAATGTTAAGTTTACGTAAAAAAACGACAATCTTCCATAGAATAATCAACTCCCAAAAATATTCCCCTTTGCCCAATTTTGAAAAAATAAATAGAAAAGGGATAGAAAGAGTAACATTTCACATTTTGATTCTCTCTAAAAAAAATATAAGAAAAATCCACAACCCTTGACTAAAAACTACTACTACTACTACTACAAAACAATGACCTAGCCATAGAGGAAGGATATTTCATACTTGACCTTGTCACTCACCCACGTAGTCCTACATTCCTACTAAAATTACCAAACTACCCTCTCCATACCCACTTCCTATCCTTTCACCCTTCTCATTTCCACACCTCCACACACCCTAAACGACAACCCCTCACTCACAAAACGGTCTCCACTCCTCTTTTCACTCTTCAAAACGACAAATCCCACACAAAGGACACAATCGTCAAACCCCAAATATCAAAACACTCTTCCCCAGTTTACCTCCCTTCTTTTATACGTATAAACACCAACCCCCCCAAACACACAAAACTCAACCAAAAACTCTCCATTTTCTTCTTCTTCTTCTTGTTGTTGTTCATTTTTGTGTGTGTTTGGTAATGGCGGCAGCACCAGTAAAATCACCATTACACAACTTCCCATTAACATTTCTGAAATGGGGTTCTAAGAAAGACCAACAACGTTGTCGTAGACCTCAGTTCGATTCTCCTCTTTCACCTCAACGTCCACCTTCTTCTGATCCTGAACCTTCTTCTAACTCTAAACATGTCGGATCTCGCTCTTCTCGCAACCGCCGCAACAACAACCACCCACCACCACCACCACCACCACCACCCACCACCACCGATGATGAAGTTGCAGACATAGAAGAAGGTGATGTTGAAAAAGGGTGGAATTTACGACCCAGAAGAACTGTTTCTACTTCTACAGCAACAGCAGCAACAACAACAACAACAACAACAACAACAATGGTTGAAACAACGAGATTAAGAGGGATTGAGACTGTCAATAATGGTAATGGTAATGGAAGTGAGAGGAGAGAGAAGAGGAGGTTTTGGATTGCTTTATCAAGAGATGAGATTGAAGAAGATATTTACTCCATGACTGGTCATAAACCTTCTCGTCGTCCTCGTAAACGTCCTAAGCTTGTTCAGAAGCAAGTCGATGTCAGTTCTTTTTTTAATTGTTTTGTCGTCGTCGCGAGGTTTAGGAGGCTTGATCCTTGTTTAATTGATTTTGTATTGGTTGTGCAGAATGTGTTTCCAGGGTTATGGTTGGTTGGGGTTGCACCGGATGCGTATCGTGGTCTTGATATTCCTCCTCCTAAGGTGTGTTTCTTGTTTGATTTTTTGTGGGTTTTGTTTTTTCAAGGGTGATTGTTGATTTGGGTTGTTTTTTTTCTGCAGAGGTAGATATGAACATAGTTGGAAGTAATTTTTTGCTTATTTTCTGACTAGTTGTGCAGGTAATGTATTCTGATTGAGTTGTGTGAAAAATGTTGTGATTGTAATGATTTTAGGGTTGGGATGTAAAGATTGTTGTTTTGATTCAATTTTGCAGGTGAATAGAAGTTGAAATGACCTAAGGGTGTTACTGCGATTGTTTTTGAAGCTTGCCGCTTGTGGTGTTCGAGCCTCGATTTAGAGGTATAGTTCTCTGTAAAGAGGGTAGTTTGAACATATGGCTATATAGAAGAAGGATGTTCATTTGACCTTTTTGCTTTATATTTTGATATACATAAGTAGGGTTAGAGCAAGAGCAAGAGCAAGAGCAAGGGCAAGGGTTTAGTTAGTTTTATCTTAAGATTAGTTATTATGATAAGTTGGTAGTTGCAGGATGTAATCATGGATCTTTAGTTTTATAATGAAACAATGGTGATTTTAATATACCTGAGTTCTTTATGTATCTGTGATTCTTGGGGCCTTCTCTTTTTGAGGTTTGAATAGATGGTGATTTCCTGATTATGAATTGTGGTGTTTGACGGGCTTCCGGACTTTGTTTGGGGGCATATTAGCATTATTCTTCTTTATTCGATACCCTGAATTATGATATTGGAAATCTTATCTGCACCCTCCATGTCCTTTTGCTTCTGGAAGAAATTTTCCATCCACCTGTTTTTTGGCAAGAGGAATCCTATGTGAGGTCGAAACTACATATACTTTTAGCATGATTTATTCTCTTTTGCTGTTATGCTCTCTTGTTTGTCATTGATAGCTAAAATAGTACAGTAGATTGATGGCCAGGAATTTGCATGATGCATTGAGCTTGGGCAATGGCGGACCTGTGTTTAAGGTTTTAATTGTTACCAGTATATAGTTTTTGGAGAAATGGGGTTGGAGTCAGTTTACATTTGATGTAATCGTTTCTGTTCTCGTGGTGTGATACAAGGATCATGAGGGAATGTGGAAAGAGTATGGAACGCGGGAAAGAAACCCTATTTGTGGTGGTTGTTGGTTTCGTGTGTTAGTTAAAGTTACGTTGTTTGGTAATTAATGCAGATTAAGATTCTGATATTGTTCTTTTACAACTAAATATGGTCTTCTATATACACGACAGAGTAGTACTGTTCTCTTTTGGTAATATATTTTGACATATCGTAAGTTTGTCGAGTGTTGTCGCTAGGGATTTTAGGTATAAGAAGTCCAACTGATCCTTATCTAGCATTCTGAGCAGGGTCAATTCTTTAGTTATTTTTGGTGTATAGGGAGCTATAAAGTTAGGATGAGAATTAATCCCATGATCTCTTGGAATCAGGAGGGATGATCACTCTGAGGGTCAATCCTTTAGTGATAGCCACAATTAGTGTATATTATCATTTTGATCGTCTTAATGAGCTTTATATGCTCAAGTTAGGTTTGGGTGTAGGAAACAATTCCATATTTGCAATACCTTGATTGAAGTAAACCTTCATCAAGGAGTGACTACTTCAAAAAAAAACAGTAATTGATATGTACATCAGGCTCAAAGTGTTGATACTAAATTAGAATTGACTTGCCATACACAGCAAATATTTTGAGGATGTCTGTCTGTTTCTATTGTTTAAGCTGGGTTACGACTGCTTCTTTTCTTTTGCCTTCTTTTTCTTTTGTTTTGCAGTCCTGGGCGTTTCTCCAAAAGTTTGTAGTGAGTTGCTTGCATATTATGTACGTGACCATGAGTTTGTGTTTCACTCGTAAGATTCTAATGGCATGAAAAAATGGTAACTTCAGATCACTCTGCGATCTGTTTCTGATAGCCGCTGTTTCATTCCTGATTCTCCAAGATCTTGCTCTGCTCTCAGCTTCAATGTCGGTTGTACAACCCTTAGACTTCCTTTATACTGCTGATTCATTAACCTGTTTTTGTTTCGCTTCAGTACTTTCTGTTATCATATTTGTCCTGTAGAACTGTATGAGTTATAGATTACATCTTACTGGATAATCGATGCACTACCTTGAAGATCGAGTTACATCATCATTTGGCTCGAGTTTGTTCCTGTTCTGGTTGCAGCTGGTTTATAAACCCTAATATTGATTCAGATTGTGTCTTTCTGGATTATTATTTTGTTAGTTTCTGTTTCAATTTCCTGACACTTATCATCCGTTGGATGCATCGTTTGGCAGCCTTAATTTTTCTCCCGTTGGTGATTGAAATAGTAGTAATCTTGTATCGATGTAGGCTACAATGTGCATGCTTCATTGCTTTGTAATTGGAAGTGTGTATATAACTTTGGCCTGCTTCGTAAGTAACTGTTTTCTTTTCGTGATAGCTACGCAAACTTTCTTGAATTGCGTTGCCATGATGAAGTGTGAGGTCTAATTGTTAGAAATGATTGCGTATGAAGAGAGGAGAATGCTGCTTATGAAGACTTTATCTTTATTGTGGTTATATGTAGAATATATGCCTGATTCTTAAATGGTATTTTGTAGTCACTTCTAAATTCATCAATTATATGTCATGTTTGTTTCATCACATCTAAAGTGTGTTCGGACTTTGGACTAGTCTCCAATAAAAGAGTATATAGAAGATTTAGACTACTGAAGGGTTGTTGTAAAAGTCATTAATGGCTGCTTGGCTGGTCATGTAATGGATTATGGAGTTTTTGTATTTTGGTCTAGCATAGTTCTTGTATCATAATTCATAGGTAGAACTTCTAAAAGGGAGATGGTCGTACTTGTATAGTGTGTTAGCTATACGTCCGGGTGTGCAATAAAATATGTGGAGATCTTCTATAGGTATTGATTTTTTTTCCTCTATATATGGTTTTTGCGTATTAACTTATTCACTCCGATTTTAAAACAGATAGGTCATATCTAAGTTGTATACAACAATATTGACTTTGGCCCTATATTTTGGTAGCAGTGTCCTGGTTCTTACGGTTAGCTGGAAGTTAATGCTTGCATTTAGGAGTATCACATGAAATGAGCATGGTTTTAGGTCAGTTAGATGCTTTCATTTTCATGTGCTCTTCTTTGTGGTTTGTCATTTACTGACCCAACTCAGTGTTTCTATATGTAATGCTTCTTAAGTACAATTTTCTTGTCCCTTTCCATTATTCTTTATACTTACCTCGGTGCTGTAATTCTTGTTAAATTTGTGAATTTTGACCACATTATCACCACTAAATAGGGAAAAATAGTCGTGTGAGATCTTATTATCATCTTATAAAGTGTAGTTTGTAAATAAATTTTTGTCATAAGTTTTGCTAATACAAAAGGTAGAAGGTTTTAATGGCCAAAATAGTGGATTGAAAATTGCGATTTGACAAGTGTTGTAAGAATTATGTGGAGGAATTACTAAATACTGTTAAGAGTATGAGATAAATAGGTTTGGTGCGAAGGACAAGAAAGTCTGTAGCCCTTGGATCAAATAATGAACTGACCTCTTTGAATTGCTTTTGAAAATAGCCGTTGGATCAAATAATGAACTGACCTCTACACTGTGTTTGGTAGGGAGGAATTGGATGGAAAGAAATGAAGGGAAAGGAAAAAAGAGGTTTTCCCTTGTTTGGTAAAATAAATTATAAAGGATTTGATAGGAAAAGAAAGGAAATAGCTGGAAAGAAAACTTAAAAAATCTCTTCTTTCCTTTCCTTCGAAAATTGGGGGAATTTGGAAGGAAAGAAATCTCCTCTTTTCTTAAACTTGCTGTAGATTTTATTTTCCTATCTTTCCCCTTCCTATCAACTAAACATTGGAAAGGTTAGCTTCCTCATTTTCCCCTTCCCTTCTCTTCTTTTCTTTTCCTTTTCTTTACTAAAAGATTACCAAGCACACTGTTAGTTGCTCTTGAAAAAACATGATTTTGTTGATGTTGTATTTAAAGTTTGCAATGTTTACTGGATGTAATTTGTAGTGGTTTATTGTACATGGGAAACTTGATGTATTTGTCCTTGATATTTGATGTGCTTAAGAAACTTGATGTATTTGTCCTTGGTATTTGCTGTGCATGGGAAAGTTTTATTTGTAGTTGAAATTTTCTCAAGTTCGGTTTAGGAACATAAGTTCAGTTTAGTAAAAATAAGTCCAGTCAATAAGGCTATTTTGGATTGAGTGAAGCTGGACTGAAACTAATAGAATTGAACTGAAATTGTGAGATAAATGGAGCTGAAATGAAATTGTGAGACAAATGGAGTTGAGCTGAACGGAATTAAAATTAATGAAGATGAACTGAAATGACATTAATGGAGATGAACTATCTGAAATTGATGGAGCTGAGTTGGGATGAATTGAGTTTAATTGAAATTAGGGTATGTTCTCTTTGTATAAATCTAGCTGAACTGAACTGAATTGAGTTGAATTAAATTGAATGTAATAAATATATAAATAATATTTAAACAATAATAATATGAATATTAAATAATAATTATCATGATAAGTAATGATAACCAATAATTAATGGACAATGATAATAGTACTTTGGATATTATAAAATGATAGTTACAAATAAATGATAGTAATAATAATAAATTAATAATAATATTGATTATTGATAATAATAATAATAGTTAATAATAAGTAATTTCTATTATTTGTATTAATATATTAATACTTGATAATGATTATATAATAACTACAATATCTAAGAATTAAATTAATTACTATTTTAATAATTAGATTAATAATATAATAATATTTAGTAATAAATATAATAATTGAGTTGGACTGCAAAAAATTGCAATATAAAGCGTTTTGACGCGATTTGAGTAATTTATGGGCTAAACAATGTGGGTTGATTTGTACTTTTGACCAAACCACTGTCTGTGGTTTTGGGTTGTTCTATAATATTTAGGGAAATTTTCAATGGTGGCCTTAAGTTCCCAAATTCCCAGTGGTGAAAACTCCAAAAAAAACTATCCTGTTGGTAGCCCTTCTTTGCAAATTATTCCCAAACATAACCTTAATGAAGAATGTTCCGTTAATAATAAAGTAAATCCCGTTAGTTAACGGTTAAGGCGGTGACTCGCACATCAAACGAAGCAGTTTGAGTTGTTTTTTGCCAATTTCGACTTCAAAATAAACCATTAAGGTCTAAACCTAACCCCCTAAAATCAACCCTTAAGGGCAAAAAACAACCAAATTGTCTCGTTTTACATGCGAGTGACCGCCTTAACGATTGACTAATGGAATATGCTTTATTATTAATGGAATATTTTTCATTAAGGTTTTTTGGGAATAATTTGTAAAACATGGCCACCAACGGAGAAGTTATTTTGGAATCTCCACAACTGGGAATTCCTGAGACCTAAGGGCCACCATTGGGAATTTCCCTAATATTTATAAACCTAACAACACCACAAATCTTCATAGTATCTTTAGTATTCAACGTAACCACGATTTTGTACATTAAATAGTAATATTATTAACAACTTTGTAATTTTTCAAATATCGTCTAGCTTATTGTAGCTTATTTATATAATGTAATAGTAAATATCTAGTCAGTACTATCAAACAACAATTGCAAATTATCCTATTATTAAGATAAAATATGGTTAAACCGCAAATCGTACAACCTAAACCATGCTCCTCCCTAATAATAATAGTAATAATAATGAGTAAAGGTATAATAAACAAATTAATATATAATAATAATGAGAATAATAATAAAAAGGGCATAAATCAAACAACCTACAAGAAATTAGTGGGCAACCGAGATACAGTGGGCACCCACTCCTCTAGTTATAGCAAACCCTATCCTAGTGAAAAATATGGGTAGCAGCACGTGCCCCTATCTCCTGAGTCTTCGAGAATTCTGAACCCGCTTCAGCAACGAAACAACCATCTTATCCAATTAACCAAGAGAAGAAAAGGAAAAGGGAAGAAAGTCATACCCAATTGCACGACAACGAGCTTCATACTTGACCCGTTTCCGATGAGTCGCATTAGCAACAACACGTTTAGGAACAAAGTCAGACAACCTAGATTGGGTCAAAGGAGAAGACCTTATCAAGTTGAGACACACATCACGACCATGAGCCCAAGAATAAAGAAGCACATCTGCAGGCCTGAGAGCCCCGTCGTTTCGCCCAGACAACCCAATGTCAACCTCCTTTCTTGCCGAAATCCTAGACCGATAGCCAATATCAACAAGGGGATCCCGAATTACATTATGCCGATGTTTAATACCAACAATACTGGCACACGACACCGTATGGTTACCGAAAATATCCCCAGTAAAAACCCTAGAGCAAGCAGAGCACGACATCGAAGTAAGAACAACGGAACACCAAATCGGTAACACAACACACTCCGATAAGTCTTAGGGTTCATCTTCTGACCCAACCCCGAAATAGAAACTGTCCGAAGCCAATTTGAGGCGTGGTCCCCCTGCTGTGACTTCCACAAAGCTAATTGTTGAGATGATAAAGTAAAATTAATTAGACCAACAATAATATATTTAATAAAATGGTTAAATAATGAATGAAACTGAACTAAACTGGATTGATTGGAACTGAACTGAACTAATTGAAGCTGAACTGAACTGAATTGAACCGAAAATAAGATGGGGAGAACATGCCCTTAATCCAATGCAAAAGAACTAAGTTTAAGTTCGGTTTAGCAAAATACAGGTTAATTAATAGGACCTTAGTTGTCCACTATTTTATCTTAATCAATAACCTATACCAATAACTGGTGAGTTATCCACATATGAAAGCATTCCCTTCACTTTTAAGATAAGTATCAATAAGTTCTAATAAGACAATATAAGATATAATTAAGTTTCAATGAGTTCTAAGGCTATAAAATGACTATAAGTTCTAATAAGTTCAGAAAAGTTCTAATAAATTCATATAGTCTAAGACGTGGAAATTTTGAGATATCCTTCTTTAAAAAGATTATATGTAGTTTCAAATTCAGAATCCATTGTAATACCTCCTCCGTTTGGAAATAAATGATACATTATTGATTTTACGATTTTGAG